>OU342734.1:406299111-407499111 GCA_910589765.1 Avena atlantica
GTTGCAAGCCTCTTGTTTGTGTTCTTCTTATGACGCGGGATAGAGATTGAAGCGGTCCAGGCCAACCTTACGCGACGTCGTTCGCGAGACCGGCTCCGCACTTGACGTGGGCTTGTTCCCACCACATGGCGGCTGGTGGATGTCAGTTTCTCTCACTATAGTTTTCATGGGATTAACACCGGAGTTTGGCAACCATAATATCACCGTTGTGGCTTTCCGTAGGTAAGAATCGTTCTTAGCATCTACTCCCATAAAGCCACGTAAAACATGCAACAACAAGTAGAGGCGTCTAACTTGTTTTTGCAGGGAGTGTTTCTGTGATATGGTATGGACCAAGATGTGATTGTTATATGTATGGATGATCATGTTTTGTAATGTTTCACGACTTGCATGTCGATGAGTACACAACCGGCAGGAGCCATATGGTTGTCTTTATAATTGTGTATATGACCTGCGAGTCAACTTCTTTATACGCCATGTAATAGCTTTACTTTATCGCTAAGTAGTTAGCAATAGTTGTAGTTGCTATTCGTGGTGGAGGCAATCATGGTGGAGTGATGGAGATCATGCCGGAACGCACAAGATGGAGATCATTGCGCGAAGATTGGCTATACCATTCACATAAAGTTATATGCATGTGATGTTTATCCTTTTATGTATCTTATCATGCTTAGATCGCGACGGTAGCATTATAAGATGATTCCTCACTTAAAGATCAAGATAAAAACTGTGTTCCCCAAGTATGCACCGTTGCGAAAGTTCGTCGTGTCCAAGCATCACGTGATGATCGGGTGCTATAGACTCTACGCTCACATACAACGGGTGCAAGCCAGTTTTTGCACACGCGGAAATACTTGGGTCTAACTTGACGAGCCTAGCATGTACAGACATGGCTCGGAACACAAGAACCGAAAGGTTAAGCATGAGTCATATGAATGATATGATCGACACTTCGTTGTCCACCATTGAAACCACATCTTCTTCTCGTGATGATCGGATTAGGTGTGGTGAATTGGATCGTGTTCACTAAACAACTTGAGGGATGTTGAATTTAGTGGGAGTTCATCTAGTAATTTGATTAAGTTGAACTATTATCATGAACATAGTCTAAATTGTACTTGCAAATACTGTAGATCCAATGGCCAAGTCCAACTTCAACTTCAACGTTTTTGCTGAGAAAGAAAAGCTTAGAAACAATGGGTCTAACTTCACCAACTGGTTCCGCAATCTAAGAATCATTCTGTCTGGCGGACAAAGGACTATGTCCTTGAGAAAGCGTTAGGTAACCCCCCTGCTGCAACTGCGCCGGCTGATGAGAAAGCTGTCTATCAGTCGCGCAAAGATGATTATGGTGTGATTAAGAGCACCTGTTGTTTGCTATGGAACCGGAGCTTCAAAATCGTTTTGAAACCTATCCCGGGCCCTTTGAGATTCTCGAGGAGCTGAAAACCATGTTTCAGACTCAAGCCCGTTCTGAGAGATATGAGATCTCTGAGAAGTTCTTTAACTGCAAGATGGAGGAAGGGAGTTCCGTTAGTGAGCACGCCATAAAGATGTCGGGCTACACTCAACGCCTTGAGCAACTGGAATGCACGATTCCAGAGGAGCTCAAGATTGACAGGGTCTGCAATCACTCCCTCCCAGCTACAAAAGTTTTGTAGTGACTCATAATCAGATTGGTTCCACTGATACGATCACCGAGCTCTTCGCAAAGCTGAAGGCTGCGAAAGTGGACATCAAGAAGGATAATCATGTGTTGATGGTCAACAAGCCCTCCTTTAAGAAAGGTAAGGGAGCAAAGAAGCCCTTCAAGAAGGGCGGCGGCAAGCGCAATGCCCCTGCTGAGAAGAAGCTCAGGTCTGGTCCCAAGCCGGACACTGAGTGCTTCTATTGCAAGGACAAGGGTCACTGGAAGCGCAACTGTCCGAAGTACTTAGCGGACAAGAAGGCTGGCACCATCAAAGGTATATTTGATATACATGTTATTGATGTTTTCCTTACTAGCCCTCGTTGTAGTGCCTGGGTATTTGATACCGGTTCAGTTGCTAATATTTGTAACTCGAAACAGGAGCTACGGAATAGACGGTGGCTTGCGAGGGATGAGGTGACGATGCGCGTTGGCAACGGATCAAGAGTTGATGTGATGGCTGTCGGCACGCTCTCCTTAGTTTTACCTTCGGGATTAGTTTTAAACCTTAATAAATGTTATTATGTGCCTGCGTTGAGCATGAACATCATTTCCGGATCGTGTTTATTGCAAGACGGTTATTCATTTAAATCGGAGAATAATGGTTGTTCTATTTATATGAGTAACATCTTTTATGGTCATGCACCTCTTGTGAATGGTTTATTTCTTCTAAATCTCGAAAGGGATGAAACACACATCCATAACATTGAGGCTAAGAGATGCAAAGTAGATGTGATAATACTACTTATTTGTGGCACTGTCGTCTAGGTCATATTGGAGTAAAGCGCATGAAGAAACTCCATTCTGATGGACTTTTGGAGTCTCTTGATTTTGAATCATTTGACACATGCGAACCATGCCTCATGGGCAAGATGATCAAAACCCCGTTCTCCGGATGATGGAGCGAGCAACGGACTTGTTGGAATCATACATACCGATGTATGCGGACCGATGAGTGTTTCGACGCGCGGTGGATATCGCTATTTCCTCACTTTTACCGATGACTTAAGTAGATATGGGTATATCTATTTAATGAAACATAAATCTGAAACGTTTGAAAAGTTCAAAGAATTTCAGAATGAAGTGGAGAACCATCGTAACCGAAAGATTAAGTTTCTACGATCCGATCGTGGGGGAGAATATTTGAGTTATGATTTTCGCACGCATCTTAAAGCAAGCGGAATTGTTTCGCAACTCACGCCACCCGGAACACCACAACGCAATGGTGTGTCTGAACGCCGGAATCGAACCCTATTAGATATGGTCCGATCGATGATGTCTCTTACTGATTTGCCGTTATCATTTTGGGGTTATGCATTAGAAACCGCTGCATTCACTTTAAATAGGGCTCCATCTAAATCCGTTGAGACGACACCGTATGAACTGTGGTTTGGTGCTAAACCTAAGTTGTCGTTTCTTAAAGTTTTGGGATGCGAAGCTTACGTCAAGAAGTTGATGCCGGACAAGCTCGAACCCAAAGTGAAGAAATGCGTCTTCATAGGATACCCTAAGGAAACCATTGGGTATACCTTCCATCACAGAACCGAAGGCAAAGTGTTTGTCGCAAAGAACGGTTCCTTTCTTGAGAAGGAGTTTCTCTCGAAAGAAGTGAGTGGGAGGAAAGTAGAGCTAGACGAGGTTATTGAACCTTCTCTTCAATTGGAGAGTAGCGCAGCACCTGAAATTGTTCCAGTGCCGCCTGCACCAACAATAGAGGAAGCTAATGACAAGGATCATGAAGCTTCGGACGATGCTGCTACTGAACGTCGCAGGTCGACAAGGTCGCGTGCCCCTCCTGAGTGGTACGGCAACCCTGTCTTGACTGTCTTGTTGGTAGAAGACAGTGAACCTACGAACTATGAGGAAGCGATGATGAGCCCAGACTCTGAGAAATGGCTGGAAGCCATGAAATCCGAATTGGGATCCATGAGCGAAAACCAAGTATGGACTTTGGTGGATCCTCCTAGCGACCGAAAGGCCGTTGAGTGCAAATGGATATTCAAGAAGAAAACGGACGCGGATGGTAATGTTACCGTCTATAAAGCACGGCTTGTCGCAAAAGGTTTTCGACAAGTTCAAGGTGTTGACTACGATGAGACTTTCTCTCCCGTAGCGATGTTTAAGTCCATTCGGATTTTATTAGCAATCGCTGCGTTTCATGATTATGAAATATGGCAGATGGATGTCAAGACTGCGTTTCTCAATGGCAACATTGATGAAGAGTTGTATATGATGCAACCCGAAGGTTTTGTCGATCCTAAGGATGCTGATAAAGTATGCAAACTTCAGCGTTCCATTTATGGACTGAAGCAAGCATCTCGGAGTTGGAACCTTCGTTTTGATCAAGTGATCAAGAGCTTTGGATTTGTTCCAAATTGCTACGAAGCTTGTATCTACAAGAAAGTGAGTGGGAGCTCGGTGACGTTTCTGGTACTGTATGTGGATGACATATTGATTATCGGAATGACATCAACATGCTTAACGATGTGAAGAGTATTTGAACAAGTGTTTTTCAATGAAAGACCTAGGTGAAGCTGCTTATATATTGGGCATCAAGATCTATAGAGATAGACAAAGACGCCTGATAGCTTTAAGCCAGAGTACATACCTAGACAAAGTTCTGAAAATGTTCAGAATGGATAAGGCAAAGAAAGGTTCAGTGCCTATGTTGTCAGGTAAGATATTGAGCAAGGCTCAGTGTCCAGCTACGGTAGATGATAGGGAAGCTATGAGCAAAGTGCCTTATGCCTCGGCCATAGGTTCCATCATGTATGCCATGCTGTGTACTAGACCGGATGTGTCCAATGCTCTTAGTTTGACGAGCAGATATCAAAGTGATCCAGGAGTGGAACACTGGACAGCCGTGAAGAACATCCTAAAGTACATAAATAGAACTAAAGAAATGTTCTTAGTCTATGGGGGTGATGAACAGCTTGTCGTAAAAGGTTACGTCGATGCTAGTTTCGACACCGACAAGGATGATTCTAAATCTCAGACAGGATACGTTTATATTTTGAATGGAGGAGCTGTGAGCTGGAGAAGCTGCAAGCAAAGCGTGATCGCGGGATCTACAGTAGAAGCGGAATACATGGCTGCTGCAGAAGCGTCAAGTGAAGGAGTTTGGATCAGAAACTTCATCACTGAGCTTGGCGTGGTTCCAAGTGCATTGGACCCACTGGAGATATTGTGTGACAACACTGGCGCCATAGCACTCGCTAAGGAACCAAGATATCATCCAAAGACCAAGCATATCAACCGCAAGTTTCATATAATCCGAGATTATATAGCAGATGGAGATCTGAAGATTAGCAAAGTACATACGGATCTGAATGTCGCAGATCCATTGACTAAACCTCTTCCACGTGTAAAACATGATCAACACCTCAGTGCCATGGGTGTGAGATTGTTGCCAGATGTAAACTATTATTGACTCTAGTGCAAGTGGGAGACTGTTGGAATTATGCCCTAGAGGCAATAATAAAGATGTTATTATTATAATTCTTGTTCATGATAAAGTTATATTCCATGCTAGAATTGTATTAAGCGGAAACTTAATACTTGTGTGGTTGTAAACAACACCGTGTCCCTAGTACGCCTCTATGGACTAGCTCATTGATCAATGCTGGTTAAGGTTTCCTAACCATAGACATGAGTTGTCAATTGATAATGAGATCATATCATTGGGAGAATGATATGGTGGATAAACCCAAACAAAGCAGAGCAATTAGATCGTGTCATCGTGTTCGTCTTTGCGAAGCTTTTCCTATGTCAAATATTGTATTCCTTAGACCATGAGATAATGCAACTCCCTGTATCGGAAGAAAGCTTTGAGGTCATCAAACGTCATCCTATGAGAGGGTGATCATAAAGGTGTCTCTCAGGTGATCGGAAAGTATCTGTTGGGTTGTATGTATCGAGATGGAATTTGTCCCTCCCAAGTCGGAGAGATATACTTCGGGCCCACTCGGTAATCGATATCAACACCGCTTGCAAGCATGTGGTTAAGGAGTTAATCACAAAGTGATATCGGATTACGGAACGAGTAAAGTACTTGCTGTGAACGAGATTGAACTAGGTATGACGGTACCGACGATCGAATCTCGGGCAAGTAAAATATCGCGAGACGAAGGGAATATATATATGGGATTGATTGAATCCTGGCATCGTGGTTCATCCGATATGATCATCGATGAATGTGTGGGAGTCAATATGGGTGCCCAGACCCCGCTGTTGATTATTGATAGAAGATCATGTCTGCATATTCTCGAACCCGCAGGGTCACACACTTAACGTGTCTCGACGCTAGGATAGATTGGATAATTGGTTTATGAATTTTTGTTCGGAGTCTCGGATGGGATCCGGGATATCACGAGAGGTTCCGGAATGGTCCGGAGAATAAGATTCATATAAGGCAGTGCAGTTTTTGGAGTTCGGAATTGTTCCGGGTTAATCGGTATTGTACCGGAAGCTTCTAGAACCTTCCGGAAGGGGACCAACGTGGCCCCACCTTCCGGGAGGGGGCATGGGCCTATGAGGGAGTGTCCTGGCCGCATTGGGCCAGGGGCACAAGGCCCCATAGGGCCCAGCCGATTCTAGAGAGATTTGACTCGTTTAAATCTCGGGATAGAATTTCTAGATAAGGGAGAGTTTAATCGTTTAAACTAGAGATAGGATTTCTAGATAAGGGAGAGTTTAAATTGTTTAAACTAGAGATAGGCTTGGAGGAGGGGCAAGGGCTGGCCGCCCCCCTCTATATATAGAGGGGTGGTGCGCCCCTCCCCCCCACACCTTCCTCCAAGCCCTAGCAGCCTTGCTACCTTCCTCTCTCCCTCCCGACTGTTTGTAGGCGAAGCCCTGCAGCAGAAATTCTCCACCATATACACCACGCCGTCGTGCTGTAGATCCAATCTATCTCTCCACCATACTCGCTGGTCCGAGGAAGGAGGAGACGTCGAGGTGCTGCACATGTGCATCTCACGGAGGCACCGCCACTTGTGGTGCTAGATCGGATCGGATCGCGAGGAGGAGAAGCGAGTACGACTACATCACCCACGTTCCGACGAACGTTCCGCTGTGCGAATCTTCAAGGGTATGAAGATCTAATCCAATCTCTCTCGTTGTTTGCATCTCCTAGATTAGATCTTGGCTTTCCCTCTGTTCGCTCCGTAGAAAATTTTGATTTACTATGCCGCGAAACCCTTCAGCTACAAGGGTCGCGCATGCCGCCAAGGAGAAGGAAGGTCGTGAGGCTCGCGAGGCCGCCGACGCCAAACCCAAGCTGGCCCTCGCCACCGCCCCTCCTCCAACGTGGGGGCCTTCTCGCTCACCTCCCTGCATGCCCAAGCCGTCGACCTCCACTCCATCAAGGGGCACGTACCAGTCGAGCTGGCTCTCGACACCGGCGTTCATCGCTAATGGCGCTCCTTCTTCCGCTCTGCCCTCCGCAAGTATGCGTTGCTTGACCATGTCGACGCGCCCGCTCCGATCGATCCAACTCCGGAGTGGTCCTTGTTGGATGCCACAGTGGTCTCATGGCTCTACGAATCTGTATCCCTCGGCCTCCTCGACGCCGTCATGACGCCAGGTGAAGATCCTCTTGCCGTCGATCTATGGACGAGTATCAATGGCCTCTTCAACGACCACAAGATCAATCGCTAGCTCCACCTCTCCATCGAGCTCGGCGATATGAAGATGGGCGAACTTTCCATGACCAAGTACCTAAAGAATATAAAGGCCCTCGCCGATGGTCTAGCAGATCTCGGAGCACCGGAAGAAGATGCCAAGCTGGTGATCCACTTCCTCAACAGCCTCTCCGAGCAGTACGAGCACGCCGCTGACATGAGCTCCCTCATGCCCGAGATCACCTTCGAGAAGTGTTGTTATCACCTCGCGCTCCAAGATATGAAGCGCAAAAATTGCCGAGCCCGCAACTTCGACACGGCTCTCATCGTTGACGACGCCAACCCTGGCAAAGGCAACATCAACCGCCACAAGAAGAAGGCTGCGGCTGAGGCCGCCAAGGAGGGCGCTATCGTGCAGCACCAGGCCCCTGATCCTCCACCGGCCGTCGCTTCGCCAACCTGGTCCACGTTGCAAGTCCCATGAAACAGCGCGATCCAGATGTGGCCCTATGGTCGGGCACACAACTACGTGCCACGTCCTGCGCTCTCGGCACACGCCTTCTACGCGTAGGGGCCCTATAGCGTGTTGTGATCCTCCTATGGATATGGATACGGCTACGCGCCCCCGCCCCCTGCTTACGGCTACGACGCCGCTCCCTCGTCACCGGCACCATCGTCACAGGCTCCACCAACCGCCTTGTGGGATCAGTCCACGCTCATGCACCAGTTCCAAACGATGGGCTTACAAGCACTCACTGAATGGGTAATGGACACTGGCGCCTCCTCCCACTTCGCGACTAAACCCGGTATGCTCACCTCCATGTCTCCCCTACCTCTTCTCCTCATGTTATTGTTGTCGGTAACGGCTCCACTCTTCCGATCACCGCTACCGGACATGCACGTTTTCCTATTTCCACCTCCGAGCGTCCCCTTCATATTCGTAATTTTTTAGTTGCTCCTAACATAGTTAAAAATCTTTTGTCGGTTCATCAGTTCACCATTGATAATCGTGTTTCCGTCGAATTTGACCCTCTTGGTTTTTATGTGAAGGATCTTCAAACCAGGAACGAGATTCTCAGATGCAATAGCCTCGGAGCTCTCTATCATGTCCGCACCTCCTCCACCAGTCGCCCACATGCCTTCCTTGTCGTCGATCCCGCTCTATGGCACCGACGGCTTAGACACCCTGGACGACCCGTCAAGGAGTCTTTAGATCGCTCTTCGGTTATTCCTAAGGATAAGAATAAATCCAGTTTGTGTCATGCTTGTCAATTAGGTCGTCATGTTCTCCTTCCTTTTTCTTCTACCAATAGTGTAACACATTCTCTGTTTTAAATTATTCACTGTGATTTGTGGACATCACCGGTTGAGAGTATTTCTGGCTTTAAGTATTATCTTGTTTGCCTCGATGATTTCACTCAGTTTGCCTGGGTTTATCCTCTACGTGCTAAGTCAGAAGTTTTCTTGCACTTATCGTCTCTTCATGCCTTAGCCCGTACTCAGTTCTGTGCAAACTTGCAAGCTATTTAGTGTGAGAATGGTCATGAGTTCGATAATTCTCTCCTCCAGTCTTTTGCCCAACGCCATGGAATAGCATTCCACTTTTCATGTCCATATACCTTGCACCAGAACGGTAAAGCCGAGAGGATTATTCACACCCTCAATGACATTACTCACACGCTTCTAATTCAAGCAAGTATGCCACCACGCTTTTGGGCCGAGGCTCTTCATACAACTGTATTATTGCATAATCGGCTGCCTTCCAAGGCAATCTAGGATCGTGTGCCTTTTCAAGTTATTCATGGAGTCGACCCTGCGTATGCTGGTCTAAGGGTCTTCGGATGTCTTTGCTATCCCAACACCACTGCCGTTGCACCGCACAAGCTTGCGCCTCGCTCTGTGCCCTGCGTGTTTTTATGGTATCCATCCCAACATCGCGGCTATCGCTGTCTTGATTGTTCCACCCAAAATATCATCATCTCTCGCCATGTTGTATTTGACGAGTCTGTATTTCCCTTTGCCATCACCGCGTCCGTCGTGTCACCTACTCCTTCCCTGCGCACTTATGATTTTCTGCAGGTTAAGCAACCGATGTCGTCAATGTTGTTCACCATGCCAGCCACGGGAAGCTCTGCCGCGGGATTTGCCGTGGGTGTGCGGCAGCCTACCGCGGGCGCTCGGCAGCCTGCCGCGGCTGCCTCCCTTGCCGCGTCGTCCGCTCTGCCGTGAGTTCAACCGCCTCTCACGTCGTGGACCCCTTGTCGCCTGCGACTGCCCCGTCGCCCGCCTCTTCACCAGCCATGTCTAGTGAGGATGATTCCTCGCCACATGCGGCTGCTGCATCGAATCCGCCACCGCCACCGACTTTAGTCCGTCGACCGCTCCCTCTGCCTCTGCCACCACCAGACTGGATGCTTATGCGTGCGAAGATAGGCATGGTGCAGCCGAAGACCAGCTTCGATTTTCATGTTGAGAGGTTATCTCCTCTCCTGAATGTTGGAGATATGCCCAAGAGGCAATAATAAAGTGGGTTATTATCATATCTTCATACTTATGATAAATGTTTACATACCATGCTATAATTGTATTAACAGGAAACATTAATACTTGTGTGATTTGTAAACATAAAAGAGTCCCTAGTAAAGCCTCTTGTTAAACTAGCTTGTTGGTTAATATATGATCATGGTTTCCTGATCATGAACATAGAGATGTTATTAACAACAGGGTCATATCATTAGGAGAATGATGTGATGGGCATACTCCTATAGATAAGCGTAGCATAAAGATCAAGTCATTTCAATAGTTCAATTGCTATATGCTTTCTGATACATAGTAACCTAATTCCTTCGACCATGAGATCATGCATATCACCTTTACCGGATGGATGCTTTGATGACATCAAACACCACACCGTAACTGGGTGGCTATAAAGGTGGCATTGAGTGTTCGGAAAGTATTGGTTGAGACACATGGATCAAGAGTGGGATTTGTCCATCCATATGACGGATAGATATACTCTGGGCCCTCTCGGTGTAATGTCATCCAATTAGCTTGCAAGCATGTGACTGGCTCACAAGGGATCACATATCACGGGAACGAGAAAAGAGTACTTATCGGTAACGAGGTTGAACTAGGTATGCAGAGATACCGACGATCATAACCTCGGATAAGTAAACTATCGTGAGACAAAGGGAAATTGGTATCGTATGTAAGTGGTTCATTCGATCGCAAAGTAATCGTAGAAATATGTGGGAGCCATATGAATTTCCAGATTCCTCTATTGGTTATTGTTCGGAGAAGTGTCTCGATCATGTCCGCATAATTCACGAACCGTAGGGAGACACACTTAAGGATTCGACGTTGTTTGAGTAGTTATGGTATTATGAGAAAGAGACCGAATGTTGTTCGGAGTCTCGGATGGGATCCGGGATATCACGAGGTGATCCGGAATGGTCCGGAGAATAAGATTCATATAAGGAAAGTCCCGTTTCGGAGTTGCGGAATGATTCCGGTGTTTTCATCGGGAATGTTCTAGAAGGTTCCGGAATGTCCGGCACTCTGGGGGGGGGGAGGGTACATGAATGTGTTGTATCAAAGTTGGTATGATTGCATCATGTACTAAGTGTCATCGCTGTCCGAAATAAAGGGTTAATTCAAATCCTAGTTTGAAAAGTCAAACGGCTAGTTTGAAAAGTCAAACTGCCAGTTTTCGGAAAGAGGAGAAGGAGGATTGGTGGAGGCCGAATTGGGGGAGGGTTCCTCCCTTGGCCGGCGCACCACCAAGCCGACTTGGGGAGGGACTCCCCTCCCCTTGGCCGCCGGCCCCTCCCATCTATATAAGGAGGGGCAGGGCTCCCCTCCTAGTACACACAAGTTCCTATCTTCTACCTCCGGTTTAGAGCCGTTTCGGTTTAGAGCTTCTAATTGCTTTAGCCTTCGGTTTAGAGCCTTCTAATTGGTTTAGAGCCTTCTAATTGGTGTGTCTAATTACTAGACCACTAATAGCCTCTCTCATACTCCACCGTACTCGCACCGGCTTAAGGCGAAGCCCTGCGGGATCTCCCCTCTACTTCCGGTACCACGCCGTTGTGCTGCCGGAATTGCGAGGAGAGTGCTACAACCTCCGCTGCCTGCTGGAACAAGGGAGAGGAAGGACTTCGTCGAGTACTGAACGTGTGACCGACTGCGGGAGCACTGCCGGAACGCAGCGCCGGAAGGATCGTCTACGCGATCTTGAGATCGGAAAGAGTACGACTACATCACCCACGAGAATCTGCTCTCGTTAAACACTTTGGAATATTCGAGGGTAAGTTATTCCATCGACTCGTTGCTACAATCTAGTAGATAGATCTTGGCTTGTTGGTTTGTATGCGATAGAAAATTTTTGTTTTCCATGCTACGAAACCCTACAGTGGTATCAGAGCCGTGTCTATATGTAGATCTGTTGCATGAGTAGAACACAATGGTTATTGTGGGGGTTGATGCTTTTATTGTCGATTGCTTCTTGTGTACTTTGCATCTTGCGGTATGTTGGGATGAAGCGGCCCGGGCTAACCTTACATGACATCGTTCATGAGACTTGCTCCACGCTTGACATGCAACTTGTATTGCATAAGTGGCTTTGCGGGTGTCTGTTTCTCCTAGCATAGTTAAGATCCAATTTACAACGGGTGATTAACAATACTAGTATCAATGTTGTGGTTCTTGTTCGTAAGTTAGAACGACACTTATTGAAAGCCCCAAACCACGTCAAATATGCAAAGAAAGTAGAGGCGTCTAACTTTGTTTTGCAGGGGTGTGCAGTGATGTGATATGGCCATGATTGTGATTATATATGATGTATGTAATGTTCCTTATTGTAAGTCGGCAACCGGCAGGAGCCATATGGTTGTCTTTAATTTCTGTTAACACTCGCGTGTCTATTCAAAGTAGTTGTAATAGTTTAAGCCGGTGGACGACAACCATGGAGAAGCGTCATTGACCTTGATGCAATGCCGATGATGATGAAGATCATGTTCGTGCTTGAAGATGGAGATCGGAAGCACAAAGAAGAAAGGCCATATCATATCACATATTATGAATTGCATGTGATGTTTATCCTTTATGCATCTTGTATTGCTTAGTAGACGACGGTAGCATTATAAGATGATCCCTCATGCACATGAATTTCAAGTCATAAAGTGTTCACCCTTAGTTAGCACCGTTGCTAAAGCTTGTTTTTTCGAAGCACCACGTGATGATCGGGTGTGTTAGATTCCGCAAGTGTATACAACGTGGGCAAGCCAGATTTGCTCATGCGGAAGCTAAGGTTTGATCTTGACGAGCCTAGCATGTACAGACATGGTCTCAGGAACACGGATCACCGAAAGGTAAAGCATGAGTCATATAGGAGATATGATGAACATGTTGATTGTTCGCCATTGAAGCTATGTCAACTCTCGTGATGATCGGTTTTGATGTGGTGGATTGGTTCGTGTGATCACTAAAACAATGTGAGGGATATTGTTTGAGTGGGAGTTCACCTAGATTAATTTAATTATTAATTAGAACTAAATTTATCATAAACTAAATCAAAGTGAATTTGCATAGTTGTTGTAGTCATTGGCATCCGTTTACCACCTTGCGCTTAGTTATAATTGAGATGATAGAACTATAGAATTCTGGTTAGTTACTTTACGAACTGGTATCGTATTGTTTTGAAGTGTTAATCTAAAGTTTAAAAGTCCTATTGCAAACTTTCAGTAAGTTCCGGTTACTCGATGAAGTTTAATAATTGGTATTAAAACAAGAGTAACAATTCCAATGTTAGTATATAAGTATCATGTTTGTCTCCATGATTCTTGATATTCAAAGGATTGTCTTAATATCAAGGTTATGTAGGATCTGAAAGAGTTGTTTCAGAAACCATGATGTGTGGAAGATATTGTGATATCTGAAACGAAGTTTTGGTTACAACATGATAGAGTATAATATGGCAAAGTTCATGTTCTCATATTTTGATGAGAATTTGCAAAAGGTTGGAGACACTTGTTGTCCTAATCCTCCAAAAGGTTTTTGGATAGCAACATTATACTCATAATTCATCGTTATAAGCTAAAATTAGCTTGATCATGGATAATTCCATGATAAGGGTGAATATTTGATGTAGGTAAAATATTTACTACACCAAGAGATTACTAAAGAAAGGAATTTGAAAGAACACCAAACATTTGATGATGGTGATCTACTTCAAAGTGCAAGTCCAAAGACATTGGTATTTAACTATACACGCTTTGGACTATATGTCATATGTATGACTCCACTATTGATGTTGATAGATTCTTTCAAACAGAAAAGGAAATACTGAAAGAGAATCTCATAAATATATGGAAGAAAAGAAAAGACTAGAATTGTTCAGTTTAAGTATATAGATGATATACATGTTATGGCTATATTCTTTGCTTATTAAACAATGTGGTTCTTAAGTATTTGATACTGAATTTGTTGGTGTGAATCGTCATACGAAACAACACAATTCATGAACTACAATGGCCTAAGTAACTAGCAAAAGAATATGTGATGATGTTCATCGAGAACAAATAAAGGGTTATTGTGTTGCTCGTTAAACATCAAAGCTTGCCTTCAAGATTTGTTTTATCGGGTATTATGAGAACAAAAGGGTTGTTCAAATAATTGCCGTAATCCATAAAAGATGGATTCGCAAATCTCGTTGGAAACAACATCCATAAAACTAGTGCTAAAGATATCGAAAGATAAATTGATTGAAAGATCACTTAGGAAGTGACATCGCCGTTTAAATTATATTGGAAAGAAAACATGAAGAAACTCCATGTGGATGGAATTTTGGAGTCTTTTGATTTTGATCACATGACGCTTGTGAAACTTTCCTAAGAGATAATTAAAATTTCGTTCATAGGCAAAAAGGGAACGAAAGACTAGCTTATTGGAAATTGTACATATTGTTGTACAAAGTCCATCATGTGTAGTCAAAAGCGATGGATTTCAACTTCATTTGCTTTCTCCGAAAATTTGAGTGAATATATGAATATTTACTTAATAAGGATGAAGTATGAAACATTTGAAAAGTTCAAAGACTTTCAAGATGAAGTGCAAAATCATTGTAACAAGAATATAAACAGTTTATGATAAAGATCATAAAGGAAGATATTTGAGTTACAAAGTTTAGCATAATACCTAAGATTTATGGAATCGTTCCGTGGATTTGCATTTCCCGAAACACCATAAGAGTATGGAGCGTTCGAGATATGTAACTAAACCTTGTTTGACATGGTAAGATCGAAGGTGTAATTCATAAAACTGTCATTGTATTTTAAAGATTAAAAGCTTTAGAGATTACCGTTTTTCCACTGAAAAGAGCTCCATCATAATCCGTTGAAATGACACCATATGTTATGGTTTGGGATAAAACCCAAGTTGTCCTTTCTTAAACATTGGTATGCTATGCATAAGAAAGATGTTTGCAACCAAAGTCGGATGAAACTGTCTTTGTTAAAATATTCCTCCATAACACCGGAGACAAAAGTGTTTGTCACTTAGAACGTCAAGTTTCTTTGAGAAGGAATTTTTTCGTGAAAGTGGGAGGACAATAGAACTTTGATAAGGTTAAAAGAACCTTAGCTATATGTGCAGAGTTGCGCAGCACCGAAAAGTGTTCCGGAGGCAGCAACAATGCTCATGGCTCACGTGCCTCAAAGGTTGTGGTCACGGAGATCAAAGTTCCTATTGAAACAAGTAGGTCAAGTAAACAATCAAATACCAAGATTTGAGGGTTGAATCATTATTTGAGAATAATGAACGTACTACATGCAAAGAAGCGATGATGGGCCCTGACTCCGTCAAATGGCTTGAAGCCATAAAATCCGTGATAGTTCCATACACGAGAAATCAAGTTTTGAACTTGAAGGACCCTCGAGAAAGGTGTAAGACCTTACAGTTGTGTTTGGATCTATAAAGAAATAGACATGGATGTTTCACATCTATTAAATAGTCGACATGTTGGGAAAGAGTTCACAACAATGTTCAAAGGTTGACTATGATAAGATTTGATCTTTCATAGTGATATTTAGTCTATACGGATTAGTGTAGCAACCACTACATATAATTTTGTTATATGGTATTTGAATAAACAAAACAAGTTCTTCTAATAGAATTGTTACCTAGGACATGTGAATAACATGGTCCATAGAGGTTTTTGTTAATTCAAAGGGTGCTAAAAGCATATGCAAACTTCAATGGTTGAAATAAGCATAGCGGAGTTGGAATCTTCACTATGATGAAACTGTTAAAAGAGTTTAATTTCATCAGAGACAATGAAGATGCTTGCATTTGCAAGAAATTAAGTGGGAGCGCTAAGACATGTTTCTAATACATTATGTGGAAGACATATTGTTGATTGGAAATAATGTATCTTTTATTAACACATATTAAGAATTTCATCTCGATGAAAGACTTAGGCAAAACCAAATATTAGGCATTAATAGACGCTAATATGGTTGTGCCAGAAGTACATAGACGAGATATTGAATGAGTTCAATATAGAAACTACAAGAATTTCTTGTTGGCACAGAAAGAATTGAATGAGTTCAATATTGATGATATATCAAGTGTATTGACATTTGGCAAGTGAAACAAAATACAAGTATAGATTGATACTTGATCACAAAGAGTATTTATATCAATCATGCTGTGATGTGTACAAATCCAGATATGTCCTATGCTCTAAATGTTATGAGCATATACCAGAATGATTCATAAGATGATCATTGGACAATAGTAAGGATATTCTTATAATCTTTGGAAGAACTAAGAGTATATTATTTGTAAAGTAACAAATAGATGGTTAGTTCATTGTAAGAGTACTACATTGATACTAGTTTTGTCACAAAGTACAAATTAAGTTTATCTCAATCTAAACTAAGGGTGGCACAATATAATGGAAAGTAAGTTCCATAATGGATTTGGATGAGTTCCAAAGTTAAGACATTGTGACAGATACTACAACAAAAGGCTAAGTATATGACTGCTATTATAGCAGCTAAAGAGGGCATTTGGGTCAAGTAGTTTGTTATCAAACTAGGTGTAGTTCATAGCGGGATAATACTATGAAGATATATTGTACGCCAATATTATCAACATGTTTTAACCCCAAAAAACTAAAGGTCTCACCAAAGGACCAAATTTATACAAAGCCATCTCATTAGAGAATGAGTGATGCGTAGAGACGCAAATACATGCAATTACACACGGATCTGGAAGTGTCAGATCCGGAGATCAGTTGACCACTAGCGAACGTGTACTTACAACACCGGAAAGCCATAGGTGTTGAATACACAAAGGTTTAAAACTAGATTATTGACTCTAGTGCAAGTGGGAGACTGTTGGAGATATGCCCAAGAGGCAATAATAAAGTGGGTTATTATCATATCTTCATACTTATGATAAATGTTTACATACCATGCTATAATTGTATTAATAGGAAACATTAATACTTGTGTGATTTGTAAAATAAAAGAGTCCCTAGTAAAGCCTCTTGTTAAACTAGCTTGTTGGTTAATATATGATCATGGTTTCCTGATCATGAACATAGAGATGTTATTAACAACAGGATCATATCATTAGGAGAATGATGTGATGGACATACTCCTATAGATAAGCGTAGCAAAAAGATCAAGTCATTTCAATAGTTCAATTGCTATATGCTTTCTGATACATAGTAACCTAATTCCTTCGACCATGAGATCATGCATATCACCTTTACCGGATGGATGCTTTGATGACATCAAACACCACACCGTAACTGGGTGGCTATAAAGGTGGCATTGAGTGTTCGAAAGTATTGGTTGAGACACATGGATCAAGAGTGGGATTTGTCCATCCATATGACGGATAGATATACTCTGGGCCCTCTCGGTGTAATGTCATCCAATTAGCTTGCAAGCATGTGACTGGCTCACAAGGGATCACATATCACGGGAACGAGAAAAGAGTACTTATCGGTAACGAGTTTGAACTAGGTATGCAGAGATACCGACGATCATAACCTCGGATAAGTAAACTATCGTGAGACAAAGGGAAATTGGTATCGTATGTAAGTGGTTCATTCGATCGCAAAGTAATCGTAGAAATATGTGGGAGCCATATGAATTTCCAGATTCCTCTATTTGGTTATTGTTCGGAGAAGTGTCTCGATCATGTCCGCATAATTCACGAACCGTAGGGAGACACACTTAAGGATTCGACGTTGTTTGAGTAGTTATGGTATTATGAGAAAGAGACCGAATGTTGTTCGGAGTCTCGGATGGGATCCGGGATATCACGAGGTGATCCGGAATGGTCCGGAGAATAAGATTCATATAAGGAAAGTCCCGTTTGAGAGTTGCGGAATGATTCCGGTGTTTTCATCGGGAATGTTCTAGAAGGTTCCGGAATGTCCGGCACTCCGGGGGGAGGGTACATGAATGTGTTGTATCAAAGTTGGTATGATTGCATCATGTACTAAGTGTCATCGCTGTCCGAAATAAAGGGTTAATTCAAATCCTAGTTTGAAAAGTCAAACGGCTAGTTTGAAAAGTCAAACTGCCAGTTTTCGGAAAGAGGAGAAGGAGGATTGGTGGAGGCCGAATTGGGGAGGGTTCCTCCCTTGGCCGGCGCACCACCAAGCCGACTTGGGGAGGGACTCCCCTCCCCTTGGCCGCCGGCCCCTCCCATCTATATAAGGAGGGGCAGGGCTCCCCTCCTAGTACACACAAGTTCCTATCTTCTACCTCCGGTTTAGAGCCGTTTCGGTTTAGAGCTTCTAATTGCTTTAGCCTTCGGTTTAGAGCCTTCTAATTGGTTTAGAGCCTTCTAATTGGTGTGTCTAATTACTAGACCACTAATAGCCTCTCTCATACTCCACCATACTCGCACCGTCTTAAGGCGAAGCCCTGCGGGATCTCCCCTCTACTTCCGGTACCACGCCGTTGTGCTGCCGGAATCGCGAGGAGAGTGCTACAACCTCCGCTGCCTGCTGGAACAAGGGAGAGGAAGGTCTTCGTCGAGTACTGAACGTGTGACCGACTGCGGGAGCGCTGCCGGAACGCAGCGCCGGAAGGATCGTCTACGCGATCTTGAGATCGGAAAGAGTACGACTACATCACCCACGAGAATCTGCTCTCGTTAAACACTTTGGAATCTTCGAGGGTAAGTTATTCCATCGACTCGTTGCTACAATCTAGTAGATAGATCTTGGCTTGTTGGTTTGTATGCGATAGAAAATTTTTGTTTTCCATGCTACGAAACCCTACAGTGGTATCAGAGCCGTGTCTATATGTAGATCTGTTGCACGAGTAGAACACAATGGTTATTGTGGGTGTTGATGCTTTTATTGTCGATTGCTTCTTGTGTACTTTGCATCTTGCGGTATGTTGGGATGAAGCGGCCCGGGCTAACCTTACATGACATCGTTCATGAGACTTGCTCCACGCTTGACATGCAACTTGTATTGCATAAGTGGCTTTGCGGGTGTCTGTTTCTCCTAGCATAGTTAAGATCCAATTTACAACGGGTGATTAACAATACTAGTATCAATGTTGTGGTTCTTGTTCGTAAGTTAGAACGACACTTATTGAAAGCCCCAAACCACGTAAAATATGCAAAGAAAGTAGAGGCGTCTAACTTTGTTTTGCAGGGGTGTGCAGTGATATGATATGACCATGATTGTGATTATATATGATGTATGCAATGTTCCTTATTGTAAGTCGGCAACCGGCAGGAGCCATATGGTTGTCTTTAATTTCTGTTAAGACTCGCGTGTCTATTCAAAGTAGTTGTAATAGTTGAAGCCGGTGGACGACAACCATGGAGAAGCGTCATTGACCTTGATGCAATGCCGGTGATGATGAAGATCATGTTCGTGCTTGAAGATGGAGATCGGAAGCACAAAGAAGAAAGGCCATATCATATCACATATTATGAATTGCATGTGATGTTTATCCTTTATGCATCTTGTATTGCTTAGTAGACGACGGTAGCATTATAAGATGATCCCTCATGCACATGAATTTCAAGTCATAAAGTGTTCACCCTTAGTTAGCACCGTTGCTAAAGCTTGTTGTTTCGAAGCACCACGTGATGATCGGGTGTGTTAGATTCCGCAAGTGTATACAACGTGGGCAAGCCAGATTTGCTCATGCGGAAGCTAAGGTTTGATCTTGACGAGCCTAGCATGTACAGACATGGTCTCAGGAACACGGATCACCGAAAGGTAAAGCATGAGTCATATAGGAGATATGATGAACATGTTGATTGTTCGCCATTGAAGCTATGTCAACTCTCGTGATGATCGGTTTTGATGTGGTGGATTTGGTTCGTGTGATCACTAAAACAATGTGAGGGATATTGTTTTGAGTGGGAGTTCACCTAGATTAATTTAATTATTAATTAGAACTAAATTTATCATAAACTAAATCAAAGTGAATTTGCATAGTTGTTGTAGTCATTGGCATCCGTTTACCACCTTGCGCTTAGTTATAATTGAGATGATAGAACTATAGAATTCTGGTTAGTTACTTTACGAACTGGTATCGTATTGTTTTGAAGTGTTAATCTAAAGTTTAAAAGTCCTATTGCAAACTTTCAGTAAGTTCCGGTTACTCGATGAAGTTTAATAATTGGTATTAAAACAAGAGTAACAATTCCAATGTTAGTATATAAGTATTATGTCTGTCTCCATGATTCTTGATATTCAAAGGATTGTCTTAATATCAAGGTTATCTAGGATCTGAAAGAGTTGTTTCAGAAACCATGATGTGTGGAAGATATTGTGATATCTGAAACGAAGTTTTGGTTACAACATGATAGAGTATAATATGGAAAAGTTCATGTTCTCATATTTTGATGAGAATTTGCAAAAGGTTGGAGACACTTGTTGTCCTAATCCTCCAAAAGGTTTTTGGATAGCAACATTATACTCATAATTCATCGTTATAAGCTAAAAGTAGCTTGATCATGGATAATTTAATGATAAGGGTGAATATTTGATGTAGGTAAAATATTTACTACACCAAGAGATTACTAAAGAAAGGAATTTGAAAGAACACCAAACATTTGATGATGGTGATCTACTTCAAAGTGCAAGTCCAAAGACATTGGTATTTAACTATACACGCTTTGGACTATATGTCATATGTATGACTCCACTATTGATGTTGATAGATTCTTTCAAACAGAAAAGGAAATACTGAAAGAGAATCTCATAAATATATGGCAGAAAAGAAAAGACTAGAATTGTTCAGTTTAAGTATATAGATGATATACATGTTATGGATATATTCTTTGCTTATTAAACAATGTGGTTCTTAAGTATTTGATACTGAATTTGTTGGTGTGAATCGTCATACGAAACAACACAATTCATGAACTACAATGGCCTAAGTAACTAGCAAAAGAATATGTGATGATGTTCATCGAGAACAAATAAAGGGTTATTGTGTTGCTCGTTAAACATCAAAGCTTGCCTTCAAAGATTTGTTTTATCGGGTATTATGAGAACAAAAGGGTTGTTCAAATAATTTCCGTAATCCATAAAAGATGGATTCGCAAATCTCGTTGGAAACATCACATCCATAAAACTAGTGCTAAAGATATCGAAAGATAAATTGACTGAAAGATCACTTAGGAAGTGACATCGCCGTTTAAATTATATTGGAAAGAAAACATGAAGAAACTCCATGTGGATGGAATTTTGGAGTCTTTTGATTTTGATCACATGACGCTTGTGAAACTTTCCTAAGAGATAATTAAAATTTCGTTCATAGGCAAAATGGGAACGAAAGACTAGCTTATTGGAAATTGTACATATTGTTGTACAAAGTCCATCATGTGTAGTCAAAAGCGATGGATTTCAACTTCATTTGCTTTCTCCGAAAATTTGAGTGAATATATGAATATTTACTTAATAAGGATGAAGTATGAAACATTTGAAAAGTTCAAAGACTTTCAAGATGAAGTGCAAAATCATTGTAACAAGAATATAAACAGTTTATGATAAAGATCATAAAGGAAGATATTTGAGTTACAAAGTTTAGCATAATACCTAAGATTTATGGAATCGTTCCGTGGATTTGCATTTTCCCGAAACACCATAAGAGTATGGAGCGTTCGAGATATGTAACTAAACCTTGTTTGACATGGTAAGATCGAAGGTGTAATTCATAAAACTGTCATTGTATTTTAAAGATTAAAAGCTTTAGAGATTACCGTTTTTCCACTGAAAAGAGCTCCATCATAATCCGTTGAAATGACACCATATGTTATGGTTTGGGATAAAACCCAAGTTGTCCTTTCTTAAACATTGGTATGCTATGCATAAGAAAGATGTTTGCAACCAAAGTCGGATGAAACTGTCTTTGTTAAAATATTCCTCCATAACACCGGAGACAAAAGTGTTTGTCACTTAGAACGTCAAGTTTCTTTGAGAAGGAATTTTTTCGTGAAAGTGGGAGGACAATAGAACTTTGATAAGGTTAAAAGAACCTTAGCTATATGTGCAGAGTTGCGCAGCACCGAAAAGTGTTCCGGAGGCAGCAACAATGCTCATGGCTCACGTGCCTCAAAGGTTGTGGTCATGGAAATCTAAGTTCCTATTGAAACAAGTATGTCAAGTAAACAATCAAATACCAAGATTTGTGGGTTGAATCATTATTTGAGAATAATGAACGTACTACATGCAAAGAAGCGATGATGGGCCCTGACTCCGTCAAATGGCTTGAAGCCATAAAATCCGTGATAGTTCCATACACGAGAAATCAAGTTTTGAACTTGAAGGACCCTCGAGAAAGGTGTAAGACCTTACAGTTGTGTTTGGATCTATAAAGAAATAGACATGGATGTTTCACATCTATTAAATAGTCGACATGTTGGGAAAGAGTTCACAACAATGTTCAAAGGTTGACTATGATAAGATTTGATCTTTCATAGTGATATTTAGTCTAGACGGATTAGTGTAGCAACCACTACATATAATTTTGTTATATGGTAGTTGAATAAACAAAACAAGTTCTTCTAATAGAATTGTTACCTAGGACATGTGAATAACATGGTCCATAGAGGTTTTTGTTAATTCAAAGGGTGCTAAAAGCATATGCAAACTTCAATGGTTGAAATAAGCATAGCGGAGTTGGAATCTTCACTATGATGAAACTGTTAAAAGAGTTTAATTTCATCAAAGACAATGAAGATGCTTGCATTTGCAAGAAATTAAGTGGGAGCGCTAAGACATGTTTCTAATACATTATGTGGAAGACATATTGTTGATTGGAAATAATGTATCTTTTATTAACACATATTAAGAATTTCATCTCGATGAAAGACTTAGGCAAAACCCAAATATTAGGCATCAATAGACGCTAATATGGTTGTGCCAGAAGTACATAGACGAGATATTGAATGTGTTCAATATAGAAACTACAAGAAAGTTTCTTGTTGCACAGAAAGAATTGAATGAGTTCAATATTGATGATATATTCAAGTGTATTGACATTTGGCAAGTGAAACAAAATTCAAGTATAGATTGATACTTGATCACAAAGAGTATTTATATCAATCATGCTGTGATGTGTACAAATCCAGATATGTCCTATGCTCTAAATGTTATGAGCATATACCAGAATGATTCATAAGATGATCATTGGACAATAGTAAGGATATTCTTATAATCTTTTGGAAGAACTAAGAGTATATTATTTGTAAAAGTAACAAATAGATGGTTAGTTCATTGTAAAAGTACTACATTGATACTAGTTTTGTCACAAAGTAAAAATTAAGTTTATCTCAATCTAAACTAAGGGTGGCACAATATAATGGAAAGTAAGTTCCATAATGGATTTGGATGAGTTCCAAAGTTAAGACATTGTGACAGATACTACAACAAAAGGCTAAGTATATGACTGCTATTATAGCAGCTAAAGAGGGCATTTGGGTCAAGTAGTTTGTTATCAAACTAGGTGTAGTTCATAGCGGGATAATACTATGAAGATATATTGTACGCCAATATTATCAACATGTTTTAACCCCAAAAAACTAAAGGTCTCACCAAAGGACCAAATTTATACAAAGCCATCTCATTAGAGAATGAGTGATGCGTAGAGACGCAAATACATGCAATTACACACGGATCTGGAAGTGTCAGATCCGGAGATCAGTTGACCACTAGCGAACGTGTACTTACAACACCGGAAAGCCATAGGTGTTGAATACACAAAGGTTTAAAACTAGATTATTGACTCTAGTGCAAGTGGGAGACTGTTGGAGATATGCCCAAGAGGCAATAATAAAGTGGGTTATTATCATATCTTCATACTTATGATAAATGTTTACATACCATGCTATAATTGTATTAACAGGAAACATTAATACTTGTGTGATTTGTAAACATAAAAGAGTCCCTAGTAAAGCCTCTTGTTAAACTAGCTTGTTGGTTAATATATGATCATGGTTTCCTGATCATGAACATAGAGATGTTATTAACAACAGGGTCATATCATTAGGAGAATGATGTGATGGACATACTCCTATAGATAAGCGTAGCATAAAGATCAAGTCATTTCAATAGTTCAATTGCTATATGCTTTCTGATACATAGTAACCTAATTCCTTCGACCATGAGATCATGCATATCACCTTTACCGGATGGATGCTTTGATGACATCAAACACCACACCGTAACTGGGTGGCTATAAAGGTGGCATTGAGTGTTCGGAAAGTATTGGTTGAGACACATGGATCAAGAGTGGGATTTGTCCATCCATATGACGGATAGATATACTCTGGGCCCTCTCGGTGTAATGTCATCCAATGAGCTTGCAAGCATGTGACTGGCTCACAAGGGATCACATATCACGGGAACGAGAAAAGAGTACTTATCGGTAACGAGTTTGAACTAGGTATGCAGAGATACCGACGATCATAACCTCGGATAAGTAAACTATCGTGAGACAAAGGGAAATTGGTATCGTATGTAAGTGGTTCATTCGATCGCAAAGTAATCATAGAAATATGTGGGAGCCATATGAATTTCCAGATTCCTCTATTGGTTATTGTTCGGAGAAGTGTCTCGATCATGTCCGCATAATTCACGAACCGTAGGGAGACACACTTAAGGATTCGACGTTGTTTGAGTAGTTATGGTATTATGAGAAAGAGACCGAATGTTATTCGGAGTCTCGGATGGGATCGGGATATCACGAGGTGATCCGGAATGGTCCGGAGAATAAGATTCATATAAGGAAAGTCCCGTTTCGGAGTTGCGGAATGATTCCGGTGTTTTCATCGGGAATGTTCTAGAAGGTTCCGGAATGTCCGGCACTCCGGGGGGGAGGGTACATGAATGTGTTGTATCAAAGTTGGTATGATTGCATCATGTACTAAATGTCAGCGCTGTCCGAAATAAAGGGTTAATTCAAATCCTAGTTTGAAAAGTCAAACGGCTAGTTTGAAAAGTCAAACAGCCAGTTTTCGGAAAGAGGAGAAGGAGGATTGGTGGAGGCCGAATTGGGGGAGGGTTCCTCCCTTGGCCGGCGCACCACCAAGCCGACTTGGGGAGGGACTCCCCTCCCCTTGGCCGCCGGCCCCTCCCATCTATATAAGGAGGGGCAGGGCTCCCCTCCTAGTACACACAAGTTCCTATCTTCTACCTCCGGTTTAGAGCCGTTTCGGTTTAGAGCTTCTAATTGCTTTAGCCTTCGGTTTAGAGCCTTCTAATTGGTTTAGAGCCTTCTAATTGGTGTGTCTAATTACTAGACCACTAATAGCCTCTCTCATACTCCACCATACTCGCACCGGCTTAAGGCGAAGCCCTGCGGGATCTCCCCTCTACTTCCGGTACCACGCCGTTGTGCTGCCGGAATCGCGAGGAGAGTGCTACAACCTCCGCTGCCTGCTGGAACAAGGGAGAGGAAGGTCTTCGTAAAATACTGGACGTGTGACCGACTGCGGGAGCGCTGCCGGAACGCAGCGCCGGAAGGATCGTCTACGCGATCTTGAGATCGGAAAGAGTACGACTACATCACCCACGAGAATCTGCTCTCGTTAAACACTTTGGAATCTTCGAGGGTAAGTTATTCCATCGACTCGTTGCTACAATCTAGTAGATAGATCTTGGCTTGTTGGTTTGTATGCGATAGAAAATTTTTGTTTTCCATGCTACGAAACCCTACAGTGGTATCAGAGCCGTGTCTATATGTAGATCTGTTGCACGAGTAGAACACAATGGTTATTGTGGGCGTTGATGCTTTTATTGTCGATTGCTTCTTGTGTACTTTGCATCTTGCGGTATGTTGGGATGAAGCGGCCCGGTCTAACCTTACATGACGTCGTTCATGAGACTTGCTCCACGCTTGACATGCAACTTGTATTGCATAAGTGGCTTTGCGGGTGTCTGTTTCTCCTAGCATAGTTAAGATCCAATTTACAATGGGTGATTAACAATACTAGTATCAATGTTGTGGTTCTTGTTCGTAAGTTAGAACGACACTTATTGAAAGCCCCAAACCACGTCAAATATGCAAAGAAAGTAGAGGTGTCTAACTTTGTTTTGCAGGGGTGTGCAGTGATGTGATATGACCATGATTGTGATTATATATGATGTATGCAATGTTCCTTATTGTAAGTCGGCAACCGGCAGGAGCCATATGGTTGTCTTTAATTTCTGTTAAGACTCGCGTGTCTATTCAAAGTAGTTGTAATAGTTGAAGCCGGTGGACGACAACCATGGAGAAGCGTCATTGACCTTGATGCAATGCCGGTGATGATGAAGATCATGTTCGTGCTTGAAGATGGAGATCGGAAGCACAAAGAAGAAAGGCCATATCATATCACATATTATGAATTGCATGTGATGTTTATCCTTTATGCATCTTGTATTGCTTAGTAGACGACGGTAGCATTATAAGATAATCCCTCATGCACATGAATTTCAAGTCATAAAGTGTTCACCCTTAGTTAGCACCGTTGCTAAAGCTTGTTGTTTCGAAGCACCACGTGATGATCGGGTGTGTTAGATTCCGCAAGTGTATACAACGTGGGCAAGCCAGATTTGCTCATGCGGAAGCTAAGGTTTGATCTTGACGAGCCTAGCATGTACAGACATGGTCTCAGGAACACGGATCACCGAAAGGTAAAGTATGAGTCATATAGGAGATATGATGAACATGTTGATTGTTCGCCATTGAAGCTATGTCAACTCTCGTGATGATCGGTTTTGATGTGGTGGATTTGGTTCGTGTGATCACTAAAACAATGTGAGGGATATTGTTTTGAGTGGGAGTTCACCTAGATTAATTTAATTATTAATTAGAACTAAATTTATCATAAACTAAATCAAAGTGAATTTGCATAGTTGTTGTAGTCATTGGCATCCGTTTACCACCTTGCGCTTAGTTATAATTGAGATGATAGAACTATAGAATTCTGGTTAGTTACTTTACGAACTGGTATCGTATTGTTTTGAAGTGTTAATCTAAAGTTTAAAAGTCCTATTGCAAACTTTCAGTAAGTTCCGGTTACTCGATGAAGTTTAATAATTGGTATTAAAACAAGAGTAACAATTCCAATGTTAGTATATAAGTATCATGTTTGTCTCCATGATTCTTGATATTCAAAGGATTGTCTTAATATCAAGGTTATGTAGGATCTGAAAGAGTTGTTTCAGAAACCATGATGTGTGGAAGATATTGTGATATCTGAAACGAAGTTTTGGTTACAACATGATAGAGTATAATATGGCAAAGTTCATGTTCTCATATTTTGATGAGAATTTGCAAAAGGTTGGAGACACTTGTTGTCCTAATCCTCCAAAAGGTTTTTGGATAGCAACATTATACTCATAATTCATCGTTATAAGCTAAAATTAGCTTGATCATGGATAATTCCATGATAAGGGTGAATATTTGATGTAGGTAAAATATTTACTACACCAAGAGATTACTAAAGAAAGGAATTTGAAAGAACACCAAACATTTGATGATGGTGATCTACTTCAAAGTGCAAGTCCAAAGACATTGGTATTTAACTATACACGCTTTGGACTATATGTCATATGTATGACTCCACTATTGATGTTGATAGATTCTTTCAAACAGAAAAGGAAATACTGAAAGAGAATCTCATAAATATATGGCAGAAAAGAAAAGACTAGAATTGTTCAGTTTAAGTATATAGATGATATACATGTTATGGCTATATTCTTTGCTTATTAAACAATGTGGTTCTTAAGTATTTGATACTGAATTTGTTGGTGTGAATCGTCATACGAAACAACACAATTCATGAACTACAATGGCCTAAGTAACTAGCAAAAGAATATGTGATGATGTTCATCGAGAACAAATAAAGGGTTATTGTGTTGCTCGTTAAACATCAAAGCTTGCCTTCAAAGATTTGTTTTATGGGTATTATGAGAACAAAAGGGTTGTTCAAATAATTGCCGTAATCCATAAAAGATGGATTCGCAAATCTCGTTGGAAACATCACATCCATAAAACTAGTGCTAAAGATATCGAAAGATAAATTGATTGAAAGATCACTTAGGAAGTGACATCGCCGTTTAAATTATATTGGAAAGAAAACATGAAGAAACTCCATGTGGATGGAATTTTGGAGTCTTTTGATTTTGATCACATGACGCTTGTGAAACTTTCCTAAGAGATAATTAAAATTTCGTTCATAGGCAAAAAGGGAACGAAAGACTAGCTTATTGGAAATTGTACATATTGTTGTACAAAGTCCATCATGTGTAGTCAAAAGCGATGGATTTCAACTTCATTTGCTTTCTCCGAAAATTTGAGTGAATATATGAATATTTACTTAATAAGGATGAAGTATGAAACATTTGAAAAGTTCAAAGACTTTCAAGATGAAGTGCAAAATCATTGTAACAAGAATATAAACAGTTTATGATAAAGATCATAAAGGAAGATATTTGAGTTACAAAGTTTAGCATAATACCTAAGATTTATGGAATCGTTCCGTGGATTTGCATTTTCCCGAAACACCATAAGAGTATGGAGCGTTCGAGATATGTAACTAAACCTTGTTTGACATGGTAAGATCAAAGGTGTAATTCATAAAACTGTCATTGTATTTTAAAGATTAAAAGCTTTAGAGATTACCGTTTTTCCACTGAAAAGAGCTCCATCATAATCCGTTGAAATGACACCATATGTTATGGTTTGGGATAAAACCCAAGTTGTCCTTTCTTAAACATTGGTATGCTATGCATAAGAAAGATGTTTGCAACCAAAGTCGGATGAAACTGTCTTTGTTAAAATATTCCTCCATAACACCGGAGACAAAAGTGTTTGTCACTTAGAACATCAAGTTTCTTTGAGAAGGAATTTTTTCGTGAAAGTGGGAGGACAATAGAACTTTGATAAGGTTAAAAGAACCTTAGCTATATGTGCAGAGTTGCGCAGCACCGAAAAGTGTTCCGGAGGCAGCAACAATGCTCATGGCTCACGTGCCTCAAAGATTGTGGTCACGGAGATCTAAGTTCCTATTGAAACAAGTAGGTCAAGTAAACAATCAAATACAAAGATTTGATGGTTGAATCATTATTTGAGAATAATGAACGTACTACATGCAAAGAAGCGATGATGGGCCCTGACTCCGTCAAATGGCTTGAAGCCATAAAATCCGTGATAGTTCCATACACGAGAAATCAAGTTTTGAACTTGAAGGACCCTCGAGAAAGGTGTAAGACCTTACAGTTGTGTTTGGATCTATAAAGAAATAGACATGGATGTTTCACATCTATTAAATAGTCGACATGTTGGGAAAGAGTTCACAACAATGTTCAAAGGTTGACTATGATAAGATTTGATCTTTCATAGTGATATTTAGTCTAGACGGATTAGTGTAGCAACCACTACATATAATTTTGTTATATGGTAGTTGAATAAACAAAACAAGTTCTTCTAATAGAATTGTTACCTAGGACATGTGAATAACATGGTCCATAGAGGTTTTTGTTAATTCAAAGGGTGCTAAAAGCATATGCAAACTTCAATGGTTGAAATAAGCATAGCGGAGTTGGAATATTCACTATGATGAAACTGTTAAAAGAGTTTAATTTCATCAGAGACAATGAAGATGCTTGCATTTGCAAGAAATTAAGTGGGAGCGCTAAGACATGTTTCTAATACATTATGTGGAAGACATATTGTTGATTGGAAATAATGTATCTTTTATTAACACATATTAAGAATTTCATCTCGATGAAAGACTTAGGCAAAACCCAAATATTAGGCATCAATAGACGCTAATATGGTTGTGCCAGAAGTACATAGACAAGATATTGAATGAGTTCAATATAGAAACTACAAGAAAGTTTCTTGTTGCACAGAAAGAATTGAATGAGTTCAATATTGATGATATATTCAAGTGTATTGACATTTGGCAAGTGAAACAAAATTCAAGTATAGATTGATACTTGATCACAAAGAGTATTTATATCAATCATGCTGTGATGTGTACAAATCCAGATATGTCCTATGCTCTAAATGTTATGAGCATATACCAGAATGATTCATAAGATGATCATTGGACAATAGTAAGGATATTCTTATAATCTTTTGGAAGAACTAAGAGTATATTATTTGTAAAAGTAACAAATAGATGGTTAGTTCATTGTAAAAGTACTGCATTGATACTAGTTTTGTCACAAAGTACAAATTAAGTTTATCTCAATCTAAACTAAGGGTGGCACAATATAATGGAAAGTAAGTTCCATAATGGATTTGGATGAGTTCCAAAGTTAAGACATTGTGACAGATACTACAACAAAAGGCTAAGTATATGACTGCTATTATAGCAGCTAAAGAGGGCATTCGGGTCAAGTAGTTTGTTATCAAACTAGGTGTAGTTCATAGCGGGATAATACTATGAAGATATATTGTACGCCAATATTATCAACATGTTTTAACCCCAAAAAACTAAAGGTCTCACCAAAGGACCAAATTTATACAAAGCCATCTCATTAGAGAATGAGTGATGCGTAGAGACGCAAATACATGCAATTACACACGGATCTGGAAGTGTCAGATCCGGAGATCAGTTGACCACTAGCGAACATGTACTTACAACACCGGAAAGCCATAGGTGTTGAATACACAAAGGTTTAAAACTAGATTATTGACTCTAGTGCAAGTGGGAGACTGTTGGAGATATGCCCAAGAGGCAATAATAAAGTGGGTTATTATCATATCTTCATACTTATGATAAATGTTTACATACCATGCTATAATTGTATTAACAGGAAACATTAATACTTGTGTGATTTGTAAACATAAAAGAGTCCCTAGTAAAGCCTCTTGTTAAACTAGCTTGTTGGTTAATATATGATCATGGTTTCCTGATCATGAACATAGAGATGTTATTAACAACAGGGTCATATCATTAGGAGAATGATGTGATGGACATACTCCTATAGATAAGCGTAGCATAAAGATCAAGTCATTTCAATAGTTCAATTGCTATATGCTTTCTGATACATAGTAACCTAATTCCTTCGACCATGAGATCATGCATATCACCTTTACCGGATGGATGCTTTGATGACATCAAACACCACACCGTAACTGGGTGGCTATAAAGGTGGCATTGAGTGTTCGGAAAGTATTGGTTGAGACACATGGATCAAGAGTGGGATTTGTCCATCCATATGACGGATAGATATACTCTGGGCCCTCTCGGTGTAATGTCATCCAATTAGCTTGCAAGCATGTGACTGGCTCACAAGGGATCACATATCACGGGAACGAGAAAAGAGTACTTATCGGTAACGAGTTTGAACTAGGTATGCAGAGATACCGACGATCATAACCTCGGATAAGTAAACTATCGTGAGACAAAGGGAAATTGGTATCGTATGTAAGTGGTTCATTCGATCGCAAAGTAATCGTAGAAATATGTGGGAGCCATATGAATTTCTAGATTCCTCTATTGGTTATTGTTCGGAGAAGTGTCTCGATCATGTCCGCATAATTCACGAACCGTAGGGAGACACACTTAAGGATTCGACGTTGTTTGATGTCACATCCCAAATTTTCGATTTGGTCTTGCATATCATTCATTGCATCGCATCATATCTTACCATGCATTACCGTCGAGTAGAGAGGATCGACGAAACGCTATTTGCGAAAACCTATTCTTGTTTCGACCCGAGTTTCCTGCGGGGAGCTTTAGAGGGACTTGCGACAACCACCCCTGTAGATTCGAGTTTTCGCACAAACTTCGACTGAAGGTTGTTCCCCTCGACGATACGAACCCATAGGCGCGAAAATCGCTCCAATCGGAGTTCGTATGCAAAAGACTCGGACGTTTTAGTAAACCAAGAGACTTGCGACAACCACCCCTGTAGGTTCGAGTTTTCGCACAAACTTCGACTGAAGGTTGTTCCCCTCGACGATACGAACCCGTAGGCGCGAAAATCGCTCCAATCGGAGTTCGTATGCAAAAGACTCGAACGTTTTAGTAAACCGCCGAAAAACGGTCCGAAAATCCGGACCGATTTCCGAAACGGAGTCCAACCGCGGAACGATTCTATTTCAGTTTTTTTTTCTTTCTTTCTTTTCTTTTCTTTCCGCGTGAGAGAGACCAAATAAAAGGGACCACCCGGGGCCTTGGGATCCGTGCCCCACTCGACCCCGCCGCCAACACCTCCTGGAGCCGCCTCCCTGGCGCACGCACGCGCCCGCCGCCGCCGCAGTTTCTCCTCGCCGCCACCGGCCACCCCTCCGTCGCCGGCCATCGCCTCGTCTGTTGTCGGGTTCGTCTCGCCGCCCTCTTTCCGTTCCCGTGCTTCGCGTCTCCATCCGCCGCCGCCAACTGCGCCCTGCAGATCGCCGCGTACGCGCACGCGTTTATTGTTCCGGGAGCCGTAGTTGACCGTGTGTGTACGTGCAGGTAGAACCACGACGTCGGAACCGACCATCGCCGCCGTCCGGAGCTCGCCGAAGTTCGTTTCGCAGCCCGATTCCGGTCAGACGTCCAGTCAGCGCCCAGTCATCAGACACAGTTGACTGGGTCAATCTCGTTAATCATATTAGTTGACAGATTTCGGTAGAATCTTGTAAATTGCGTAGAAATTAAACCGCTTGGCCAAAAATTGCAAATAAAATATGTACGCGTTCAGTGAGTCGTGTAGAATCTCTCTGTAGCTTTGGTTCAGACTTTTACCGTCAGGTTTAGTACAGTTTAATCAAACTAGTTAGTGGCCTTTTCGGAGTAATAAATTCGTAGTAAAAGTTTCGTAGCTCCAAAAATCGCGTGTGGTATGTCCCTGAACTCGTATGAACGAGGGGAATCTCATCGTGAAATAAAAAGATAGGCTTACAGTAAAAACTTCTGCAGTATTTGTCTAATGGCATTCTGCAGTGTTTTAATTACTCGGGATGTTTTATAACTCCTTTTTGAGTAATTCCAATTGGTACTGTTTCTTATCAGCGATGCCTATGCGGTAGATTATTTCCAAGATTTTATGAACAGTATACTACCGGTAGTGAATTATTTAAGTTCTAGCTCTAGTAGTGATCACTACTTTTGGTTAATAATTTCCCTTGCGCCAAAAATCTATTTTCCATGCATGTATTCGGTAGTAATATGTATTAGTACTATGTGGTGCAGCTGTAGCACCAATTCGCTTGCCGTTCTTGCATTCATGCATCATTTTTGTTGCATATGTTTGTGAATTGTTTGTTTATGAATGCAATTGTGTCGTGTAGATTGTGTGGAGTGCAACCCTTGCTCGTGTGTGGATTGTTCCTCCGACCGCTACAACCAAGGCAAGTAGATGCTACTTTGTTCATGATATCGTCCTACTATTTTCAATGCATTGTCGTGTATTTTGTAGATGCATGTGTAGGATGATACTATCGCTATGCTATGTCCTATTATGTGGTAGGGCTTTCCTTGTAGATGAACCACCGTTGTAGATGTGCTTAGCCATGCTATGTTGAACGAGGGCTGGGTTACATCATTGATACTTGTTTTTCAAAGTATTGGTTTGTGAAAACTAAAACAACTTAATCAATGAACCCCCTGGGTGTGATGGTATTGATAATTTTTGGTGGTTTTATTGCGGAAAGGCACCCAGGTATCAAGAGAGAATGATTGGCTTCTTTATTGTGTAGCTTACGTGTACAACCATGTGCCAATAATGAAATGGGCAGTTGGTTGGACTTAGTAGGTTGTGGTAACTCGAACCCGCGTATCCAGAGATGTAGAATTTTGGTAGGTTGGACCGGTGCGCGTCGGGATTGAGGAGCTACTTCCCGAACAGTCTCTTCTTGGCCTTCTCCCTATCGTCATCCAAAATGAGAGTGATGGTACGAGCTGGGCTGGCCAAGTCACATGGGTAAAGTGTACTAACCTCTGCAGAGTGTATAATCTAATCGATTAGCCGTGTCCCCGGTTATGGACAACTGAGTTGCTAGATATTGATTCCATGACATGTTTCTCGCTCATTCTAATTTCATAATTGTTTTAATATTGTTGGGTTAACTTAATTGGGATCTTTTCAAAGAAAATTCAAAACTGTTTATGAAAGTAGGACAAAGTTATTTGCAAATGCAAGCCAGACACAGCTCCACTTGCCAAATATGCATGTAGATGTTAGTACTATTGTCTCCATTACTAGCTCTACTTGCCATACATTCCATGTATTGACCCTTCGGGGCTGTTGCGTTTTATGCTGCAGGTTATTCCGATTCTGATTGATCGTTATAGGCCACGGTACTCCACTCGGCACTTGTTCACTTGTGGGCAATTTGAAGATTGGAGGATTTACTCGTTTTTGTTGCTACCTGAACAATTCGAGCTAGCTTTATGCTAAGCTTTTATATTGTAATAATGGTACTCTGGATCTTGTAGATCATGATACACGGTTATTTGCTATGATTATCTATCTTACTCTATTGTGGGCCAATGAACCGATCCAGGGATTGGCATGTCACATAGAGGCCACGGTCTTTTCAGAACCGGGGTGTCACAGGATGGTATCAGAGCCCGTGTGTCGACTGTAGGATCGTGACCTAGGATTGGATTAGGAAGCCATATAATTATTAAGCCTATATTAACTCTGTCTTTCCTCTTATGCCTTTCACCCTCGTAAAATTCTTACCATATGCTATTCTCACACTTTCCTCTTTTACTTGATAGATGGGAGACGTCAGGACTGAGTATGCCACCATGGAGTCACCAAGGCCCTTTGCAAGGCAGTTAGCTCAGCTCTCTCAGTCACTGGGATTGCCACTGCCCATGTTCAAGGGAAGAAGGCTGTACACCTATGGATATGGAGAGGATGCATGGGAGATCACTACCTTCATATTCAGAGATGCCGCCTTGCCAAACCCCGTGCACTTGGTCTACACCAAGATATACTGCAACTGGGGACTTGGAATCAACTTGGCCATACATGAAGCCCTGTCTCGCCAGTGCCATAATGTCCGACACCTACTACCAGCAGATTCACCCTACCGTGACTATGGAAGGCGTGATGAAGAGGGGAACATTGTGGTTACCCCGGGCGACAGGAACAACATGCCGCCCCGTCGGAGGCACATAGAGGACATGGAAAGGGAGAATGGAGCTCTAGCAGAGAAGGTGAGGATGATAAAGGAGATTGCAGATTTTACTAGCAATGGTATGGTGGTCCAAGGACAGGAGATTGACACTTTGCATGAAGCTGTGGGAGTTCTGGAGAATGCCCTGATAGCCAGAGATGCAACCATAGCACATCTTCATGGTACTGTGCAGGAGAACACCCAGAACATACAGCAACTGCAGGGGACAGTCCAGGAAAGGGATCAAACTATTGAAGCTATGACAGCCCAGATTGCCGCTCTCCAAGCACAGCTGAATCCACCCCCGGATGATGACAATGGAGATGATGGCAACAATGGGGATGATGATGACAGTGGAGACGATGATGATGATGAGGACGAGGATGATGATGATGAAGACGATGATGGTGGAGGAGATGAGGCCGTTGCTGTTGCAGCTGAGGATGAAGAAGAAGAGGAGGATCCAGAAGAGGTGGAGTTTGAAGTCTCAAGTGATGGTTCAGGAGAGGTGTACACTCCGCCGCCATGGTTGTACCGCGAGCCGAAGCGCCAACGCATGACCGCAAGGACCTACCTCAATCTCTTCAAGAAATAGATAGAAGTCCACCAATTAGACCACGGTAGGCAAATTCGTTAGGATTAGTCTCGATCGTTGTGAAGCTTAGTTCGTGTTAGATTAAAAGTGTTTAGTTGCTTATTTGTGTACTCCAATATCCCAGGATTTATTTGTGCGAATTTTAATGAAAGAGTTATGGCAATTTGGTTACTATCTGTGTGTTTTTCGCTGAAGTTTTTCTGCTGACACAGCAGTACTGTGCGATTTTTCATATTTTTCTGGTAACTCAGAAAAATCTGAAAAAAATTGGGCTGATGCGAAACTCTCTGTGCCATATGCACAAAAATTGGCTTAATTTTCTGACGAGTTTAAGTCAGGCGGAAAAATTCGTGATTGCTGCTGGACGGTTCTGGCAGAATTGCTGTTTTGGTTGATTAGTTGATCTATCGTTTAGTTAACCATTGCCAACTCTTGCAAAACTATTTCAGTAGTTATGTACTGCTAGGATAACACCTGGGATGTTGCTGGATCGCTTGTTTGTTGATGTGTTGCTTGCTTGTGATTGTCTGCTATTGTTTGTTGTTGATTGCTCATATGCATGGGTAGAATCCTATTACCGTAGTTGATTCTTTCTAAACTTACCTATGCTGAACCGCAGATGCCTCCCCGTCGCCACCCCACTGAGATGGAGCAGCTCATGGCCGCTCAGGCACAACTGACCCAAGTGATGACCCAGTTCATGGCGAATCAGAACAACAATGGAAACAATCAGCCTCAGGGAGATGCTCTCACCAGATTTCTGAGGTTAAGGCCAGCTAAGTTCTCTACTGCAACGGAACCAATGGTTGCTCTCGACTGGTTGCGTTCAGTCAACAAGGATCTAGTAACTGTCGGATGCACTGATGCTGAGAAGGTGAGGTTTGCCGCTCACCTACTGGAGGGACCAGCCGCTTCTTGGTGGGACACATTCCAGATCACCCACCCGCTGGATACTGTGACTTGGGCAATGTTTGAGGAAGGTTTCAGGACCAACCACGTGTCTTCAGGAGTTCTGAGCCTGAAGAGGAAGGAGTTCCGCAACTTGCGCCAAACCAATCGCACCGTGGCCGAGTACATTGAGGAGTTCAACAACTTGTCCCGTTATGCACCTGAGGATGTTGACACTGATGCCAAAAGGAGAGAGAGATTCCTGGATGGCCTCAGTGATGAGCTTTCAGTACAGCTACTGGTGGTTTATTGCCCCACTTTCCAGGAGCTTATGGACAAGGCCAGGATCTTGGAAGGGAAGCACAAGCAAGTGGAGAACTGCAAGAGAAAGAGCAATACTCATCACTCTGGTTCACACCACAAGTCTCGCACTTCATATGATGGATACTCCAAGCATGGAGGAAGTGACCATGGGAGCCATGACCGCCGTGATGGACATCGTCATGACAACCATAGGAACAGCCACCACAACCACAAGGGAGGACACTCTCACCACTCTGGAGGACACGGTGGACATGACCGCAACCGTGATCGCAACTTCGTGAAGAAGGATCTGAGTGAGGTGACGTGCTTCAAGTGCAAGCAGAAGGGACACTATGCTGACAACTGTCCGGAGAGGAAAGGACTCAAGCCAACCAACGGCGAGAAGGCCACAGTGCACCACATGAATGTGGAGGAGATTCCAGATGAGCCTGACCTTGTGATTGGTAAGTTCCCAATCAACACTTACCCTGCACTTATACTTTTTGATACTGGTGCATCGCATTCATTCATATCAAGGGCATTTGTGGATAAGTATAAGTTACCTACTGAGTCTATGAAAAGGTCTATTAGAGTGATTTCACCTGGAGGAGATATGATAGCTAGTGCGGGATGCCGCGACTTGACTGTGAGGATTGGAACACACAACTTCATTGCACATCTAGTAGTGCTGGATTCACAAGGATTAGATGTCATTCTGGGTATGGATTGGATGTCTATGCATGGGGGACACATAGATTGTGCACAGCGAGCTGTTTCACTTAAAACCCCGGATGGTAAGAGGATTAGATTCAAGTCGGCTGCACGACCAGGAAGGTGTAAGCTGAATTCTCTTAAGGGGGTTAGCGTGGATACTGTGCCAGTGATTAGGGATTACCCTGACGTGTTTCCGGAAGAGCTGCCAGGGATGCCACCTGACAGAGATGTAGAGTTTCTTATCGACCTGCTGCCGGGAACAGGACCTATAGCAAAGAAACCATATAAGATGGATGTCGATGAGCTGAAGGAATTGAAGAAACAGTTGAAGGAACAACTGGAAAAGGGATTCATTCAGCCTAGTGCGTCGTCATGGGGAGCACCTGTTCTATTTGTGGAGAAGAAAGACAGCACCAAGAGATTAGTGGTAGACTATCGCTCGCTGAATGAAGTAACCATTAAGAACAAGTACCCTCTACCGAACATAAATGACTTGTTTGATCAACTGGAAGGAGCAAAGGTGTTCAGCAAGATTGATCTGCGATCAGGCTATTTCCAATTGAAGATCCGAGAGGAGGATGTACCAAAAACCGCCTTCACCACTAGGTATGGTTTATATGAGTATACAGTTATGTCTTTTGGACTAACGAATGCCCCGGCAGAACAAGGTATTTATGGAGTATTTGGACAAGTTCGTGGTGGTGTTTATTGATGACATACTGATATATTCCAAGGATGATGCTGAGCATGAGAAATATCTGAGACTGATTATGGAGAAGCTGAGAGAACACAAGCTGTACGCCAAATTCAGCAAGTGTGAATTCTGGCTTAACACTGTTGGGTTTCTTGGACACGTAGTGTCAGGAGAAGGAATTGCTGTTGATCCAAACAAAGTGACCGCAGTAACAGAGTGGGAAGCGCCCAAGAATGCGGGAGAGATTCGAAGCTTTTTGGGACTTGCTGGATATTACCGGAGGTTCATAGAAAACTTTTCTAAGATTGCTAAGACGATGACCGAACTTCTGAAGAAGGAGAGGAAGTTTGAATGGTCAGACGTATGTGAAGCCAGCTTTCAGGAACTGAAGCGTCGACTAGTGACCGCGCCTGTTCTATGTTTACCAGATCTTCAGAAGAATTTCCAAGTGTACTGTGATGCCTCACGACAAGGACTTGGGAGTGTGCTGATGCAAGATGGGAGAGTAGTGTCATATGCCTCGCGACAACTCAAGCACCATGAGCGGAATTACCCCACACACGACTTGGAGTTAGCGTCAGTGGTTCATGCGCTCAAGGTATGGAGGCATTACTTAATGGGAAAACACTGTGATGTGTACACCGACCACAAGAGCCTGAAGTACATATTTACACAGAAGGAACTGAACATGAGACAAAGGAGATGGTTGGAACTTATCAAGGACTATGATATGAATCTACAGTACCACCCAGGAAAGGCCAATGTAGTAGCAGATGCTCTGAGCCGGAAGGTTTATGCCAATGGATTGACAATTGGTGAATTGCCTGAGGATTTGTGCAAGCAATTCAAGGACCTTAGACTGGAGGTAGTATCTGAAGGATACTTGGCTACAATGGAAGTCCAACCAACGCTTCAGGACAGAATCAGGAAGGCTCAAGTGGGAGACAAAGAGATAGATGAAGTTAAGGAAAAGATGAAGGAAGGTCGAGCAAGGGAATTCCGCGAGGATGAGCAAGGTACCTTGTGGTATGGAGATCGTTTTTGTGTGCCCAACGATCCGGAGTTAAGGAAGTTGATTCTGCAGGAAGCTCATGACTCGCCGTATTCCATACATCCGGGCAATACGAAGATGTATATGGACCTAAAGGACAGATTCTGGTGGAACAACATGAAGGGAGACATCGCAGAGCATATTGCCCTATGTGATGTATGTAGCCGAGTGAAGGCGGGACACCAGAAGCCAGCAGGATTGCTACAGCCATTGCCTGTGCCGGATTGGAAGTGGGATAGAGTGGGAATGGACTTTATCACAGGATTGCCCAGGACCAGGTCAGGATATGACTCTATTTGGGTAGTGGTCGACCATTTGACCAAGGTAGCCCACTTTATACCGGTGAAGACGACCTATACGAGTGCAAAGTTGGCCAAGATTTACATGGACAGAATTGTGTGCCTACACGGAGTTCCCAAGAGTATCGTATCCGATAGAGGCACCCAATTTACCTCGCACTTCTGGCGCCAGCTGCACGAGTCACTTGGTACTAGATTGGAGTTTAGCACAGCGTTTCACCCACAGACTGATGGACAGACCGAGAGGGTGAATCAGATTTTGGAGGACATGCTAAGAGCTTGCGCCTTGGCTCATGGTTCTAGTTGGGATGAGAATTTGCCGTATGCCGAGTTTTCCTACAACAACAGCTATCAAACCAGCATCAAGACGTCACCGTTCGACGTACTGTATGGGAAACAGTGCCGAACACCATTGCTATGGGATGGAGTAGGAGAACGTCAGTTGTTTGGACCTGATTTGATCAAGGACGCTGAGGAGAAGGTCGCCTTGATTAGAGACAGACTGAAGGTAGCACAATCAAGACAGAAGAGCTACGCTGACGCCAAGCGCAAGGAGGTGGTGTATGAGATAGGTGATAGAGCATACCTCAGAGTATCGCCGCTTCGTGGAATTAAGAGATTTGGTATTAAGGGTAAGCTGGCACCTCGATTTATTGGACCATATCGAGTCTTAGCACGCAAAGGAGAGGTTGCTTATCAGTTGGAGTTGCCAGAGGCTCTGTCTGCTGTTCACAATGTGTTCCACGTGTCCCAGCTGAAGAAGTGCCATCCGGAGATGGTGGATACACCATTGAGAGATACTGTACCGCTAGAGGAGGTTCAGCTTGAGAATGATTTGACCTATGATGAGAAACCGGTCAAGATTCTAGAGACAGCAGAAAGGACTACCCGTACCAAGACAATCAAGTTTTGCAAGGTGCAGTGGAGTCACCACACCGAAGAGGAAGCCACTTGGGAGCGTGAAGATGACATCCGAGAGGACTACCCACACCTATTTGCTAGCCGCGCCGAATCTCGAGGACGAGATTCATCTTAAGGGGGTTAGTCTTGTCACATCCCAAATTTTCGATTTGGTCTTGCATATCATTCATTGCATCGCATCATATCTTACCATGCATTACCGTCGAGTAGAGAGGATCGACGAAACGCTATTTGCGAAAACCTATTCTTGTTTCGACCCGAGTTTCCTGCGGGGAGCTTTAGAGGGACTTGCGACAACCACCCCTGTAGATTCGAGTTTTCGCACAAACTTCGACTGAAGGTTGTTCCCCTCGACGATACGAACCCGTAGGCGCGAAAATCGCTCCAATCGGAGTTCGTATGCAAAAGACTCGGACGTTTTAGTAAACCAAGAGACTTGCGACAACCACCCCTGTAGATTCGAGTTTTCGCACAAACTTCGACTGAAGGTTGTTCCCCTCGACGATACGAACCCGTAGGCGCGAAAATCGCTCCAATCGGAGTTCGTATGCAAAAGACTCGAACGTTTTAGTAAACCGCCGAAAAACGGTCCGAAAATCCGGACCGATTTCCGAAACGGAGTCCAACCGCGAAACGATTCTATTTCAGTTTTTTTTTTCTTTCTTTCTTTTCTTTTCTTTCCGCGTGAGAGAGACCAAATAAAAGGGACCACCCGGGGCCTTGGGATCCGTGCCCCACTCGACCCCGCCGCCAACACCTCCTGGAGCCGCCTCCCTGGCGCACGCACGCGCCCGCCGCCGCCGCAGTTTCTCCTCGCCGCCACCGGCCACCCCTCCGTCGCCGGCCATCGCCTCGTCTGTTGTCGGGTTCGTCTCGCCGCCCTCTTTCCGTTCCCGTGCTTCGCGTCTCCATCCGCCGCCGCCAACTGCGCCCTGCAGATCGCCGCGTACGCGCACGCGTTTATTGTTCCGGGAGCCGTAGTTGACCGTGTGTGTACGTGCAGGTAGAACCACGACGTTGGAACCGACCATCGCCGCCGTCCGGAGCTCGCCGAAGTTCGTTTCGCAGCCCGATTCCGGTAAGACAGCAGCCACCGTCAGATCTCAGATCAGCGGCTTAGATCGTTCGTTGACTGGTCAGCACTCCAGACGTTGACTAGTCAGACGCCCCAGACGTTGACTGGTCAGACGTCCAGTCAGCGCCCAGTCATCAGACACAGTTGACTGGGTCAATCTCGTTAATCCTATTAGTTGACAGATTTCGGTAGAATCTTGTAAATTGCGTAGAAATTAAACCGCTTGGCCAAAAATTGCAAATAAAATATGTACGCGTTCAGTGAGTCGTGTAGAATCTCGCTGTAGCTTTGGTTCAGACTTTTACCGTCAGGTTTAGTACAGTTTAATCAAACTAGTTAGTGGCCTTTTCGGAGTAATAAATTCGTAGTAAAAGTTTCGTAGCTCCAAAAATCGCGTGTGATATGTCCCTGAACTCGTATGAACGAGGGGAATCTCATCGTGAAATAAAAAGATAGGCTTACAGTAAAAACTTCTGCAGTATTTGTCTAATGGCATTCTGTAGTGTTTTAATTACTCGGGATGTTTTATAACTCCTTTTTGAGTAATTCCAATTGGTACTGTTTCTTATCAGCGATGCCTATGCGGTAGATTATTTCCAAGATTTTATGAACAGTATACTACCGGTAGTGAATTATTTAAGTTCTAACTCTAGTAGTGATCACTACTTTTGGTTAATAATTTCCCTTGCGCCAAAAATCTATTTTCCATGCATGTATTCGGTAGTAATATGTATTAGTACTATGTGGTGCAGCTGTAGCACCAATTCGCTTGCCGTTCTTGCATTCATGCATCATTTTTGTTGCATATGTTTGTGAATTGTTTGTTTATGAATGCAATTGTGTCGTGTAGATTGTGTGGAGTGCAACCCTTGCTCGTGTGTGGATTGTTCCTCCGACCGCTACAACCAAGGCAAGTAGATGCTACTTTGTTCATGATATCGTCCTACTATTTTCAATGCATTGTCGTGTATTTTGTAGATGCATGTGTAGGATGATACTATCGCTATGCTATGTCCTATTATGTGGTAGGGCTTTCCTTGTAGATGAACCACCGTTGTAGATGTGCTTAGCCATGCTATGTTGAACGAGGGCTGGGTTACATCATTGATACTTGTTTTTCAAAGTATTGGTTTGTGAAAACTAAAACAACTTAATCAATGAACCCCCTGGGTGTGATGGTATTGATAATTTTTGGTGGTTTTATTGCGGAAAGGCACCCAGGTATCAAGAGAGAATGATTGGCTTCTTTATTGTGTAGCTTACGTGTACAACCATGTGCCAATAATGAAATGGGCGGTTGGTTGGACTTAGTAGGTTGTGGTAACTCGAACCCGCGTATCCAGAGATGTAGAATTTTGGTAGGTTGGACCGGTGCGCGTCGGGATTGAGGAGCTACTTCCCGAACAGTCTCTTCTTGGCCTTCTCCCTATCGTCACCCAAAATGAGAGTGATGGTACGAGCTGGGCTGGCCAAGTCACATGGGTAAAGTGTACTAACCTCTGCAGAGTGTATAATCTAATCGATTAGCCGTGTCCCCGGTTATGGACAACTGAGTTGCTAGATATTGATTCCATGACATGTTTCTCGCTCATTCTAATTTCATAATTGTTTTAATATTGTTGGGTTAACTTAATTGGGATCTTTTCAAAGAAAATTCAAAACTGTTTATGAAAGTAGGACAAAGTTATTTGCAAATGCAAGCCAGACACAGCTCCACTTGCCAAATATGCATGTAGATGTTAGTACTATTGTCTCCATTACTAGCTCTACTTGCCATACATTCCATGTATTGACCCTTCGGGGCTGTTGCGTTTTATGCTGCAGGTTATTCCGATTCTGATTGATCGTTATAGGCCACGGTACTCCACTCGGCACTTGTTCACTTGTGGGCAATTTGAAGATTGGAGGATTTACTCGCTTTTGTTGCTACCTGAACAATTCGAGCTAGCTTTATGCTAAGCTTTTATATTGTAATAATGGTACTCTGGATCTTGTAGATCATGATACACGGTTATTTGCTATGATTATCTATCTTACTCTATTGTGGGCCAATGAACCGATCCAGGGATTGGCATGTCACATAGAGGCCACGGTCTTTTCAGAACCGGGGTGTCACATTTGAGTAGTTATGGTATTATGAGAAAGAGACCGAATGTTGTTCGGAGTCTCGGATGGGATCCGGGATATCACGAGGTGATCCGGAATGGTCCGGAGAATAAGATTCATATAAGGAAAGTCCCGTTTCGGAGTTGCGGAATGATTCCCGTGTTTTCATTGGGAATGTTCTAGAAGGTTCCGGAATGTCCGGCACTCCGGGGGGGGGAGGGTACATGAATGTGTTGTATCAAAGTTGGTATGATTGCATCATGTACTAAGTGTCATCGCTGTCCGAAATAAAGGGTTAATTCAAATCCTAGTTTGAAAAGTCAAACGGCTAGTTTGAAAAGTCAAACTGCCAGTTTTCGGAAAGAGGAGAAGGAGGATTGGTGGAGGCCGAATTGGGGGAGGGTTCCTCCCTTGGCCGGCGCACCACCAAGCCGACTTGGGGAGGGACTCCCCTCCCCTTGGCCGCCGGCCCCTCCCATCTATATAAGGAGGGGCAGGGCTCCCCTCCTAGTACACACAAGTTCCTATCTTCTACCTCCGGTTTAGAGCCGTTTCGGTTTAGAGCTTCTAATTGCTTTAGCCTTCGGTTTAGAGCCTTCTAATTGGTTTAGAGCCTTCTAATTGGTGTGTCTAATTACTAGACCACTAATAGCCTCTCTCATACTCCACCATACTCGCACCGGCTTAAGGCGAAGCCCTGCGGGATCTCCCCTCTACTTCCGGTACCACGCCGTTGTGCTGCCGGAATCGCGAGGAGAGTGCTACAACCTCCGCTGCCTGCTGGAACAAGGGAGAGGAAGGTCTTCGTCGAGTACTGAACGTGTGACCGACTGCGGGAGCGCTGCCGGAACGCAGCGCCGGAAGGATCGTCTACGCGATCTTGAGATCGGAAAGAGTACGACTACATCACCCACGAGAATCTGCTCTCGTTAAACACTTTGGAATCTTCGAGGGTAAGTTATTCCATCGACTCGTTGCTACAATCTAGTAGATAGATCTTGGCTTGTTGGTTTGTATGCGATAGAAAATTTTTGCTTTCCATGCTACGAAACCCTACACTGAAGACGTACCATGGAGCACTAAAGGACCGTAATTGGCATGAAGCGATGGTTGATGAGTATAGTGCTCTTCTCTCCAACAACACTTGGGACCTAGTTGATCCACCTCGCAATAAAAATATTATAATGGGCAAGTGGATCTTTCATCACAAGTTAAATTCTGATGGTTCTCTTGATCGGTATAAGGCACGGTGGGTCTTGCGAGGATTCACGCAACGTGAAGGTATTGATTTTGATGAAACTTTCAGTCCGGTTGTTAAACCTGCCATAATACAGATAGTTCTGTCACTTGCTCTTTCCAGTGATTGGCCTATTCATCAGCTGGATGTCAAGAATGCTTTCTTCAATGGCAAATTTGATGAGACGGTGATACGGCGTATTACTGAAATCAAAGCCGTGAGTATCTGTCAGACCTTTCACGGTACAAGCAACAACAATAGATTTTATCACTGAAATATTCAGTGCTAGTAACCAACAGCTGTATCGTGTATTATTAGGGCCAAAACAGATCAAGCTATTTGACCGGCAAGTAGCAAGAAAATTACCTTTCCGTGAGATCACAAGCTAATTAAAATAGCAGATTGGCTTACAAAAATAGTGGATGCAAACCGATCTAAACAACAAGCAAATCCCAGCTTTAGGGAATTACTTGGAAGATCCGTATAGGATCAGCAGCAGACTAGAGGCGACGCGCCTTCAATCTTCCGGCCGGAAACACACAAACCCGATCGGATCTTCAACTAGAACTCACACAGAATTTGGCCGCCGTAACCATGGCGATTTTCTGTTTCATAAAATCTCAAAACATTGTCTGCCATAATACATGACCGATTGGTCTTATAAATAGTGCACACAGGCACTAGACCCAACAACGTAAAAAAAACTCTAATTCTTTTATTGAACTCTGACTCGTATATACTCATCCCAAGTAAAACTAGCCTTTTACATCGGACGTGAAACTAGTAAGAAAATAAAACAAGAAGGAAACTACGCTAGCATAAATAAACTTAGGTGATCAACTTTGTACTGATCGATCTCATGCACTCCAAGTGAAGCACAAATTTTAGACCAAAACCAAAAGCAGATCGACATGCACTTAAAATCAAACTTGCAGTTTTATCTTGTCCACGTAGAAATATTTACATGGTGTTCTAAAGGTAGGCTTCACCTCAGCCGCCTCTGGAACAATTTGTATTTCAGCTGAACTTTCTAAAACTGAAATATTGATTGCTCCTTGATCCATGTTTCCATCCTTGTCAGCGTGAGCAATAATGTGCCGTCTAGCTGGTACCACATACCTTGTGGCCTTAATGGAATTATCAGTAGAAGCAGTGGAAATGACCTCATCATCCTCCCTCCCTTCAAGGAAAACCGTCCTCGGTTTTGACCTACGTCTTGCAGACTTCTTCTTGAACACCTCGACAGTACACTTGATATCATGTGAATATTTCGGAAGAAGGGCATAGAACTTACCCTTATGCATAAATGTATACCTGTTTGTGCGCCCATGATGAAGTGCATTGACATCGTGTTGCCACGGACGTCCCAATAAAAGATGACAAACATGCAATGGTAAAACGTCGCACTCCGCTTTATCAACATATCCATCCACAGAAAAAGGAACTTTCACTCTATGGGTAACCTTCAACTTGCCCACACCATTGATCCATTGCATATAGTAAGGCTTCGGATGTTCCCATGTAGGCAAAGAAAGAGACTCTACCACATCCGTACTAATCATGTTGCTTGCACTACCACCATCAACAATCAGCTTGCACACTTCTCCTTTGATAGTACATGTAGTTTGGAAAATGTTACGTCGTTGGCCCGGTTCAACAATAATCTTGTCGTCTCGCTGGACCTTATGCGCCATCAAACTCGGCATATTAAGTTCAGGCCAACAATCCAATGCATTACCATCTTTATTTTCAGTATCATCCTCTAGTGGAGGCATCTCATCGTCAGATTCCGAAACATATGCACCATCAACAAGCAAAATCTGCTTTTGATTCGGACAAAGGCGCATTATGTGGCCTCGTCCCCCGCACTTATGGCATATAATATTGCTGTGATGAGATGTGCTCGAAGCAGATTGTGAAACCTCCCTTGGTGCAGCAGCTACCTTGCTATTTTCAATGCTAGTCGACTTGTAAGAAGCAGCCGGTTTAGCACTAAACACACCATCATGAGAAGCGCCACGTCGTCCATTGTTGTAAGTTGGACGACCCTCGGCAACTTGCTTCTCCAAGACCCAACGTTCAGCACGTTCCGCTTGATGAAGTAACTTGTGTATATCATTATACTGCATCAAATCAACACGGTCGCGTACCTTTTCCTCTAGCCCCTCAAAGAACCGAACCATGGTCGCCTCAGGCGACTCACGTAGTACTGTCCGGATCATCAATACTTGCATATCTTTGTAATATTCAGCAACGGATTTTGTACCTTGCACAAGACGACATAGTTTGCTATGAAGTTGTCGAGTGTAGCAAGCTGGTACAAACATCTCCCTCATGACACGCTTCATGTCAACCCATGTTGCCGGTCTCTCCCCTGTACGGTTTTTATTATCCCACCATACGAGAGCATATTCAGTAAACTCCATGGATACAACACGGACCTTCTTTTCTTCAGAATAATTATGGCCATCAAAAATCTGATTAATGCGCATCTCCCACTCCAAGTACTTCTCCGGATCAGAACGTCCTGAGAATTGCGGTATGGTTAGCTTTATTCGACCAAGACTATCATTCTCTCGAGCAGCTTCACCATCTAGGTTGCACCGCTGGCCAACACCATGGCGAGCGTCAATACCTTGTCGTGGTCGGCGTTGATGGCCTCCACGAGCATCAGACAGATCAGAAAGATCATCATCGGACTGGCCTTGGTTGCGTGCTGGTGACCGGGACTGTCGGGGTGCTGCATCCCTTGCCTCTAGACGACGAACAACCGCTGTCAACCGATTAAGGCTCTCTGTCACCACTCGCAAACTATCATCCCGTTGTCGATCACTAGTTGTCAAGCGCACATTAAGCCTATCCTCGACACCTGTAATATTTGTAGACAAATCCTCAACCTTTGTGCGAAGCTTTTTATTGGCACTTTTGATCGACATATACGTAGATCTTCCGTTACTTCTAGACCCAAAGGAATTTCCGCTCCATCATCTAAATTAGAATCACTATGCTGCGACATCTTGACACACACAAGATTAAACTAGTAACGGCTGAGAGAAAAAAAAATTGCACTGTGAACAACCTTGCTCTCATACCAAGATGATACGGCGTATTACTGAAATCAAAGTCGTGAGTATCTGTCAGACCTTTCACGGTACAAGCAACAGCAATAGATTTTATCTCTGAAATATTCAGTGCTAGTAACCAACAGCTGTATCGTGTATTATTAGGGCCAAAACAGATCAAGCTATTTGACCGGCAAGTAGCAGGAAAATCACCTTTCCGTGAGATCACAAGCTAATTAAAATAGCAGATTGGCTTACAAAAATAGTGGATGCAAACCGATCTAAACAACAAGCAAACCCCAGCTTTAGGGAATAACTTGGAAGATCCGTATAGGATCAGCAGTAGACTAGAGGCGACGCGCCTTCAATCTTCCGGTCGGAAACACACAAACCCGATCGGATCTTCAACTAGAACTCACACAGAATTTGGCCGCCGTAACCATGGCGATTTTCTGTTTCATAAAATCTCAAAACATTGTCTGCCCTAATACATGACCGGTTGGTCTTATAAATAGTGCACGCAGGCACTAGACCCAACAACGTAAAAAAACTCTAATTCTTTTAATGGACTCTGACTCGTATATACTCAGCCCAAGTAAAACTAGCCTTTTACATCGGACGTGAAACTAGTAAGGAAATAAAACAAGAAGGAAACTACGCTAGCATAAATAAACTTAGGTGATCAACTTTGTACTGATCGATCTCATGGACTCCAAGTAAAGCACAAATTTTAGACCAAAACCAAAAGCAGATCGACATGCACTTAAAATCAAACTTGCAGTTTTATCTTGCCCACGTAGAAATATTTGCATGGTGTTCTAAAGGTAGGCTTCACCTCAGCCGCCTCTGGAACAATTTGTATTTCAGCTGAACTTTCTAAAACTGAAATATTGATTGCTCCTTGATCCATGTTTCCATCCTTGTCAGCGTGAGCAATAATGTGTCGTCTAGCTGGTACCACATACCTTGTGGCCTTATTGGAATTATCAGTAGCATCAGTGGAAAGGACCTCATCAGACGGTTTATGTAGGGTTCGCAGCATAGAAAACAAAAAATTCCTACGATGGGAACAACTATGTACCAAGATCTATCTACTAGATACAAACAACGGGTGGATGTATATCCGCAGGGAACATACCCTTGAAGACCGACAAAGCTTACCGAGTTAAACTCGTGGTTGATGTAGACGATCTCTTGCCGATCTCAAGATCGAGAGGAAGTCCCAGCGCCGCAAATCAGCAGCGCATCCGTGCTCGCACACACGTCCGAGGCACTGAGCAACCTCCGCCTCCTCGCTCCAGCGATGCAGCGGAAGCACAACTCTTTCTTGCCGAATAGCCACTGGGGACATGTATCTCGCTAGTCCCAGACCATGGGGGATAAATTCTAGAGGGGGAGAGATACTTCACGAGGAGGTGTGAGTGAGAGAGAGGGAGAGGGGGAACCCCAAGGGGGTGGCCGGCGCATGGGGGCTTCCCCTTGCCCTCCCCTCTTCATGTGGGTGGACACCCCACTCACAAAAACCTCTTCATTTCCCTCCACTCAAAATCCCACTCAAACTTGCAATTAAATTTCCACCAAATTTAATGCAAACTCTCATTAAATAAAACTCTTTTATTTATTCAGAATTTTGTCAATTAGTTTAATGACAAACATTCACATATAACCCCTTGCTAGAATTCTATTTCACATGCATAACCACTTTATGCAATTTCACCTGAAAACCTGTTCCGGTATCTAGTGAAATAAATTCCTGCGCTTGTTATTCTTTCTGGCATGAAACTTTTGCTCCAATTGGATGTCGGTGTCTCTTAAGTGTGTCACCCTACGGTTCGTGAATAATGCGGACATGATTGAGACCCCTCTCGAATCAATAATCAGAAGCGGGATCTGGAGACCCATATTGACTCCCACACATTCAACGATGACTTTCTTGTGATCGTCGGAACCTTTTATGTTAGTATCTTAATACCTTTGTTTTGCGATATACTATATGTCCGAGATTCGATTATCGGTATCTCCATACCTAGTTTGATCTCGTTACTGACATGCACTCTTTTCTCGTTCCCGTGATATAACATTCTAGTGATCAAATCACTTGCTTGCAAGCTAACCAATGTGATATCACCGAGAGGGCCTAGAGTATATCTATCCGTCATCGGGATAAACAAATTCCACTCTCGATCCATGGGCCTCAACATAACACTTTATTAGTTCTGAATCCATCTTTATAATCACCCTGTTACGGTGTGACGTTTGATGTTATCAAGAAACTCTTCCAGTGTTAGTGATTGACATGATCTCATGGTCTAAGGATTAGGATCACTTCGTAAGTTGTTATAGCAATATAAACTCAATGACTTTGATCGTAATGCTATACTTCGGATGAATGTTCATCACACCATTACACTAATGTTGTGATCCCATTATTAACAACATCCAATGTCCATGATCAGGAAACCTTGATCATCTTGTTAATCAACGAGCTAGTTTATGAGAGAGGCATAACTAGGAACTTTCTATTTGTTTATTTAACACACATGTATTAATGTTTCTATATTAATACAATTATAGCATGCAAAATAATCATCTATCATATACTTGGAATACACATAATAAACACTTTATTATTGCCTCTCAGTACATATTCCCTTTAGTCTCTCACTTGCACTAGAGACAATAATCTAGTTACATAGTGATGAATCTAACAACCATGGAGTTCTGGTGTTGATCATGTTTTTCTCTAGGGAGAGTTTTAGTCAACGGATCTGCTACATTGAGATCCGTGTGTACTTTACAAATCTTTATATCTCCATCCTTGACATGCTCGCGGATGGAGTGAAACTGGCGCTTAATATGCTTGGAATTCTTGTGAGACCTTGGTTCTTTGGCATTGGCAATGGCACCATTGTTGTCACAATAGATCACCATTGGGTCCAACGCGCTTGCAACCACACCTAGTTCGGATATGAACTCCTTCATCCAAACCGCTTCCTGAGCCGCTTCCGAAGCAGCAACATATTCGGCCTCCGTTGTTGATCCCGCCACCACAGGTTGTTTGGAACTCCTCCAACTAACCGCTCCGCCATTCATGAGAAATACGTATCCGGATTGAGACTTAGAGTCATCCGGGTCGGTGTCAAAACTTGCGTCGACATAACACTTAGCGACAAACTCTTCTTCACCTCCGTATACAAGAAACATATCCTTAGTTCTTCGTAAGTAATAAAGGATATTCTTGACCTCTATCCAGTTTCCGAACCTGGATCCGATTCGTACCTACTAGTCAAACTAATAGCATGTGCCACATCCGGTCTTGTACATAGCATGGAGTACATTATAGAGCCTATGGCTGAAGCATAGGGGACTTTGTACATTATCTCTCTTTCTTCCGCCGTAGCCGGATTTTGAGTCTTACTCAATGTCTTGCCTTGCAACATAGGTAAGAACCCCTTCTTACTTCCGTCCATTTTAAACTTCTTTAAAAATTTATCAAGGTATTTACTTAGCGATAGCCCTATTAGGCGCCTAGATCTATCTCTATAGATCTTTATGCCTAATATGTATGACGCTTCACCTAGGTCCTTCATTGAAAATTTGCTATTTAGTTAATTTTTAACACTGTTTAAAAGATCTATATCATTTCCGATCAATAATATGTCATCCACATATAAATCAGAAATGCCACATTGATCCCACTCACTTTCTTGTAAATACAAGCTTCTCCATAAGTTTGTACAAATCCAAACTCTTTGATCACCTCATCAAAGCGGAGATTCCAACTTCGTGATGCTTGCTTCAATCCATAGATGGACCGCTGAAGCTTGCACACCTTGTTAGCATCCTTAGGATCGACAAAACCCTTTGGTTGTATCATATACAACTCTTCTTCAATATTACCATTGAGAAACGCGGTTTTGACATCCATCTGCCATATCTCATAATCGAAATATGCAGCAATTGCTAACATAATCCTAACTGACTTTAGCATCGCTACGTGAGAGAATGTCTCATCGTAGTCAACTCCTTGAATTTGTCGAAACCCCTTTGCGACAAGTCGAGCTTTGTAGACGGTCACATTACCATCAGCATCGTTTTTTCTTTTGAAAATCCATTTGTTCTCCACGGCCTTTCGGTCGTGAGGTAATTCCACCAAGTTCCAAACTTGATTTTCATACATGGATTCCATCTTGGATTTCATGGCTTGTAACCATTTGTTGGAATACGGGCTAATCATCGCTTCTTCATACGTCGCAGGGTCATCAATTTCATTAACCGTGAAATTCATAACAGGGTTTCCGTACATCTCGGGAGCTGCACGCGTCCTGCTAGACCTGCGAGGTTCGGTAGTACTCTCTTTCGGAGTTTCATGATCATTATCATTAGTTCCCTCTTTAACAGGTGAAGCCAACTCCGGAACAACTTCCGGTGTTGTGCTACTCGCCATACTTTGAAGAGAAGGTTCAGTAACCTCTTCGAGTTCTACCTTCCGACTACTCACACCTTTCGCGAGAAACTCTTTCTCTAGAAAGGATCCATTCTTGGCAATAAAAACCTTGCCCTCGGATCTGTGAAAGTGTTATCGCCACATTTTGGCCAAAAGAGGAGATGGGCCGTAATCAAGATGGGCTTGGAGGATACATATATGCAACGTATTGCTGGATCAGCCTTGTGCGTGGATTTGGGCTAAATTGCCCGTGTATCTGTGTATTATGGTAGGTTACGTTTCGGTTTAAGTAAGAGATAGAGTTGTTAGGGTTATTCCAAAGATAGAAAGTCTCCGGACTATAAATATGTACCTAAGGTTATTGAGAAAGGAGGACGATCACGTTCACAACAAACACAATCTCGGCGCATCGCCACCCCTTGTTTCTAGGGTTTTTCTCGGGTAAGTGTCATGCTGCCTAGATCGCATCTTGCGGTCTAGGCAGTATCTGCTTATGCGTTATTTAGTGTTACTCGTGCTGAAGCCTTGTTGATGGCGAGTAATACTGTTATCATAGATCTGTTTGGGCTAGCATCGGTACCTTTTTGTTATGATTTCTTAGTTATGCTGCCTTTAGTTATCTCGCTGCCTTTGTACCTTTTGCGGTGTAAGGGCAGCATCTTGCTTGATCTTTATTCAGTTGATTTGATCTGTTATAGTTATGCCTTGTTTTCCAAGGTTTAGTTTGATATCCACATGGTCAGGCCTTGCAAACGGGTTGAACGATCCAGTGGTATGTAAGGATATGGTTTGCCAATTCGAGAGAAGTTGTTCCGGGGATTGACTTTACGTCGATTGTTAGGCCTTCCCTAGGGTTAGTTTTCTATCATCTTTTATATCTACCAGGCTCAATTACGTGTAGGATGTTCCAATTATGTGGTGAAAACGTTAAATTGTCGTAGGTCGATTTAACTTGTATTGATGAAGCAAAACCCCCATGTTATCGTAGATCTAATGCAGAACCATGGGATAATCGGCTCCAGGAGCCGATTCACAGGGAAACCTGGGAGCCGGTTGCGGCTCGAATTTTACGTATACGTGTTTGCCATGCAGGAAACTAATCGAAGCAATCCATCACCTTCCTGACCAGGTATAGGTCAGGTGGCACGCCCTTGCATCAGCCAGGACGTGTGCCAGAGTTTTGCGGGCCGTTGCCCGAGGGACCAGGGCCCACCAGCAGTTCTGGGAGCCTCCCGGCTCTTCGTGTTGCTCGTCTCTGCTCGCCGGTGGGTTTTGACAGGCAACACATTCTGGCACGCCTGGTGGGACAAGGCTTCGGCACGCCCGGTGGGACCTTCAACAACATCTGCATCAACATCCGACGCTGCAATGGAGGGCAGACCGGTCACGTACAACGATTTGCCTGATGAGCACAAGGCGAAGTATGATGATATCAAAGCTCTCTTTGAGGATGATCTCATCGGCTCTTTTGAGAGGACCCGTAAGCATGGCATCAGGTGGAAAGGGTTCTCACCCGAAGGTGCTCTTGATGAGGTGGATCTGTCTGTTCCTTCAGAAGAGCGCACCAGAGCTCTGCGACAGGAAGTCAATTACATGATGGCTCGTTCTCTTCACCGCCATTCTGAGAGCCTAGTGAACGCTTTCGAGCGCGTCGCGGTTCGCGTAGTTCAGGAGATCATGAAACATCAGTACTCTCCGTCGGGGCCTACTCTAGGGACTCACCAGGGAGAAAGACTGCTCCAGACCAGGCCACAGCTGCCATTCACGCTTGCCGCTCCGGAGCCACCAGGGGCACCGGCGTACATCGTCTACAAGGTTGGAGGTGACCCTGGCGATTGCCAATTCCTGTGTGAACCACCTAAAGAAATCCCACATGGATATGTATGCACCTACGTGCCGGACTGCAATAGCCTGACGCGCACAAACCAGATTGCAACCGCAGGGATTTCTGGGGCAGGAGTTTCTAGAGCAGGGGCTTTGGGAGCAGGTATTTCTGGAGCAGGGATGTCTGGGATGGACGCGGATAAACAGGCATGGCTAGCCAAGTATGCCACCGGAACGAGTCATGAGAATTTAGCCCCTGCAGCTCAAACGGTGGAGCAAATCCGTACCATCTTGAGAGACCAGTTCGGCTTCGTGCTGAAGAGAAGGACAATCGGCTATTCTAAGCCGTACCCCAACGAGTTTGATCTGATTCCGCTGCCACCCAAGTATCGGCTCCCTGAGTTCTCAAGGTTTAGCGGATCAGAAGGGTCGAGCTCGATCGAGCACGTGAGCCGATACCTGGCACAGTTAGGCATGATTTCAGCATCGGATCAGTTACGCGTAAGGTTCTTTGCGCAATCTCTGACAGGACCAGCTTTTGGGTGGTACACCTCGTTGCCACCGGATTCGATCCAGACTTGGAAGCAACTGGAAGAGAAGTTCCACATTCAGTATCATTCAGAAGCTACCGAGGCTGGCATTGCAGATCTGGCGCAGGTGCGGCAAAAGCGGGGAGAAACGGTAGCCGAGTACATTCAGCGTTTCAGGACTGTCAAGAACCGATGTTATTCGGCCCGTTTAACTGAGAAAGAAGCCGTCGAGCTGGCAGTGTTGGGTCTCTCAGCACCTATCAAGGATCTGGCTTTCCAAGTAGAATACAATTCATTGGCGCACATGGCCCAGAAACTGACAATGTATGAGCAGCGCCACCCTGAGTTGTACCAAGACAAGTTCAAACGTCCGATAGGCCTGGTCGATACAGAAGAAGAGGATCCCGTACAAGACCAGGAGGTGGCCGTGGCTGAATGGGCTCGGGGGGTAGATCCTGTGTCCTGCAAATGGGTAAAACAGCAAGGGCCTGCAAAAGGGTTCGACTTCGATGTGAGCAAAGCTGAGCAGATATTCGATTTACTGCTGAAAGAAAAGCAGCTGAAGTTACCCGAAGGCCATAAAATCCCTACGGCTCAAGAAATGAACGGGAGACCATACTGCAAGTGGCATCACTCATTCACCCACACCACCAATGATTGCAAAGAGCTACGTCGCCAGATCCAAACGGCGATAGAACAGGGCCGTCTGATCCTTGGGCAATTCGCCATGAAAGTAGACACAAACCCGTTTCCCGGCGTCAACGTGGTAGAACACAGCCACTCCACGAGGCGTCAGTTAGATTTCTCGTTCGATGTTAATATGACAGGGCCTGTGTACCACCATGGCACATATAAGGAGGAAGGCGGTCGCTCTCGGGGCAAAGAAAGAGAGGAGGCTGGTTCACGTGACCGACCCCGTTATGATGACAGGCGGTATTTAACCGAGGAGCAAGTGAGATGCGTGCGATATCAGAAGCCACACTCCACGCATCTCCTTAACAAGTATGAGCGTCAGTATGACCGACGTCGCCGGCACGATAGAGATGATGAAGGATATGAGCACCTCGCTAGGGGAAAGTCAAAGGAAAAGGAAGGCATGGATAAACATTGGGATTGTCCTTTCTTCAAGTATTGCTGGGATGCGGGAATGAGCCGATTGCCTACAATCGACAACTGCCCGGAATGTGGACAGCAGAAGGATGACACAGGTCCAGTTTCAGTGTTCAAACGTCTAGGGCCTCTCCCGCCTCAGAACAGGCAAGAGGAGTCATCTCGAGCAAAACATCTCGAGGAACCAAAGGGTAAAGAAGAAGAAGACAGATATCACCAGCCAAGGTGGTGTCCCGATGGACTCAGACACACCCAAAAGCGTAGAGTTCAGCGACTGCGTATCTTGGAGGAAGCTGAAGCGCAGTACCTCCACGCTTTAAGGAAAGCACGGCCCGATCTGGCCGTGAAAGTTCGGCAAACCTTGGAAATGGAGGCTCGTCCGAAAAAGAAAGAGTGGCGCCCCAAACCAGTAAAAGCCGATGCGAATACATCGGCTGGCACAAACATGGTGTTCACACTTCCGTCAGAGTTTTGCGCTCCAAGAACCAAAGAACTACCAGTGGCACAGTTTGACTGCGGCCCACGGCCGGTTATCTTTGAAAAGCCACAAGAGAAGGGCTACAAACATCTGAAAGCCCTGTACCTGCGAGGTTATATCAATGGGCAGCCTGTCCGCAAGATGTTGGTTGACACCGGAGCGGCAGTCAATATAATGCCATACTCCATGCTACGGCGTTTGGGACGCTCCACTGCAGATCTGATCAAAACCAACGTCATGTTAAGCGACTTCAACGGCCAAACTTCAGAAACGCAAGGCGTTCTGAACGTGGATCTGACCGTGGGCAGAAAAACCATCCCTACGTCATTCTTCATCGTTGACAGCAAAAGCACCTACGCTGTCTTGCTGGGGAGGGATTGGATTCACGCTAACTGCTGCATTCCATCCATGATGCACCAGTGCCTAATACAGTGGGATGGAGATGAGGTGGAGGTCATTCATGCAGATGATTCGATCGAGATCTCCATAGCTGGCATGAACATCTGGGAGGCAGAAGACCAAGAGCCGATCTCTGGAATCAGTCTAGACGGTTGTGAGCGCATTGAAGCTACAAAAAACGGGGTGAGGCTGGTCTTATCCACTGGCCTGACAGAGTAGCAAAGTCCACGATCGTACGTGGTATGGCCGATCCCTGCGATCGGCCACAAAACATAAAAAGCAGTAACCTTACGACAAACAGGTCATGCAGTCGTAGTAGGGAGATTCCCTGCCATTGTAGAGCATAACTAAGTTGTAAACCGTCCTTGACTAATGCAATCAAAAAGGGGGCCGGTTCCGGCAATCGGCCCAAATTATCTTTGTTATCCTCACCAACTGTTTGCCCCGTGTTTAGCATTGATTTAGCAGGTGACGGAAAGCTAGGGTATGGGTTTACCTCCGCTGATGAGCTAGAGGAGATTGACATCGGTCCCGGGGATAAGCCGCGACCAACATTTATCAGCAAGAAGTTAGATCCGAATCTGCGGGGTCCGATGATAGCTTTGTTGAAAGAATATCCAGATTGCTTTGCCTGGGACTATACAGAGATGCCCGGGTTAGACAGGAGCATCCTTGAGCATCGACTCCCGCTTATGGCCCCGGAAGATATACACAAGACTGCATTCAGAGTCCCAGGTTCGGTGGGGTTGTTTGAATACGTAGTCATGACGTTTGGACTGAAGAATGCCGGCGCCACATACCAAAGAGCCATGAATTACATTTTCCATGATCTGATCGGCAAGCTAGTGGAAATTTATATCGATGACGTGGTGGTCAAGTCTGCTTCAGTACAAGGACACTTGGACGATCTGCGACGCGTCCTGGACCGAACAAGAAAATTCGGGCTACGGATGAATCCAAAGAAGTGTGCCTTCGGTGTAACGGCCGGTCAGTTCTTGGGTTTCTTGGTCCATGAACGCGGAATTGAGATCGGCCTGAAAAGTCAGGAAGCAGTGCGAACAATGAAGCCACCTACCACGAAGAAAGAACTGCAGTCTCTCATCGGCAAGATCAACTTCGTCAGAAGATTCATCTCCAATCTGTCAGGAAGAATAGAGCCGTTCATGGGACTGGTGAAAATTAAATCTGTTGAGGAGTTCCGCTGGGGGACAGAACAACAACGAGCCTTCGACGAGATCAAAGAATATCTAACGAAGCCGCCAGTGTTGGTTCCGCCCCAGCCAGATAGGCCGTACTACATTTACTTGTCAGTAGCTGACACGTCCATCGCCTCGGTGGTGGTGCAGGTTTATGATGGTCTGGAGCGAGTTGTGTTTTACATCAACAGAAGGATGCTGGATGCAGAGACAAGGTATCCTGAGATCGATAAGTTGTGCCTCTGCCTGTTTTTCACCTGCACCAAGTTGCGCCACATCTTGCTCTCAGCGGAGATTATCATTATATGCAAATCAGATGTCATAAAACATATGCTGTCGGCTCCTATGTTGAAAGGCCGACTCGGCAAATGGATGTTTGCATTATCGGAATTTGATATCCGGTATCAACCCGCGAAAGCGGTTAAGGGTCAGGCGTTGGCCGACCTTATAGCTGAAAGAATCAACACTGATATAGCAGCGCTGTCTATACGAGCGTGGGCTATGTTATTCGATGGATCGGTTTGTGATGGTGGTTGCGGCATCAGCATTCTACTCGTGTCGCCCCGGGGGGCAACATATTCCTTCTCCATCAGGCTATCTACCCCTCGCACCAACAACGTCGCTGAGTATGAGGCGATACGCAAGGGAATGGAGTTGCTCATCGAAGCTAGAGCAGAAGCAGTGGAAATTTTTGGAGACTCCAAATTGGTGATTTCCCAACTCACGGAGGAATACAAGTGCGAGAGCGAGTCGCTCTTCCCATTATGGTTGCAATGCCATGAGCTGATGGCACAGTTCTGGTACATAAACTTGAACTGGATCCCGCGATCGCAGAATACCGAGGCGAATGATCTCGCACAAATGGCTTCAGGCTACAAGGACGTAGCAGAGGGAGCTGATGTTCAGGTACAGTTCCTGGAGGCGGACGACTGGAGAGCCGATATCTTCAATTACTTGAAAGATTCGGCTTGGGGGGCACCTAAACGGATAAGGTACAAGGCCATGAAGTATGTGCTTATTGGGGACGACATGTTCTACAGGACTCTGGAAGGGTTACTGCTCAAATGTCTGGGGCCAACCGAGGCCAATCGGCTCCTACACGAGGTACACGAAGGCGCCTGTGGAACTCACCAATCGGCTCACAAGATGAAATGGTTGATCAGGCGATCAGGGTTTTATTGGCCCACCATGCTTGAGGACTGTTTTAAGTACTACAAAGGGTGTCAAGCATGTCAGAAATTTGGAAAAATTCAGATGGTACCCGCGTCAGCAATGAACCCCATCATCAAGCCTTGGCCATTCCGAGGTTGGGGCATGGATATGATTGGCAAGATCAATCCTCCATCAAGCAAAGGCCACATGTGGATTTTGGCCATTACGGATTATTTCACTAAACGGGTGGAAGCCGTCCCTATGAAGTCAGTGAACTCGAAGGATGTTATCGATTTTGTGAAAGAACATGTCATTCATAGATTCGAGATTCCCCAAACTATCACGACCGATGGAGGTTCGGTCTTCATTTCTCACGAGTTTAGAAAGTTCTGTGAGGACACGGGAATTAAGCTGATCCGATCATCTCCATACTATGCTCAAGCAAATGGGCAAGCTGAAGCGTCCAACCAGAGCCTTATCAAGCTGATCAAGAGGAAAGTCGATGAGCACCCTAGGCGTTGGCACGAGGTTTTGTCAGAGGCTTTATGGGCTTATCGCATGTCATGTCATGGAGCGATAAAAACCTCGCCATACCATCTAGTCTATGGACAAGAAGCCGTATTGCCCTGGGAGATTACGGCTGGATCGAGGCGTGTCACTTTTTAGAACGATCTAACAACTGAAGAATATGCGGCCCTGATGAGTGACAGTGTTGAGGATTTGACTGAGCTGAGGCTGTGGTCGCTTGAGAAAATCAAAGAGAACAAGGCCAAGGTAGCTCGTGCATAATAAGAAGGTGAGACCAAAGGAGTTCCACGTTGGAGATCAGGTATGGGAAGCTGTATTGCCATTGGGGACTAAGGATGCAGGATACGGTAAATGGTCTCCAAATTGGCACGGGCCATACAGGGTCGATCAAGTTTTAAGGGGGAACGCGTACATGCTTGAGGAGCTGGACGGCGTGAAATTCCCAGTGGCTGTTAATGGTCAGCATCTCAAGAAATATTTCCCAAGCATGTGGGATGATGGACAGTGAAATATGGGGGCCGATACATGAAATCAGCCAATAAAAAAAATATACAGCCGATGCGCAGCCATCGACTCTAGAGGTTCAAACTGTTACGAGCAGGTGTCAGTTTACATGAATAAGCTACTGAAGGAATGCCTCGAAGGCGTGGAGGGCGTCAACACGGACACGATCCACCTCAGCGATCTCGGCTTCGTCATCTTCGTCCTTGCCCATCACTAGCTGCTTGTTTAGGGCACGTATTTCCGCCAGATCAGTCTTCAGTTGAGCTTTTGAGGCCTTCTGCTTCGTCTTGGGAGCGGGCGATGAATGCTTCCTTGTCACGAATGAGCTGTTTAGTCGCCCGGACCTTCTCTTCAAGGTCTCCCAATTCCTTTTTCAAGGATGCAAGCTCGGCGGTGCTGACAGAGGTGTCAGTTTTGGCATCCAGAGACGCCTTTTTCTCGTTGAGCTGCTGACATTTGTCTGCAATATTGGCCTTCAGTGGGAGTTGGGTGCGGCGCAGATTAATCCTCTCACGAGCCAACTTCACCCTTGACCCGTAGAAAGACAGAGTTACAACTGGCCAAAGCTTCACCTGCAGTGCTACTGGGAGTTGGTCCTTGATTTCGGCAAGAACGCTCTTCACCTCTTCAGAACCCTCGATCAACTTCTCGATCGGGGAGGACAGCAAGGCTTTGAGACGCTGGAATTGAGGTAGAACAGGCCTTGCTCGTGGTTCATCGTTGGCGACAGAGAGAGTTGGTTCGATGGATTCAGGGTCGAACGTCAGCAGGCCTGAGATATCACAACCCTGGCAGGCCGAAATGGCGTCAATATGCATCCAACATGGAAGGATGAGCCGAACGAAGCGAACGTACCTCTCCTAAGATCAAGGGGATAGCAGATGACGAGACAATCGGCTCGTGTGTTGTTGCTGGGGGCTTGGCCAAAGTGGTCACCGTTTCATCTACACCTTCAGGGATTACTAGATCCAGCCTTGCGAAAGGCATCGACACTTCCCCGGCTTTCCCACTAGAAGTGTCAGTCGCCTACATGGAAGGTGCTTAGCCGATGTAAATAGTGATGAATCGGCAGATAAAAAAAACAATTGGTAAGAGCATCGAGGGTGATGACTTTCGAAACCTCCTGGCTCGACAAAGAAGTTTGCAGTCCCTTGCGAGCCCTCTTGGGGCTCACAGCTGGCCCCGCCTCGACTGATGCTCGGGGGCAGTAGGTGCAGGAACCGGCCTTTTCCTGGGAGCCGATGGTGGCAAATCTGGCTGGCTCGGTGTGGTGGTCCTCTCAGAGTCTGTTGGGCCCGATTCTCCTCGATTGGATTGGGTGTCCCCGCTGGAGGTGTTTTCGATGGAAGCCTGTAAGAAAAGGAGAGCTAGTAAGCACAAGCATGTTTGCAAGGATGAAAGAGATCAACCGAGGCATGGATCAGCGTACATGCGAACTTTCTGGAGAAGGGCTCCGGCGCCTCAAAGTCTTCCTGGCAGCTACCTTCCTCACCGCCGTTTTTGTTTTAGTTGGAACTCAAGAGGCGGCTGACCCAGAAGTTGCTTGGCTCTTGGAAGCCGATTGTGGTGATATCGGCTGGTTCTGCATCACGACCTTTTCAAAGGTGGTGAGTTTTTGCAGAAAAGGACCACAGGAGCTGGTGGGAAGAACTCGAAGGGGGGGCCATCACCGTGTGTAGGTTCAGGACCATCCTGTTGCTGGAAGGAGACAGAGCAGGTTATTAGAAGAATCATTTGTAAGCTGCATCAAGATCAATTTACGAATAGCGGTACCTGTTCTACGGGGATATCATATTCAGCATCGAGCTGTTCCAGCAATGGTCCCAGAGCTCTCCTGAAGGCATGAGTCTTCCACATCGACCACCAGTTCTCAAAACCATCGGTTGATGAAGCGAAGGTGAGGTTGTTAGGAATCGGGATGGTCAGAGCATCGAAGAAGGAATAACACCTTTGACTGGTGAGAGGATCGGGCAGGTCAGCTCTGCTCTCTGTAAGGTGGTGGAGAAAGAAATGGGGAGGTACTTGTCCAAGGCCAAATTGCCGAGCCACTACGACCGGCTGGTAGAATTCGTATCCAGGTTTGATTATTCTGTTGGATGTGCTCATGCCAACTGGAAGGAAGCAGGGACGGATCACGGTGGAAAATAGCTGCCGAGTGCTGGTGTCATCGGCAAAGTTGTCTAGCCTGAAGGAGATTGGATTTTCAAAATGTTCCGATTCTTCCGTGTAAGGAAAGAAGATAGGATTGTCCAGGCCTTGGAAGAAAATGTTGAACCACTTGGATGCTTCCTGAGGGATCAGTTTGCTACCTGGCAGTCTATACAGAGCTTGGCCGTAGCTGGTGCATCGGATCTGCTTCCCTTTGGCATCCGGAAAGGTGCAACTCGCCAAAAGGGGGAAGTTTGGGACATGGTTTTGAAAATACAGCTGAGACCATAGCTGAATGAACCACCAAGGACCTCCTGTTTTGACTGCTATGCCGGAGAATAGTTTGACAGACATCAACTGGAGATATCGATAGACTTCTCCAAGGAACAGTTTGCCGATGCCAAGTTGAGTACCTCTGGCAAGTTCGTAGGCCAAGGAGAGATAATTCTTGGTTGGAGCAAGGGAAGGGCCACAGAATATGAAATGTTCCAGCCAGAAGTTGAGGAAAGCCGTGTGTTCTTTCTCTGTGACAGGGCCTTTAGTTTTCATGTGGCTTTGAAGATAGGCACCCCAGTTCGTGCAGTCTGTCTTAGAAGAAAGCTTGTAGGGGACCTTTGTCAGCTTAAAAGCAGAAGGGATGGGTGATGTAACGTCCAGACCAGTAATCATCACCACGTCTAACAGAGTTGGTGTCATGGGGCCATGACCGAACATGAAGCAGTTCAGAGCATCGGACCAGAAATAGCCGATGGTTTTTAGAAGATTTTCATGTTTCTCAAGGGGAGACAATGACAAATACAAGGCATCGGCTATTCCCGTGGTTTCCCATTGGGATTGGTAAGTTTTGGCTACCCTGCTGTACCAAGAGACCCAATGTTCAGGAGGATTAGGCCAGGCTCGCAAGCAGTCGGCCCAAGAATTCAAATCTAGGTTTTGACTTACGAAGGGGATTCTGTTTGCCTCGCAAGAGATCAGATGGGCAGGATTAGATTCTGTACGGGGGCCAAGACAGAGAGAATTTGGGAGAGAAGGATGCGGCAGCAGGATGTCTGAAACCTAAAAAATTTAACGGTGGAATAAAAGCATTAATTCAGGTGTTTGCTATTAATTCTAGCACCGTGTTCAGACTGCGAGGAGTAGGCGTACCTTCAGACCAGAGACTGTTGTGTCGGTATTGGACGATTCCGCCATCTAGTTTGCCAGCGGAGATGGATCTATGCGATTGGGGATCGAGGGTTCTTGTCGATGTAAGCTCGATCTGTTCGGTGAGGCAATTGGAGATCTGGGTTAGCCTTTTTGAAGAGGGTCGCAGGCTACCGTTTGAAATTGGAAAGTGGCCACTCAGATTTATCTAAATATGCGACCAAATTTGACCTTGTCGACGTTTTTGGGGAAATTCGATGTGTTACCATCGGCTCTTTGGGCTTTGACTTGGTTGACCATATGAGCGTAGTATGGTGAAAGCCGATACATTACTATCGGCTTCTGGAACGTTGACGTATTTTGACTATCGGCAAAATCGAATTGGGAAAGCAATCTTTGTTGATTCAAAAGACGATTGTGTACAATGAAGCCGATTGCTTACAAATGGAAATCTACTACTAGTACTACTACTACTAGTTCCTAATCTAGAAGCCGGCGTCGTCGCCGCTGTCTTCGCCGTTGTCGTATTCGCTATCATCGGCGCTGCTGCCGGCGTAGTCTTCGCCGCTGCTGCTGAAGTGGTCAGCGGGGGCCTCTTCGTCCTCGTCGTCGTCGTCGGTGTCCTTGCTGGACCCGGCGCGGAAGCGCTTCACCGGCGGGTATTCGTCGGAGGAGGTGTCCTCCTCCGCTTCCTCCTCCTCGTCGGAGGATTCGATGTCCTCGCCCCAGGACACGGCATCGTCGGCGCTCTCCGCCTCCAGTTCCCCGTCGACTAGGAACTAGAGGCCCTCCTCGCCGTCGGGTCAGGGACTCGTTGTCCTCTGACCAGGCGGCGAAGTCCCAGTCCCTCTCGTCCCACCATTGTGGGGCGAGAGCATCGTACGCCGCCATTGGCGGGTGCTCTGGCGTCGGCTCCCGGTCGCTCATTGTGTTGGAGGATTGGAAGGAAAGGCCGGATGATTTGGAGGAAGAAGAGGAGGCCATGGCGGAGGAAGAGGGTTTTTTGGCTAATGGAAGAGGATGGGGGTGCAAACTGCTCAGATGAATTTAAATAAGGGGAATAGTGGGAGGTGGTTCAATGCCAATGCGGTTTTCCAGAATGTGGTGCCAAAACTGTCAAATCATGCACTGCGGAGAAGTTGAGAAGACAAGGCATCATGATGAGGGGGCGGCGTGACGATTCTGCTCTGCAACGCGTAACCCGATAAAAAAAAGAAAAAAAACAGAGTGGTTTTGGAATTATTATTGCCAAAACCAGGGGGGCATGTGTTATCGCCACATTTTGGCCAAAAGAGGAGATGGGCCGTAATCAAGATGGGCTTGGAGGATACATATATGCAACGTATTGCTGGATCAGCCTTGTGCGTGGATTTGGGCTAAATTGCCCGTGTATCTGTGTATTATGGTAGGTTACGTTTCGGTTTAAGTAAGAGATAGAGTTGTTAGGGTTATTCCAAAGATAGAAAGTCTCCGGACTATAAATATGTACCTAAGGTTATTGAGAAAGGAGGACGATCACGTTCACAACAAACACAATCTCGGCGCATCGCCACCCCTTGTTTCTAGGGTTTTTCTCGGGTAAGTGTCATGCCGCCTAGATCGCATCTTGTAGTCTAGGCAGTATCTGCTTATGCGTTATTTAGTGTTACTCGTGCTGAAGCCTTGTTGATGGCGAGTAATACTGTTATCATAGATCTGTTTGGGCTAGCATCGGTACCTTTTTGTTATGATTGCTTAGTTATGCTGCCTTTAGTTATCTCGCTGCCTTTGTACCTTTTGCGGTGTAAGGGTGTGGCATCCCGTAAAACCACTATTAGAAAATCGCGTTGAATTTGTGCATTGCATCGTCATCATCATGCATGGTTTGCATTAAACTATTTCGCAAAGTTTGTTTTCTAAAACGCCCCACCTCTATTCAAATATCAAATCCCGGCCTCCGGATTATTTTTGTTTGAACGCTATCGGTTTGCAAACGGAGTTATTAAAACAAATAAAAATTATAATTATTTTAGTGGGGGCAGTCGAACGGGCCAACCCGACCCGAACGACCACCCCCGTATTAAACTAATCGGTCCAAACCTGCCCGCCCCATTTAAATCCTATGTCTACCCAACTATCTACCCACCCTTCCCAGCCACCTCACCCTAGCCTATCAGACTTCGCCACCTCACCTCTCCTCTCTCCCTTACCCACTCCCTGCCTGCCACATCGGCCCCAACCCTCCACCTGTGCTAAACCCACCCCACTCAACTCAACACCCCACTCTCCCCCAGCACACAACGCACACACTACACGCCACACACCCACACCTGCCCTGTCCCCCTGCCAGCTGGGCCCGCACCTACCCCGGGCCCCACCCACGCACTCACACGCACACCACGCCCCCGTACCCGTCCTGGCCCCGAGCCCCACCTCCTCTCGCGCGCGCCCCTCCCCTGTTCTCTTCCTCCTCTGGTTCTTCTTCCTCCCTCTCACCTGCTCACCCCGCACGCCTCCTCCTCTCCTCCTTCCTCCAGCGCGCCGGCCCCTTCCTCCCCGGCCGTCTCTACCCTCCGCCCGGCTCCCTGGCGCTGCGCCTCCGCGCGCGCGTCCTCCGACCTCGCCGCCCCGCGCGGTAGCCCCGCCTTCCCGCCCAGCCGCGCCGCCACCGCCCTTCTCCCCGGCCCCATGCGCGCTTCCTCGCCTCCTCCCGACCCTCGCTCCCTCAAGCTCGCCGAGCCTCCCCGGCTACCTCCCCAGGGCCCCCTCTCCGGAGCTCCCCGCGGGACGCCGCGTCCGTCGCCCCTGCCGTCTGCCTCTCCCGCCACCGCGCGACCCCGCCGCTCCTCCGTCCCGCGCCGGCCTCCGCGTCCAGCGCCCCGCCGGCCGCCGTCGGGCCCGGCCCTCTCTGGCCCGTCCGCCGCCCCGCGGCATCCCCCCCAGCAACGCGAGCTCGGCCCCGCCGTTCGTGGCCGCGCATCCGGCCGCCCTTCGCCGTCCTGCGCCCGGCCTCCACCGCCCCGGAGCTCGCCGGCCCGAGCCGCCTCCGCCTCGGCCGCCGCCGTAACCGCCTTCCCCGTCGTCTCCCTCCTGGCCAAGCTCTCCGTCGCCCTCCGCGCGTGCGTAGTGGACCAGGGACAAGCCCAGCATGCCCGCGTCCTGCAGGTCCACCCTCGGAAGCCCCTGTTTCGCGGGTGTGCAGCTGTGGCGCGATGCTAACAAGCGGTGGTGATGTGTTGTTGTGCATGTTGCACCGATGGTGTTGTCGTGCCTAGCTTCTCTGGGAGGCTCTAGGCCAGGCTCTAGACAAAACTTCAGTCGCGGGTTCCGCCATCAAGTCCTGTCTCGACAAGATATTCCGGGTGCCAACGGCGCGAACGCACGGTACCCTCAGGCCTCCAACATGGTGCGACAAGGACTCCTCCCGAACCGATGACGACGACGTCGCATGCCAAGATCTTCGTCCCGACACCCCGAACGCCAAGCTCTCCTTCATGGGATGCCAGAACACAGGACGAACCCCGAAGCCCGAACACCGGAGTGACTAGTACTCCCCCGAACGCCAAGACCGACCCGCGTACCGCGAATGCGACAGGACCGTCGCGACGACAAGAACGACACCGACCCGGAAGATCCGATGCGCCACGACACCAAACCAAGTCCTTCCCGGAGTCCGAGAACGTTTCCGTCGAACCCTGGACCCCGAGACCCGACCCCGAACCCCGGAACCCTAACAAGATCGCCGAACCCTAAATGTGTGACCCTTTTCCTCGATACCCTATTTTTATAAATGATATCAATTGTTGCATATTTAATTGACATGTCGCATGCATATCATGTGGTTGGGGGCCTTATGCCGAATCACCTAATAATTAAATATGGGGCCCATCTGCGGGCAAACCTAGCCTTATATTGGCCTCATTTAAACTTGTGTAGCGAACCGGTGCCATCTTTTGTCTTGCTAATACCATATTTAATTTGCGGGGGTTCTAAATAACTTGAACCATTTAAGTAAATGTCGGGACCCCGGTTCCGCCTAATCTGACCTAATTGCATCGCACCTTTGCCATGCCATACAACATACATGCATCATGCCGATCTTCTGCAGTGGTATTAAATAGTGCATCCGATGTTCTTCTAGTGTTTTGGTTCTTCGCGGATAAGGCCGTTGAGTTGATGTGAGCTTCGCCCGATCTTCGGTTGAACCCTTCGGCAATGTTTTCAGGCGAGCATCTCCCCCTTTCTACCTATCTTACTTTTATAGTATTTACTTCCCTCCTGTTGATCTATTGCTATATGTGTTGCGATGCTCTAGTTTTCCGTACCCGTGATATTCCCTGCAGCCTCATATTGCCTTGGACACATCCTATACCTGTTGTTTGGTAGATAGTTGGACTTGCGCGTCGTAGTCGCTTGCTCAAGTAATGTTGCGTGTTGTCAAATGCCACAGTTGTTGATGTATTGCCGCATGTTGTTGTTGGAGATGATTCTAGCTTTATTTATCGTCACTTTAATTTCTGTTTAACAACTAAAAGTGATTAAGCGGAGGCATCGGTGGGTGATAGATAATATTTGGTTTCCGAACGCCCACTTGTGTCCCGTAAGACCCCGAGTACTTGATACCTGTTCCTTGATTTATCGCGCTATCCACATCCGGGAGGTATATGGGACCCCCCTTAGCCAGAGCTTGATTCCGTCTTATTTCTTGGGGCGACAAACTAGTTTGAGGTTTTATTTACGATCCTGTACTTATGCCATGTTTTACTGCTTTATTTACGATTGTGCGACAGATAGCACACTGTACTGTTTAGGATAGTGGCACGATTCCGCGGTGTCGACAAGCCCACTTTTGGGTTCCCAGTCGTTCACAGCCGTCCCCACAGACCTTGAGGCCGTCTCGGAGCTTGCTTACTCCGTTGCGGGATCTACTTAAGGGGTGGCCCCCTGAAATATTTCTGAATCTTGTGATTGCTTTGTCGTGAAGGCCTCGTTGGGTTTTGATTTGGTTTTTCCGAGGTTGATCGAGTGTGTGTTGCTATTGGTGCACCCCGGCCGGGTAAAACTTTCTGAAAGCCGTGTCCGCGGATATGGACGACTTGGAGCACAGTTTCTCGATCATAGACAAGCATAACTAAAGTTTACTGCTATAAATTTGACTTATAATGACTAGTAATCAGCTTCACTATAATGGAATGGCTAATTAATACTGCCCACAATTGCTTGTTTGGTTGTCGCTTGCGACAATTGTATCTGACTAGTAAGTATTGCAACTACAACGGAATGGCTGAATAAAAGTACCAACAACTGCTGGGTTTTGGGTATATCTCATGCTATCTGTATCTGATTAGTAAGAGTTACAACTATAACGGAATGGTTAATTAAAAGTGCCCACTGCTTATTTTATCAGGACGACTATCTTTAACCTGACTAGTAATTGCTGCAACGATAACCGAATAAATAAAACTGCCAACGGTGTGAGTTCCTCGGTTGACTTCCTCGTTTGGTCTCGAGGGGGAAACACCAGGATGGGTTTGTTTGGTGTTAGCTTCAGGTTGGATCCGAATAGGTCTCTCTCACCCCTCTCTGATAACCGCCAGTTGTATCGAGTCTCTATAGGTTGTTTAGTGCATGCTGCCGCTGCCGCTTCAGTCCACCATACCTATGTAGGCGAGGACCGCCGAATTCTAGCCTCGCCGTGTACTGGCCTCAGTACTGACGCTCCTTCTTTGTTTTTCTGCTTTGCCCTTTGTCGGCACCCCTTTTGTTAAGCAGGTTTTGAGATCGACGCCGTTAGCAGGGTTACCCTTCCGGCTTGGCCTGGGCAGGGTTATGGACGCCATTGGTTATTCTTCAGGGCTCTTAGCCCCATTTGCATCTTGTCCGTAGCGGGACGCTCTATCGTTTTCAAGGTGATTTGGATCTTTGTATAATATATCTGTATTCTTGACTCCTTGAGTCGCTGTTATATATATCTGTTCTGTGGGTCCCATCGAGGACTGTTGTGTAATGTTATTACTTCGTTTTCCACCCGCACGAAAGTGCCTGGTGGGCACCTTTGAATCGTTTCTATGCGGGTTTGGCGAATTTTGCTCAAACTTGCATAGGTCCGATTCTGAGGGTGTTACAAAGGGCAGCATCTTGCTTGATCTTTATTCAGTTGATTTGATCTGTTATAGTTATGCCTTGTTTTCCAAGGTTTAGTTTGATATCCACATGGTCAGGCCTTGCAAACGGGTTGAACGATCCAGTGGTATGTAAGGATATGGTTTGCCAATTCGAGAGAAGTTGTTCCGGGGATTGACTTTACGTCGATTGTTAGGCCTTCTCTAGGGTTAGTTTTCTATCATCTTTTATATCTACCAGGCTCAATTACGTGTAGGATGTTCCAATTATGTGGTGAAAACGTTAAATTGTCGTAGGTCGATTTAACTTGTATTGATGAAGCAAAACCCCCATGTTATCGTAGATCTAATGCAGAACCATGGGATAATCGGCTCCAGGAGCCGATTCACAGGGAAACCTGGGAGCCGGTTGCGGCTCGAATTTTACGTATACGTGTTTGCCATGCAGGAAACTAATCGAAGCAATCCATCACCTTCCTGACCAGGTATAGGTCAGGTGGCACGCCCTTGCATCAGCTAGGACGTGTGCCGGAGTTTTGCGGGCCGTTGCCCGAGGGACCAGGGCCCACCAGCAGTTCTGGGAGCCTCCCGGCTCTTCGTGTTGCTCGCCGGTGGGTTTTGACAGGCAACAGAAAGAAGGAATACCCAATAGTTTCCTTAGGGTATCCTATGAAGACGCATTTTTCCGCTTTGGGTTCGAGTTTATCCGTTTGAAGTTTCTTCATATAAACACCGCATCCCCAAACTTTAAGAAATGACAGCTTAGGTTTGTTTCCAAACCACAATTCATACAGTGTCTTTTTAACGGATTTAGATGGTGCCCGATTTAAAATGAATGCAGCAGTTTCTAGTTCATAGCCCCAAAATGACAACGGCAAGTTCGTCAGAGACATCATAGATCGAACCATATCCAATAAAGTACGATTATGACGTTCCGACACACCATTTCGCTGTGGTGTTCAGGCAGGTGTGAGTTGTGAAACAATTCCACACTCTTTCATGTGAGTGCTAAACTCGTAACTTAGATACTCACCTCCACGGTCGGACCATAGAAATTTGATCTTTCTATTACGATGATTTTCCACTTCATTATGAAATTCCTTGAACTTTTCAAATGTTTCAGACTTGTGTTTCATCAAGTATATATAACCGTATCTACTCAAATCATCCGTGAAAGTAACAAAATAACGATATCCACCTCGCGCCGACACACTCATTGGACCACATACATCAGAATGTATGATTTCCAATAAATCTATCGCCCGTTCCATTGAACCAGAAATCAGCATTCTAGTCATCTTGCCCATAAGGCATGGCTCACATGTATCAAATGATTCAAAATCAAGTGATTCCAAAAGTCCATCTGAATGGAGCTTCTTCATGCGTTTAATGCCAATATGACCTAGACGGCAGTGCCACATATATGTGGATATATCATCATTAAGTTTAATCCTTTTAGCATCAACATTGTGAATATGTGTAACATTATTATCGAGATCTAATAGAAATAAACCATTCATCATCGATGCATGACCATAAAAGATTTCATTCATATAAATAGAACAACCATTGTTCTCGGATTTAAATGAATAACCACTTCGCATCAAACACGATCTAGGTACAATGTTCATGCTCAGTGCACGCACCAGATAACAATTATTCAAGTTTATAACTAATCCCGACGGCAAATGGAGAGGTAGCGTTCCGACGGTGATCACATCAACACTTGATCCATTGCCGACACACATCTTGACCTCACCCCTTGCTAGCGGTCGCTTGTTCCGCAGCCCCTGATTCGAGTTACAAATATTATCAACTAAACCGGTATCAAATACCCAGGTGCTACTGCGAGCACTAGTCAAGTACACATCAATAACATGTATATCATATATACCTTTGTTTGCCTTGCCGGCCTTATTGTCTGCCAAATACTTAGGGCAGTTGCGCTTCCAGTGGCTAGTCCCCTTACAATAGTAGCACTCGGTATCAGACTTAGGTCCAACTCGGGGTTTCTTTTCAGGCACGGCAACCGGCTTGCTGACGAGGTTTAATCTCGTCAATGCCCATTGTTATGGACTTGGGTTTTGGAGAAGATGGGGATGCTGGAGATCGTGGTACGGTTAACAGACAAGCAACCAGGGGACACGAGATTTACCCAGGTTCAGGCCCCCGGAGGGAAAACCCTACTCCTGCTTGTCTGCTCTTGATTACGGCGGAACCGAAGTTTTACAGGGTGCGCAGATTCGATCTGGCGTGGATGCGTGTGCGAAAGTATGAGTCGAGAGATCTAGGACGTGCCCTCCTGGCCTTTATATAGACTTAGGCAGGCCCCGGGCATAGTCCTAGTCGGTTACAAGTTCTAGGGTTTTACCCCTTTGAATTTCCTATCTCCGCTAGTCTTGCACTCCAAGGATCCGAAGGCGTCATGGGCCTTGGCCACCCGAAAATCTTCATGGGCCAGTGTATATCTACTGTGGGCCTTCCTTGGGCTGGACCAGGTATGCTGAAGTCACGTACCCGTAGGGTATAACCATGTCAGTAGCCCCCGAGTGTTCAATCGAATTGTAGATTCGGCTGAGGCTCTTCCATCCTTCGGGTGCAGTTATATATTAATAGTGTATGTGTGTAGAGATCGTTGATGCGTGTGCCTGACTCACCCGACGGATCAGGGTCAGTTAACTGTCTTAGGACGAAACAACACGATCTTCTTCAGGTTCGGGTCCCTCAACCCGGACCTGGAACATATGCTGGCGTAATTCGACTCAGGCCGCGGAGGACTTACAGGAGTGGAATTCCAATGGTTTTAATCGGTGTACCCAACGCGTCCGTCGGGATTTTCATCGTACCTGCTGGTACGGATTCATACTAGCAGAGCGCAGTCAGGTGCGTTTCCAGGCCATCAGATGATATCTGCAGGTCTTATCTTTGCATCGCAGACGCAACATCCGAACATTTATCACCTCGGAGGTGCTTCGGGTGGCCAAGGAGATTGTCACTCACTTAGCGTTTTGTTGGGGCAGAGTTGCCAAAAAGTTTTTGCGTGCGGATCCGGAAGATCGCAGTCAAAGATTTCATAGGGTGCGCGACCAGCGCTCCCTATGGGAGTAGCCCCCAAGTGTCTATTCGAGTCGTAGACTCGAACGGAGACTTTAGTTCAAGCATTGTTTCTATCGTTAAGTCCGCAGGACTCGAAAATTTTCGAATGCTTAAATCCATCCTCCCTATGGGAGTAGCCCCCGAGTCCGTAGTGGAGTCGTAGACTCGACGTAGGACTCAGAGAAGTAATTTGTCCTCATTTGTCTGTCGGGTGCGCGGCCAGCTCTCCTGATAGGAGTAGCCCCCGAGTATTTAGTCGAATCGAAGATTCGAGTGAGTACTCTTAACTTTGGAGCCGAAGTGGTGCTAGTATAGCTTTTGATGACGTCAGTGCTTACGATTGATGACCTCAAGCGTCTGCTACACCAGAGATGACTTGACTGGACGAACATGGGTCCCACTTGCTGACTTTGAATTGACCGGTCACGCGGGGCGTGGAGATAATTACGGTGTCTCCTCGATTTCTGCGCGTAGTGGACGGCGTGGTAACGACGGTTCGTTGTGGTGTTGACACGTGTACGGCCAGATCTACCGTTGGCGTTAGGTCTTCTCGATGGACGGTCAGCGTGCGTCGTCTTCGCTGTTATAATCCTTGGTGAAATCGTGGTTTGTTTTTCACCGCATCAGTTCATCTATTCATTGCCTCCTTGTTCTTGAGCGATTCTTGCTGCACGCTGAGCTTTCCTTCCACATTTCCTTCGTTCTTTCTGCATTGGCATCGCCACCACCGCTGCAGCGTCATGGGGAAAACAAAGAAGTCCTCATCTGCGGTTGGGACCAGCGCTGCCGGAGGCAAGAAGGGCACCGCCGCTGCTCGCGTCACCGATGGTGGCTGGCGGCGATCAGAGACGCGGGAGAGCGATCTCCGCAAACTGCGCGAGCGGGGCCTGATCCCGCAGGATACGACGGCCGTCAAACTCCCCAGCAATGAGGTAATCCCCCGTCCCCCATCTGGGTACCGGGTTATGTTTCTCGCCTTCGTCTTGCGTGGATTTTCGTATCCAGTCCATGACTTCCTTCGTGGACTGCTCTTCTTCTATGGGGTTCAGTTGCATCATCTGTCTCCCAATTCTCTTCTCCACATTGCTTGTTTTATCACTTTTTGCGAGTGCTGGATTGGCATTGAGCCGCACTTTGGCCTCTTCCGGAAGCTTTATTCCGTGAAGAGGCAATCTGGTTCGGATGGTGTGTATCCCATTGGGGGTTTCATCATCTCCCTCAGTCCCAATCTGCAATTCTTTTCCTTTTCCATGTCCGAATCTGTCCAGTACTGGCGGAGGCGGTGGTTTTATATCCGTGACTCCGTAGTGCCCGGGCAAGATTTTGGTCTTGTTCCTTTTGACCCCTCCCAAATGATTGAGAATAAAAGGTCTTGGAAAAACCAAATCTTAGACGGTGAGGTGGCGGAGATAGAGGCCCTGTATCGTCGGGTGGAGGATCTCCAACTGATTCCTGAGAAGGAGGTGAACGGTGTGGACATCATCCGAATGTTTCTTGAGCGTCGGGTGCAGCCTCTCCAAGCGAGGGCGCACCCGATGTTTCTTTATTCTGGGCGCCGTGATCCGACGAGGGTTTCGAGTGAGAAAATCTCCGAGGTGGAACTTGACAAGGCTCTTCGCGCGCTGTTGAAGTTCAAGGCCGAAGAAGAAATCCCGGGGAAGTCGCTGACTCCTCCCTTTTCTTCGACGTTGGTCGTACCGAAGGTGTAGATTTGCGCACGTAGTGCTCTCCCTTTGTTTTTGTCGCCTATGTATTTGTTTCCTTTGTTTGCTAACAAAGTTCCTTCTCATCTTGCAGAGCTTCAAAGTGTCGGGCATGGTACCACCGTTGCCCGAAAGGTATCCGAATGCCCCGGATAATGAAGTGGTGGATTCCGTGTCCGATCTACCGTCAGCGCGATCTTCAGCGGAGGATGCCGACAAGTCGAGTGAGGACCATTCGCGCAAGCAATCACGGAGCTCCAGCGAGTCTTTGGATGCCTCGACTCCTCCGACTCCCAGAAATCCTCTGGGTCTTGAGCGTCATGATGATGTTCATGGGGGTTCTTCCTCTCCCCTTCCTGCCATTCCTGTGCGGGCTGTCGCGCCGCACCCGCCAGCAAAGCGGAAGAAGGAAGAAAAGAAGGACGAGAAGAAGGAAGATAAGAAAGAGGAGAAGAGGGCCCGAAGGGCTTCTCCCATCTTCGACCTGAGCGCATTGGGCTCGTAAGTTTTCTTGTTGTACTGTTGCCCTTTTCCCCTTGATGGTGTTTGCACCTGTGTTGATTGGCTTCGTATGCGGGCAATCCTACGACGGCTCTAGTGATGGTGCGCGGGAGATGATGGGGGATTCGAACATTACGTCGCCTCCTCCTCAGACGGTGGCGACTTCGGGTGACGCCTCTCCAGTTCCTCCTGTGCGGGAGGGGCTGGTGGTTGCGCCTCAGAATTTCGCAGGCGGGCCTTCGGGGTCGCCATCGGAGCATGTAAGTTTTTCTACTTCATGTCACGGGGGGATCCCCCGAGTGTCTTCGTGTGCTGATGTTGTTTTTGCTTCTTTGTGTTGGGCGTAGCCCCCAAGTCCTGTTCTTACTGCTATTGCCTTTTTCTGCAGCCTTTTGTCCAAGAGGCCAAGCGGCTGGTGGAGGAGCGCCTGGAGCTGGAGGCGAAGCTGCGGCAGCTCCAAGGTATCCTTCTGACTTTTAGTACCTCTCTTGTTTATCCTGGTCCCGTTCTTTGACACTTGCTTGTCTTAAATGTAGAGGAGCATAACGATTCTCTCCGTGAGGTCGACGCTCTTAAAAAGAGCCTTGGCCAATCGGAGCAGAAGGCCGAAGCCGCCGCTGGTGCGAAAGAGCGCCTTGAGATGGAGCTGACGAAGGCAGCCGAAGCGAAGGAGCGTCTGCAGCAGGAGGCCGCAGATCGTGAGGAGCAGCTGGCCACCGTTGCGGCTGCTCGTGAAAGAGGGGTGGCGTCTAAGCTCATGGCTGCTGCCAAGGCTATTTCGGGTGAGTGCTAATTTTTTCACTCGTTTTTGTTTCTACGAGTCTTTTTCGATGCTGCCTTTCTTCATGCTTTTCTTCATTTTTGTCTCAGATGCCGCGGGCATCGAGTTCGACCGCGGTGCTCTGGAGCACGACAGTGCTCTAGATGATGCCACTATGGCGGTCGAATACCGCTGCGGCACCATCGTCAACTCCCTTGCCAAGGCGAAAGAGGTCCTTGGTCGCTTCTACCAGGAGCTCTTCCCGAAGGGCGGAACCCTTGAAGATGTGGATGCCCTGGCAGAGGCTCTGTCAGCCGAAGCGCCTGCGGCGTACAAGCGCAAGCAGAAGGGCATCGGCGTGTCCGTCGGGCTGGCGATGGCCATGGCGGCTGGGGCGGAGCTGGACTTGCCCCAAATCACTTCTCGGATGCCGACGGTTGCGGATGGATCCGAGGTAGCCTTCACTGCCTACTCTGCTCGCTGCAGACGATATGGGCCCAAGCTCATTGACTTGCTATCTGAGTACGCACTGCGGCAGCAGGGCGAGGCCAAAGCTAGGCAGTCTGGTTCTGAGGCGACTCAGTGTCCTGCACCTTAGGCATAGTAGACTTAGGATAGTATGTAGTCTACTTTTTTTGTAAATATCTTTTGTAGTACCATCCTTGTGCCACGTAGTGGCCTTATATATTTAATGAATTCCTCCGAGTTGTTCTCTATTCTTGGCTGAAATGTCTGTGTGCCTTCTTTTTTTCTGCTGCTTATAGGTTCCTTCGGGTGCTGACCCAGTTGACCCCTCATCCGCAAGGCCCTTGCGACCATCGTTGGATGATTCCTCACAGCTCGCTTTCCTTCGAGATCGCGTGCGCAGCTTGGAGAGGGAATTGCTCGGGTTGCGTGGTCGCGCCGACGTTTGGAAATCCAAGGCAGATCGTGGTGCAGCCAGAGAGGAGTACTTAATGGCGGAGCTGGGTCGTCTATCCGAGCAGCTGCAATGTAAGTTGATCCTTGTTTCGGGATGTAGCTCAGTTCTTCGGGTGAGCCTGCTAGACTTATTCTTGTTTTGTGCGATTGTCGCAGGCGCCAATCTTGCTCCGAGGGAAGAAAAGGAGCGTGTCGCTGTTCGGGTCAATTGCTTGACTCAACAGGACATGGAGGCCGGCGGATTCTTCTGGATGGACCGCGATCGCGCCATGGTTCTAGCGACGGTGCAGGATCGTGTTTATCAAGTTTCGCGGGTGCTCCGCCAGGTGCAGACATCGCTGTCCTCGGTGCTGCACGTCATCTTTCCTTTGGATGTCGTGCCGATGACCCTTGCAGGTCTTCTGTCGAAGTTTTGGAGTGCCGGCAATGTCAAGGAGCTGGTGCGGCAGCAGCTCGTGGCAGGAGTGAAGGCTGCCTTGTCTCTTATGAGGGTGCACCGCCCTGACGTAGATTTGGCTGCTGTGGCATCTGGGCTGCCTCTTCGACCGAATGGTGGCGAGTGGAACATGCGTCCGCATTACGCGGCTGTAAGGCAGTATGCCGAACAGATTGTAGATTTTTTTGAGTAGCGTGCTCAGGTTATTCTTCAGAATAGGTAGGATCTGAAAATAAACAGATAGATGTAAAATTTGTATATTTCGGCTGGGCGTTTCTGTGCCCTTTGTTGTAAAGGTTTGCTTGTTTGTGAATACGCAGTGCTTTGATTGAGTACGTGTCCTTTTCGTTTGCCTGACGTGGTCAGCTACTCAGGTTTACACGTTTGGTCCTCAGTCGATGAAATCGTGGGGTGGGGGGAGCCCCCGAGTGCGTATGTAGCATGTAGTAAAGTTGCAGAAAAATAGTCAACCGAAGGTTGGGGGCGAGACACTTAGCTTTATTTATATCGTAATGGAGGAGGTACATGGTTCGGCTGAGTAGCCTTGGCTGGAAGCCTTATTGAAAGTAAAAAGGGGGTAGGTTGCTACGGGTAGAATCGTCGCAGGTGCGAGATGTTCCATGGGTTGGAGTATGCGACTCCAGACTCCACGTGCTTGAGGCGATAGGCGCCACCTGGGATGACTTCGGTGATGACATAGGGTCCTTCCCATGGTGACTCGAATTTATTCGGTCGCTTTTGCTTGAGCCGTAAGACGAGGTCTCCTTCGACGAAGGACCTTGGGCGCAGCCGGCGGCTGTGGTAGTTACGGAGACTTTGCTGGTACACCGCTGATCTAGCTGCTGCTATATCCCGTGCTTCGTCGAGTGTGTCGACGGCATCTTTGAGTGCAGTCGTGGATTCGGCTTCGCTGTAAGCGACGACTCGTGGAGCCTGGTGGCGTACTTCGGCTGGTAGCACGGCCTCAGCTCTGTGCACCATGAAGAACGGTGTGTAGCCGGTGGAGCTGTTTGGAGTAGTCCGTAAGCTCCACAGGACAGACGGTAGCTCTTTCGTCCAGTTTCCAGCTTTGTGCTCGAGTGAGCTCATGAGGCGCTTCTTGATGCCGGCGCCGATTAGGCCGTTGGCCTTTTCCACTTGCCCGTTTGTTTGCGGGTGTGCCACTGAGGCATACGTGATATTGATCCCGAGGCCTTTGCAGAAGTCCTGGAATTCTTCGGAGATGAAGTTCGATCCGTTGTCGGTGATGATGCTGTGCGGTACGCCGAACCTGTAGACAATGGATTCGAAGAATTTGACGGTGGTTTTGCCCTTCTGGTTGGTGACTGGCATGGACTCGATCCACTTGGTGAATTTTTCGACTGCAACCAGGAGGAAGATGTGTCCCCCTTTCGAGGACTTTGGCAGTTTGCCGATCATGTCGAGGCCCCATTGGGCAAAAGGCTAGGCTATGGGTATGGGTCGAAGTTCGGACCCAGGCGCGTGCGGTTTGTCGGCGAACCGTTGGCACCCGTTGCATCTTCGGACGATGTCCTTCGCGTCGCTCATGGCCGTTGGCCAATAGAATCCTGCTCGTAAAGCCTTGGCGACAAGGGAGCGGCTGCCTGCGTGGTGGCCGCAGATGCCCTCATGGATGTCTTGGAGTATGGCCTTGCCGTTGTTGATGGTGACGCACCGTTGTAGTACACCCGTAATGTTGCGTTTGTACAGCTCGCCGTTGATGATGGTGAAGGCTTTTGACCGACGAGATATGCGCCGGGCATCTGTCGGGCTGTCAGGCAATTCTCCTTTTATCAGGAACTGGAGGTATGGACGTGTCCAAGTTTCTTCGACTGCCATGACCCGCATCAGGTTGACCATGGCAACTTCGGTATCCAACTTTTCGGGTCCTTCATGACCTTCGGGTAGCGTAGCCCCCCGAGTGTTCTGCTTCTTCGGGTGATCCCTTAGGGAATTTCCGCTTGATGGATGGCACGCAGATCTGTTCGAGGAACACACCTGATGGTACCTTTGCACAAGTGGAGCCGATGTTGGCGAGTCTATCGGCCTCCTCGTTGCTCTCTCTTCCAACATGCCGAAGTTCGCAGCCGTCGAATTCTCCTTCGAGTGCGTTGTATAGCGAGCGGTACGCGATCATGTTTTCGGCGTGTGCGTCACACTCATTCATCGTCTGCTGTACGACAAGGTTGGAGTCACCGTAGATGACCAGGCGCCTTGCGCCGCATATTTTTGCCATCTTCATGCCATGGATGAGGGCTTCGTATTCGGCCTCGTTGTTGGAGACTCTGAATTTCATCCGAAGAACGTACTTCATCTTGTCACCTTGCGGGGAGGTTAGTATGACTCCTGCCCCTGCTCCGGCTTCGCGCTTGGAGCCGTCGAAATGCATTGTCCAGGACTGCGACATGTCTGGTGTGTCAGGCAGCTGCAGCTCCATCCAGTGCACCAGGAAGTCCGGAAGGACTTGAGATTTGATTGTGTGTCGCTTCTCGTAGACGATGTCCAAGGGTGATAGTTCGATGCCCCACAGGGCCACGCGTCCTGTGGCCTCTGGGTTATTCAGGATGCTGTTCAGGGGTGCCTCGTTGACGACCATCACCTGATGCTCCTAGAAGTAGTGGCTCATTCGTCGAGCCGTCATGAACACGCTGTAGGCTAGCTTCTGGTAGTGCGGGTACCGCTGTTTTGTTGGTGCCAGTACCTCGCTGAGGTAGTAAATTGGGCGCTGGACCCCATGGGTTTTGCCTTCTTCGGGTCGTTCGACCACGAGTACGGTGCTGACCACCTGGTGTGTGGCTGCTATGTACAACAGCAGGGGTTCGCGCTCTTTTGGCGTGACCAAAACGGGCGAGGTGGAGAGGAGCCGCTTGAGGCTTTCGAATGCGTCGTTGGCTTCTGGTGTCCACTCGAACTTGTCTGCTTTACGCAGCAGCTGGTAGAATGGTAGGGCCTTCTCGCCCATACGGCTGATGAACCTGCTTAGTGCCGCTACTCGTCCTGCGAGCTGCTGGACGCCCTTGAGGTTTTTCGGCTTCTCCATTGTCATGATGGCTCTGATTTTTTTCGGGTTCACCTCAATCCCTCGTTGAGAGATGAAGTACCCGAGCAGCTGACCCGAGGGGACGCCGAAGGCGCACTTTTCTGGGTTGAGCTTGATCCTGTAGCGATCAAGGTTGTCGAACGTCTCGCGGAGATCGTCGATAAGTGTCTGTGCCTCCTTGGTTTTTATTACTATGTCGTCGACATAGACTTGGACGTTGCGACCGATCTGGTCCTTGAGGCAGGCCTGCATGCATCGCTGGTACGTGGCACCCGCGTTCTTTAGCTCGAAGGGCATTGTGTTGTAACAGAATACTCCGAACGGTGTGATGAACGCCGTTTTATCCTGATCTTCGACCTTGAGCCGAATCTGGTTATAGCCTAAGTAGGCGTCGAGGAAGGAGAGTTTCTCGCAACCTGCAGTCGAATCGATTATCTGGTCGATCCGTGGAAGAGGGAAGTGGTCCTTTGGGCAATGCTTATTTAGTGACGTGAAGTCCACACACATCCGCAGGATGTCCCTGTCCTTCTTTGGTACCATCACCGTGTTTGCAAGCCACTCGCTTTCTTTGATTTCCCTGATGAAGTCTGCAGCGAGCAGTCTATTGATTTCCTTGCCGATAGCTTCGGCTTGTGGCTCTGACAGTCTTCGGATGGACTGCTTGACTGGCTTGGTGTCTGGAAAGACGTTGAGTGCGTGCTCGGCGAATTCCCTGGGAACTCCTGGCATGTCCACAGGACACCAGGCGAAGATTTCCCAGCGCTCACGGAGGAATTCGACGAGCGCGCCTTCCTATGCGGTGCTGAGGTCATTGGCGATTAGCGCCGTCTTGGAGGCATCCGTCGGATGGACCTGCACTTTCTTGGTGTTGACGGTGGAGTCGAAGGACATGTCAGGTGCGTTCTGCCTTGTGACTGGGGGTAGCCCATTGTCCGTCACCTCTCGGAGCCTTACAAGATCGTCTTGCATGCTGAAAGACTGGGAGATTTTGTTGAAATCCCTGTCGCATTGGTCCGATCGGGTGAAGCTCCCGTGGACTGTGATGACGCCCCTTGGTCCTGGCATCTTAAGTAGTAGGTATGCGTAGTGTGGGACGGCCAGGAATCTTGCGAATGCTACATGCCCCAGGATGGCGTGGTATTGCGACGGCCAGTCCACCACTTCGAATTCTAGGCGCTCCTGCCGAAAGTTGTCCGGCTTCCCGAAGATGACGTCGAGCCCTATTTTTCCCAGGGGGAAGATGCCCTTCCCTGGGACAATGCCGTGGAACGTTGTGTCTGATTATTCCAGGCTGCATTGCAGAATTCGCATAGCTGCTAGAGTGCTTGTGAACATTAGGTTGATGCCGCTGTCCATGAAGACGCGACTCATCTCGAAGCCTCCGATCTGCGCCTCCAGCACCAGGGCAGCATGACCTGGGCGAGGGATCTGTCAAGGGTGATCCGCGCGAGTGAATGTGATGCAGGACTCCGATCCGCTGAGGTACTCAGGGATTGCAGGCGGAGTTGCCACGGCCAAGTTGATTTGTCGGGTGATTTTCTTCTGCACCCTGTTTGTGGGGCGTCCCTTTTGGATCATATTTAGTGCTCCCTTTGGTGGGGGGTATGCGACCCCGGCGTTGTTTTGCGCTGGTGCGACTGGTTGATTTGGGCCTCCAATAGGCGGCGGTGGAGGAGCTCCGTGTGCTATTTCACCTGGCGCAGGTGCGTTTCCGAACGCAGGAATTGGAGCTTGTTGCCTCATCTGCACCATGCCTTCGCTGAGTTTCTGGAACTCGCGGCAGTCCTTGAGCATGTGGTTGGCTTTCTTTTTGCCATCATGTTTGTCTATGTAGAAGTGGATGGTGCATGGACCCGAAAGTTTGTCGAATGCTGAGGGTCCATTGTCGCGGTCGCGGCGTTGCCACGACTGCGTTGGTCGTCCGTTGTCGCGGAAGTTTCCACTGCGGTATCCTCCGTTGTTGCGGCTGTTGTCGTTACGGCGGTCGGCGTAGCCGGCCGCCACCATGTCGGGTCCGTCGCGGTCCTCGTAGACGCGCGATCTCCTCTTGTTGTGGCGTTCGCGTCTTCGGCCATAGTCGTCCTCTTCATCTGATTGCGCTCGCTGGATGCAATCTTCGCCGTCTGCCCAACTGTTGGCGATTTCCATGAGGTGGTCGAGCGTCTTGGGCTTTACACGCCCAAGTTCCTCCTTGAAGTCTGGGCGCTTGACGCCGTCCCTGAAGGCGTCGATGGCCCGCTCTTCGGAGATGTGTGCTGCAGAGTTCTTGGTTGTAGACCAGCGTAGTATATACGAGCGAATAGATTCACCCGTTCTCTGAGTGCAGGCTCGCAACTCTTCGATTGAGGCGGGCCTCTTGCTGGTGCCTTTGAAATTTCGGATGAAGCTGTAAGCGAGCTCCTCCCAGCTTTGGATGGATCCTGATGATAGGCTGCTAAGCCAGACCCGCGCCGCGCCTACCAGCTGCAGCTGAAGGCATTGCATGGCGGTTTCTTTGTTGCCTCCGTGAAGCTTGACGGATGACAGATGGTCACTGAGCCAGGACTTTGGATCTTGCGTGCCGTTGAACTTCGGAGTATCCGAAGGAAGCTTGAAGTTGCGTGGCATCTATGTTCGCCGAACGGATATGCTGAAGCATCGAGCTCCACAGAGTTCTCCTTCGTCTTCATCCATCTCAGATTCAGACGAGCATGCGCGTTTAGCGCGTGCTTTGTCGATCTTGCGTTGTGTAAGCTTGTCTCTGGCTTCGTAGTCGCGTTTATGGCGGTGCGAGCTCTTCTTCCTTCGAGGAAGATCGTGCTCCTCTTCCTCTTCGGATGAGGGGGTGGGACTCCTGTCGCGCCTGGCCGGAGCTTTCTTCTTCGACTCCGCAGGAGCGTCTTCGTGGAGCGCAGCTCCGATTAGTCCTAGTCCGGTAAGTACGGACCTATGCATGGCCCTTTTCGGGTCCCCTTCCGGAGGTGGGTGAGCCGCGAGATACGCAGTGGCTGCCATGATCGCAGCTTGTGGCGTCTTCAGGATGATGTTGCCGTCGGCATCCATATCCATGAACGATGTGTGGAGAGTTCAGGTCACATCACGCCGCTCCTTGGGATCCATGTTTTCCACCTGAGAGCGGTGCTTATTTCCCTGGTTTCCGTTTGTGCTAGGGTCGGGTGCCATGGCGGAGAGCGCAGCTCGTCGCGCGCTGGACTCGGAGGCTGCTTGCTTGAGTTTGTCGAGCGTCTCCTGCATCTTGACTTGTTTCTTGTGCTCCTCGATGAGGAGGTAGTGGTATGCCATCAGTAGGTCACGTGAGGCGTCTGCAGGTAAGACGATGTCACCTGCGACGGCACGGCGAGCCTGGACCCATCCTTCTTTGCTAAGTTGGATGACGTGGCCGTTGCTTTCCCTGTTGGGTGGGGGGACTGGCTTCTTCTGTTTTCGCCATTTCGTTTGGGCGGCGGGTTAGGCGTTTCCTCGTCGGTTTGGATGACTGCGGCGCATAGGTAGCGCTTGCAGATTGGTCGGCTGCTGCCGCAGCTTTCGGATCCGGAACTGTAGGTCCCTTCATCCGAAGGTGGATCGCACAGATCGGAGTTGCAGCTGCTGCTGTTGTAGAACTCATTTGTCGATGGTGACGTGCGTAGCACGGGGTGTGGAGCCCACGAAGCGGGCCTGATTGACGGCATGGGCACCCGCTCAGGGAGGCGGAGGATGCCAGTTTGTCCCACCTGGAAGCAGAAGCTCCCGAACAAAATTTCGAGTCCGTCGCCTACGGGCTCGAAATCCTTCATGGTGGCCGGCGAGTGGGCGGTGAAGTCGAAAGCGCCGAATAGGAGGTGATTCTCCGTCGCCGCGGAGTTGTAGATCGATCGGGTCGGAACCGTCACGACCGCACAATCAGCAGCCCCAATTCCCACAGACGGCGCCAATTGACGAGGTTTAATCTCGTCAATGCCCATTGTTATGGACTTGGGTTTTGGAGAAGATGGGGATGCTGGAGATCGTGGCACGGTTAACAGACAAGCAACCAGGGGACACGAGATTTACCCAGGTTAAGGCCCCCGGAGGGAAAACCCTACTCCTGCTTGTCTGCTCTTGATTACGGCGGAACCGAAGTTTTACAGGGTGCGCAGATTCGATTTGGCGTGGATGCGTGTGCGAAAGTATGAGTCGAGAGATCTAGGACATGCCCTCCTGGCCTTTATATAGACTTAGGCAGGTCCCGGGCATAGTCCTAGTCGGTTACAAGTTCTAGGGTTTTACCCCTTTGAATTTCCTATCTCCGCTAGTCTTGCACTCCAAGGATCCAAAGGCGTCATGGGCCTTGGCCACCCGAAAATCTTCATGGGCCAGTGTATATCTACTGTGGGCCTTCCTTGGGCTGGACCAGGTATGCTGAAGTCACGTACCCGTAGGATATAACCATGTCACTTGCCGCCCTTACTTCCCTTCCGTTTTCCCTTCTTGTCTTTCTTGAAACTAGTGTTCTTATTGATCATCAACACTTGATGTTCCTTTTTGTTCTCCACTTCTGCAGTCTTAAGCATTGACAGAAGCTCGGGGAGAGACTTCTTCATGCCTTGCATATTATAGTTCATCACAAAGCTCTTATAGCTAGGTGGCAGAGACTGCAGAACACGATGGATGCCTAAGTCAATGGGAATCGATATTCCCAAGGACAAGGCTTATCAGCGTAACCCGACATCTTGAGTACATGCTCACTAACGGAGCTGTGCTCTTCCATCATGCAGCTAAAGAACTTTTCTGAAGCATTGTAGCTCTCTACAGTAGCGTGTGTGTCGAAAATCATTTTCAACTCACCCATTGTATCAAATGCATTGACGTTTTCGAAACACTTTCGAAGTTCTGGCTCTAGCCCATACAATATGCCGCAATGAACTAAGTTGTGGTCCTCCTGACGAGTCTGATAGACATTCTTCTCCTCGTCAGGGGAATCCTCAAAAGGTGGGGGGCCTAGCGGCGCTTCTAGCACATATTGATTTTGTGCAACAGAGAGGAGAATCCTCAAATTCATGGCCCATTCGGTAAAGTTGCTACCGTTCGTTGCAAGTTTCTATTTCTCCATGAACACATTGAAATTAAAAGCAGGTGGTGCCATCTACAATAGAATTTTTAAAGTTTATACTAAGTTTATGATAGATTGAGTTCAACTAATCCACATTACGAATGAACTCCTACTCAAAAACGACATCCCTCGTGTCTTTTTGGTGATTACATGAACCAAATCCACTACACCAAGTCCGATCATCACGTGAGTCGGTGTAGCTTCAAAGGCGAGCATCAAATGGGCATCGTATATACTATATGACTCATGCTTAACCTTTCGGTCCGTGTTCCGAGGCCTTGTCTGTACATGCTAGTCTCTCCAAGTAAGAACCTTAGTATTCGCGTGTGTAACTGTCTTACACCTGAAATATGGTCGTGGATCCAAGAACACCCGATCATCACGTGATGTCTTGGAGCGACGAAAACATAATCGGTGCATACTAAAGGAAGAACACATTCTTATCTTGATATTTAAATGAGGGATCATCTTATTATGCTAATAAAACGCCAAACAAGCAATATAAGATGCTATCAAACATCACATGTTTATTAGTGAAATGATATGGTTCCCGCATATGATCTCTATCATACCTACATGTGTAAGGCCAAGGTCTATGGAACTTAAACGTTATGTGTGTTGTAAGAGTATCATCTCATACTTCTACTTACAACATCACCATATCACAACACTAGCCCAGCAAGAATCTAAACTAGATGCCTCTAATTTATCCATTGCAAATTTTACGTGGCTTAGGGCTTTCGAAGATAGAACCGTTCATACCTACGAACATGAACCACAACGAGGATAACCAAATTGTTGACAACTCGTTGCAAAATAGATATTGACTATAGAAGGAGAGACAGACACCCGCTATCCACTTATGCAAACTAGTTGCATGTCAAGCGTGGAACAGGTCTCATGTGCAAGGACATGTAAAGTTTGACCGGGCCGCTTCATCCCACTATGCCCACCAATATCCAAAATTACAACTAAGGAGCAACATGATCATCATCGCCCACATACTCATATGTGTACTACCCGTGTAAAGCATCTACGCATAAACCTGGCTCTGATACCACTGTAGGGTTCACAGCATAGAAAACAAAAAAAATTCCTATGATGGGAACAACTATGTACCAAGATCTATCTACTAGATACAAACAACAGGCGGATGTATATCCGTAGAGAACATACCCTTGAAGACCAACAAAGCTTAACGAGTTAAACTCGTGGTTGATGTAGACGATCTCTTGCCGATCTCAAGATCGAGAGGAAGTCCTAGCGCCGCAAATCAGCAACGCATCCGTGCTCGCACACACGTTCGAGGCACCGAGCAACCTCCGCCTCCTCGCTCCAGCGATGCAGCAGAAGCACAACTCTTTCTTGCCGAATAGCCATCGGGAACATGTATCTCGCTAGTCCGAGACCATGGGAGATAAATTCTAGAGGGGGAGAGAGATCCTTCACGAGGAGGTGTGAGTGAGAGAGAGGGAGAGGGTGCCTTTTATAGGAGAGGGGGGAACCCCAAGGGGGTGGATGGAGCATGGGGACTTCCCCCTTTCCCTCCCCTCTTCATGTGGGTGGACACTCCACTCACAAAAATCTCTTCATTTCCCTCCACTCAAAATCCCACTCAAACTTGCAATTAAATTTCCACCAAATTTAATGCAAACTCTCATTAGATAAAACTCTTTTATATATTCAGAATTTTGTCAATTACTTTAATGACAAACATTAACATATAACCCCTTGCTAGAATTCTATTTCACATGCATAACCACTTTATGCAATTTCACCTGAAAACCTGTTCCGGTATCTAGTGAAATAAATTCCTGCGCTTGTTATTCTTTCTGGCATGAAACTTTTGCTCCAATTGGATGTCGGTGTCTCTTAAGTGTGTCACCCTACGGTTCGTGAATAATGCGGACATGATCGAGACCCCTCTCGGTTCAATAATCAGAAGCGGGTTCTGGAGACCCATATTGACTCCCACACATTCAACGATGACTTTCTTGTGATCGTCGGAACCTTTTACGCTAGTATCTTAATCCCTTTTTTCGCGATATATTACATGTCCGAGATTCGATCATCGGTATCTCCATACCTAGTTTGATCTCGTTACTGACATGCACTATTTTCTCGTTTCCATGATATAACATTCTAGTGATCAAATCACTTGCCTGCAAGCTAACCAGTGTGATATCACCAAGAGGGCACAGAGTATATCTATCCGTCACCGGGATAAACAAATTCCACTCTCGATCCATGGGCCTAAACATAACACTTTATTAGTTATGAACCCATCTTTATAATCACCCTGTTACGGTGTGACATTTCATGTTATCAAGAAACTCTTCTGGTGTTAGTGATTGACATGATCTCATGGTCTAAGGATTAGGATCACTTCGTAAGTTGTTATAGCAATATAAACTCAATGACTTTGATCGTAATGCTACTTCGGATGAATGTTCATCACACCATTACACTAATGTTGTGATCCCGTTATTAACAACATCCAATGTCCATGATCAGGAAACCTTGATCATCTTGTTAATCAACGAGCTAGTTTATGAGAGAGGCATAATTAGGAACTTTCTGTTTATTTATTAAACACACATGTATTAATGTTTCCGTATTAATACAATTATAGCATGCAAAATAAACATATATCATATACTTGGAATACACATAATAAACACTTTATTATTGCCTCTCAGGGCATATTCCCTTCAGTTTATGCTCGACAGCTCTTAGGTTTCATTGATCCTAATTCTCCTGAGAAGGTATGCCTCCTGAACAAATCCTTGTACGGGTTGAAGCAGGCTCCACGAGCATGGTTTCAGCTGTTTGCCTCCTCTATTGCATCTCTTCGGTTTCTAAGTGCCAAGACTGGTAGCTCATTGTTCGTCTATCGCCGTGGCTCCGATATGGCTTATCTCCTGATCTATGTGGATGACATAATTTTTGACTGTGTCTTCCTCGACACTACTGCACAGTTTGATTGCTTCACTCTGTTTCGAGTTCACCATGACGGACATGAGTGATTTACATTACTTTCTACACATCTTCGTCAAGCGTAGCAAGGACTGTCTCTTTGTCTCACAGAAGAAGTATACTATGGAGCTCCTTCACCGCACCAGTATGTTACAGTGCAAGTATATCTCCACACCAGTTGATACATCTTCTAGGCTTGAAGCTCAGTCTAGTGATCTCGTGGCTGATCCTACAGAGTATCGTAGTATTTCAGGAGGTCTCCAGTGTAGGGGTTCGTAGCATGGAAAACAAAATTTTCTATCGCATACAAACAAACAAGCCAAGATCTATCTACTAGATTGTAGCAACGAGTCGATGGAATAACTTACCCTCGAAGATTCCAAAGTGTTTAACGAGAGCAGATTCTTGTGGGTGATGTAGTCGTACTCTTTCCGATCTCAAGATTGCGTAGACGATCCTTCCGGCGCTGCGTTCCGGCAGCGCTCCCGCAGTCGGTCACACGTTCGGTACTCGACGAAGACCTTCCTCTCCCTTGTTACAGCAGGCAGCGGAGGTTGTAGCACTCTCCTCGCGATTCCGGCAGCACAACGGCGTGGTACCGGAAGTAGAGGGGAGATCCCGCAGGGCTTCGCCTTAAGCCGGAGCGAGTATGGTGGAGTATGAGAGAGTACTATTAGTGGTCTAGGGTTTAGACACACCAATTAGAAGGCTCTAAACCGAAGGCTAGGGCAATTAGAAGCTCTAAACCAAAACGGCTCTAAACCGGAGATTAGAGGATAGGAACTTGTGTGTCTAGAGGAGGAGGCCCTGCCCCTCCTTTTATAGGTGGGAGGGGCGGCCAAGGGGAGGGGAGTCCCTCCCCAAGTCGTACTTGGTTGGCGCGCTGGCTTGGAGGGACTCCTCCCCCAAGTCGGTTCCAACCACCTCTTGCTTGTTTCCCACAGTTTCTTGTTTTAGCCGTTTGACTTTCAAACTGGACATTTGACTTTTCTGTTTTAGGATTCAATTTAATCCTTTATTTGGAACAGCAAGAACACTTAGTACATGATGCAATCATTCCAATATGTAATGACACATTCATGTACCCCCCCCCCCCGGAGTGCCGGACATTCCGGAACCTTCTAGAACATTCCCGATGAAAACACCGGAATCATTTCCGAACTCCGAAACGGGACTTTCCTTATATGAATCTTATTCTCCGGACCATTCCGGATCACCTCGTGATATCCCGGATCCCATCCGAGACTCCGAACAACATTCGGTCTCTTTCTCATAATACCATAACTACTCAAACAACGTCGAATCCTTAAGTGTGTCTCCCTACGGTTCGTGAATTATGCGGACATGATCGAGACACTTCTCCAAACAATAACCAATAGAGGAATCTGGAAATTCATATGGCTCCCACATATTTCTACGATTACTTTGCGATCGAATGAACCACTTACATACGATACCAATTTCCCTTTGTCTCACGATAGTTTACTTATCCGAGGTTTTGATCGTCGGTATTTCTGCATACCTAGTTCAACCTCGTTACCGATAAGTACTCTTTTCTCGTTCTCGTGATATGTGATCCCTTGTGAGCCAGTCACATGCTTGCAAGCTAATTCGATGACATTACACCGAGAGGGCCCAGAGTATATCTATCCGTCAAATGGATGGACAAATCCCACTCTTGATCCATGTGTCTCAACCAATACTTTCCGAACACTTAATGCCCCTTTATAGCCACCCAGTTACGGTGTGGTGTTTGATGTCATCAAAGCATCCATCCGGCAAAGGTGATATGCATGATCTCATGGTCGAAGGAATTAGGTTACTATGTATCAGAAAGCATATAGCAATTGAACTATTTAAAATGACTTGATCTTTATGCTACGCTTATCTATAGGAGTATGTCCATCACATCATTCTCCTAATGATATGATCCTGTTGTTAATAACATCTCTATGTTCATGATCAGGAAACCATGATCATATATTAACCAACAAGCTAGTTTAACAAGAGGCTTTACTCGGGACTCTTATTTTAGTTTACAAATCACACAAGTATTAATGTTTCCGGTTAATACAATTATAGCATGGTATGTAAACATTTATCATAAGTGTGAAGATATGATAATAACCACTTTATTATTGCCTCTTGGGCATATCTCCAACAGTCTCCCACTTGCACTAGAGTCAATAATCTAGTTTCAAACCTTTCTGTATTCAACACCTATGGCTTTCCGGTGTTGTAAGTACATGTTTGCTAGTGGTCAACTGGTCTCCGGATCTGACACTTCCAGGTCCGTGTGTAATTGCATGTATTTGCGTCTCTACGCATCACTCATTCTCTAATGAGATGGCTTTGTATAAATTTGGTCCTTTGGTGAGACCTTTAGTTCTTTGGGGTTAAAACATGTTGATAATATTGTCGTACAATATATCTTCATAGTATTATCCCGCTATGAACTACACCTAGTTTGATAACAAACTACTTGACACAAATGCCCTCTTTTGCTGCTAAAATAGCAGTCATATACTTAGCCTTTTGTTGTAGTATCTGTCACAATGTCTTAACTTTGGAACTCATCCAAATCCATATGGTACTTACTTTCCATTATATTGTGCCACCCTTAGTTTAGATTGAGATAAACTTAATTTGCACTTTGTGACAAAACTAGTATCAATGTAGTACTTTTACAATGAACTAACCATCTATTTCTCACTTCTACAAATATTATACTCTTAGTTCTTCCAAAAGATCATAAGAATATCCTTACTATTGTCCAATGATCATCTTATGAATCATTCTGGTATATGCTCATAATATTTAGAGCATAGGACATATCTGGATTTGTACATATCACAGTATGATTGATATAAATACTCTTTGTGATTTCATACATCAAGTATCAATCTATACTTGATTATTTGTTTCACTTTACCAAATGTCAATACATTTGAATATATCATCAATATTGAACTCATTCAATCCTTTCTGTGCGACAAGAAACTTTCTTGTAGTTTCTATATTGAACTCATTCAATATCTCGTCTATGTACTTCTGGCACAACCATATTAGCGTCTATTGATGCCTAATATTTGGGTTTTGCCTAAGTCTTTCATCAGGATGAAATTCTTAATATGTGTTAATAAAAATACATTATTTCCAATCAACAATATGTCTTCCACATAATGTATTAGAAACATGTCTTAGCGCTCCCACTTAATTTCTTGCAAATGCAAGCATCTTCATCGTCTCTGATGAAATTAAACTCTTTTAACAGTTTCATCATAGTGAAGATTCCAACTCCGCTATGCTTATTTCAACCATTGAAGTTTGCATATGCTTTTAGCATCCTTTGAATTAACAAAACCCTATGGACCGTGTTACGCACATGTCCTAGGTAACAATTCTATTAGAAGAACTTGTTTTGTTTATTCAACTACCACATAACAAATTTATATGTAGTGGTTGCTACATTAATCCGTATAGACTAAATATCACTATGAAAGATCAAATCTTATCATAGTCAACCTTTGAACATTTTGTGAACTCTTTCCCAACATGTCGACTATTTCATAGATGTAAAACATCCATGTCTATTACTTTATAGATCCAAACACGACTGTAAGGTCTTACACCTTTCTCGAGGGTCCTTCAAGTTCAAAACTTGATTTCTCATGTATGGAACTATCGCGGATTTTATGGCTTCAAGCCATTTGACGGATTCAGGGCCCATCATCGCTTCTTTGCATGTAGTCGGTTCATTATTCTCAAATAATGATTCAACCCTCAAATCTTGGCATTTGATTGTTTACCCGACCTACTTGTCTCAATAGAAACTTTGACTGTTGTAACCACAACCTTTGAGGCACGTCAGCCATGAGCATTGTTGCTGCCTCCGGAACACTTTTCGGTGCTGCGCAACTTTGATCATATAGCTAAGGTTCCTTTAACCTTATCAAAATTCTATTGTCCTCCCACTTAACTTTTCACGAAAAATTCCTTCCCAAAGAAACTTGACGTTCTAAGTGACAAACACTTTTGTCTCTGGTGTTATGGAGGAATACTTAACAGTTATTCGAAATAACATACAAAGACAGGTTCATCCGACTTTGGTTGCAAACATCTTTCTTATGTATAGCATACCAATGTTTAAGAAAGGACTACTTGGGTTTTATCCCAAACCATAACTTTATATGGTGTCATTTCAACGGATTATGATGGAGCTCTTTTCAGTGGAAAAACGGTAATCTCTAAAGCTTTTAATCTTTAAAATACAATGGCAATTTTATGACCTTTGATCTCACCATGTCAAACAAGGTTTAATTACATATCTCGAATGCTCCATACTCTTATGGTGTTTCGGGAAATGCAAATCCACGGAACGATTCCATAAATCTTAGGTATTATGCTAAACTTTGTAACTCAAATATCTTCCTTTATGATCTTATCATAAACTATTTATATTCTTGTTACAATGATTTTGCACTTCATGTTGAAAGTCTTTGAACTTTTCAAATATTTCACACTTCATCCTTATTAAGTAAATATTCATATATTCACTCAAATTTTCGGAGAAAGCATATGAAGTTGAAATCCATCGCTCTTGACTACACATAATGGACTTCGTACAACAATATGTACAAGTTCCAATAGGCTAGTCATTCGTTCCCTTTTGGCCTATGAACGAAGTTTTAATTATCTCTAGGAAAGTTTCACCAGCGTCATTTGATCAAAATCAAAAGACTCCAAAATTCCATACACATGGAGTTTCTTCATGTTTTCTTTCCAATACAATTTAAACGGCGATGTCACTTCCTAAGTGATCTTTCAATCAATTTTTCTTTCGACATTTTTAGCACTAGTTTTATGGATGTGATTTCTCCGAAGATATTTGTGAATCATCCATCTTTTATGGATTACGGCAATTATTTGAACAACCCTTTTTGTTCTCATAATACCTGATAAAACAAATCTTGAAGGCAAACTTTCATGTTTAATGAGCAACACAATAACCCTTTATTTGTTCTCGATGAACATCATCACATGTTCTTTTGCTAGTTACTTAGGCCATTGTAGTTCATGAATTGTGTTGTTTCGTATGACGATTCACACCAACAAATTCAGTATCAAATACTTAAGAACCACATTGTTTAATAAGCAAAGAATATAGCCATAACATGTATATCATCTATATACTTAAACTGAACAATTCTAGTCTTTTCTTTTCTGCCATATATTTATGAGATTCTCTTTCAGTATTTCCTTTTCTGTTTGAAAGAATCTATCAATATCAATAGTGGAGTCATACATATGACACATAGTCCAAAGCGTGTAAAATACCAATATCTTTGGACTTGCACTTTGAAGTAGATCACCATCATCAAATGTTTGGTGTTCTTTCAAATTCCTTTGTTTAGTAATCTCTTGGTGTAGTAAATATTTTACCTACATCAAATATTCACCCTTATCATGGAATTATCCATGATCATGCTACTTTTAGCTTATAAAGATGAATCGTGAGTATAATGTTACTATCCAAAACCTTTTGGTGGATTAGGACAACTAGTGTCTCCAACCTTTTGCAAATTCTCATCAAATATGAGAACATGACTTTTGCCATATTATACTCTATCATGTTGTAACCAAAACTTTGTTTCAGATATCACAATATCTTCCACACATCATGGTTTCTGAAACAACTCTTTCAGACCCTAGATAACTTGATATTAAGACAATCCTTTGAATATCAAGAATCATGGAAACAAACATGATACTTATATACTAACACTTGGAATTGTTACTCTTGATCTAATACTAATTATTAAACTTCATGAAGTAACCGGAACTTACTGAAAGTTTGCAATAGGACTTTTAAACTTTAGATTAACACTTCAAAACAATACGATACCAGTTCGTAAAGTAACTAACCAGAATTCTATAGTTCTATCATCTCAATTATAACTAAGCGCAAGGTGGTAAACGGATGCCAATGACTACAACAACTATGCAAATTCACTTTGATTTAGTTTATGATAAATTGAGTTCTAATTAATAATTAAATTAATCTAGGTGAACTCCCACTCAAAACAATATCCCTCACATTGTTTTAGTGATCACACGAACCAAATCCACCACATCAAAACCGATCATCACGAGAGTTGATATAGCTTCAATGGCGAACAATCAACATGTTCATCATATCTACTATATGACTCATGCTCTACCTTTCGGTAATCCGTGTTCCTGAGACCATGTCTGTACATGCTAGGCTCGTCAAGATCAAACCTTAGCTTCCGCATGAGCAAATCTGGCTTGCCCACGTTGTATACACTTGCGGAATCTAACACACCCGATCATCACGTGGTGCTTCAAAACAACAAGCTTTAGCAACGGTGCCAACTAAGGGTGAACACTTTATGACTTGAAATTTATGTGCATGAGGGATCATCTTATAATGCTACCGTCGTTTACTAAGCAATACAAGATGCATAAAGGATTAACATCACATGCAATTCATAATATGTGATATGATATGGCCTTTCTTCTTTGTGCTTCCGATCTCCATCTTCTAGCACGAACATGATCTCCATCATCACCGACATTGCATCAAGGTCAATGATGCTTCTCCATGGTTGTCATCCACCGGCTTCAACTATTACAACTACCTTGAATAGACACGCGGGTCTTAACAGAAATTAAAGACAACCATATGGCTCCTGCCGGTTGCCGACTTACAATAAGGAACATTGCATACATCATATATAATCACAATCATGGCCATATCACATCACTGCACACCCCTGCAAAACAAAGTTAGACGCCTCTACTTTCTTTGCATATTTTACGTGGTTTGGGGCTTTCAATAAGTGTCGTTCTAACTTACGAACAAGAACCACAACATTGATACTAGTATTATTAATCACCCGTTGTAAATTGGATCTTAACTATGCTATGAGAAACAGGCACCCGCAAAGCCACTTATGCAATACAAGTTGCATGTCAAGCGTGGAGCAAGTCTCATGAACGATGTCATGTAAGGTTAGCCCGGGCCGCTTCATCCCAACATACCGCAAGATGCAAAGTACACAAGAAGCAATCGACAATAAAAGCATCAACGCCCACAATGACCATTGTGTTCTACTCGTGCAACAGATCTACATATAGACACGGCTCTGATACCACTGTAGGGGTTCGTAGCATGGAAAACAAAAAATTTCTATCGCATACAAACAAACAAGCCAAGATCTATCTACTAGATTGTAGCAACGAGTCGATGGAATAACTTACCCTCGAAGATTCCAAAGTGTTTAACGAGAGCAGATTCTCGTGGGTGATGTAGTCGTACTCTTTCCGATCTCAAGATCGCGTAGACGATCCTTCCGGCGCTGCGTTCCGGCAGCGCTCCCGCAGTCGGTCACACGTTCGGTACTCGACGAAGACCTTCCTCTCCCTTGTTCCAGCAGGCAGCGGAGGTTGTAGCACTCTCCTCGCGATTCCGGCAGCACAACGGCGTGGTTCCGGAAGTAGAGGGGAGATCCCGCAGGGCTTCGCCTTAAGCCGGAGCGAGTATGGTGGAGTATGAGAGAGTACTATTAGTGGTCTAGGGTTTAGACACACCAATTAGAAGGCTCTAAACCGAAGGCTAGGGCAATTAGAAGCTCTAAACCAAAACGGCTCTAAACCGGAGATTAGAGGATAGGAACTTGTGTGTCTAGAGGAGGAGGCCCTGCCCCTCCTTTTATAGGTGGGAGGGGCGGCCAAGGGGAGGGGAGTCCCCCCCCCCCCAAGTCGGCCTTGGTTGGCGCGCCGGCTTGGAGGGACTCCTCCCCCAAGTCGATTCCAACCACCTCTTGCTTGTTTCCCACAGTTTCTTGTTTTAGCCGTTTGACTTTCAAACTGGACATTTGACTTTTCTGTTTTAGGATTCAATTTAATTCTTTATTTGGAACAGCAAGAACACTTAGTACATGATGCAATCATTCCAATATGTGATGACACATTCATGTACCCCTCCCCCCCCCCCCCGGAGTGCCGGACATTCCGCAACCTTCTAGAACATTCCCGATGAAAACACCGGAATCATTTCCGAACTCCGAAACGGGACTTTCCTTATATGAATCTTATTCTCCGGAACATTCCGGATCACCTCGTGATATCCCGGATCCCATCCGAGACTCCGAACAACATTCGGTCTCTTTCTCATAATACCATAACTACTCAAACAACGTCGAATCCTTAAGTGTGTCTCCCTACGGTTCGTGAATTATGCGGACATGATCGAGACACTTCTCCGAACAATAACCAATAGAGGAATCTGGAAATTCATATGGCTCCCACATATTTCTACGATTACTTTGTGATCGAATGAACCACTTACATACGATACCAATTTCCCTTTGTCTCACGATAGTTTACTTATCCGAGGTTTTGATCGTCGGTATCTCTGCATACCTAGTTCAACCTCGTTACCGATAAGTACTCTTTTCTCGTTCCCGTGATATGTGATCCCTTGTGAGCCAGTCACATGCTTGCAAGCTAATTGGATGACATTACACCGAGAGGGCCCAGAGTATATCTATCCGTCATATGGATGGACAAATCCCACTCTTGATCCATGTGTCTCAACCAATACTTTCCGAACACTTAATGCCACCTTTATAGCCACCCAGTTACGGTGTGGTGTTTGATGTCATCAAAGCATCCATCCGGCAAAGGTGATATGCATGATCTCATGGTCGAAGGAATTAGGTTACTATGTATCAGAAAGCATATAGCAATTGAACTATTTAAAATGACTTGATCTTTATGCTACGCTTATCTATAGGAGTATGTCCATCACATCATTCTCCTAATGATATGATCCTGTTGTTAATAACATCTCTATGTTCATGATCAGGAAACCATGATCATATAGTAACCAACAAGCTAGTTTAACAAGAGGCTTTACTAGGGACTCTTATTTTAGTTTACAAATCACACAAGTATTAATGTTTCCGGTTAATACAATTATAGCATGGTATGTAAAAATTTATCATAAGTGTGAAGATATGATAATAACCACTTTATTATTGCCTATTGGGCATATCTCCAACATCCAGTACCTCACTTTTACTCGGCCTGAAATCTTCTATGCAGTACATCAGATATGTCTTCATATGCATGATCTACGTGTTAATCACTTGCTCCTTTTGAAGCGTGTTTTACGCTACATCCGCGGCACCACCGAATATGATCTCACTTTGTATCGAGGAACCTCGAACAAACTGATGGCCTACTCTGACGCTGACTGAGCAGGTTGTAGACACTCGATGGTCAACTTCTGGATATTGTGTGTTCTTCGGTGCAAATCTGGTTTCTTGGTCGGCCAAGAGACAACACACTATTTCACGCTCGAGTGCGGAGGCTGAGTATTGAGTAGTAGCAAATTTGGTGGCCGAACTGTGTTGGCTACGACAACTACTTCAGGAGCTTCATCGACCGGTTCCTGATGATTCCGTCGTCTTCTGTGACAATGTGAGTTCAGTTTGCATGACACAAAATCCAGTGCATTATCAGCGCACCAAACATGTGGATATTGATCTACACTTTGTCAGAGATCGCGTGACAACTGGCGAGGTCAGGGTTCTACATGTTCCTAGTTCATCTCAGTTCACTGACACCTTCACCAAAGGATTATTGTCGCCTATCTTCTTAGATTTTCGGGACAGTCTTAATATTCGTTGGACGCCCATTTTCGACCGAGAGAGGGTGTTAGAATATGTGAATGTATCGTGTTTATATAGGTATACAGTCATATTGTGTATTTCTTTTGTATGTGTATGTGTTGTATGAGACTAGGACTCCCCTTATAATCCTCCTATGTAATAAGCAATACAAGGCACCACTACATGTGGTTTCCCCTATCTTACACAAGTGAATGTTGGTTGGCATTCTTTTCCTTCGCCGAGTGCTAGGTGACCCATTAGATAAAATCGGCTGTTCTACCTTAGGCACCTATGGTAGATCTAGATCTTCTTGTGATTTGCAACAAATTGCTAACCTATATCTTGTGGAAAAGAAATTATTTACAACATTTTTCAGGAGATGTTTACATTTTAAATGTAAAAGATTTTTGCAACAATTCAAAATAGTAATGAAACAAATCGGTGGTTGTGCAACGATTTCTCATCAATTTTCTCATGAAGGTATTGCAACCGTGCAAAATAGTTTCTAAACATTTCAAGTAAAAGGTTATGCAACAAAAAAGGGTTAAGCGATAATCTTTTGGTGTAGATTCATGTGCAAATCATTAAAAATTATAAAAAATAGTCAACTCGTTTACAATAGAAAAACATATATTTAGAGCATTTTGAAAGCACATAAGCCACATAAATAAATCCCAGGAAAACACAAAACGCCCAACAAACCTTGCAACATCTCCTCTGCTTAACAACAAAAGTTATACAAGTTTGTTATATGTTGAAAGAACTTATGCAACATAAAAAATCTAGGAGAATAAAATTGTAGCAAATACCTAGAAAATCTTGTAACATAACGTATGTGTTTTCTCAGCAAAACTCACATGGTGTTGTTATAAATTTAAAGCATGTACAGAACATCAGAAAATCACAAATAAAAACTTAGTTGAACCACCGTCGATGGCATCCTAGTATCGCCGATTTAACACCGCATGCCACCAATCCAGCTCGTCAGAGGGCTATCAACTCAAGATCCGACGACCTTGGATTCGTTCCTGCTAATGCCTAGTCTTGTAGGGCTTGACTGTGAGACCCTAGCGCATGGCTCAATAGGATTGATAGGAAACTCATACCAACAAGTTACAACTTCTTTTCCGAAAGCCCATCTGAAATGAACTCTAAGGTTAAGCGTTCTTGGCCTAGAGCAATTTTAGGATGGGTGACCGACCGGAAAGTGGGTACCGAGTGTGCATGAGTGAGGACAAAGTGCGCAGAAAAGACTAGTGTTGGTCTCTGGGATTAGTCTAAAGATCCTACTGAGCTGCCAGAAGTAACAATCGTCGGTCCGGAGTGACCGGGGGTGTTACAAGTGGTATCGGAGTCAATCCCCGCGGTTACATGGGCATGTGCGGGTCAGTGGCAGACATGTGTAGCATGACGCGTGTGGTCCGGAGTGGACACAACATGGCAATGTGCCTGCACTGGACGCACGGACGTGTGCCAAGAGGGGACGTTCCTGGCTTGTGGTTGATCGACGAGGACGTCGATCTTCTAAGGGTGGGTGTATGTGAGACCCTAGCGCATGGCTCAATAGGATTGATAAGAAACTCATACCAACAAGTTGCAACTTCTTTTCCAGAAGCCCATCTGAAAAGAACTCTAAGGTTAAGCGTGCTTGACCTAGAGCAATTCTAGGATGAGTGAACAACCGGGAAGTGGGTATCGGGTGCGCATGAGTGAGGACAAAGTGTGCAGAAAAGGCTAGTGTTGGTATATGGGGTTAGTCTAGAGATCCTATTGAGCTGCCAGAAGTAACAGCCGTCGGTCCAAAGTGACCGCGAGTGTTACATCGACACAGTGTTACGATAATTATCGCCATCATGATCATAGATGACATCGAGGCACGATGTTTGGTAACTCAGCTTGGCAAATGCCTACTCTATAGGGCATGACTACGGGCGCTATTCCCTAGGATACCGCAACGGTCGCCCCCTAGGTGTCGACACAAGTCGTCGGCTCCCCCTACGAGCATGTTTCTATCAAGTCGTCATAGGTTACAACCGTGCGATACCCCCACATATTATATAGGAGGCCAAGGCTACAAGAGTCCGACTCTACTACTGGCGATCTTCGTTGCTAGTAGAGAGTAATGTTGATGTGCAATTTCGTTCTACTTCAATTAAAAACTAGAAAGATTGATACATAACTGCACGCGCAGCCAGCTATGGTAGGGAAAAATAGTTTATTCCTTTGTTTTCATATATACGTCTTCTTTTATTACTCCTTACAGCCTATATTGGTTGACTCAATTTTGTTTAAATTCATATGCATCTATTTACGTATCTAGTCTAGATTCATTCTAAAGTTGAGCCAACTAATATGGGTCGGACGGAGTAGTATTACTTTCTTTGACCCATATTAGTTGACTCAAATTTGTCTAGATTCAAACGTATCTAGCACTAAACTTGACTAGATACAGTTGTATTTAGATAAATCTAATCAACTAATATGAGAGTCGGAGGGAGTACATTATTTCCTTAGCATATCTGCCATTATTAGATTGAAGTTGTACCTTTAAATCTATGAAAGTGAACTGTTAGAAACTATATAAAACAAAAAAAATGTTTTCTTAAAAAATTCTAGACGTGCCGGACAATTTTCTTGCTTCAAGTTCTTTAGACGCACTATGCCCAATTTTTTGAAGTGTCGACAATACTACTTGTTATATTTTGCTATTTTTAGTTTTCCTTACGTAATATTAAGTCATTAACAATTATTTATAGACATGTTAGACTAAAAATATAAGATTAGAGGATAACTTTTAATATTTTTAAATGAAAAGAGACACATATATGGCTAAATATTTAGATATATGTATATATATGTTAGCCATAGGGGTCCATGCATTGACTTCGCACTAGGGCCCTCCAAAATATAGAACCGGCCCTGATCGTAACCCAACTCGTACATATTATTCAACACAAACACAACAAACTCCATCTTGGCAAATATTCTCCACCACCTTGAATTTGTACAAGCGTCAAAACTGCATACGGAAAACAAGTCGCCGATGATCTCTGAAAAAATATTACGTGGTATTGATATTATTTCTTGTGAAATCATGATACAAAATTCAATCAGTTAATGCACAAATAGATTCAGCCGCGGCCAGCAGCTACAAGTGCTAATAGGGCTCTGACTCAAACAATAGTATGCCAAAACCAACACCTAAGCCTACTCCTACTACACATAAAAATTGGCTATCCAATGTACGGAAATGTATTGTTTCCATGCAAACTTCAGGATAGTAGGATTGGTTGAGCATATATAAGTCAGCAAGCTTGGGGGCATCTGTTGCATTGCCGTGTCCGGTCTCCCAACGCCGCCCCGTCCCCGATTACATTGATAGGTCGTTGCATGTAGAATCAGTTTGACGATGGTTTTGAAGAGGGGTTCCGCAGACCTCGACCACCGACAAAACCGTTAGCCGCCACAAAACAAATATCTAGTTGAGTATGTGAAATATATAAAAGGTTCTATGGGGTGTGGTCCACAACCCAAAACATTCAACCTACCAAATCAGATATACCACTTTTGGGGTTTGCTCACTCATACTAGATGTGATCATTTTGATTGGCGAGAAAGTTAACTTGGACTAATTGGTTGCCATACGTTTATACTAAACATGATTACTTATTCTCATCCATGACTTATTTTTTGTTGATATATGTTGTCTGTTATTTTTATTGACACAGCCATCATCATTTCTTTTGTCTACTTTCTATGTAGGAGCATTATTACATAACTAGGTTAAAAAATCTACTGAAATACAATGTTCAGCTTTATATAGTTCTATCTTCCGCAATTGAACATGAGCACAATAGAACCGCACTTTGCGATGGAAAATGTGACATATTTGCAATTTAGTTGGGAATATTTGAAGTAATATTTTGCTCACTTGTTAAATTCCTTTTGGGTCCAATAAAAATTCACACTCCTCCATAAATGAAAATTTTAGCCACTTGCATGTATTATAGTGCGTCTATGTCTATTTTGTATCTTAAATATCTTGGTAGAATATTTTACAAAAGACAAGTCTAACAATATGTCTCATAAATGTTTGTAGGGTAGGAATGTCAACCTTAGTTGTAACTAAATCAAGAATTCTAGTGTATATTAGGTGTAGACTAGTGGTTCGTTCTTGGATCCTTTAGTCCCACCCTCAGTTGTTTCCGTGAGGGAAAAAACGCTCTGTACCTTTGTTGCCTACCAAAACCCACCGGCGAGCAGCGACGGGCAACACGAAGAGCCGGGAGGCTCCCAGGACTGCTGGTGGGCCCTGGTCCCTCGGGAAACGGCCCGCAAAACTCCGGCACACGTCCTGGTTTGGTTCGAGGGCGTGCCACCTGACCTATACCTGATCAGGAAGGTGAAAGATTGCTTCGATTGGTTTCCTGCATGGCAAATAAACATACGTAAAATTCAAGCCGTAACCTGCTCCCAGGTTTCCCTGCGAATCGGCTCCTAGAGCCGATTATCCCATGGTTCTGCATTAGATCTATTATAACATGGGGTTTTGCTTCATCAATACAAGTTAAATCGATCTATGACAATTTAACGTTTTCACTACATGATTGGAACATCCTACACGTAATTGAGCCTGGTAGATACAAAAGATAATAGAAAACTAATCCTAGAGAAGGCCTAAAAACCAACGTAACGTAAATTCCCGGAACAACTCCTCTCGGATTGGTAAACCATATCTTACATACTACTGGATTGTTCAACCCGTTTGCAAGGCCTGATCATGTGGATATCAAACTAAACCTTGGAGAACAAGGCACAACTATAACAAATCAAATCGACTTAAATAAAGATCAAGCAAGATGCCACCCTTACACCCGGGAAAAGGTGCAAAGGCGGCAAGATAGCTAGAGGTAGCATAACTAAACAATCATAGCGAAAAGTACTGATGCTAACCCAAAAAAATCTATAATAAAAGTGTTACTCGCCATCAACAAGGCTTCAGTACGAGTAACACCAGATAACGCATAAGTAGATACTGCCTAGATCGCAAGATGCGATCTAGGCAGCATGGCACTTATCCGAGAAAAACCCTAGAAACAAGGGGTGGCGATGCGCCGAGATTGTGTTTGTTGTGAACGTGATTGTCCTCCTTTTCTCGATAACCTTAGGTACATATTTATAGTCCGGAGACTTTCTATCTTTGGAATAACTCTACAACTCTATCTCCTACCTAAACCGAAAGGTAATCTATTACAATATAAGATACACGGGCAATTTAGCCCAAATCAACGTACGAGGCCGATTCAATAACACGTTGCATATACGTTTCTTCTAAGCCCATCTTGATCACGGCCCAACTCCTCCTTTGGCCAAAATATGGCGATAACACATGCCCCCCTGGTTTTGGCAATGATAATTCCAAAACCACTCTGTTTTTTTCCTTCTCCTCTTTTTTTTTCTGTATCGGGTTACGCGTTGCCAGAATGCGTTGCAGAACAGAATCGTCACGCCACCCCCTCATCATGATGCCCTGTCTTCTCCACTTCTCCGCAGTGCATGATTTGACAATTTCGGCAGCACATTCTGGAAAACCGCTATAGCGGTGAACCGCTTCATACTATTCCCCTTATTTATATTCATCTGAGCAGTTTGCAGCCCCATCTTCCTCCAGTAGCCAAGAAACCCTTCTTCCTCCGCCGAAAAAACCCTCTTCCTCCGCCATGGCCTCCTCTGCTTCATCTGGCCTGTCCTCCCAAGCCTCCAATACAATGAGCGACCGGGAGCCGACGCCAGAGCATCCGCCGACGGCGGCGTACAACACTCTCGCCCCACAATGGTGGGACGAGAGGGATTGGGATTTCGCCACCTGGTCCGAGGACGACGAGTCCTTGACCGATGGCGAGGAGGACCTGCAATTCCTCGCCGATGGGGAACTGGAGGCGGACAGCACCGACGACGCCATGTCCTGGGACGGCGTCGACTCCTCCGACGAGGAGGAGGAAGCGGAGGAGGACACCTCCTCCGACGAGTACCAGCCGGTGAAGTACTTCCGCGCCGGGTCCAGCGAGGACACCGAAGACGACGACGAGGACGAGGAGGCCCCCGCTGGCATCTGGATCAGCAGCAGCGAAGACGACGCCGGCAGCAGCGCTGATGACAGCGAACAAGACAACGGCGAAGACAGCGGCGACGACCTCGGCCTCTAGATTAGGAATTAGTAGTAGTAGTATTCCTTTTGTAAGCAATCAGCCTCTTTTGTAAGCAATCAGCCTCTTTTGTAAATAATCGTCTTTTGAATGAATGAAGATTGCTTTTCCAACTCGAAGATTGCTTTTCCGACCCAATTTCGCCGATAGTCACATAGGTCGATGTTCCAGAAGCCGATAGCAACGTATCGGCTTTCACCCTGCTACGCTCATACAGTCAACCAAGTCACAGCCCAAAGAGCCGATGGTAAAACATCGGCTTTCCCAGAAACGTTGACAAGGTCAAGTTCGGTCGCATACTTAGACAAATCTGAGCGGCCACTTTCCAGTTTCAAACGGTAACCTGCGACCCTCTTCAAAAAGGGCGACCCAGATCTCCAATTGCTCATCGACCAAATCGAGCTCACAGCGACAAGACCCCTTGATCCCCAATTGCACAGATCCATCTCCGCCGGAAAACTAGATGGCGGAATCGTCCAACACCAACCCAGAGGTCTCCGGTCTGAAGGTACGCCTACTCCCCGCAGTCTGAACGCGATGCTAGAATTAATGGCGAACACCTGAATTAATGCCTTATTCCATTATTAAATTTTCTAGGTTTCAGACATTCTGCTGCCACATCCTTCTCTCCCAAATTCTCTCTGCCTTGGCCCTCGTACAGCATCTAGTCCTGCCCATCTGATTTATTGCGAAGCAAACCGAATCCCCTTCTTAAGCCAAGACCTAGATTTAAACTCTTGGGCCGACTGCTTGCGAGCCTGGCCTAATCCTCCTGAACATTGGGTCACTTGGTTCAGCAGGGTAGCTAGAGCTTACCAATCCCAATGGGAAACCACGGGAATAGCCGATGCCTTGCATTTGTCATTGTCTCCTCTTGAGAAACATGAGAATCTTCTAAAAACCATCGTCTACTTCTGGTCTGACGCTCTGAACTGCTTTATGTTCGGTCATGGCCCTATGTCACCAACTCTGTTAGACGTGGTGATGATCACTGGTCTAGATGTCACATCACCCAGCCCCTCTGCTTTTAAACTGACCAAAGTCCCCTACAAACTGTCTTCTAAAACAGACTGCACAAACTGGGGTGCCTACCTCCAACGCCATATGAAAACAAAGGGCCCTGTCATAGAGAAAGAACACACATCCTTTCTCAACTTCTGGCTAGAACATTTCATATTCTGTGGCCCCTCCCTTGCTCCAACAAAAAATTATCTCTCTTTAGCCTACGAGCTTGCCAAAGGCACTCAACTTGGCATCGGCAAACTGTTCCTTGGAGAGGTCTATCGATATCTCCAGTTGATGTCTGTCAAGCTGTTTTCTGGCATAGCAGTCAAAACAGGAGGTCCTTGGTGGTTCATCCAGCTATGGGCCCAGCTGTACTTTCAAAACCATGTCCCCAACTTTCCCCTTTTGGCGAGTTGTACCTTCCCAGATGTCAAAGGGAAGCAGATCCGATGCACTAGCTATGGCCAAGCTTTGTATAGGCTGCCAGGTAGTAAACTATCCCCTCAGGAAGCTTCCAAGTGGTTCAGTATTTTCTTCCAAGGCCTGGATAATCCTACCTTCTTCCCTTACATGGAAGAATCGGAACATTTTGAAAATCCCATCTCCTTCAGGCTAGACAGCTTTGCCGATGACACCAGCACTCGGCAACTCTTTTCCATTGTGATCCGTCCCTGTTTCCTGCCAGTTGGCATGAGTACATCCAACAGAATCATCAAGCCTGGGTATGAATTCTACCAGCCAGTCATAGTGGCTCGGCAATTTGGCCTTGGACAAGTACCTCCCCACCTCTTTATCCACCATCTTACGGAGAGCAGAGCCGACCTGCCCGATCCTCTCACCAGCCAAAGGTGTTACTCCTTCTTTGATGCTCTGACCATCCCCATTCCCAACGACCTCACCTTCGCCTCATCAACCGATGGCTTTGAAGACTGGTGGTCGATGTGGAAGACTCACGCCTTCAGGAGAGCTCTGGGACCATTGCTGAAACAGCTTGATGCTTACTATGACATCCCCGTGGAACAGGTACCACTACTTGTAAATTTTCTTGATGCAGCTCACAAATGACTCTTCTACTAACCCACTCTTTCACTTTGCAGCAACAAGATGGCCCTGAACCTACTGACAGTGATGGCTCCCCCTTTGAGTTCTTTCCGCCAGCTCATGTGGTTCTTTTCTGCAAGAACTCGCCACATTTGAAAAAGGTCATGATGCAGAACCAGCCGATAACACCACAATCGGCTTCTAAGAAGCAAGTAACTTCAACATCAGCTGCCCCTCGAGTTCTAACTAAGACAAGAACGATGATGAGGAATGTAGCTGCCAGGAAGACCCTGAGGCGCCGGAGCCCTTCTCCAGAAAGTTCGCATGTAGGCTGATCCATGTCTTGGTCGATCCTTCTCATTCTTCCATTCTTGCAGACGTGCTCGTGTCTAACAACTTTCCTTCTCTTGCAGGCTTCCGTCGAAGACACCTCCCACGAGGACACACGACCCGATCAAGGAGAATCAAGCCCAACAGACTCTGAGAAGACTGCCACACCAAACCAGCCAGATGTGCCACCATCGGCTCCCAGGAAAAGGCCAGTTCCTGAACCTGCTGCCCCCCGAGCATCAGTCGAGGCGGGGCCAGCTGTGGGTCCCAAGAGAGCTCGTAAAGGACTGCAAGCTTCTTCGTCGAGCCAGGAGGTTTCTAAAATCATCACCCTTCATGCTCTTACCACTTAATTCCTTCTTATCTGCCGATTCATCATTATTTACATCGGTTAAACACCTTCAATGCAGACGACTGACGTTTCTAGTGGGAAGGCTGGGGCAGTGCCGATGCCTTTAGCCAAGCCGGATTCAGCAATCCCCGAAGGTGCAGATGAAACGGCCACCACTTTGGGCAAGCCCTCAGCAACCACACATAAGCCGATTGTCTCGCCATCTGCTGTCCCTTCGACCTTAGGAGAGGTATGTTAGCCTCTTTCGGCTCATCCTTCCATGTTGGACACATACTGACGTACTTTCGGGCTGTCAGTGTTGTGATATTTCAGGGTTGCTGACGTTCGACCCTGAATCCATCGAACCAACTCCCTCTGTCGCCACCGATGAACCACAAGCCAGGGTTGTTCTTCCTCAATTCCAGCGTCTTCGAGCCTTGTTGTCCTCCCCGATCGAAGAGCTTATCGAGGGTTCTGAGGAGGTGAAGAGCGTTCTTGCTGAAATAAAAGACCAACTCCCAGTAGCATTGCAGGTGAAGCTTTGGCCCGTTGTAACTCTGTCTTTCTACGGGTCAAGGGTGAAGCTAGCTCGTGAAAGGATCAACCTGCGTCGTGCCCAACTTCCGCTGAAGGCCAATATTGCAGACAGATGTCAGCAGCTCAACGAGAAAAAGGCGTCTCTGGATGCCAAAACTGACACCTCTGTCAGTACCGCCGAGCTCGCATCCTTGAAAAGGAGTTGGAAGATCTTGAAGAGAAAGTCCGGGCGACAAAACAGCTCATTCGCGACAAGGAAGAATCCATCGCCCGATCCCAAGACGAAGCAGAAAGCCTCAAGGCTCAACTGAAGACCGATCTGGCAGAAATACGTGCCCTGAACAAGCAGCTAGTGATGGGCAAGGACGAAGATGACGAAGCCGAGATCGCCGAGGTGGACCGTGTCCGTGCTGACGCCCTCCACGCCTTCGAGGCATTTCTTCAGTAGCTCTTTTATGTAAACTGGCATCTGCTTGTAACAGTTTGAACTTCTAGAGTCGATGACTGTGCATCGGCTGTATACTTTGTTCATTGGCCGATTTCATGTATCGGCCCCCATAACTCACTGTCCATCATTCCACATGCTTGGGAAATATATATTTTTTTTTTATTATTGGCCGATTTCGTGTATCGGCCCCCATATCTCACTGCCCATCATCCCACATGCTTGGGAAATATTTCTTGAGATGCTGACCGTTGACAGCCACTGGGAATTTCACGCCATCCAGCTCCTCCAGCATGTACGCGTTTCCCCTTAAAACTTGATCGACCTTGTATGGCCCGTGCCAATTTGGAGACCATTTACCATATGTTGCATCCTTAGTTCCCAATGGCAATACAACTTCCCATACCAGATCGCCAACGTGGAACTCCTTCGGTCTCACCTTCTTGTTATATGCACGAGCTACCTTGGCCTTGTTTTCTTTGATTTTCTCAAGCGACCATAGCCTAAGCTCAGTCAGATCCTCAACACTGTCACTCATCGCCAACGCCTAGGGTGCTCATCGATTTTCCTCTTGATCAGCTTGATAAGGCTCTGGTTGGACGCTTCAGCTTGCCCATTTGCTTGAGCATAGTATGGAGATGATCGAATCAGCTTAATCCCTGTGTCCTCACAGAACTTTCTGAACTCGTGAGAAGTGAAGACCGAACCTCCATCGGTCGTGATAGTCTGGGGAATCCCAAACCTATGAATGACGTGTTCTTTCACAAAATTGACAACGTCCTTTGAGCTCACTGACTTCATAGGGACGGCTTCCACCCATTTAGTGAAATAATCCGTAATGGCCAAAATCCACATGTGGCCTTTGCTTGACGGAGGATTGATCTTGCCAATCATATCCATGCCCCAACCTCGGAATGGCCAAGGCTTGATGATGGGGTTCATCGCTGACGCGGGTACCATCTGAATTTTTCCAAATCTCTGACATGCTTGACACCCTTTGTAGTACTTAAAACAGTCCTCAAGCATGGTAGGCCAATAAAACCCTGATCGCCTGATCAACCACTTCATCTTGTGAGCCGATTGGTGAGTTCCACAGGCGCCTTCGTGTACCTCGTGTAGGAGCCGATTGGCCTCGGCTGTCCCCAGACATTTGAGCAATAACCCTTCCAGAGTCCTGTAAAACATGTTGTCCCCAATGAGCACATACTTCATGGCCTTGTACCTTATCCGTTTAGGTGCCCCCCGAGCCGAATCCTTCAAGTAATTGAAGATATCGGCTCTCCAGTCGTCTGCGTCCAGGTACTGTACCTGAACATCGGCTCCCTCTGCTACGTCCTTGTAGCCTGAAGCCATTTGTGCAAGATCATTCGCCTCGGTATTCTGCGATCTCGGGATCCAGGTGAAGTTTATGTACCGGAACTATGCCATCAGCTCACGGCATTGCAGCCATAATGGGAAGAGTGACTCGCTCTCACACTTGTATTCCTCCGTGAGCTGAGAAATCACCAACTTGGAGTCTCCAAAAATTTCCACTGCTTCTGCTCCAGCTTTGATGAGCAACTCCATTCCCTTGCGTATCGCCTCATACTCAGCGACGTTGTTGGTGCGAGGGGCAGATAACCTGATGGAGAAGGAAAATGTTGCCCCCCGGGGCGACACGAGTAGCATGCCGATGCCGCACCCATCGTCGCAAACCGATCCATCGAAAAACATAGCCCAAGCTCGTATAGACAGTGCTGCTATATTAGCGTTGATCCTTTCAGCGATAAGGTCGGCCAATGCCTGTCTCTTAACTGCTTTCGCGGGTTGATAACGGATATCGAACTCCGATAATGCAAACATCCATTTGCCCAGTCGGCCTTTCAACATAGGAGCCGACAGCATGTGCTTTATGACATGTGATTTGCATATGATGACAATCTCTGCTGATAGCAGAATGTGGCGCAGCTTGGTGCAGGTGAAAAACAGGCAGAGGCATAACTTGTCGATCTCAGGATACCTTGTCTCTGCATCCAGCATCCTTCTGCTGATGTAAAATACAACTCGCTCCAGCCCGTCATAAACTTGCACCACCACTGAGGCGATGGACGTGTCAGCTACTGATAAGTAAATGTAGAATGGCCTATCCGGCTGGGGCGGAACCAATACTGGCGGCTTTGTCAGATATTCTTTGATCTCGTCGAAGGCTCTTTGTTGTTCTGCCCCCCAGCTGAACTCTTCGTCAGATTTAATCTTCACCAGTCCCATGAACGGCTCTATTCTTCCTGACAGATTGGAGATGAATCTTCTGACGAAGTTGATCTTGCCGATGAGAGACTGCAGTTCTTTCTTCGTGGTAGGGGGCTTCATTGTTCACACTGCCTCCTGACTTTTCAGGCCGATCTCAATTCCTCGTTCATGGACCAAGAAACCCAAGAACTGACCGGCCGTCACACCGAAAGCACACTTATTTGGATTCATCCGTAGCCCGAATTTCCTTGTTCGGTCCAGGACGCGTCGCAGATCGTCCAAATGTCCTTGTACTGAAGCTGACTTGACCACCACGTCATCGATATAAATTTCCACCAGCTTGCCAATCAGATCATGGAAGATGTAATTCATGGCTCTTTGGTATGTGGCGTCGGCATTCTTCAGTCCAAATGTCATGACTACGTATTCAAACAACCCCACCGAACCTGGGACTCTGAACGCAGTCTTGTGTATGTCTTCTGGAGCCATAAAAATTTGGTTGTAACCGGCGTTGCCATCCATGAAGCTCAAGATCTTATGACCAGCCGCTGCGTTGATTAACGTTTCTGCCACCGGCATCGGATACTCATCCTTTGGAGTAGCTCTATTGAGATCCCGAAAATCTATGGCAACACGCCAGCATCCATCCTTTTTCTCTACAGGTACAATACTAGAAATCCACTCAGCATACCTGCATGGCCTGATTAACTTGGCTGCCAACATTTTCTCGACCTCTTTCTTGACTTCTGCCAAAATTTCGGCCTTCATCTGTCGTGCTCGCTGCTGGAATGGCCAAAATCCTTTTTTAAGCGGGAGTCGATGCTCAATGATGCTCCTGTCTAATCCAGGCATCTCTGTATAGTCCCAGGCGAAGCAGTCTGGATATTATTTCAACAGAGCCATCATCGGACCCCGCAGACTCGGATCTAACTTCTTGCTGATAAATGTTGGTCGTGGCTTATCCCCAGGACCAATGTCGATTTCCTCTAGTTCATCAGCGGATGTAAACCCATACCCTAGCTTTCCGTCACCTGTTAAATCGATGCTAAACACAGGGCAAACAGTAGGTGAGGATGACAAAAATAATTTGGGCCGATTGCCTGAATCGGCCCCCTTTTTGATTGCATTAGTCAAGGACGGTTTACACCTTATTTGTGTTTTACAATGGCAGGGAGCCTCCCTGCTACGACTGCATGCTCTGCTTGTCGTAAGATTGCTGCTTTTTGTTTTTTGTGGCCGATCGCAGGGATCGGCCGTACCACGTACTATCGTGGACTTTGCTACTCTGTCAGGCCAGTGGATAAGACCAGCCTCACCCCGTTTTTTGTAGCTTCAATGCCCTCACAGCCGTCTAGACTAATTCCAGAGATCGGCTCTTGGTCTTCTGCTTCCCAGATGTTCATGCCATCTATGGAGATCTCGATAGAATCATCTGCATGAATGACCTCCACCTCATCTCCATCCCACTGTATTAGGCACTGGTGCATCGTGGATGGAATGCAGCAGTTAGCATGAATCCAATCTCTCCCTAGCAAGATAGTGTAGGTGCTTTTGCTGTCCACGACGAAGAATGACGTAGGGATGGTTTTTCTGCCCACGGTCAGATCCACGTTCAGTACGCCTTGCGTTTCTGAAGTTTGGCCGTTGAAGTCGCTTAAAGTGACGTTGGTTTTGATCAGATCTGCAGTGGAACGTCCCAAACGCCGTAGCATGGAGTATGGCATTATATTGACTGCCGCTCCGGTGTCCACCAACATCTTGCTGACAGGCTGCCCATTGATGTAACCTCGTAGGTACAGGGCTTTCAGATGTTTGTAGCCCTTCTCACGTGGCTTCTCAAAGATAACCGGCCGTGGGCCGCAGTCAAACTGTTCCACTGGCAGCTCGTTGGTTCTTGGCGCGCAGAACTCTGACGGAAGTATGAATACCATGTTTGTGCCAGCCGATGTCTTCGCATCGGCTTTTACCGGTTTGGGGCGCCACTCTTTCCTTTTCGGGCGATCTTCCGTTTCCAAGGTCTACCGAATCTTAACGGCCAGATCGGGTCGTGCTTTCTTTAAAGCGTGGAGATACTGCGCTTCGGCTTCCTCCAAGTTACGCAGCCGCTGCACTCTACGTTTTTGGGTGTGTCTGAGTCCGTCGGGACACCACCTTGGACGGTGATATCTGTCTTTTTCTTTGTCATCCATTGGCTCCTCGAGATCTTTTGCTCGAGCGGACTCCCTGTATCGGCTCTGAGGTGGGAGAGGCCCTAGACGCTTGAACACTGACACTGGCCCCGTGTCCTCCTTTTGCTGTCCACATTCCGGGCAGTTATCGATTGTAGGCAATCGGCTCATTCCCGCATCCCAGCAATACTTGAAGAAAGGACAATCCCAATGTTTGTCTGCGCCTTCCTTTTCTTTTGACGGTCCCCTAGCGAGGTGCTCGTATCCTTCATCGTTTCCATCGCGCCGGCGACGTCGGTCATACTGACGCTCATACTTGTTAAGGAGATGCGTGGAATGTGGCTTCTGATATCGCACGCTCCTCACCTGTTCCTCAGTTAGATACCGCCTGTCGTCGTAGCTGGGCCGGTCGCGTGGACCAGCCTCCTCTCGTTCTTTGCCCCGAGAGCGACCGCCTTCCTCCTTGTACGTGCCATGGTGGTACACAGGCCCTGCCATGTTGACATCGAACGAGAAATCCAACTGGCGCCTCGTGGAGTGGTTGTGTTCTACCATGTTGACGCCGGGAAACGGGTTGGTGTCTACTTTCATGGCGAATTGCCCCAGGATCAGCCGGCCCTGCTCTATCGCCGTTTGGATCTGGCGACGTAGCTCTTTGCAGTCATTGGTGGTGTGGGTGAACGAGTGATGCCACTTGCAGTATGGTCTTCCGTTCATCTCTTGAGCCGTAGGGATTTTGTGGCCTTCGGGTAACTTCAGCTGCTTTTCTTTCAGTAGTAAATCGAATATCTGCTCAGCTTTGCTCACATCGAAGTCGAACCCTTTTGCAGGCCCTTGCTGTTTCACCCATTTGCAGGATACAGGATCTGCCCCCCGAGCCCATTCAGCCACGGCCACCTCCTGGTCTTGCGTAGGATCCTCTTCTTATGTATCGACCAGGCCTATCGGACGTTTAAACTTGTCTTGGTACAACTCAGGGTGGCGCTGTTCATACATCGTCAGCTTCTGGGCCATGTGCGCCAATGAGTTGTACTCTACTTGGAAAGCCAGATCCTTGATAGGTGCTGAGAGACCCAACACTGCCAGCTCGACTGCTTCTTTTTCAGTTAAACGAGCTGAGTAACATCGATTCTTGACAGTCCTGAAGCGCTGGATGTACTCGGCTACAGTTTCTCCCCGCTTTTGCCGCACTTGTGCCAGGTCTGCAATGCCAGCCTCGGTAGCCTCTGAATGATACTAAATGTGGAACTGCTCTTCCAGTTGCTTCCAGGTCTGGATCGAATCAGGTGGCAGCGAGGTGTACCACCCAAAAGCTGGTCCTGTCAGAGATTGCGCAAAGAACCTTACGCGCAACTGGTCCGATGCTGAAATCATGCCTAACTGTGCCAGGTATCGGCTCACGTGCTCGATCGAGCTCGACCCTTCTGACCCGCTAAACCTTGAGAACTCAGGGAGCCGATACTTGGGTGGCAGCGGAATCAGGTCAAACTCGTTGGGGTACGGCTTTGAATAGCCGATTGTCCTTCTCTTCGGCACGAAGCCGAACTGGTCTCTCAAGATGGTACGGATTTGCTCCACTGTTTGGGCTGCAGGGGCTAGATTCTCATGACTCGTTCCGGTGGCATACTTGGCTAGCCACGCCTGTTTGTCGGCGTCCATCCCACAGATTCCTGCTCCAGAAACACCTGCTCCCGAAGCCCCTGCTCCAGAAACTCCTGCCGCAGCAATCCCTGCGGTTGCAATCTGGTTCGTGCGCGTCAAGTTGTTGCAGTCCGGCACGTAGGTGCACACATATCCATGTGGGATTTCTTTAGGTGGTTCACACAGGAATTGGCAATCGCCAGGGTCACCTCCGATCTTGTAGACGACGTACGCCGGTGCCCCTGGTGGCTCCGGAGCTGCAAGCGTGAATGGGAGTTGTGGCCTGGTCTGGAGCGGTCTTTCTCCCTGGTGAGTCCCCAGAGTAGGCCCCGACGGAGAGTACTGATGTTTCATGATCTCCTGAACTACGCGAACTGCAATCCGCTCGAAAGCGTTCACCAGGCTCTCAGAATGGCGGTGAAGAGAATGAGCCACCATGTAGTTGACTTCCTGTCGCAGATCTCTGGTGCGCTCCTCTGAAGGAACAGACAGATCCACCTCATCAAGAGAACCCTCGGGTGAGAACCCTTTCCACCTGATACCATGCTTACGAGTCCTCTCAAAAGAGCCGATGAGATCGGCTTCGAAGAGAGCTTTGACGTCATCATACTTCGCCTTGTGCTCCTCAGGCAGCTCGTCGTACGTAACTGGTCTGTTCTCCATCGCAGCGTCGGGTGTTGATGTAGACGTTGTTGAATGTCCCACCGGACGTGCCAGAATGTGTTGCCTACCAAAACCCACCGGCGAGCAGCGACGGGCAACACGAAGAGCCGGGAGGCTCCCAGGACTGCTGGTGGGCCCTGGTCCCTCGGGCAACGGCCCGCAAAACTCCGGCACACGTCCTGGTTTGGTTCGAGGGCGTACCACCTGACCTATACCTGATCAGGAAGGTGAAAGATTGCTTCGATTGGTTTCCTGCATGGCAAACAAACATACGTAAAATTCAAGCCGTAACCTGCTCCTAGGTTTCCCTGCGAATCGGCTCCTAGAGCCGATTATCCCATGGTTCTGCATTAGATCTATTATAACATGGGGTTTTGCTTCATCAATACAAGTTAAATCGATCTACGACAGTTTAACGTTTTCACTACATGATTGGAACATCCTACACGTAATTGAGCCTGGTAGATACAAAAGATAATAGAAAACTAATCCTAGAGAAGGCCTAAAAACCAACGTAACGTCAATTCCCAGAACAACTCCTCTCGGATTGGTAAACCATATCTTACATACTACTGGATCGTTCAACCCGTTTGCAAGGCCTGATCATGTGGATATCAAACTAAACCTTGGAGAACAAGGCACAACTATAACAGATCAAATCGACTTAAATAAAGATCAAGCAAGATGCCACCCTTACACCCGGGAAAAGGTGCAAAGGCGACAAGATATCTAGAGGTAGCATAACTAAACAATCATAGCGAAAAGTACTGATGCTAACCCAAACAAATCTATAATAAAAGTGTTACTCGCCATCAACAAGGCTTCAGTACGAGTAACACCAGATAACGCATAAGTAGATACTGCCTAGATCGCAAGATGCGATCTAGGCAGCATGGCACTTACCCGAGAAAAACCCTAGAAACAAGGGGTGGCGATGCGCCGAGATTGTGTTTGTTGTGAACGTGATTGTCCTCCTTTTCTCGATAACCTTAGGTACATATTTATAGTCCGGAGACTTTCTATCTTTGGAATAACTCTACAACTCTATCTCCTACCTAAACCGAAACGTAATCTATTACAGTATAAGATACACGGGCAATTTAGCCCAAATCAACGTACAAGACCGATTCAATAACACGTTGCATATACGTATCTTCTAAGCCCATCTTGATCACGGCCCAACTCCTCCTTTGGCCAAAATATGGCGATAACAACCTTCCCATCCATAAAGAAAACCCCCCACACGGCACCACAAAGGGAAGGTTGAAACCACACTATTATGTATGCCCTTATGATTCATGTATACCGCATACATGTAACAATGGAGTTCCATGATACATGTACATCCCATAGAGTTAGGGCATGTTGTAGCAAAGAAAAACTAGGTAGGTGGTGCTGCACAAGGTAGGGAGTGGGAGAAGACTGCCACGACGATGATGAAAGTGTCCATTTGAGTTCAGTTTCGAGAAGGATAGGATGGTTCGCTATTTTAATATTTGATACATCGTTGCTCAATTCCAAGATAATTTGATTATAGCATTCAGTTTCATCTGTGGGACACTTTTGACTTTTTATTTTGTAAGAACTTTGTAATTTATTTAAGAAAATAGTTTTTACAATGATATTAATGTATGTAGGAAAATAACCCATGAACTAGGAAACGTGTCAATTCTAGTTCTAAAGTATCCAAAGCATTACAAATATTCTCCTAGAATAGCATTGTAGGTTGTTTTGCATAGGTTGAATCGGCACACCTAACTCAACTAATCTCACATATACATTGAAAATAGTAACACATATTTTGGTGTAAATTCCAACACTAAATTTATTCAATTAAGTTTTTAGGAAAAGATCTTTTCAGTAGATTGCCTATATAACCTTGACCAGTGAGGCATGCCCGGACCTCAAAATATTATAGACTTAAGAAATGATGTTTGATGGGATTTTGGTCCTTCTATCTTAGCCTCCTAGAACCACACTTGTATTTTCTTTTCTTTTTTTAAAAGTAGCATATATTAATATCAAAAAATATCAATTATATACAACCTCTGCAACAACACATTGCCTTAGAGCATCTCCAGCAGACGCCCAATTTTGCAGCGCTGGAAATCTTGTATCAAGCGCGCGCTATCGTGTTTGAGCGCTGCAAAATCGCGTGACCTCCACCGGAGGCGCTAAAATGCAGCGCGCGCTGTTTCGGCGAATTTTGTGCCTCCACCGGGCGCTGCAAAATACAGCGCGTGCTACAGGCGCAAACCAAAAACACAATTGCAACCATCACAAAGAAGATCAAAATGGACCAAAAAATTCATGCATAAATGGCTCTAAAAATTCTCCAACCACCTAAATGACATAGTTCAAGCACAAATGACATAGTTCATCCACAAATGACATGGTTCAAACACAAATTTTAGACTTGTTGGACATCTTCATCGGAGTCTTGGACGATGGTGTTTCCGGTTGAATCTCTATATGCTTCTTTGGTAGACGGAGATGGATCAACCAAGGAGGCCATGAATCCCCCCGGTGGTGCTCCCATGCCACCCAAGGAGCCTTGCCCACTCATCCCACCCATGGCGCCTCCCGGTGGTGCTCACATGCTTCCCAGACCCATGCCTCCATAGGCTCCAAATCCTTCCGGCGGTGCTCCCGTGCCTACAAAGCCTCCCGCTTGTGCTCCCATTCCTCCATAGCCTCCCATGCCTCCGTAGCCTGCCGGTAGTGCTCCAAAGCCTCCCATACCTCCCATGCTTCCGAAGCCTCCCATGCCTCCGTAGCCTCCAAGTGGTGCTCCATAGCCTCCCACGCCTCCATAGCCTCCCGGTGCACTCATTCCTTCATTTTGGGCCTTCGTGAGGTTTGCCAACTTTCTTTTTTTGTCCAACACTTCGTCGCGATCAAGGTTGATGTACTCCTTTTGACTCTCATCCATGTTTGAGGTGTCCATGAAAAAGAGCTTCCTCTCTTCGTCCAATAAGCGTTGATGCTCCTCATTGTCCATATCCTTCTCCTACATTGCCATCCTCCTCTCCTCGGCGGTCGCCAACCTCTCCTCCAATGCCACGCGTCGCGCCTCGGCCTCCTTCTTTCCCTTGTTGTATTCCTCCCTTGCCTTGGCCATCTTCTCCATAGCTTTCGCTATGTCATCATCACCGGCCTTCTTCCCCTTAAATTCTTCGGCGGCCTTCCTTCCAAGTGGCGGCCTTTTGGTAACCGAGTGAGAAGTGGAGCTTCTTCTCTTTCAATCATCACCACTTGAATCATCATCATCAATGATGGTTGCCTCCACGGTTGCTTGTTGCGCCAAAAATGTTGGCACATCAACTCTTCCATGGTTCTTCAATTTCTCCTCATTCGCGAGCATGCCGTAGCAATGGTGCAAGGTAAATGGCTTGGAGAGGATTTTCTTGCCCTTCTTGGTCTTCTTCCCCTCATCTCGGTACATGCCTTGACCCATGGTGTTCTACATTGTAGTATAAATGAGCAAATAACACATAAAACATATGCACATGTCAACATAATAGTAGAACACAATGCAACAACTTACCCTATCAACATCATTGGTGCCACTTGGGTTGATATCATCAACCGTCTTTTGCACACTTTCCCACCTTGAACAATCTTGGTTGATGACCGACCATCGGGACCGAAGAGAGTGGTTGGTGCGACGAACTCCACTTTTGTTGTTGGCATCAACGTAATCCTTCATCATTAATAAATATGTGTCTCTACTTTGGTCAGTGCCAACCGTAGGATCCATACCAATCTTCAACCAAGTCTTGCAAAGCAATACGTCCTCATCTACGGTGTAGTTTGCCTTCCTACCCCCCGGCGCTTCCACCATGCTCTCCCCGTCCTCATCCACGTCGTCGTACTCCTCCACCTCATCTTCATCCATCGCATTTTCATCTTCATCTTGCCTTTGAGCAAAAGATGAACCGGAAACCTCCATAGTCTCCAAGAAACTATCGTCATCGACACTACAATTAACGAAAATGTCACAATCCTACTATGAGACTCGCATGTATGTCAAAAAACAAAAAAAAGAATCTATACCTAGTTGCCATTTCATCGAGCACGTTGCACGCGGCGATGGCGGCCGCAGTTGGCGCCCGTCGAGGAGCCGGTGGAGGCGGAGCAGAGGTGGGAGGCACTTGCGGGACCGCTGCAGCCTGCGCCCGGCGAGCCGCGGCGCCGTTCCGTGGAGCCTTCGGTTTACCCGCCGCCGCGCCGCGCCGCGCTTCGTGGTGGTCTTTCCCCTCGGTGGAGGCCCGATGGGTGGCAGCACTGCGCCGTTGCTTGTCCGCGGCGACACGAAGAGGGCGCGAGTGGCGGCCGACCCCGTAGCGGCGCCACCGCTAGGGTTTGGCCCCATCGCTGGCGGGATTGCGTCGGCACCGGCAGCGGGCGGGACGGAGTAGGGAGGGGTGGGAGGGGTGCTGGAGGATCCGTCCATCGCTGGAGTTGCGCCGGTGTCGCGCGGAGGAAAAGGCGGAGGGGAGAGGTCGCACGCGCGGGGGATTTTTTTGAGTGGTTGGTTATTCCCGCGCGTCGCCAGCGATAGCGCGCGCTGTAGCCGGAGCCGGATATATTGCGCTCCGAATAGCGCAATTTGCAGCGCGCGAGATTTTAGCGCATCTACTGGAGGAGGTTTGCAGCGCGCGCGTGGTAAAAAAACAGTTATTTTAGCGATGCGCTATTTTGACGCCTCTGCTGGAGATGCTCTAAGAGGGTATACGGATACACACAGCAAAAAAATAATTATAAAAAAGAAAAGTCCCGCTAAAGTGACCCATTCATTGAAACAACAATACTATTAGCACCAAGACAACACCAGAAGTCCAGCTTCTCCAAAAACGACGCCTCCAAAAAGGGAACAGTGTGCAACACCGTCATCGTCGGATTAAAGATCTTAGATTTTCACACTGAAGAAAGTCCACACTCTCAAAACAATGCCTTCAACAAAATCATGGTCAGACACAACCAGTTAAGGTTAGACCCTGGGTTTTCACCTTGAAAAATAGAACCGTGAACCTCTTCTATGCAGCCGTCCCCACTTGCATGCCACTGCTTCAAGTTACGAATCACCAAGCCAATTTCTCATTACCATCCAGACTCGAACCACCATTGCCAGTCCACAGATCTTGGTCTCCGTGACATTCTTTGTCAGCACCGTGGAACGAGAACATGCTCCACGATCTTAACAGACAATAAAGCTTAGAAGTCGCATCCTCTGAAACCAAATGATTAGAATAAAACATTGACGTTTGTAAGACGGTCAGAGTAAAACGGTCTTTCTTTAAATGAGAACCTTGTTCTTGCATCAGTCAAAACACGACCTTTGACACTTGTCAACTAAGCCGCTCATAATGGTGAAGCATGAAGATACGTCGAAGCATCTTATCACATTCAAAACAATCTGGCAAAGTCAATTGGATTGGTCATCAAGCCGCTGGCAAAGTTCTCGTCTTTCCGACTGTTTGTAGCGCATTGTTTTTTTTTTTTTTTGCATGTGATAGAATGCCTTCGTGGCATTAATATAAAAGATTTAGTCTTCCAAAACTGCCTTCGCAGGTTTATTAGAACTAGGATACATGAAAAAAGTAATGATATCAGTCGCCGTCATGTAACCTGGGAGTTTTTAAATTAGGAAAAACAATCTCAAAATGGAATAGAAAATGCATGAACATAAAGAGCAATATTATTTGAATAGTATTAATGCCATGTTGCTATGGAGATATATGACTAAATAAAAGAACCAAAATTTCAAAAATAGCAATAATGAAATAAAATTATCGTAAATTTAAATACTAGCTACTCTAAATGCCTTTGCTAACCATCTGATAGAGTTGCGCCAGGTTTACTTCTAATAATTTGTTTGTAAAGATGGAAACCTTTTTATATGAATGGTCCTGTGAATTGAGAAAATGTCCTTTAGCAATGCCGAAGTTTAGAGAGATGATGATAGTATACACTTATCTCAAGATAATAAAAATAATAACATATAGCAGAGGACCTCCCTATGATGGCAACCAACCCGATTCGAGGCGAAATCATGCCATTGGACGACACTCCTTACAGGAGTGATGATTGAACTTACGAAGCATCATGCTTATACAGTTTCAGATGTGGGACTAAGTTAAACCCATTCTCAGTATGAACCTGTCCAAGTCGGAAAGAATGCCGTTGCATAGAGATAGAGGAAGGAAATCCGGCAGCAGGCGTGAGAGAGACGGAAGGAAGGAACCGAGCCGACCCCAGATAGATATGATGGTATACGGCGGCGGGCCTCCTTTCCTCAGTCCTCACTCCTTCCTTATTCCTTCCTTCTTCGGTCTCTCCACTATCCTCCAGTCATACTCTATGCGGGGCATGTATGCTTGCTATTCCATGTCTTCTTCTCCCTCCCCTGAATTTTGAATGAAGGCCATCGCTACCACACTCTCCACTCTCCAGAGTGCTCGCCGAATAATGCCTCTCCCGCTGATCACAACGCTAGCGCTCATTCTCGCCTCGCTCCTCCTCCTCCCTACCGCCGCGGTCGCCGGCGACAACGTCCGCCGGGTGCTTCACGAGCCGCTCTTCCCCATTCAGTGGACCCCGCCGCCGGGATTCAGCTCCAACCCCGACAACGGCGGGCCCGCGCTGCTGCCCCCGCCTCCGCCGCCGCCCAACACCGTCTCCGCCGACGTCTCCTCCACCACGGGCCCCGCCCCGCGCGTCCGCGGCGGCGGAGGAGGCACCCCCAAGGCCGCCATCGTCGTCGCGTCCGCCGCCGCGGCGGCCTTCCTCGCCCTCCTCGCCTTCGCCGCCGCGTTCCTCCTCACCGGCCGCCTCTCGCGCCACCCAGTCCAGCCACACAGCGCGCCCCTGCCAACGCGCCCTGCCGCTGGCCACGCCCCCGGCTCCGAGGCCGATGTACATGGTGCCTCCTCCTCGGCGGCCTCCCGCTACCGCAGCGACCGCGCGCGCCGGGGCATTTGCCGCGACGTCGACACGGTCCCGAGCCCGGAGCTCCGCCCGCTCCCGCCGCTAAGGCGAGGCTCGTCCGACGAGGAGGCGGCCGAGTACTACACGCCGGGGCAGCGCTCTGCCTCTGCCGGGTCAGGCGGCGGGACCGGGACCGGGACATGGAGCGAGGCCAGCGCGTCCAGCCCGCGCACCACCACGGCCTCCCGCCGCAGCCTCCCCAGCCTCACCAGCGACTTTTTCTCCGGGACGCCGGCGGCAGCCCCAGCCCCTTATTTCGCCGCTGCGCCCACTCCCGCTCCTCCCGCGCCACGGTCTCGCCGCACGCCGCCGCGCACCCGCTTCTCGGCCTCCAACCCTCCGCCTGCACCCCCTCCTCCACCACCACCTCAGCCCCAAACATCCAACAGCAACGCAGTCCCGAAACCTCCGCCGCCGCCGCCATCAGCTGTGCACCGCTCACTCAAACCGGTTCCTCCCAGCACCATTTCCGTGCGCACGGCGCCTGTCACGGCGACGATCAAGGACAACGTGCACGACGGTGGCAGCATGTCAATGCCAACACGGACGCACGACGACGATGACCGGCCGAAGCTGAAGCCACTGCACTGGGACAAGCTCCGCGCGACCTCTGACGACCGCGACATGGTCTGGGACCGCCTCAAGTCAAACTCCTTCCAGTTAAGGATGCAGACCAAATGCAGGATTCTGAGCTGGTTTGTTGGATCTCTGTATCTGATACGGGTTTATCGTAATTACAGGTTGGATGAGGACACGATCGACGCGCTCTTCATGAACAATCCGACAGCCGCACCGCCGCCGAAGAAAGCAGCTGGCGTGACGCAGCTCAGGCAGGAGGAGAGGATCCTTGACCGGAACAAGGCACACAACATTGCCATCCTGCTGCGCGCGCTGAATGTCACCCTCGAGGAGCTCTCTGATGCACTTCTAAATGGTGAGCTACTACTGTTTTAGCTGGCACATTACTCTGTTTTACTGAGACAGCCATGTAAAGAATATATGCAATGTTAGAAAGTTAAGTTCCTATAAATAAAACATTCTCAACAGTGCAATGGCTTCATGTGAATATTGAGGAAATTAAGAGTGAACTACATATGGCAATAGGTTTAATTTCAAGGATACATTCTTTCTGGTGTAGCCTAATATTTCAATGTAGGAGCAGTTCTTAGTGCACCTTAAATATGATCTTAGTGACTTGTTTACCACAATTGGCAACTTAGTTCAGAAATAAAAAGAAGTCATCATTTGAAATTTAGAGCAGGAATAATATGAGAACATGTTGAATTTTGAGGTTAGCATTTAATTGTTGTAGGTCATTTAATATCTGCTTCAAAGGTAAACTTGTTCGGGTAGTGCCCTTGCCACTCTTAAAGTAAGTAAACAGAAAGTAATCCTATTTTAGGACTTCAGGGGTAGGGGTACTTATTTAATACTACTCCCAGGGAGTACTTGGTAGTAGTAGTAGTACAGGAATGCAAAAGTACATAAATATCAATTCTTTGCCTGTTCTACATCTGTTTCATAGTATAATTCGAATTCCTTGCTCAATTCTACTAACAATACTTTATTCGTACCATCATTTTAAATAGGTAATGCTGAGTGTTTGGGGGCAGAACTTTTGGAGACTTTAGTAAAGATGGCTCCTACGAAAGAGGAAGAACATAAGCTACGAAACTTTACTGGGGAACTATCAAAACTTGGTTCAGCGGAGCGCTTTCTTAAAGCAGTTCTTGATATACCCTTCGCCTTCAAACGAGTCGATGCTATGCTATACCAAGCAAATTTTGAGAGTGAAATAACTTACCTCAGAAAGTCTTTTCAGACACTTGAGGTATTCCAGTTCATCTTGCATTAATCTTCCAATTGTCGTGAACCACCGTTCTCAAATTTTGTATTGTCATTCAACCTAAAGCCAATATGTCTTGCCTCTGGTTCAAATATTAAACTGCATGCAGAATTAATGTCTTCCATAGAGACTTCTGTATTTTCTAAGTACAAATATGCCAAGCAGAATGAAATTCACATCGTTAGACACAAACACTATTTTCTTCTTACCAGTGTCCAATGATGGCTCTGAAACGCACCGAGATTTAGCTGGATATATGTTTAAGATGTACACAATTTCTCAATGATGTATGCCAAATTTTCTTGTAAATATGGAATTTCCCCTTTTTGCAGTACCATAAACTGCCAACCCAAGGGTTGCAACGGTATCTTACAGTGTCTGATTACCCTCGTATGTTTTTTCAGGCAGCTTGTGATGATTTAAAAGGCAGCAGACTGTTCCTAAAACTACTCGAAGCAGTGCTGAGAACCGGGAACCGAATGAACGTCGGCACAAACCGTGGCGAGGCGAAAGCATTCAAACTAGACACCCTCCTGAAACTAGCAGACATCAAGGGCGCCGACGGCAAGACCACCGTGCTGCACTTCGTCGTGCAAGAGATCATCCGGTCAGAGGACGAGAAATCCGACAGAGCTGCTGCAGAGAGCCACATCACAAGCACCGCGAAAGACATACAGTTCCGCCGGCACGGCCTGAAGGTGGTGTCCGGGCTGAGCAGCGAGCTGGGAAACGTGAAGAAAGCGGCCACCATGGATTTCGACGTGCTGCACGGGTACGTGTCGAAGCTCGAGATCGGGCTCGGAGCGGTGAGCTCGGTCATCCGGCTGGAGGAGCAGTGCACGACGAAGGGCGGTGAGAAGTTCTTCGCCGAGATGCGTAGGTTTCTGAAGGAGGCCGAGCAGGGGATCGGGCGGGTGAGGTGTGAGGAGAGGAAGGCTCTGGAGAGAGTGAACGAGATCACAAATTATTTCCATGGCAACACGGCGAAGGAGGAGGCGCACCCTCTCAGGATCTTCATGGTGGTGAGGGACTTCGTCTCCATCCTGGACCGTGTCTGCAGGGAGGTCGGCCAGCAGGACCGGACGCCGGTGGGGTCTTTCCGTGTCTCGGCGACTGCCGTGAGTCGGATGCTGAATGTGCCTGGCCAGCACGGAAGAGACGCCGGCTCCGACGAGGATAGCTGAAAGTGGAGATCAGGAAGGGACCACGCTGAATTTTTGGAAGAACGATATCATAGATGTGTTCAGTAGACGAATACGAGTATTATACATCACAGATGAAGCACATATGTAATTTCCTATTTTTGGTAAGCTGAAATTTAGGTGAAATGTTGTTGTATAATTATGGATCGTTGAAACTCTTTTGTACAAAATACATAGTGAATCAAGGAGTACTTTTGTTAGTGTACTATCTTAGTTTTTCAGAGTCAAGAATAAACATAAATACTCCCTTCGGTCCAAAAATAAGTGATTTAGGTTTGTCTAGATTCAAATGTATCTAGTGTATAGATACATTCGAATTTAGACAAACTCAAGTCAGTTATTTCTAGACGGAGGGAGTAATCATTTGCCAGTAATATTCAACTCATGTTTCATCCTTGTGAAAGTTCAAGATTGTGGTGCCAAATATGTGTTTTGAATCGACCTGGTGAATATTTATAACAGGAATAGAAAGGTGAGAAAGGCAAAGACTCTGAACAACATCCATCCATCCTCAGTGATTTGTGTTCAGACAATGTAAAGACCAGCAAACTGATTACACGAATAACTCCCAGCGAAGCAACCATCATATAACCTTCTGCTCCTTTGTGCCAGTCGCTATCACTCTGCTTCGAGTACCATACCTTGAGTAGAGAGAAAGGAAAGTGAAACATGATTACAGGGAGTTGCAAAGAACTCAACTGATCATTCTGCCAGTCCTTTGCCTTTCGCTGAGCCATCATTGGAAAAGATGGGCATGGAAAACTCCAGCACAAGATAACTGGACGTAGAATGATGCAATTGTGCCATTCATAAGTACTTGTATCTTATTGAATGACATTGCAGAATAAGACACAGTAAGAATTCAAGCTTTTTAGTATGATCCCTAACATTTTATTTGATACAAGATGCATACAACACTTGGGTGCAAAGCTCTTTCGGTGGCTTCGATCACCAGTAAGCATTATTACTAGTTAAACTAGACCATCTAAAACAGCAGAGGCGACTAGGGCAGAAGAGATCGTCATTATTGCTAGTTAAACTAGACCATCTAAAACAGCAGAGGCGACTAGGGCAGAAGAGATACTCCACACACACACACGCACACATATACACCTCCCAGATACATATATACATACAGTTTCCAGATCTAGAGCGAAGGATCCTGGAGCTACGTAGAAGGCTCTCACAGGTCCTGGAGCTGTGCAGAACGGCTGGTTAGAGGAACATAGCGCACGGAGGCGTCGTTCTGGATGCTGGTCGATCCGTCGGCGTTCTTGTCGATCACCTGCAAGTCCTGGGAGTGGGTTCCTACAGGGATCACCATCCGCCCTCCGGGCTTCAGCTGCTCAAGCAGTGGCTGAGGGATCTCAGATGCTGCCGCGCCCACATGAATGGCATCATATGGCGCCACGTCTGGCCAGCCAAGCCTTCCATCTGTAATTAATTTTGAGGACGGCATTAGAACATCTCAAGCTCCAAAACTTGAAATGTTCTAGAATTCCATGGTATGGCTGCTTTGCCATAGTGGGCACATGAGAACGTATAAAGAGAGTACAGCAACTAGGTAAAATGTTAGGATCTACAAGCTGATCAGTTCAAACAATGCCTCCCTGCTTGTTGAATGGCTCAACACACCACAGTCAAACCAACTAGCATACCTGAAACATGAAAAGAAAGCGAACCGTCCTTCAGAAATGGAGCTGCAGCACTCCTTTCCACATTTTCAGTACAGGCAGCAACAAGTTCAGGAATGTGTTCAATCCCCACTGCGCGCCCTTCTGGTCCAACCATCATTGCAAAACAAGCTGTCAAGTAGCCACTGCCTATGAAAGGAACACATGAAAACAAAAGTAGTTAGACAAAATGTCAGATGGATATTAACAAAATTGTTCTTACGGATACAAGAGTGATATCTGAAGGCACTAACAACAGAGTGACAGTGTATTAGGCTGTCAGGAACACACACCTGATCCAACGTCGAGGGCATGCATTCCTGGCTGCAGATGATCCTTCAGCAGTTCTAGGCAGGTTCCATGCATGTGAGGAGCAGATATCGTTGCATTGTAACCAATGGGCATAGGACTGTCAATGTAAGGGGTAAAGCCTTTTGGCACAAATAACGCTCTGTCGATAGTTTCCATTACTTCTACCACTCGATCCGTTCTAACAGCGCCATACTGCTTCAGGTACTCAACCAGAGCGCTGTTCTTCTCCAGTGATCCTTCAGTCCAAAATTGCTGAAAGTTAAGCAGTAGATGCTGAGACATGTGTCCATCATGGTATGATATTTGACATCAATATGTGTTAAAGCATAAATTTGCATCCCGGGAGTATGATAATACCAGATAGTTCTTTCGAGAGCATACATCCAGGGAGTATGATAATTACACATACTGACATCAACAATAAGCAGAAAAATGTATGATAATTCCAGATAGTTCTTTCTGGAGCATTCAGTTCCAGCTTGTTTAACTAAAACACCTTCGCATTTGCTGGTAGCAAATTGCCCATTCCAAAAAATGGTTTCTGAGCAAATAATGGTTTGGTTTTTTAAGTGATGAGCTTCCTTCACAGCATAATTAGGCGTGGGTTTAACCTATTTCCCCAAAACTACAGCGCCAGATTGGCAGAAGATAGCTACAAGGTAATGAATTTTTGTTAGCACTATGGCTACACTCGCAATTGGACCTGGTAAAAGCAATGTTAACACATCTCTAGTTGGCAGAAGACTGTAGTTCGGCAGCCCACAGAACCATAATCACTCTCTTCTAGTGCTCTACGATACTACAGGCCAAAAATCCACTGGCCTCCCCATATCCCCCTGGTAATTAGACCTGCAACTCAGGTATGGCAAGACCTAAATCGGCCTAAACTAGACGGTGTAAATTAAACACCCAATTCCCGCAAGCTCGGATTTCCGGCACGATGCAGCGCATGGGGAAAACGATTCAGATTAAGGGTGCAGCACCTTACCGCCATCCAGTGGTACGGGGAGCAGCGCCGCAGCAGTGGCGGCGGCCTCGGGGGCGCGGCGAGGAGGTGGCGGAGGAACCGGCGGCGGGCGGCCGTGGCAGGCGACGGGAAGCGGGACGACGGGGAGGCCGATGCGGACACGGCGGCGAGCGACATGGCGCTGGCGCGTGGAGGTCCCTTATAAGCGGCGGGGAAGGCGGCGGGGGATGAGAGGAACAGGTGTGGGGAGCTCGGCCGCCGTGGCGGTGTGGAGAAGCGTCGTCGCGACAGGTGGTTTCGTCGCGCCGCGGCTCTTCTAGTCCCAGCGTGCGAGACCCGGCCGTGCGTATCCACTGTTGACAGTACAGACTTCACGGTCCCATCCCAGGCCAGTCACACGTAGCACGTGATCTGTTACCTGCACCGTCCCCAATCCGGAGGCCAATAAAAAGTTCAGAAACATCGCACGAATTGGTTGCAGAATACTACGAATAAAACCCCACAAATTAGACTTCTGAATATAAGCAGTATGTGTGATTGCAATCAGATTTGGGCAGGGTAACTGCACAAGTGCACAAGCAAGGAGAGGTTTACACATACAACTTGACAGGCCTGTCATTACAGTCCAAGAGTGTCGATTGCTTCTGGTGTACCGGCTATCATCAGTGTCCGAGGACTGACTAAAGCTGCATATGCAACGCACCACCGGTTGGCAAGCAATTTAGCCTCATGATCCTGCTGGTGCACTGCTGCCAGACTATAAGTCCATTGTTATGCCAGTGATGTGGCCTGTGAGAAAGTCCCCGGGTTAGGAAGCCTCCTTGACCCTGACGAAACACCTCAGAAGTCCAGAAGAAGCTGTGGCAAAACCCGTTCTAGGTGGGTGGGCTCAATTGTGGTCGCCCCCTCTGCTTCAGCAATCACAGCACAACGCTGAACCGCCTCTGCAAGAAAGAATTCAGGTTGAACTGTCGAAGTGGAATCTGTATTACTTGTTACCATGAGGTACTGCAACAGTTCTCCACAATACAAACCTGCGACAAACATCCGAAGAAGCTCGCAGCTCACTTGAAGTGCACTCGCATTGGCTGCACAGGTAAGTAAAGTAGCATCATTACTTCAGAGTTTTGAATTATCCAAACAAACATAAGGATGGGAAATCATTTGTTTTTTTCTATTCTATGCCATGGGTTGGCACATTTCGCCAGTGAAAATCTGAACAGTGATAAATGTATCGACATGGTATGGGCAAGAGCTGACACAGCCACGCTGGTAACTGATAATGTACAAAATATGCGGGAAATCAAGGATAACTAACTTCAGAGACAAAGTGAAGCCGGACTGTGAAGGATTTCTTTAGTTTAATTTGCAAGCAAGCAGGATCAACAGAGCTATCAAACAACTACCCCTACTCACTCCAAATGTAAAAGGGCATCATTTACCAGTGGTTCTCCTGCTCCTCCTTGACGTCTCCGGAACAGGCTGCCAATCAGAAACGGAAACATAGCGAGAAAAATTCAGAACAAATTTCTCTCAAAAAGACTTCAGAACAATTTTGGGAGGGGTGTTGCGGGGGAGGGTTCCGATTGGACCATGGGATCACCTCGACGTCGATGGCCTCGTCTACTCCGCCTCCCCTCTCGGCCCGCCGGCTCCACACGAGCTTGAATATCGCGTGGATCAGATCCTGCTCAGGCGCCGGCATCGCATCAATCCAACATCCGGAAGAACAAACAATTCCAGAATAAAAGGGCACACTCGAGGTAGGAACGGAACTGGTTTCGAGAGGGTGAGCTCACCGTACTGAAGGTCTGGCCGCGTCCCTCGCGCTCCGCTTCATCTTCCATGGCGACTTGCGGTTTCGCCGGGGCGGCAGACGCCGGGCGGTGGGCGGGATATGGGGAATGAGTTAGGGCATGGAAGCGCGCGAAGGGGTTCACTTCTGGGCCACAGTGGGCCTTTTGCTGGAGCCGTCGCTCAGTGGGTTGGGCTTGTTTTAGCTTTTAGGTTCTGAAGTTCGAATGGGCTTCTTCAAGTTCCTTTTTTTTTGAGATAAACGATCAATATATTAAGCTAGCAAGCCGTCTCATTAAAAACCTTCCAGTCCCCGTAGGTACCCTGGTAAGAAAAAGAGTGCGTCTGAAACTTGCTGCTACCATTACAAGTCTGTTACATCGTTTATCAAGCTCCTAAGAATGCTATCAGGGGGTTCATCGTCCCAATTACAATTTGTTTTATCTAAGAAACCCACCCTAGCAAGCTCGTGAGCCACCTATCTTCAAGTTCCTTTTGTTTGCTCTGGAGCCGTCGTCTGCTGACATAAAAACATCCCTTTCCATGTCTTCGGATGCAACCCAAAAGGTTTGCCTGTTCTTAGTGCATAAACCCTTGTAATCATTTCGCGAACTTTGTGTAACTCTTCTACTTCCATTTCGCGAACTTTGTGTAACTCTTCTACTTCTAGTAAAAAATTTGGTGTCCTTGCACGATAATAAGCAATAGTGGGTTGGTGAAGCATAATCCTCGCGTGAGGAAATGCTATACGCTTGGTGGGTTCTCCTCCAAGTAGAATGAAGGACGCCATGGACGTGGCTATTCCAAAGCATATTGCATATATCTGGTGTCACCGTTTGCAACCAGAGAATAGGTTCCTTCACCGAAGAAAAAAATTCGAATTCCAATTCCATTGATGCCGCATAGGCTGACCATTTCGAATAGGTGGAAACGGGAGACTGGAGAAGATAATCACACTTTGGAAGAGAGACAGTCGCTTACCTGCCCCGGGAGGAGGCTTTTGTTCGATACAATCACTGAACTCAACCGCTTAGACTGGGTCCCTCGGGTAGGCTGGCTAAAACGCAGGGTTCCCTCCGGTCTTCTAGCAAGTACCAACCAGTCGTCTAATATTTCTCAAAAAAAATTAGTTGTCTGATCATTCTCAAAGAAAAGAGTTATCATCTAATCCTAAAGCTTTTTTCTTTCGGAAAATATCCAAATCTATTTCATGAGTTCATAAGAAGTACAAGGCATTCTAAACATAATAAAAATTACATCGCCTTCAAATGTTGTTAATAACCGTCGAAAAGCGCCCCTAAGGATCAGACGTTGTGGTAACTGTTGAAAAGCGCCCCTAAGGATCAACGCCCTAGAGCTGAAGCCGTCGCCATTAAACCCTCGAATTGATCTGAATCCTGTAACACAAAACCTAGAAAACATATAGACTGGACGAGATCTAACACTCCATGGAAGCAGCAAGCAGACGAATTCCTGCCCTTCTCAGCAAGATCATAGCCGTCGAGGTGGAAGAGAAAGCGGGTATACCTTATTCTTATCCCGCACAACACCGCCATAGCCACCATAACGTCGATGTCGGTTGACAAAACTCTAACGTTAGGGACCCTTCAATAGCGTTGAGCGCAGATCCGAGATCCCCACCACCTCTTTGTTATAAACGCAACAAGCAAATAACGAAGAACAAAAAAATCGCAGCAAGTGAACATAGATTTAACGTGAAGAAACCTTTTTAACAAAAAGAGAAAAAACCACGGACATCAGACAACAAAACTTCCGTATATCGGGGAGTGTTTACAAACGCCGGGTTTTTTTCACATATGCAACGTATCCCATCTGATGGTTTACAAGTGGTTTATATAGCGGTGAAAACTTAGCCTATCAGCGACGGGCACCTCCCTTCACTTGTCAGAAATTAGAGCATCCCCACTCGTTGGACGAACCCAGACCAAAATCCAGACCAAATTTTGGCCGGATGAAACTCGTTTTCGGCCTGGGAACGCCGAGTTTTCCACTCGCGTTTCCAGGCCGAGTTCCTATATTCGGCTAATTTCAGTTAAAGACGACGAAATTTAGGCAAATATAGGCGGATTTCATTAATTAGGGCAAGGACACACATATTACATCGAATTTAACTAGGAAAATAGTAGAGTTAATTATATTTTTAGTCCCATAATTTGAACCTAGGGTGCAAAATAGTCCCATTTCTTACAAAGTGGATTATTCTAGTCCCACAACTTACACCCCGGGTGCAATCTAGTCCATTTTAACGAAATTTGACCGAATTCAATCAACCCCGAATGAAAACAAACATGGTTCACCGACGTTTTTGCAAAACGGTCCAGGGAAAATCTGCCGCGAACTTGGCACCTTTCCCTTGCTCAGCTCGACGGCCACTGATTGCGGCGGCGAGGGCAATTGATTGCATACGCGCGCACGCATCGGCGTTAATGTCATCTGTTTCAGGGTCGCCGGCATTCCTCGAGGCTCCATCCATCGATTGATGGTAGCTTACTGGTTGCACGCGTCGAAATCTGAAGGAGCAGAACTGAAACTGTTATATACTCCCTCTGTTGCAAAATATAAGATGTTTTAGCCTTGTGAAGTAAATGTATCTAGACTAGTTTTAGTATATAGGTTTATTTATGTTTGAAATAAATCTATACACTAAACAAGTCTAGATACATTTTTTTCACAAACCTAAAACATCTTATATTTTGAAACGGAGGGAGTATATATGAATATATGTCTCAATTGTGTCAACTGCAGAGAAGAGGTGCAAGAAAAATAACTACGTTCCTTGCCGACAGAACATCACTTAGTTAACAAGTTGATAGCATAAAATTACCAATCTAAGAGCTAAACTCCGGAAATCTACCAGTTTACGTTTTCGCAATAAAAATCTATCACATTTTGCATCCGTTTATTCAAATAGCATTAAACACGTCATGATCGTGAATTGACACGGTTTCTGACATGGCTGGCCCACATGTAAGGATCAAACTTAATGAGCTGGACTGGCCCCACTTGTCAGTCCAATTTAAAAAATCTAGATATTCTAAAAGAAAAGAAAAGAAAAGAAAAAGGAAAAACACCCGCCTGACCAGCCCCATCACCGGAGCTCGTTGTCGAGCCGCCTCCGCGCCGGGCTGCCATTCCCACGACGCGCCACTCGTCCCAGGAACGCAGCGGTGAGCTCTCCCTCGACGGCTCTGTCTCGCACGCTTCCCCCCATCGCCGAAGCTCGCCGTCGCCACCATGCCTCGTGCTCGACCCATGCTCACGGCCAAGGCCATGGACACCGCGTCCATGTCCTCTTGCTCCACCCGCCCACCGCCGTAAGGACCCATGCTCCAAGATGAGGGAAGGTGAAAGGATAGAGATGTCGCCTAGAGGGGGGGTGAATAGGCAATTTCAAAATTATTACGGTTTTGGCTTGATAGAATGTGGAATTAAACTAACATTTATTTTAACAGCACAAAATCTAAATACACTAGTCTCAACTAAGTGCACCAACAACAAATTAAGCTAAGCAAGATAGCACAAGATAAATATACCACAAGTGATAAGCAAGATATAAGTACTTCAAGCTCGATGGCTATCACAAGGAAAGTAAGCTCGAATATAGAGATAACCGAGGCACGCGGAGACGAAGATGTATTCCCGTGTTCACCACCTTTGGGAAGGGGGCTACGTCACGTTGGAGAGGTGTGAGGTTCCACGAAGGATTGCTCACGTGTCACAAAGGCTCACCTTCTTCTTCGAGTCTATCCCACGAAGGAATAGGCCCTTTCCTTATGGCTAGCTTTTCCTCCACTCCGGAGATGGCAAGCTCCACAACCACTTCACAAGCTCCACGAAGGAGAATCCCGGGTCTCTTCATAATCTTCCACGAAGAGAACACCGCGGCACCAACCACCAAGCCAACTAGGAGGTCACCCTTCAAGAGTAACAAGCTCACGGTCTCTCACTCGAACAAATCGTAATGGAGAGCTCAACACTTATGCAAGAATGCAAAGCAAGACCACCAAGGGTGCTCAAATCCTTCACTCTCAAATCCCACCAAAGCAACAAGTGCTAGGGAGGAATTAGAGAGGAAGAACAATGGAGGAAGTCAACCAATGACTCCAAGATCTAGATCCAATGGGTTCCCCTCACTTAGAGGAGGAATTGATTGGTGGGGATTGTAGATCTAGATATCCTCTTCCAAAGCCCTCAAAAAGATGCAAGAATCATAGGAGGGAAGGGGGAGGAAGCAAGCTCAAGAGGTTCAACAATGGAGGTCAATTTCGTGGTCAAGAACACCTTAAAACGTTGGGAGAAGAACCCCCTTTTATAGTGGAAAGCAAATATGGCCGTTGGGAGAAAACTGTGCGAATCCGGTTGAAAGTTCGGTTGGACCGGCTCCAGAACCGGATGGTTTGGTTCCTGGACCGGAAAACCGGATCTCAACCGGGATAAGGGTCAGTACACATTCTCGGATAGACTCGGTATAGAAAAACCGAAAATCCCGGTTGAATCTCGGTTGAAACCCGGTTGAATCTCGGTTTTCGGTGCTGGCACCGGACCACCCGGTCTGGGAGCCGGTTGAATCGGATCCACAACCGGGATGAAACTGACTTTACGGAAAACGCAATAACTTTTGCATCCGGACTCCGATTTCGATGATCTTGGGCTTGTTTTGACGAGGACAACAAACCCTACAAGATTGTACAGAGAAACATCATAGCCCAACAAAGGAGGATAGAACCAAATGAAGAAAGGTAAGAAGCCTCCCTAAATAAGAACCGATAAAACCTTCAAACTCGAAAACGCCATAGAAGATGCATACAAATTCCGTTTTCGATGAACTTGGGCTTGTTGAAGATATAGCAACAAGCTCAAGAACCTCACATGGAGAAACACCCAGAAGCAAAAAAATAGGAAGATGCAAAGTATGCAAACGATTGAGCTCCCTATGACGATGTGATCAAGTTACATACCCGGTCTTGATAGTGCGGATATCTATCCTATAACCCGGTCTCCCAACAACCACCTTGAGACCGGTAAAAGGAAAACCTAGCAAGGCCATACCTTTGCCTTGTGCATCCTGCTTGATCTTGATGACAACGCTTCAAGCTCCACCCAAGCCAGAATGCAACACTTGATCATTGTTGCTTCGTGAAGACTCCTAATTTGCTCCCCATACACCACTATGGGATAGCTTCATTAATACATGTCTTCACATGTCCATTATCACCAATATGGACGGCAAGTTTCAAGCAAATGATCTTCTCGAGATGCTTATCTTGAACTTGCCCTTATCAACCTTGAAGACGATCACCACTTGATGTCATCCTCTCATGGGCTATATAATATCTCATTTTTGAAGCATGCCCATGGAAAGATACCTGTCCCATATAGAAAACGCAAAGGCAAATATATAATGGGTTAGTTCATGATGCATAATTGACAAGGCTTACCATACCACAAGACCATGTGGTACATTCTTTATGCTTCATGTGTTGACCAACTTGAAATCACTCTTCACTCTTTGTATTGGTCAACCAAGTATCTTCTCGTGCTCCATCTTAATATCTTGAGGTACATAAGGAACTCTTAATTTGATTACATGCTCTAAATCTTAGTCAACCATAGCTCAACTAATGAGGCTATCATGACACCGATTTAGAGCCATATCTTGAATTCTTCTATTGAGATCACACTCTCAAGATCTTGATCATATCATATTATTCTCTTAATCTCGATGATTTTGATGCCAATACTCAAGGTATATCTTTATCTTCATGGCATCCATACTTGAATCCAACACATGGACTACAAGCATGACCTATGGAATATACCTTCATATAAAACTCAGTGAAAACATTAGACTATAGGGATTGTCATTAATCACCAAAACCACACATAGGGGCAATTACCCTTTCAATCTCCCCCATTTTGGTAATTGATGACAATCACAACAAGAGGGTTTATATAATGAATATTAGAAACAAGTATGCAACTTATCGGAGAATAAGTTGTATACAAGAGGTTGTATTTGATATGGTTAAGTAACACAAAGATACTAGCCCATATCAAAACCGATTCTACTCACATAAACTACAACTAATGTAGGAGATGTGAGTAGAACCAACATATATAGAGAAAACTCCCCCACAATATATGCACACATGATGATCTTGAATTTCATTGCATACATTGTCAAGCATAACCTTTGGGAGAGTTTCCACTATATATACAACCATGCAAAACATAATAAAGATGAAATGCATGAAAGGCAAACACTTAAGATAATAAAGATGAAATGCATGAAAGGCAAACACTTAAGAACAAACCAATCTTAAGTAGAAAACCATTTCCCTTAAAACCCTCTAAACTTCTCCCCCATTGACAACAAGTGCCAAAATGGATAACAAGGTTAGAAGGACAATATAGTATGAGTTCCTACACAAGGTGTGCATTACTCGTAATATGAGTGAAATCACATGCACATATCCAATGACGAACACTTGGAGTAAATCAAACTATATTGAGGATCAAGGATTGCTAAAAGGATAACAAGGTGAAGGAACTTCAATGGATGAAGCAAGCAATCAAAAGATCCAAATAATCAAATGGACAAACAGTGCTCTAAGTGGAACAAGGAAGCTCCCCAAGGTTCGTGCATAAATTAGTTGTTTCATTTGAATACAATATGCACAAACATGGAATCCTCACTCCCTCTATATTATTTAGAACACAACCAAGATACAAGGATTAGATATAAACCAATACACTTGTGAAGACAAGCTTAAGTTCAAAAGAAACCAAATATGAGATATGAGTGTGTGAATATGCAATAAAAGTAAACCAAGCACTCATAAATCAAGACCTTACCATAACCATTAAAAATCAAGAGGATAAGAGTGATGGTCGGAAAAGAGCGAGTATATCAAGGCTAGAGATTAACACTCTAGTGTATATAAGTTTCTAAGGGGAAAAACATGAGAATAATCCACAAAGAAACATCCACACATAAGAGGTTAATAAAAAGAATACATGATATCCAAGCGGAAGTCATAAGATATACCAAAAAGGATATTTTGCTTAAGTGCATATATAGCCCATGGCTCTATTTTATCTTATGGTATATCAATGAACTTCGCCAAAGAAAAACAAAAAAATCTCAAAACCATCACAACTAACACTAAGGGAACTAATGCTAGTTGGGATACTTTGAGAAAGGCAACAAGTATCAAAAGGAATGATTCAATGAAATTTAAACAATATTGCACATGAGAGTACCTTGAGGAGTTGATATACAATAAATTGATAGAAGGAATATTTGGAATTGGTGAATCATGAAAATGATTTTATATACTCCCCATTATATGCATCATCTCAAATTACTCACATAAGCAATAAGGATACAAAGTCTTTCAAAGATAATTGCAAGAGTCGAATATTGACAAACAAATAAATTCATGCCAAGATGCAACCTACAAGAGATTGGATGGAAGAATAGTATGCATGAATAAGATACTTGTTACCGAGATAGCAATGGTATGATGTAGTAGATAAGAATTTTTAGATCATCCTAGCTTGGCTCCAATTAACATGTGGTGACAACACTTTCCTTATTGAAGAGACAAGCATCCATTGCATCTTCAGTGTACCTAAAACAACATTCAAGTACATCTTGGTCCCCAAACTTATTGGGTCCAAAGTGGTTAGAATAACCACAACACATAGGATACACTCCATAAAAATATGTGCATATTTAGAGATGAAATTTGAATTTCATGCACATCTTAGCCGTTTAAGGATTTGATGGAGTATACCCTATATATTGGATCAAAGAAAGCAAAACATGACATAAGATATACATTTATTAAACATGCATGCACGAGAATTTCAAGATCCAACGAAGATATACTTTGGACAAATCACCAAAAATATTCAAGAAGGCATACAAGGTATGACAAAACACATTTGTTGTCCAAACTATATCAAAGAATAAAATCAACACAAGATTTGTTCAACAAAGTTCAACAAATGAACCGAGCAAAAACTATTAAGCATGAAAGATGAATTAAAAACACAAATGCTCAAAGATTTATCTCATTCAAGAAAATAAAATAGAGAATAAAGAATGAGATAGCAAACTCCCAAAAGAGCAAGGTTTCAACAAATAAGCCAAACCCTTAACACTTTTCACAATGGCACAAGGTTCCGAGAAGAAAAGGTTTGTCTTCCACTAAACACATTTGATAATAATCAAAAAACATCATCAAAGATATGTTCAAAAGCCAAGGAAGACAATGGGAGCCACACCAAAGTTTTGGAAATAAAATAAGGCAATAAGAGGTTAACTCCAAAGTGAAGATGATCCACAAATGCTACCACACACAAGTATATCAATTGTCAAAGACAATGAGTGTATTGGAATAGATTTTCGGTGGTATATTGCACGAATATTAAAGATAAATCTTCACAATAAAAAGCATAGGATAGAAATAAAAAGATTAAGCACTATGCAATGATAGAGATTCTTGATAGCTTCAACTAGTCACAAATCATGCAAAGCAATGATTAGAATAACTTGAAGCAAATGGTATCCCAAATAAGATATAGAGATATGTATTTGAGAAAGACCGCACCAAGAATTTCTTACTCAAACAAAGACCAAAATACGAGGAATAAAAGCTTCTAACAAAAATAGGACCTTGTTTGAGCCAACAAGCCACCTAGAAACAAGATAATCAACAATATCAACTCTAAGTGGCACTACCTCATATGTTCACATTTCCTAGGATTGTGATATGCAAAAGAAGCATATTACTCCCCCATAATGTGATATTCATTTTTTCTTAATAAGAGGCAAAGCAATCTCAACTAGAGATAATTAATGGACATTTAAAATTTGAATTTCTCATGAGTATGGCACACCACATAGTGACTAGATAAGCTTGCAATATCAATACGAAGTGGTAGTACTCACATACACACATTTTAAGGTTTGAGACATGCACAAGGCATATTACTCCCCCAAAATGGGATGTTCCATTAACCACTCAAAAAGAGCCAAATAAGATATCATCAAGATGCATTAGAGGCTCAAAATAAAACACACGAGTAAATGATGTGCCAAACACCTAGACATACTTGAATACACAAAATAATCAAGCATGAGGCACACCAAATACAAACACATACTTGGTACAAAACCAAAACATGTAAAGGGGCAAGTAACTTACAATATAAATGAGTTAAGTACAAGTTACCGCGAAGAGGCACATTGGATATAAGATAGGGAAATAATAATCCAAAGGACTTGGCTTGATCAAATATAACATATGAAGATCCCTTAATTCTTCATGAGTTAGCCAAGTCTCCAATGCCCTCCAAAAACACCTATTGATCAAGTTTGAGCTAGTTGGTCTCCAACCAAGTCGGGTCCTAAGAGGTTAGTCACAATAGGCTTGGCAACCCAAATGGTTCTTTTCTTGACACCACTTTGAGTTCCAACAAACTTGGCAAACACATTGCCATCCTTATACTTCCTAAGAGAATAATCATCATCAACAATGATAGGGTTAGATAAGGTACCGTTTGAACATGAAGAGGCAAAGTGCCCCTTCACACGACATATGTAGCAACAAGTGCTCCCCTTTCTCTTCTTCATTGATTTCTTGGCTTGGGGAGCATTATCTTGATTTTTCTTCGGAAGTGGCCTAACTTCAACTTGGGATTGAACATGAACTTGTGGCCACTTCCCTTGTTGCTTCTCACTCAAGTGATTTTTCTTCAATGGACAAGATCTTACATGATGTCCTTCAACCTTACACTTGAAGCAAATAATCTTGGCCGAATTCTTGACTTGGTTTTGGCCCTTCTTCTTGTTTATATTGGACTTGTTCTTGTTATTGGAGTTGAATCCAAGTCCACTTTTATCATTAGGGGATTTTTGCACACTCAAGATATTATCGAGTGTGGATTTCCCTTCATGACTCTTTTCCAAGTCATTCCTCAAGGAAGTGACTTGAGCCTTGAGCTCTTTGATTTCCTCTACATGGTTAGTATAAATACAAGTACTAGAGGAAGTAGGAGCTTCATTGTTCGAGCAAAAAGGCAAAGCAATTAATCCAACACAAGGTTTATCAATAGTATGGCTAGATGAATTACTAGGACTAGCACATGGCAAAATAGCATTTTGAGTAGAAGTTGTGCTAATGTCCAAAATAGGCCCACAAGATGTTACCTTAGTAATACTTGCCTCACGAGCTAACTTTATCCCATCATAAGAGATTAGAAGATCATTATGAGAGCCCGAGAGCTTTTCGTGACTTTCTTACAATTTCATATACTTGCTAGTTAGCAACTCAAGTTGAGCCCTTAGCTCAACATTCTCCTTTAGGATAGATGCTTCAAGACGTAGAGTTAGTAGCACAAGCATCATTAATGGAATTTTCCTTTTCAATCTCATAAGATTCAATTTTTTGTGTGAGGAGACAATTAGTGTGCTTCTCCTCGGCAAGCTCTTGCTTAAGGTGATTAAATCTCCGACTCACATCATCAAGTTGGAAATCCAACTCCTCTATGGTTCCCGTTTGTTTAGTTATGGTGTCCATAACGTGTTTTAGACAAGTAACGACCTTATTATTACCACGAAGAGAGGTACACAGAAAAGTAAACTCAAGCAAGAGAGCACTATTATCCTCATCAATGTCATCATCACTATCATAATTATCATTGCTATTATCTTTACAAGATATATTGGGATCCAAAGTAGGAGATACCTTTGATCCTCTTGCCATAAGGCACATGTGAGCATGGGAGAATGAAGATGAGGATATTCTTGAATCTTCATTCATGATCATGTCTTGCTTCATAGAATGTTTGATTTCCTCTACATTGTTAGATAAACAACTAGAGGAAATATAAGCATTTTGTTCATGGTAACAAGGCAAATCAAGCGTATCATCTACACTAGTACTCAAATAATTTCTAGATGATATACAAGGACTAGCAACACAAGGGGATATAGCATTATTGTTGCAAGAAGTGCTTAAGTCCAAAGAAGAAACATTGCAATGGGATAGAGATGAAGGGTCATCATTAGCGAGCACAATATCAACATTGCAATAACCAACACCACTCACCATATCTTTACCTTGTGTCTTGCCACACATTGGTGAAGTGGGTGAAGATGAGAAATCATCGCGGCCGGAGGTGGAAGCAACTTGGAGCTCTTCATGATGTGAAGGAAAATAGATCTCCTCGGAGAAACCACCGACAATATTAGAAATGGAACTACCAAATATTTCTTTAAGCTTGGTCCACTTCTCATGAGACTATTTGCGCTTTACAATCGTCAATAACAAATTAACTGTGGGGCTCAAAGAGAAAATAAGCTCATTAGATACTTGAGCTTCGAGATGTATATTTTTCTCATCCTCTAAAGATAGATTTTGAGGATCCATAGGAGGATAAAAACCTACATCTATAAATCGCTCAATATTTGGACACAAGGTCCAAAGATTATAAAGCAAGCAATTTCTCCACAAAGCATAAGTTGTGCCATCAAAGATAATTGTGTCATTGTGCACTATACTACTAGCCGACATCTTTACACTCTAGGCGGTGAAGCCTAAACAAGGAGAGACCTTGCTCTGATACCAATTGAAAGGATAGAGATGTCGCCTAGAGGGGGGTGAATAGGAAATTTCAAAACTATTACGGTTTTGGCTTGATAGAATGCGGAATTAAACTAACATTTATTTTACCAGCACAAAACCTAAATACACTAGGCTCAACTAAGTGCACCAACAACAAATTAAGCTAAGCAAGATAGCACAAGATAAATATACCACAAGTGATAAGCAAGATATAAGTACTTCAAGCTCGATGGCTATCACAAGGAAAGTAAGCTCGGATATAGAGATAACCGAGGCACGCAGAGACAAAGATGTATTCCCGTGTTCACCACCTTTGGGAAGGGGGCTACGTCACGTTGGAGAGGTGTGAGGTTCCACGAAGGATTCCTCACGCGCCACAAAGGCTCATCTTCTTCTCCGAGTCTATCCCACGAAGGAATAGGCCCTTTCCTTATGGATAGCTTTTCCTCGAGATGGCAAGCTCCACAACCACTTCACAAGCTCCACGAAGGAGAATCTCGGGTCTCTTCACAATCTTCCACGAAGAGAACACCGTGGCACCAACCGCCAAGCCAACTAGGAGGTCACCCTCCAAGAGTAACAAGCTCACGGTCTCTCACTCGAACAAATCGTAATGGAGAGCTCAACACTTATGCAAGAATGCAAAGCAAGACCACCAAGGGTGCTCAAATCCTTCACTCTCAAATCCCACCAAAGCAACAAGTGCTAGGGAGGAATTAGAGAGGAAGAACAATGGAGGAAGTCAACCAATGACTCCAAGATCTAGATCCAATGGGTTCCCCTCACTTAGAGGAGGAATTGATTGGTGGGGATTGTAGATCTAGATATCCTCTTCCAAAGCCCTCAAAAAGATGCAAGAATCATAGGAGGGAAGGGGGAGGAAGCAAGCTCAAGAGGTTCAACAATGGAGGTCAATTTCGTGGTCAAGAACACCTTAAAACGTTGGGAGAAGAACCCCCTTTTATAGTGGAAAGCAAATATGGCCGTTGGGAGAAAACTGTGCGAATCCGGTTGAAAGTTCGGTTGGACCGGCTCCAGAACCGGATGGTTTGGTTCCTGGACCGGAAAACCGGATCTCAACCGGGATAAGGGTCAGTACACATTCTCGGATAGACTCGGTATAGAAAAACCGAAAATCCCGGTTGAATCTCGGTTGAAACCCGGTTGAATCTCGGTTTTCGGTGCTGGCACCGGACCACCCGGTCTGGGAGCCGGTTGAATCGGATCCACAACCGGGATGAAACTGACTTTACGGAAAACGCAATAACTTTTGCATCCGGACTCCGATTTCGATGATCTTGGGCTTGTTTTGACGAGGACAACAAACCCTACAAGATTGTACAGAGAAACATCATAGCCCAACAAAGGAGGATAGAACCAAATGAAGAAAGGTAAGAAGCCTCCCTAAATAAGAACCGATAAAACCTTCAAACTCGAAAACGCCATAGAAGATGCATACAAATTCCGTTTTCGATGAACTTGGGCTTGTTGAAGATATAGCAACAAGCTCAAGAACCTCACATGGAGAAACACCCAGAAGCAAAAAAATAAGAAGATGCAAAGTTTGGAAATGATTGAGCTCCCTATGATGATGTGATCAAGTTACACAACCGAGAGCCCCTCTTGATAGTGCGGCTATCTATCCTATAACCCGGTCTCCCAACAACCACCTTGAGACCGGTAAAAGGAAAACCTAGCAAGGCCATACCTTTGCCTTGTGCATCCTGCTTGATCTTGATGACAACGCTTCAAGCTCCACCCAAGCCATAATGCAACACTTGATCATTGTTGCTTCGTGAAGACTCCTAATTTGCTCCCCATACACCACTATGGGATAGCTTCATTAATACATGTCTTCACATGTCCATTATCACCAATATGGACGGCAAGTTTCAAGAAAATGATCTTCTCGAGATGCTTATCTTGAACTTGCCCTTCTCAACCTTGATGACGATCACCACTTGATATCATCCTCTCATGGGCTATATAATATCTTCTTTTTTGAAGCATGCCCATGGAAAGATACCTGTCCCATATAGAAAACGCAAAGGAAAATATATAATGGGTTAGTTCATGATGCATAATTGACAAGGCTTACCATACCACAAGACCATGTGGTACATTCTTTATGCTTCATGTGTTGACCAACTTGAAATCACTCTTCACTCTTTGTATTGGTCAACCAAGTATCTTCTCGCGCTCCATCTTAATATATTGAGTTACATAAGGAACTCTTAATTTGATTACATGCTCTAAATCTTAGTCAACCATAGCTCAACTAATGAGGCTATCATGACACCGACTTAGAGCCATATCTTGAATTCTTCTATTGAGATCACACTCTCAAGATCTTGATCATATCATATTATTCTCTTAATCTCGATGATTTTGATGCCAATACTCAAGGTATATCTTTATCTTCATGGCATCCATACTTGAATCCAACACATGGACTACAAGAATGACCTATGGAATATACCTTCATATAAAACTCAGTGAAAACATTAGACCATAGGGATTGTCATTAATCACCAAAACCACACATAGGGGCAATTACCCTTTCAGAAGGCGCAGGTGCTGCGGCGCGTGGGGAGAAGGGCCTGCGGCGGTTCGGCGTCTACGCGGCGAGGGTGACCTATGGGCACGACGGGGGGTGACCTGGGAGTCTGACGGTGGCCGAGCACATGCCAGTGGCCGTTGGAAGCGTGTGGGATAAGGGCCTACAGCGGTGCTACAGGTTCTGATGGCTGCACGGCGGGGGCGGCCTATGGGCATGACGACGGGGACCGCGCGGAGGTGGCGGCCTGTGGGCGCAACGGAGGGGCCCATGGGCATGAAGACTATGGCGGCCTAGGAGTCAGACGGTGGGTTGGCGCGAGCCAGTGGCTGGTGCCATCGCGGCGGCTGTGGGCACGACGGCGGGGGCACGCGGTGGTGGCGGCCTATGGGCGCGACGGAGGGGCCCATGGGCACGACGACTGGGGCTCCCTAGGAGTCAGAAGGTGGGTGGACGCGGGCCAGTGGCTGGTGGCATCGCGGCGGCCGGTGGCTGGTGGCGTGTAACATCCCAGCATTTAGGAACTAACGAAGGGTAGATTTAGGAATTTGAAATGTTGCATGCATTCATCTGTGAAAATGTGGGTAAAATTTTCACCAAATAAAAACCTAAAGTGATCAAGGTTTCTTTCATACTTTGAGATTAGGTATAGTCTTGAAGGATGATTGCTATAGACTTTGATATGATCTTTGTGAACTTATGTGTTTTGGGAAATTAAATTTGAATTTAAAACTTGAGAGTTTGAATTAAATTCAAAAGAATTTTTGAATAATGTTTGAGTATTTGATTTAATTAAGAGATAATCAATAATAACTCAAACTTTATATAAAGAAAGCAATTAAGAATATGAATCTCCATTTCATAATTTTATTCAATAAATAAGTTACAAAAATGTAACTTATGAAAATCATCAATAATCTTTACAATAACAAATAAATAAAGAATAATATTTCTTTATTGATGATAGTACAATGTGTATTACAAAAGAATCAAATAAAGAGTACAAAAGAATAAATTAAAAATTACAATTGAATTTGAGAGTTATTACAAGTGACTAATCTATAAAGAAAAATCAAAACCTAAACTAAAGTCTTGATCTTCAAATCTGGTACCTGCAAAATAAAAATAAACTTAAAAGAAAAAGAAGGTTAGGATTAGAATTATTTTTACTCTCAGAAGTTGACAGTGAAGTGCACTGTTCACTTTTTCATCATTGAGTATTTAAGGGGCAAGTTTCACCAATATGAAAGAATGTATCTTTCATAATTTTAAGATATAAGTCAAATAAACAGCAAGGAGGGGCAAGTTTCACCAGCCAGGTAAAAGTAACCAGATAACAGTAACTCTCAAATTCAGAGCATATCCACAAGTTGCACAGCAAGCACACACACCAAATTGCATGGTGTGTGCTGTCAGCACCATAGCAATAGCCCAGCAACACAAAATTGCTCAGCACGGCCGTGGAGAAGCACTAGTGCATCTCTTCACTGCTCACACAACACAAGAACAACTAGCTTAGCCAGAGCCAAATAAACCAGCAACACCATCCCACACCAGATCAAGCCACATATCACCTGCTGGTGACATAAGGAGGGGAAGGAATAGGTGAATAGCAAGGCCAAGCTCATAGGAGCTAGGAGGAGCAGAGTTCCTCAAGGCCAAGCACAAGCATCAAGGGAACACAAGAACAACATCAAGAGGAGAAGGACTGGATCAGACCAGCAACACCACCAGCACATCAAGCCATCACCAGCATAGATTTTGTGGTGAGCATCATAAACAACATGTGATCTGTTTATCTTATCCAAGCAAAATATATGCGCTGATGCATAAGACAACCTCTCAATAATCACCCAAGTGGGGTTAAGCTATCCTAGAGGTTTTGAACATAAAGATCAAGATCAAACTCTTTTCAAAACACCAAATTCTCAGACCAGCCTCACAGAATTGGTGATACCAAAGGCAACCTCTATATTCTATCATCTGTTCTTATAAAATCTGGGCACATCTCCAAGAAGGAGTAGCACCTCATATTTTATAAACCACAAACAAAACCATATATATTTAACCAACTAGGATCCAAGATCTAGTAAGCAGTTGATGTCTTAACCAATTTGGAAAATGACAGCAACATAGGAACTTAGTTCCTAGAGCCTCAGACCAGCATCATTGGCTGGATCAAACAATAAGTTTCCCAACTTATCTATCAACATTTATCAAATCATCTCCCTAAAACTAGATATAGGGATCATATCCTAATTATTTATTCATGATCAAAGAATCATTAGATTCTATTGAATAAAATTCAGACCAAGCATAATCTGGCAAGCCAACAATAACTAAGTCAGTAAATTCTCACTAACTAGATCATTGCCAGTATCAAGATACTGACAACAGATAAACACATCAATTCACCAGAGTACCAACCAGAGGCAATACTATGCAACCCTAGCATTTAATCCAACCTTAGTCACAAATCAACAACAACACCACACAATCAAATGGGGGTGGCCACAAGCACTGAGGTGCAGACCACCCAAATCCCCACTAAACAGCATAACTAGATCATAGGAGCATCTTACAAGCACCAGAGATTAACCCTAGTATCAATACAAGCACAAACTATAACTGGCCACTAGATACACACAAAGGAATCCAAGGTGATAAGATGAACTAGGATCCACGAAGACATAACTCACCAGGGTCCTCGCTAACGAATTGAAGAGGAAGCAGAATGGCTGACGAGCTCGCAGCGGCACGGGGAGCACCCCAGAGTGAGATGAAACCCACACCAGCCACGACGTCGGCCATAGCAGTACACGGCCACCACACTGTTGGAGATATGCCCTAGAGGCAATAATAAATGTAGTTATTATTATATCTTTGTGTTTATGATAAATGTTTACATTCATGCTATAACAGTATTAACAAGGAAACATTAATACTTGTGTGATTTGTAAACTAAATTAAAGTCCCTGGTAAAGCCTCTTTATAATACTATCTTGTTGGTTAATAAATGATTGTGGTTTCCCTATCATGAACATTGAGATGTTATTAACAACAATATCATATCGTTAGGAGAATGATATGATGGACATACTCCTATAGATAAGCGTAGCATAAAGATCAAGTCATTTTTAATAGTTCAATTGCTATATGCTTTCTGATACATAGTAACCTAATTCCTTCGACCATGAAATCATGCTTATCACCATCACCGGAAGGATGCTTTGATGACATCAAACACCACACCGTAACTGGGTGGCTATAAAGGTGGCATTGAGTGTTCGGAAAGTATGGGTTGAGACACATGGATCAAGAGTGGGATTTGTCCATCCCCATATGACGGATAGATATACTCTGGGCCCTCTTGGTGGAATGTCATCCAATTGGCTTGCAAGCATGTGACTGGCTCACAAGGGATCACATATCACGGGAACGAGAAAAGAGTACTTATTAGTAACGAGGTTGAACTAGGTATGCAGAGATACCGACGATCAAAACCTCGGATAAGTAAACTATCATGAGACAAAGGGAAATTGGTATCGTATGTAAGTGGTTCATTCGTGTAATCGTAGAAATATGTGGGAGCCATATGAATTTCCAGATTCCTCTATTGGTTATTGTTCAAAGAAGTGTCTCGATCATGTTCGCATAATTCACGAACCGTAGGGAGACACACTTAAGGATTCGATGTTGTTGAGTAGTTATGGAATGATGAGTAAGAGACCGAATGTTGTTAGGAGTCTCGTATGGGATCCGGGATATCACGAGGAGATTCGGAATGGTCCGGAGAATAATATTCATATAAGGAAAGTCCTGTTTCGGGGTTGGAGAATGGTACCGGTGTTTTCATCGGGAATGTTCTAGAAGGTTCCGGAAGGTCCGACACTCCGGAGGGGAAGGGTACATGAATGTGTCATAACAATTTGGAATGGTTGCATCATGTACTAGGTGTCATCGCTGAGCAAAATAAAGGGATAAATCAAATCCTAGTTTGAAAAGTCAAACGCCAATTTGAAAAGTCAAACAGCAAGTTTGCTTGGTGGAGGGAGAGTAGGAAACCTACTTGGGGAGGAGTTCCTCTCCCTCCACCGCCGGCCTTGGAGGCCGAGTTGGGGGAGGACTCCCTCCCCCCTAGACGACGCCCTCCACCTATAAAAGGAGGGGCAGGGCTGCCCCTCTAGACCTACACCTCCACCACCCAAAACCCTAGCCCTAGCCGCCGGCCCTCCTGCAGCCGCCGCCGCCCTAGGGAAAACCCTAGCCGCCGACTTGGGGCTTTACCAAGCCCTAGCCGCCGGCCTAGCCCTCTCTACTTGGTGTGTCTAAACCCTAGATCACCAAGGCCTCTCTCATAGTCCACCATACTCGCTCCGGCTTAAGGCGAAACCCTGCGAGATCTCCCCTCTACTTCCAGTACCACGCCGTCGTGCTGCCGGAATCGCGAGGAGAGTGCTACAACCTCCGCTGCCTGTTGGAACAAGGGAGAGGAAGGTCTTCATCGAGTACCAAACGTGTGACCGACTGCGGAAGCGCTACCGAAACGCAGCGCCGGAAGGATCGTCTACACGATCTTGAGATCGGCAAGAGTACGACTACATCACCCACGAGAATCTGCTCTCGTTAAACACTTTGGGATCTTCGAGGGTGAGTTATTCTATCGACTCGTTGCTACAATCTAGTAGATAGATCTTGGATTGTTTGTTTATATGCGGTAGAAATTTTTTGTTTTCCATGCTACGAACCCCTACAGTGGTATCAGAGCCGTGTCTATATGTAGATCTGTTGCACGAGTAGAACACAATGGTCATTGTGGGCGGTGGTGTTTTTATTATCAATTGATTCTTGTGTACTTTGCATCTTGCGGTATGATGGGATGAAGCGGCCCGGGCTAACCTTACATGACATCGTTTGTGAGACTTGCTCCACGCTCAACATGCAACTTGTATTGCATAAGTGGCTTTGCGGGTGTCTGTCTCTCCCATTATAGTATAGATCCAATTTACAATGGGCACTTGATAGTTCAAACGTCAACGTTGTGGTTCTTGTTCGCAAGTTAGATCGACACTTATTGAAAGCCCCAAACCACGTAAAATATGCAAAGAAATTAGAGGCGTCTAACTTTGTTTTGCAGGGGTGTGCTGTGATGTGATATGGCCATGATTGGGAGATATTTGATGTATGTAATGTTCCTTATTGTAAGTTGGCAACCGGCAGGAGCCATATGGTTGTCTTTAATTTCTGTTAAGACCCGCGTGTCTATTCAAAGTAGTTGTAATAGTTGAAGCTGGTGGACGACAATCATGGAGCAGCGTCATTGACCTTGATGCAATGCCGGTGATGATGGAGATCATGTTCGTTCTTGAAGATGGAGATCGGAAGCACAAAGAAGAAAGGCCATATCATATCACATATTATGAATTGCATGTGATGTTAATCCTTTATGCATCTTGTATTGCTTAGTTAACGATGGTAGCATTATAAGATGATCCCTCATGCACATAAATTTCAAGTTCTAAAGTGTTCATCCTTAGTAAGCACCGTTGCTAAAGCATGTTGTTTCGAAGCACCACGTGATGATCGGGTGTGTTAGATTCTGCAAGTGTATACAACGTGAGCAAGCCAGATTTGCTCATGCGGAAGCTAAGGTTTGATCTTGACGAGCCTATCATGTACAAACATGGTCTCGGAACACGGATCACCGAAAGGTAAAGCATGAATCATATAGTAGATATGATGAACATGTCGATTGTTCGCCATTGAAGCTACATCAACTCTCGTGATGATCGGTTTTGATGTGGTGGATTTGGTTCGTGTGATCACTAAAATAATGTGAGGGATATTGTTTTGAGTGGGAGTTCACCTAGATTTATTTAACTATTAATTAGAACTCAATTTGTCATAAACTTAGTCTAAACTATTGCAAATATGTTGTAGATCAATAGCGGCCCCTACCATCAATTTTAATGCGTTCCTAGAGAAAGAAAAGTTGAAAAACAATGGAAGCAACTTCGCGGATTGGTTCCGCAATTTGAGGATTGTCCTCAATGCTGGTAATTTGACCTATGTGCTGGATGCACCGCTGGGTGACCCGCCTGCAGCTGATGCTACCGATGAAGTAAAGAATGTTTACCTCACTCGGAAGAATCAGTACTCCACAGTTCAGTGTGCTATGTTGTATGGTTTGGAATCGGAGCTTCAGAAAAGGTTTGAGAATTCAAACCCACATGATATTGTCCGTGAACTCAAATTGATATTTGAGACTCACGCGGAAGTGGAGAGCTATGAGGCTTCTGAAAAGTTCTTTAACTACAAGATGGAAGAGGGCAGCTCCTTCAGTGAGCATGTGCTTAAGATGTCTGGGCACGCAAACAAACTCCAAAGCTTGGGTATAGTGATTCCTAATGCTTTGGGGATTTATCGTGTCCTCCAATCACTACCACCAAGTTACAAGAACTTTGTGATGAACTACAATATGCAAAGCATGAACAAGCAGTTGCCAGAACTCTTCTCCATGTTAAAATCTGCAGACGTGGAGATCAAGAAAGAGCACCAAGTGTTGATGGTCAATAAGACCACCAAATTCAAGAAAGGCAAGTCTAAGCAAAAGGGACACTTCAAGAAGGGTGGTAAGAAAGTTACCGCACCGACGAAGAAGACCAAAGCTGGACCTAAGCCTGATACTGAGTGCTTTTACTGCAAGGGAGAAGGTCACTGGAAGCGGAATTGCCCAAAGTACTTGGCGGATTTGAAGAACGGCAACATCAAGAAGAAAGGTATATCCAATATACATGTTATTTATGTGTATCTCCCTAATACTCGTAGTAGTTCCTGGGTATTTGATACTGGTTCGGTGGCTCATATTTGTAACTCGAAACAGGTGCTGCAGAATAAACGGAAGCTAGCGAAGAACGAGGTGACGATGCGCGTAGGAAATGGATCAAAGGTTGATGTGATCGCGGTCGGCACGCTACCTCTTCATCTACCATCAGGATTAGTTTTATACTTAAATAATTGTTATTTGGTGCCTGCGTTAAGCATGAACATTATATCGGGATCTTGTTTATTGCGAGACAGTTACTTGTTTAACTCCGAGAATAATGGTTGTTTGATTTATATGAGTAATATGTTTTATGCACATGCACCTTTGATAGATGGTCTATTCTTATTGAATCTCGATAGTGGAAATACACATATTAATAACATTGAAGCTAAACGTTTGAAATTGAGCGATAACTCGACCTATATGTGGCACTGTCGTCTTGGTCACATTGGAGTGAAGCGTACGAAGAAACTCCATTCCGATGGACTTCTTGAATCACTTGATTTCGAAACACTTGAAAGATGCGAAGCATGTCTGATGGGTAAAATGACTAAGACTCCATTTTCTGGCATGATGGAGCGAGCTACGGACTTATTGGAAATCATACATACCGACGTGTGTGGTCCAATGAGTGTAGCATCGCGCGGTGGTTATCGTTATGTTCTTACCTTCACGGATGACTTGAGTAGATATGGGTATATCTATTTCATGAAACATAAGTCCGAAACTTTCGAGAAGTTTAAGGAATTTCAAAGTGAGGTGGAGAATCAACGTAACAAGAAGATTAAATTTCTACGTTCTGATCGTGGAGGTGAATATCTAAGTTACGAGTTTGGCGAGCATTTGAAGAAATGCGGAATACTTTCACAATTTTCACCGCCGGGAACACCACAGCGTAATGGTGTGTCCGAAAGTCGTAATCGAACTCTCTTAGATATGGTTCGTTCTATGATGTCACTTACATATTAACCGCTATCATTTTGGGGTTATGCATTAGAAACAGCCGCATTCACTTTAAATAGGGCACCATCTAAATCCGTTGAAACGACACCGTATGAATTATGGTTTGGGAAGAAACCTAAATTGTCGTTCCTTAAAGTTTGGGGTTGTGAATCCTATGTAAAGAAGTTACAGCCAAACAAGCTTGAACCCAAAGCGGAAAAATGCGTCTTCATAGGATACCCAAAGGAAACAATTGGGTATACCTTCTATCATAGATCCGAAGGCAAAATCTTCGTTGCCAAGAATGGATCCTTTCTAGAGAAGGAATTTCTCTCGAAAGAAGTGACTGGAAGGAAAGTAGAACTCGACGAGGTTGTCGAACCTTCTCTCGAACTTGCGAGTAGCGCAACACCGGAAGAAGTTCCTGTGGTGCCTGCACCAATAAGAGAGGAAGCTAATGATGATGATCATGAAACTTCGGTTGAAGTTGCTACAGAGCCTCGCAGGTCAACAAGAACTCGTACCACCTGATTGGTATGATCCCGTTATGAGTGTCATGTTGGTGGACAACACCGATGACCCTGCGACATATGCGGAAGCGATGATGAGCCTAGATTCCAATAAATGGCAAGAAGCCATGAAATCCGAGATTGGATCCATGTACGAAAACCAAGTATGGACTTTGGTGGACTTACCGGATGGTCGGAAGGCTGTCGAGAACAAATGGATTTTCAAGAAGAAAACAGATGCTGATGGTAATGTTACTGTCTATAAAGCTCGACTTTTCGCAAAAGGGTTTCGACAAATTCAAGGTGTTGACTACGATGAGACTTTCTCACCAGTAGCGAAGCTAAAGTCTGTGAGGATTTTGTTAGAAATCGCTGCATATTATGATTATGAGATATGGCAGATGGATGTCAAAACAGCGTTCCTCAATGGAGACATTGATGAAGAGTTGTATATGATGCAACCCAAAAGTTTTGTCAATCCTAAAGATGCTAACAAGGTATGCAAACTTCAACGGTCCATTTATGGATTGAAGCAAGCATCCCGAAGTTTTGGTTTTATACAAACTTATGGAGAAGCTTGTATTTACAAGAAAGTGAGTGGGAGCTCTATAGCATTCTTAATACTATATGTAGATGACATATTGTTGATTGGGAATAATGTAGACCTTCTTAATAGTGTCAAGGAATATTTGAATAATAGTTTTTCAATGAAATATCTTGGCGAAGTAGCTTACATATTAGGCATAAAGATTTATAGAGATAGATCGAGACGCCTAATACCATTGTCACAAAGTACATATTTGGACAAAGTTCTAAAGAGGTTTGGAATGGAAGATAGCAAGAAAGGGTTCTTGCCCATGTTGCCCAATACGACCTTGAGTAAAACTCAAAGTCCAGCAACGGCAGAAGATAGAGAAAGGATGAGTAAGACTCCCTATGCCTCAGCCATAGGATCTCTAATGTATGCCATGTTATGTACTAGACCCGACATTGCATATGCTGTTAGTTTGACTAGCAAATATCAAAGTGATCCAGGAGTGGATCATTGGACAGCGGTCAAAAACATCCTTAAGTACTTGAGAAGAACTAAGGATATGGTTCTTTCTTATGGAGGTGATGAACAGCTCGTTGTTAATGGTTACACCGATGCTAGTTGGAACACCGATCCGGATGATTCTAAATCTCAATCTGGATACGTATTTACTTTGAATGGTGCAACAGTTAGCTGAAGGAGTGCAAAGCAAAGCGTTGTGGCAAGATCTTCAATTGAATCGGAATACATAACTGCTTTGGAGGCTTCACAAGAAGCGATATGGATGAAAGAGTTCATTACAGAGCTCGGTGTGGTTCCAAGTGCGCTGGACCCAATGTCTATCTACTGTGATAACATGGGCGCCATAGCCAATGCGCAAGAACCAAGGTCACACAAGAAGCTGAAGCACATCAAGCTACGTTTTCACGCTATTCGGGAACATGTCCAAGATGATGACATAAAGATTTGCAAAGTACACACAGATCTGAATGTGGCGGATCCGTTGACTAAACCTCTCCCGAGGGCAAAACATGACCAACACCAAACTGCCATGGGTGTTCAGTATATTACCATGTAATCTAGATTAGTTGACTCTAGTGCAAGTGGGAGACTGTTGGAGATATGCCCTAGAGGCAATAATAAATGTAGTTATTATTATATCTTTGTGTTTATGATAAATGTTTACATTCATGCTATAACAGTATTAACAAGGAAACATTAATACTTGTGTGATTTGTAAACTAAATTAAAGTCCCTAGTAAAGCCTCTTTATAATACTAGCTTGTTGGTTAATGAATGATTGTGGTTTCCCTATCATTAACATTGAGATGTTATTAACAACAAGATCATATCGTTAGGAGAATGATATGATGGACATACTCCTATAGATAAGCGTAGCATAAAGATCAAGTCATTTTAATAGTTCAATTGCTATATGCTTTCTGATACATAGTAACCTAATTCCTTCGACCATGAGATCATGCTTATCACCATCACCAGAAGGATGCTTTGATGACATCAAACACCACACCGTAACTGGGTGGCTATAAAGGTGGCATTGAGTGTTCGGAAAGTATGGGTTGAGACACATGGATCAAGAGTGGGATTTGTCCATCCATATGACAGATAGATATACTCTGGGCCCTCTAGGTGGAATGTCATACAATTGGCTTGCAAGCATGTGACTGGCTCACAAGGGATCACATATCACGGGAACAAGAAAAGAGTACTTATCAGTAACGAGGTTGAACTAGGTATGTAGATATACCGACGATCAAAACCTCGGATAAGTAAACTATCGTGAGACAAAGGGAAATTGGTATCGAATGTAAGTGGTTCATTCGATCGCAAAGTAATCATAGAAATATGTGGGAGCCATATGAATTTACAGAATCCTCTATTGGTTATTGTTCGGAGAAGTGTCTCGATCATGTCCGCATAATTCACGAACCGTAGGGAGACACACTTAAGGATTCGATGTTGAGTAGTTATGGAATGATGAGTAAGAGACCGAATGTTGTTCGTAGTCTCGGATGGGATCCGGGATATCACGAGGAGATCCGGAATGGTTCGGAGAATAAGATTCATATAAGGAAAGTCCTGTTTCAGGGTTGGAGAATGGTTCCGGTGTTTTCATCGGGAATGTTCTAGAAGGTTCCGGAAGGTCCGGCACTCCGGAGGGGAAGGGTACATGAATGTGTCATAACAAGTTGGAATGGTTGCGTCATGTACTAGGTGTCATCGCTGAGAAAAATAAAGGGATAAATCAAATCCTAGAAGTCAAACGCCAATTTGAAAAGTCAAACGGCAAGTTTGCTTGGTGGAGGGAGAGTAGGAAACCTACTTGGGGAGGAGTTCCTCTTCCTCCACCGCCGGCCTTGGAGGCCGAGTTGGGGTAGGACTCCCTCCCCCCTGGCCGGCGCCCTCCACCTATAAAAGGAGGGGCAGGGCTGCCCCTCTAGACCTACACCTCCACCATCCAAAACCCTAGCCCTAGCCGCCGGCCCTCCTGCAGCCGCCGCCGCCCTAGGGAAAACCCTAGCCGCCGACTTGGGGCTTTCCCAAGCCCTAGCCGCCGGACTAGCCCTCTCTCCTTGGTGTGTCTAAACCCTAGATCGCCAAGGCCTCTCTCATAGTCCACCATACTCGCTCCGGCTTAAGGAAAAGCCCTGCGAGATCTCCCCTCTACTTCCGGTAGCACGCCGTCATGCTGTCGGAATCGCGAGGAGAGTGCTACAACCTCCACTGCCTGCTGGAACAAGGGAGAGGAAGGGCTTCATCGAGTACCGAACGTGTGACCGACTGCGGAAGCGCTGCCGGAACGCAGCGCCAGAAGGATCGCCTACACGATCTTGAGATCGGCAAGAGTACGACTACATCACCCATGAGAATCCGCTCTCGTTAAACACTTTGGAATCTTCGAGGGTGAGTTATTCTATCGACTCGTTGCTACAATCTAGTAGATAGATCTTGGCTTGTTTGTTTGTATGCGGTAGAATTTTTTTGTTTTCCATGCTACGAACCCCTACACACACCTCACCACGGGAGGGTCCGCGGCGGTGGTAGCAGCACCATTCCCCAAACCCTAGGGTTCGGGAAGGGGCTATCCTGACCAGGGTAGGACCCCAGGATCAAATCGAACTGGACCAGATGGATGAGCGTGGTCGACAACCTCACCCCGCACCACGGCTGCGGCCAGGACGGTCCACGGCGGCGCGAATCACCGACGACATCATCGCTGACCACGGGGTCAGGAGAGAAGAAGAAGAAAGGTGAGATCGAGGGAGAGACAGAGAGTAAGTTGGGCTGGGTGGGCCGAAAACCCTTCGGGGTGTTATTTTGACGTTACCCTACTGGGCCACAAGGGCCCAATAAAACCAAACACACAGCCCAAACCATTTAGAGCCTGTTTTTAATAAATAGGAAAAGACCAAAATGCCCCTCAACTTAAATAAATTCTAGAAAATAAAATAAAAGTCCAAAAGTTATAAATAAAATATTTTTGGATTCACAATAATCCAAACTATCCAAATAAATTAAGAGATAAAATTTTAGACATATAAATTTTATTAAAATTTTATAATATATATTCCTTATGGAATTTTACAAAATTAATGAAAGATGATAAAAATAAATAAAAATCACTTTCATTATATATTAATAATGTAGTATTTTATAAAAAATACTAAACAAATATTTAATATCCATTTTTGGTATTTAATGATAATTCTTAAAAGAATTACTAATTAAATAAAATACAAATAAAAAGGAAATAAAATAAAAGAATACAATATTCTAATATAAATAATAAAAATTAATATTTATAAATCCTTTATTATTAAAAATAATTTTTATAATAATGGGGAGAAGGCATATCAAGTTAAATGATGCATTACATTACTTTGCATAATCATTTTGCTTCTTTAAATATTGTCCTTACCAGGTAATAATGATGTTTTTGTAGACATAGAAGCTCAAGGTCCAGTGCAAGCATCATACTTCACTACCTTGCCATCACAAGGCAAGTTCATCACTTGCTCATATCCTTTGAAGAGTCTTTATCAAAGTATTTGCAAATTGTGTGTTATCATATCTACTCTAAAGAAATAAAATATTATTTTCACAAATAAAGAAATCTTAGATATCATCCTAAGTGATGATATAATGGAGCAATAGAACTTAGTGTTCTATTTGCAACAATGATGATTAATTAGGGACTTAATAACCCGTGACATCAGTGATTCTAGCTCCGTATATTACGCGTTATCCGTGAGATTTGGAATGGGACAGAGAAGTGAGCTGTATCTTCCTCCTCTCGCATGAAGCCGGATGTGCAGGTCGTGGCTGTTATCCTCGTAGCGTGCATATTAATTGGTAATTCGTAGAGGATATGCAGCATATGGGTGGGAACCCTCATCGTCCCATGATAGTTCTGGCATCTAACGGTTTATACAAACCATTGCTGTAATTCATTATGTGGGCATGGTGTACACCAAGGAGGCATGCGAGGTCGCGAAGGGGGCAGTGATTGGCTTGGAACAACTACTGGGCCCCACATCATGGAATTGTGGACGGGAAAGTACACCCGTTTGTGCAATAAGGAGTTGATCTCTCATGGGTAAAGTAATGCACCTCTGCAGAGTGTAAAAATTGTAACTTGTTACTCCCTGTTCCGGGAAGGAGCTACGAACGCGGCAGGAAAGGAACTCCATGAAAGTTTTGGTCAACCGTGAAGGCTGATGGTCATAGATTTTTATAATAAAATCAATCTTTGAAGAAAGATTTACAAAAAGTACATAGTGCCAAGGATTTATAATCCAAGGTGGTAGTTAGAGCATCAAACTTCCCACCTTGCATATAATGAACTTGTTGGGTAACGCAGTTACTCATCCTTTCCTTTGATCCCTTGCTTAGACTCTAAGGATCCCGAAGACGTGCCAATGTATGCAGATTAATGCCAATAAGATGTGTTCTACGAGGAGCCTGACCTGTCCGTAGGTGTTGAAGGAGTGGATTACGAAATCCGCTATGGTGTCGATGATAATGTGTCCAACTAAGTATCCTAGTTAGTAGTAACCAACAGATCCGAGCTGCATGAACTCTATAGAATAAGCTGCTGAGCTCAACTCCTAGTCGGGAAAGAGGAGACTCTTGATGATTATCAAGGATCATTCACAGAGCAACTTCGTCAACTTTTAAAGATCTTTAGTTGTCCAACTAAAATTCCATTGAACACTATAACCTACTATGTTGACCGGATGTTATCCAAGTATCGTGTGAGTATCCAACTTCTAGAGGAGCTTGGATTATATCACGATCTACCTATAGGTGAAGGTAGGAGTCACTTAGCAGCATATCATGTTGCTGTTGTGGAGGCAATAGCTAATATTCGGGAGCATAAAGCCAAGGAGTTAGAAGGTAGCACATTTTCTGTGATACCTCATGATTCTATAGACTCGGAGCCTATACCGGATCATCTTACTTTGGTTAAGAATCATCCTAGGTTAGCTTCCAAGTTTATGGATAGATACCGAACACTCGTTGCGTCTTTTTATAAGACACATCAAGTGATTATCGAAGATAAAAATGACATGTTAGAGGATCTAACTGATCCGGAAAGGAGGAAGCAGTTAGCAATCCAGTTGGAAAAGGAAGCAAGAAGTAGTAGTGCAACACCTATCTTTAAGGATATACCTATAAATCCTGAATCTTTTATACCATATCCTTATTCACCAAGACCTGAACCTATACATGATCCTAATATGGATATGAGGTATGCAGTACCACAGGGTTCAGAGGATGGTTCTGACTCAGAAATTCCTATTGAAAATTCTGATGGTTGGAGAAGGGGATCATATGAAGGATATCATGAACATCAGATGTCCACAGATGGTTCTGACAGAAATGTTGGAAAATCTAGCTGGATAGGTGTAATAATTAACCCTAGTAACAGTAGTTGAAATGCCATGTCGATAGATAATCAGGATGAAGAAGAAGATCCTGAGGAGAGAGTGTTTGGATCATCAACATCTTCTCAAAACCCACGGAATATACATTATCCAGTGTTTAACTATCTTGCCCAAAGGAGCACCTGGGAAGCAGTAGGATCTGCGTATCCTCTTGACAACTCAAGGAATGAAGCTCAGGAGATGCAAGAGGGAGATAATGTTGAATATGTTTCCGAAGACTTTTCAGCTGAGCTGGAGGGAGTCAATGCGCTCAGGTTGAGTAATGAGTCAAGTCCTGTGTAACATCCCAGGATTAGCACCTAGAAATAAAGAGGACACAGGGTTGAGCATTGCATTCATGCATAAGAAAATATGGGGAATTTTCGCGCAAAACTAAAAGAGCTGTAGAGGGATCAAGATCTCTCTTGTTCTGATGGAAACACCAGGACAGGTGCGATGGATTTCGACATGACCTCTATTGTACTTTTGTGTTTGAGGGGAAAGAAATCCAAATTTGAATATTCAAAACATATATTTAAATTGCAAAAGAATAAAGTTATAATTAGAAATAGTGTTACAAGTATATTCAGTGACTCACGGTGGGCGTTCGGGTAACCCGAAAAATTCGGGTCGGGTTATTCGGGTTTTCAGAAATTTGGGTTCTCAAAATTAAAAACCGAATTTTTTCCAAAAAAATTAAAACCCGATCGTTCGGGTACCCGGAAAATCGGGTTCGGGTTCGGGTTTTCCCGATTTACCCGAACTAAACGGGGGAACTGCCCTTCGTCGGCTCGATGCAGATACTCCCGTCTAGCGTGGGTAGCCCAACCCTATGGCGCTCGTCATTCGAGATCCCCACAGCTTGGCGAGCGGCCGGAGTCGTGCGAGATCCCCACAGCTTGGCGAGCGGCCGGAGTCGAGCAGATGTAGCCTGCGGCGGCGGCGACTTATGCAGGTGAGTAGAAGATGTGTGAGCAGAGAAGTCAAAGAACATGGAGGTTTGGGGGAGGAAGGAAGAGCAGGAGGGCTAGAGGAGCTGACGGGCAAGATAGAGACGGACACAGAGGCGTTGATGCACTCAGGGAGAAGAGCGGCGGAGTTGTGGCAGGCGTGAAAGAACATTTCTTAATCCCTAGTGTTTTGAGTGTTAGATAACAATACCAAGGATCTTTTAATGTGTGTTGAAGTGTTGCAGCTCTGAACTCTGCCTTTGGGGGCGGATAATCCGGCCCCACCAGGGGCGGATAATCCGCCCCTCCCTCTGCCCAAGCAAGCGCAAGCCTCAGAAGGGGGGGCGGAATATTGGCCGGACTTTCCGGCCTGGCCGGATAATCCGCCCCTCAGGGGGGCGGATAATCCGCCCATCCTGCTCATCGCCAAGGCGCAAGCCCCAGAGAGGGGGCGGAGTTTCGGCCGGACTTTCCGGCCCCGCCGGATAATCCGCCCCTCAGGGGGGCCGGATTATCCGCCCCCCCAGATTTTCTCCAAGCTTCACCAAGGCGCAAGCCCCAGAGAGGGGGCGGAGTTTCCCCCGGAGAGTCCGCCCTTGGGGCGGAATTTTCCCAGGGGGCGGATAATCCGCCCCAAGTGGGGGGCGGATAATCCGCCCCCAAAGTTGGGCAACGGCCAGATCTGGGGAGGGGGTATTTAAGCCAGCCATCCCCCTCCTGCCAGAACTCTTGATTCAACTCGACAAAGAATAGATCAGATCTCAAAACTTCATACAAGAGTGCTCCACCAAGATCCACCCAAAGGCCCCATCCCTTTGGGAATCGAAGGAGGAGAACTCGATCTTCATCATCAGCAATCAAGCGCTTCATCTCCTCTCCATTCATTTGGAGATCCTTGTTTTCGTTTATATTGATAAACCTTGTTTTTGTGACAGCTTGTTGTCATCCCGGGAGCCCCCAATTCGGTTGTGGGTGTGTGCCCCGATAGTATTGTAAAAGGCACCGGTTCCCGCCTCGAAGGGATCCAATAGTGGAGAAGGTGGATCAGGCCTCTCGTGGCGAGATCCATCGGAGAATAGGGTGAGGCCTATTGTGGCGTGGTGGTCTTAGAACCGCCCACCCCTCCAACGCAGATGTACTTCCCTTAACAAGGAAGGAACTGTGGTAAAACAAATCCCTGTGTCTCCGCGTGCTCCACTACGGTTTCCTCGCTCCTCCTTTACGTGCTTAGTAGTTAGGGTTTCATATAGGGAAATTCTCGTAGTTGCATATCTAGAGAATTTGCTTTGTGTAAAGCCTAAAATTGGAAAAAGTATTAAAAATTGGTTAGCACCTATTCACCCCCCCTCTAGGTGCCCATACGATCCATTTCAATTGGTATAAGAGCCTCGGCTCTTATTTCGGGCTTAACAGCCTAAGAGAAGTATGGGTTCCAAGGGAGATGGGAGTGATGCTCCGGAGGTAGTCACCATGAACGATCTCAAGACGTTGGAAACAACCTTGGTGAGTTCTATGGAGGCTAAGATGGAAGAGATGCGTCAATTGATAATGCGTCTCTCCACATCTGCAGCATCACCTCCATCTAACTCTGAGGATACCACTCCGCAATCCAAGGAAATGGGTAAAACTGTTTCCAAAGATAACGAAGTGGTAGGTGATGATACAAGTAAGAGCTCCTCCTCGAAAAAGGATAGCGGTAAGGATGGATACAATGAGGTTTCTCATGTGTATTCCCCTAATCCGCCTATTCCTCACCCACATATACATAATAGGGGTGATCCACCCAAACTGTCAGCTTCTACTTTCTCTCAATGGCAATTTTTGATGAAATCTCATGTGTGCAGTTCCTCCATAGAGTTGTGGAAGATCATCGAAAATGGTCTTCACGTTGGAAATCCTAACAATCTCACAAGGAGAGAAGTGGTCGATAGCCAACTCAATGCTACGGCCCTACACATGATACAGCTTGGTGTGGGAGATAAAGACATGCCACACATTCAGCATCTTAGCACAGCTAAAGAAGCTTGGGATGCTCTCACCGAGCTCTTCATCGGGAATGAAAGTATGAGAAGGAATAGATATGATGCCTTGAGCAATGAAGCTGAAGGATTTTATATGCTGGATGGAGAAGACCACGAGGACATGTATAGGAGGCTCAAGGCAAGAGCTACTACCTTCAGAAACCACGGCGCGGCTTATGTTGATGATGCTTGGATCAAGCGCAAGTATGTCAGTGCTCTTATGCCATTTGAACCCACAGATTTGAAAAGTCTCCAAGGTAGGCATAATTATCACCTCATGTCATCCAATGAGGTAATGTAAGAAATGGCCGCATTCAAAGTGGCTGCCAAGAATGCCGAAGATGCTCGTGCTCGAGCTATGGGGATGCAAAAGGGGGTAAACATGGCTTTGAAGACTAGTGTGGTTGATCATGATGAATATGCGGTAGAAGGCATGGACTGTCCCGAAGATATAAAAAGGATCCACGGACAATACTTGGCTCTTTATGCAAGAAACTTTTGGAAAGATCCAGCCAAGGCTAAAGCTGAACTAGATCGCAAAAGTGGAGCCTATGGAAGAAAAGAAAATGGTCCCAAGCTGAGAACTTGCTTTAATTGTGGTGACCGGTTGCACTTCGTAGCTGAGTGTCCATATCAAAGTAGAGAGGATAATGGAGGAAGACTCATTTTCAAGGACAAATCAAAAGCTCCACGTAAGAAACAGTTTGTAAAGAAAAATGCTCCTTTCAAGAAGCAACCAAAGATTGTTCTAGTGGCTCAAGAAGAATATTCATCGGGGAGTGAAGATGAGGACGAGGACGATAGCTCTCAAGAGGTGGCTGCTATAGCCACCACATCTACATCAACATCACTCTTCGACTCTCCAAACGAAAACATCATCAACAAAAATCCTACTTGTCTCATGGCAAGAAGCTCCGAGGTAACTTCTTCTAACTCTTCCTTTCCCAAGGCTATGATAGACATGGATGATCCTGCTAGTCTTAAGGTTAAAGAAGAGATTATTGCCTTGGATTATTTCTATACTAACTTGCAAGGTGAGCACAAAGTTCGTTTTGAGGCTCTTATGGATCAGTTGGCCCAAAACGAAGCTCTCCTCGAAGAAAAGGGCAGAATTGAAAGGGAGGATGCAATGGAAATTGCATCCCTAAAAAATGCTCTTGAAGAAGAAGAAGAAGCTCGGGTCTCTCTTGAAGAGAGGCTTGAGTCTATGGAAGAGTCACATGAAGAAATTGTGACTAAACTCGTTAAGGAACGTGACAATGCGGTCACCAAGGCAAAGAAGTTAAAGAAGGAAAGGATTGACTTTGGGGATGCTCATGATAGACTCTCCGAGGAATTGGAGAAACTTGACAATGCTCACAAGGCGTTGAAAAACGAGTTCTCTATCCTCAATGAGTCACATGATCAGCTTCAAAATCGATTGACCATATATGATACTCCTATCTCGTCCAACTCAACATATAGTAACAAGAAAAATGCTAATGTGGAAAAAGGAGTGATCAAGGACATCACTACAAAGGACAAAGGTGTGCTTGATGAAGTCCTTGACAAGCAAAGGTCAAATCATGGTAGAGAGGGACTTGGATATGTCACCAAGTCCAAGAAGAAGAAAACCAAGAAGAACAAGACCAAGAATGTGCAATTAAAGACAAGCACGGCTGAGAAGGTTGTCACAAAAGACAAGACTAATAATATTGGTTTTGCAGGTTCTCACAATCCGAATTATGAACTCTTTTGTGATGATTATGGCGATGTTTATGCTTATTATGTTGGTCCTTTTGATGAATATATTGCTTGGTCTATTTGGGTCCCAAAGACCCTTGTTACTAACATGAAAGGACCCATTGAAAAATGGGTACCTAAAACCAAGAAGTAATTTTCTTGCAGGGCTATGCTTCTGGTGGGTCGAAATGGGTGCTGGATAGTGGCTGCACTAGTCATATGACCGGAAGCAAGGAGATCATCACGGAGATGCGTCCAAATCTTGATAATATCACAGTCTCCTATGGTGATAAGTCTAAATCTCAGGTATTGGGTCTTGGCAAGGTTGTGGTTGCCCACGATATCTCTCTCGTGGACGTCATGCTTGTTGAGACCCTTGGCTACAATCTTCTTTCTGTTCGTGCCCTTGGCAAGATGGGTTTTGCTGTTTTTATCGATGATGATTTGGTGGTACTCTTATGGAGCAAGTCTCTAAAGGTCGCTTTCGTTGGATACGTCGAAAATGACCTGTATGTGGTGGACTTCTCCGGGAAAACCACTTCGGGTCCGATGTGTCTATTCGGAAAGGCCGACGTGGGCTGGCTATGGCATCGCCGTTTAGCCCATGTCAACATGAGAACTTTGCAAAGTCTCCAAAAGGGTGGCCACATTCTTGGACTAAAAGACAATGTCTCTTTTGCCAAAGCCGTGTTTGCAGGGCCTGTGTTGAAGGAAAAATGCATGATTCTCCCCACAAGAGGAAGACTATTGTGTCATCGAAGAGGATCTTGGAATTACTCCATGTGGATTTATTTGGACCTCCTTCTCATGCAAGTCTTGGTGGGAAGAAATACTGCTTGGTCATCGTCGATGATTACTCAAGATATACATGGGTATATTTCTTCAAGCTGAAAAGTGAGACTCAACAAACTGTCATTGACTTTGCCAATGAAGTTCAACGTCAACATAATGTTCCCATCTTGGCAATTAGAAGTGACAACGGCACAGAATTCAAGAACTACACTTTAAACGAGTTTCTTAGCGAAGAGGGGATTAGACACCAATATTCCGCTGCGTACACCCCTCAACAAAATGGTGTAGCCGAGAGGAAGAACCGGACTTTGATGGATATGGCAAGATCTATGCTAGCTGAATTTAAGTCTCCTTATAAGTTTTGGGCTGAAGCTATATCCACTGCTTGTCACTCATCAAACCGGCTTTACCTTCGGAAGATCTTGGACAAGACCCCATATGAAATACTTACCGGCAACAAACCTAACATCTCATACTTCAGGGTATTCGGGTGTAAGTGTTTCTTTCTTATTAAAGGTGTCCGTTTGTCAAAATTTGAATCCAAGGCTTTAGAAGGCATTTTTGTTGGTTACGGTGCCGAATCCCACACTTATAGAGTCTACAACAAGCTCACTGGGATTGTTGTAGAATCGTGTAGTGTGGAGTTCGATGAAAATAATGGCTCCTTTGTAGGGCAAGTTGATGTTTGTGATGCAGATGTTGAAATACCCCAAGATGCCATAAGAAGAATGGGCGTGGGATTTTTCCGCCCCATTGAGGAACCCCTTGTGGCGGATCGGGAAGGACAATGCTCCACTCAAGTGGAGCCCTCATCTTCACAAGATCAACAAGCTCCTACTATTGGAGAAAACTCTGCACCAACACCGCAACCTGCTGAAGATCATCAGTCTCCTGGACAAGATGGTAGTCCCAGGCCGGATTATCCGCCCCCTCCAAGGGGCGGACAATCCGCCCCTGGCACTCCAACTTGTACCAGGGGATCCGAAGGAGAAATCAACACCTCTGAAGCTCCCAGGCCGGATGCTCCGGCCCCCAGGGGCGGATTATCCGGCCATGGCTCTCCAACTCCAGTCAGGCTTTCTCAGGAAGATGGTTCTGGTACTTCACCTCCCAGGCCGGATAGTCCGGCCCCTCCAAGGGGCGGATTATCCGGGCCTGAAGAAAATGCTCAGCAACAATCTTCTGGCAGTACTGGTGACCAAGATCAAGGGCACTGCAGTAATCAAGACAAGGATACAACAATTGAATCCACTCCTTCAAGAAATAATAAGGATATTGAGGCTCGTCGCAAGGCTCGTGCGGATCGCAACCTTGAACTAAGAGGTCACACTCTTGACAAGGTAGTTGGTGATCTACGACGAAGGGTATCCACTCGAAGAGAGCTTGCTAGCTTCTGTGATCATCAAGCTCACATTTCCATGGTTGAACCAAAGAAGGTTTTTGATGCTCTTGAAGACCCCGATTTGGTTGTTGCAATGCATGAAGAATTAAACAAATTCGAACGCAACAAAGTTCGGAAGCTCGTAGAAAAGCCAAAGGATTGCCGCAATGTTATCAGCACCAAGTGGATCTTCAAGAACAAACAGGATGAAAATGGCATTGTTGTGAGGAATAAAGCACGACTCGTGGCTCAAGGATTCTCTCAAGTAGAAGGGATTGATTTTGGCGAGACCTACGCTCCTGTGGCTCGCCTTGAGTCCATCCGTATCCTTCTTGCATATGCAGCTCATCATAATTTTAAATTACAACAAATGGATGTTAAGAGCGCTTTCCTTAATGGTCCTCTACATGAGTTAGTATACGTCAAGCAGCCCCCGGGGTTTGAGGACCCCAAATTTCCGAACCATGTTTACAAACTCGATAAGGCGCTCTATGGCCTTAAACAAGCCCCACGTGCGTGGTATGAGCACCTTAAAGAGCTTTTGCTAGACCGTGGATTCGAAGTTGGGCAAATCGATCCCACTCTTTTTACTAAGAAGGTCAATGGGGAGCTTTTTGTATGCCAACTTTATGTAGATGACATTATTTTTGGCTCTACTAACCAAGCTTTTAACGATGAATTTTCAAAGCTTATGACTGACAGGTTTGAGATGTCCATGATGGGTGAGCTAAGGTTCTTTCTTGGATTTGAAATCAAACAACTTAGAGAGGGAACCTTTATTAATCAAGCTAAATACATCCAAGACATGCTCAAAAGGTTCAAGATGACGGATCTCAATGGCGTTGCTACCCCAATGCAAACAAAGTGTCATCTTGAGCTCGATCCCAAGGGTAAAGATGTGGATCAAAAGGTATACCGATCCATGATCGGCTCTCTCCTTTACCTCTGCGCATCTAGGCCCGATATCGTGTTAAGTGTAGGAGTGTGTGCAAGGTACCAAGCCGCTCCTAAAGACAGCCACTTAGTGGCGGTCAAGCGAATCTTCCGATATTTGGTTCATTCCCCAAATTTTGGGTTATGGTATCCCAAGGGCTCAAGTTTCTCTCTGTGTGGTTACACCGATTCAGATTGGGCTGGTGACAAAGATGATAGGAAATCAACCTCTGGTGCATGCCAATTCTTGGGCAGGTCTCTAGTGTGTTGGTCATCAAAGAAACAGAATTGTATTTCACTCTCAACCGCCGAAGCTGAATATGTTGCTGCTGCAAGTGCTTGTACTCAATTGTTATGGATGAGGCAAACTTTAAAGGAACATGGTGTCAATTGTGACAAAGTGCCTCTTTTATGCGACAATGAAAGTGCTATCAAGATTGCTTACAATCCTGTGCAGCATACAAGAACCAAACATATAGAGATTCGCAACCACTTTATTCGGGATCATGTTGCTCGTGGAGATATTGCTCTGTCCTTTGTGAGCATGAAGAACCAACTTGCTAATATTTTCACGAAGCCCCTCGATGAAGCAAGATTTTGTTATTTGCGGAATGAGCTAAATATCATAGATTCAAGGAGCTTGGCTTGACTATTCTTGCACACTCACTTGCTCTTATTCATGTATTTGGTTTAGATGCGGGCATAGACATAGGGGGAGTGTGGTCCTAATTGATTGGGCCAACCCTCCCCCCATAATGCCGAAAGCAAGTAAAATCATTTCCCTTAATATCATTTTGTGATATGTGGGTCATCGATGAGCATTGGTTTTGAACTCAAGATACATCTTCGCGGTGTCATGCCATGCGCTCCAACATGGTGGCTTCGGCCACCGCCCTCTTCCTCAAGAAGAGTTGGTTTTTCATGGGTCTCGTTGGATTTTCTTGCATACCTCTTGTTCTTATGGAAAACACACTCAAATTTGGCTTTTGGTTGATTTGATTCTTGCAAATTTGGGTGCGTAGTACCATCTCAGTTTGATTCTCTCAACCCAAGCCTTTCCCTCCCTCCTTGGGACGTTAGCATCGCTCTTCTTCCTTTTTGGCGTTTCGATGCCAAAGGGGGAGAAGTAGTTCTATTAGGTCTCGTGGATTTGCAAGGGTCGGGCACAAGCTCTTCGGTTTTAGTCGTTTTTATTTGCTTGCTTGTGCCTTTTCTAGCGTGAGCTTGTGCCTTTTCTAGCGTGAACTTGTTTGCTAGCTTGTGCCTTTTCTAGCGTGAACTTGTTTGCTATTTGTGTTGCTATTTGTGGTTGATTGTGTAAGACTATGTCGTACTCCACAGTTTGGTACTATGTTTGGTATTCATGGATTTCTGGATTTATCTATCATGAACCCCATGGATTTCTGGAATTATGGAGCATATTTGATGACTTATGGATTCATGGGATTATCTATGTATGCCTTGGCTATATTTTCCGGTGGTATGACTTTCTTTCACCAAACCTTAAAGTAGTGTTCTACCTAGTGTGTGTATTTGTATTCAAATGCAAATCTTAAATATGCACACATCTAGGGGGAGCATCTTTCATTATCTAAGGTGGCACTTGCCGGTTTCACTGCAAATCCTAGTATTGTCATCTAACACCAAAAAGGGGGAGATTGAAAGAACATTTCTTAATCCCTAGTGTTTTGAGTGTTAGATAACAATACCAAGGATCTTTTAATGTGTGTTGAAGTGTTGCAGCTCTGAACTCTGCCTTTGGGGGCGGATAATCCGGCCCCACCAGGGGCGGATAATCCGCCCCTCCCTCTGCCCAAGCAAGCGCAAGCCCCAGAAGGGGGGGCGGAATATTGGCCGGACTTTCCGGCCTGGCCGGATAATCCGCCCCTCAGGGGGGCGGATAATCCGCCCATCCTGCTCATCGCCAAGGCGCAAGCCCCAGAGAGGGGGCGGAGTTTCGGCCGGACTTTCCGGCCCCGCCGGATAATCCGCCCCTCAGGGGGGCCGGATTAGCCGCCCCCCCAGATTTTCTCCAAGCTTCACCAAGGCGCAAGCCCCAGAGAGGGGGCGGAGTTTCCCCCGGAGAGTCCGCCCTTGGGGCGGAATTTTCCCAGGGGGCGGATAATCCGCCCCAAGTGGGGGGCGGATAATCCGCCCCCAAAGTTGGGCAACGGCCAGATCTGGGGAGGGGGTATTTAAGCCAGCCATCCCCCTCCTGCCAGAACTCTTGATTCAACTCGACAAAGAACAGATCAGATCTCAAAACTTCATACAAGAGTGCTCCACCAAGATCCACCCAAAGGCCCCATCCCTTTGGGAATCGAAGGAGGAGAACTCGATCTTCATCATCAGCAATCAAGCGCTTCATCTCCTCTCCATTCATTTGGAGAACCTCCGATCTAGTATTTCTTTCAAAGATCTAGATCCTTGTTTTCGTTTATATTGATAAACCTTGTTTTTGTGACAGCTTGTTGTCATCCCGGGAGCCCCCAATTCGGTTGTGGGTGTGTGCCCCGATAGTATTGTAAAAGGCACCGGTTCCCGCCTCGAAGGGATCCAATAGTGGAGAAGGTGGATCAGGCCTCTCGTGGCGAGATCCATCGGAGAATAGGGTGAGGCCTATTGTGGCGTGGTGGTCTTAGAACCGCCCACCCCTCCAACGCAGATGTACTTCCCTTAACAAGGAAGGAACTGTGGTAAAACAAATCCCTGTGTCTCCGCGTGCTCCACTACGGTTTCCTCGCTCCTCCTTTACGTGCTTAGTAGTTAGGGTTTCATATAGGGAAATTCTCGAAGTTGCATATCTAGAGAATTTGCTTTGTGTAAAGCCTAAAATTGGAAAAAGTATTAAAAATTGGTTAGCACCTATTCACCCCCCCTCTAGGTGCCCATACGATCCATTTCAAGGCGCCCTGGCGGCGGCTTGCGAGTCACACGGTGGGGAATCCGTGAGTTTAGGTCTTCAGGACGTGTGTGGATTGTGTTCACATGACAAGGTCAACTATTAACCTGACCTTGAGTTGTTGCTTCTTGGGCCTGATAGTGGAAATTTATAGTTGGGCTGCTAGCTCGGCTACACAAGTGATTAGCCTTTACGTATACTTCGGGTAGTTCGGGTTGTTCGGGTAACGTGGGCTAGAATCCGAATTTCTCAAAATTAATTCGTATTTTTACATTTGCAACCCGATCTTGCACCCGACTTTTCGGGTTTCGGGTAATTCGGGATCGGGTCCGGGTTTTTCGGGTTCGGGCTTCGGGTGTCGGGTTTTATGCCCACCGTGATACTCACATCCTTGAGAGATTATTTATGATTGGGATATAATTAAATCACAAGTATTATAATAAATAAAAGAAAGGATTACTCTATAATATAATATGGATATATAATCCTGATTACAATGGAGTAAATGGGACCAATTCAATAAAATGAAATTGTTGTAATAATATTTATATATATATATACATATAGTATTGCTATTCTTTTAAAAAAGAAGAATGAAAGTGCATTACAGGAAACAATTAATAATAATAAAAAAAGTAATTACATAAATGGAGTAACTCAAATAATTTTTATTACAAGAAGAAATATATATTACATTGTCTTTACAAATGAATGGAATAAGAAAAATAAAACAAGTAAACATTATTGAAGGTAATACAATAATACGATGTCTTCACATTATTCAAACAAAAAAGAAATTACAATAATATGAAAAATAAAACCTAAACTAAAACTGGTATCTTCTTTCTTCTTTGTTTTATTTCCTGCAAAACAAAAGATAAACAAAACATGCTAGAAGTGAGGGGTTAGTATAATAAGTTGCTCTCAAATAACAACAGTGTAATGCATTATTTTGTCTCCTCATTGAGCTAAGTTGTTTTTAGAAGGGGCAAGTTTCACCAAATGAATAGTATCTATTCTTATCTAACAGTGGCCTCAGTCTATGCATCACATGCAAGGGGCAAGTTTCACCAAGTAGAAGAATATCCAAAACAGGGATAAATATCAGAATCAGTCAAGCTCATCCACACCATCAGGTTTCATTCATGGAAACTTGCGCCCGAAGGGACCCATTTGACAGAAACTCACACACCACATGCAACTGATGTGTTGTCAACACAACAGGGAAGGTACCAACCATAGAAAAGGAACACCAGCCGTACCAGTACTGCTACTACATCCTTTCCACAAACATCATCAGCCCTCCTTTGTTCTTATCAGTTCTCTTTCAAGAACACACAAACCACAGTAAACTAACTTGCCACCAAATAAGAACATCCTTGTTCTTATCTATCTATCATTTCACCAAACTGATCCCAACAATTAGCATACATAACAGCTTCCACAAACTAGTGGAAGAATATGTGGAATCAGGAAGAGGAAGGAGAGGAGAAGCTTACCAACAGCAAGAGGAACTGGCCAACAGTAGCACAAGGGGAGGAGGCCAGCAGCAAGGAAAGCAGGCCACCAACAGCATTAGGAGCGCAGAGTAACAAGAAGGGGAGCCAACAACAACACCACAAGATAACTCTAATCCAAACCTCACATTCCAGTTAAAGGTCAATCACTTTTCCCTTTGATGCTTGTTCTCATCATAATAAGGAAAAAGGGAGAGTTGTGAGAAAAGGTACTTTCAGAATTGCATACAAGTGGTATGCAAGATCATCACCAAGTATTTGGGAAATAATAACATTTGTTATTTTCAAACTAGCCCAATCAACATCATATCATTTCACTATGGAGCATACTACTGTGCACACTCTTATGAGGAACCACAGTAGAGTATCCACCAATAATGGAAGCCATTATAGGGTAAAATGATAACCATACATGTTATCAAAATCAAGTGCCTCAGCCTTTGCATCATTGGCTAGGTCAAGAATTTCCTTCACAAAAATCAACCATAGAAACTGATCTTAGACAGGAAAATAACATCCATGCACTATTCAGCTTCAGACCAGCATCATTAGCTTATTATCTAGTTTTACTAGATAAGCATACCAACAAATCAAAGCTGCTAGGCTACATGGCACATTCCCAGAGGGTAGCACCTCTGTACCTAACAGATTCAGAATGTCTTGAGCACTAGCTCAAGTCCATTTTCTTAAATCCACAAATCATTTTCCTAAAAAGATTCAGGAATCATTTAAAATGGTTGTTATCATATAGGCAGTGTACTCATATTGGCCACTCAGTTACACTTACTAATCAAACAATATTATCATTTCCCTAGTCAACCATCTAGGAAGTCATTTATCGAGTTATCAAGATATATCCTAATTCATATTTGTCCAAGGACATGCCTTTGTAAGATATGATCATCAATAGAATTCAGTTGAACATTATGAATTCATAACTTATAAAAAAATATGAGAACCACCACAAGATTAGATTGGCAGTGCCAAAGCATAGCTTACACATATTTTAATTCAATCCCAAGAGCATCACATAGTTCTGTAATAAATCCAGGAAGTTTACTTATATCATTTCCCTGAATATTTACTTCCAGGAATCATTTTTAACCCTAGCTGTCAACATAGATATCTAATTTTAGTTCAATACAGACTCCAGATCATCATTGAACCAAAGGTTCAATAACTCAAAGCCTAGTATATTATCATCTTAACCAGCTACCAACTTAACCACATTTTTTTTAGCAAAACCACTTGTTCTCTGATCAAACTAACAGCCAAAGATAACTGTACAAGTGACAAATACCAAGTACTGGTAGTGTGAAATTAAGATACCTATGTCACACCTTTGACCTGAGAATAACAGTAATCACAAACCTCTCTTCTAACAATAAATTTTACAAGCTATCCAATATATTTCATCAACACAATTTCCTCCACTTAGCAATTCAAAGGGAATCAGATCCTCATCATACAAACACTAGGACAGCGCATTCGTGCTACTTAGGATAATCCTATCATCAGAGAGAGAAATATGTAGAGGATTCAAGTGGAGAAGAAAAGGGAGAATCCCTACTTACCCGTGGTCCTCGCTTAGAGATGGGAGAGGAAGCAGACCGACGGTGAAGATTGGTGTGGCGGCACGGGGAGCACCGGTGGCGCTCAACCCACGCCAAGCCGCGTTCATAGAGCTCACAGTGAGGAAGACGACACCACCTCCTCACCAAGGCACCAGGGCGATGCCAGAGGAGCGTCAGAGCACCACATCCTCGACAACAACATAAACCCTAGCCATCGGAGAGAGAGAAGTGTGGCTAGAAGAGGGCCCAAGGATCAAATCCAGCTGGGCTATTCGATGTAGCATCGTCAACTACCTCCACATGCAACACGGTGGCGGCCTGAGGGTCTAGAGATGGTCGGAATCGAGCGGCGACGACGAGGAACTTCCAGTTGCCAGAGAGGAGAAAGAGTGGGTGAGGATGAACAAGCTCGAGAGAGAGAAGGGGGGTACTGGGCCGATGGATCGGTCTTGTGGCAATGGGTTGGGGTTTGACCCCAAGGCCAGTTGGGTCCCGATGGGCCCATTGGTGGGCCTGGCCCAATTCCAAAGGAAAAATAAGAAAATAAGACATTTATCAAATCACTAAATGACCAAACTACCCCTGAACATAATTTATACTCTAGAAAAATATAGAAAAATCCCACAAATACATATGATATATCAAAATAACCACAAAAATAAAATCTACCTAATAAAAATATAATTTTAATTATTTAAAATAATTATAAAGTAAAATAATTATCAACACTATTAAATCTTAAATGAAATTTTATATAATAAAACAGAAAGCCTAAAAATAAATAAAAAATCATTTTTGTGTATCAAAATAACTCTACTATTTTATAAAAATACTAACTTAGAGTTTTACAAATAAAACATAAAGCAAATATTTAAAGACACTTAATTCTTTGATGATTTTTATAAAAAATAAATATAATTCTTAAAAATAAATAAAATTCATTTGTATGGTTTTGAATAAATATATTACACTAGATGAATATTAAATATATTATTAGAAAGGTCTTTAATATTTTAAATAATAAATCCTTATCTAATACATATTTTGTGAATTCTTTAAAAATAATTGTTAAGTAAGAAATAATCACAATTCCTATAAAACCTTGAGCAATTAGTGTCTTTGTACTAAATTCCAAACCCATAACTTAAATACATAATCAAATTTAAGTATAACTTTTAACTCTAAGATATATTATTTTAAAAATCTTATTAAGAATCCTTTTAAATAAACATTGGGTATCACCCATTTATATAATATGGTGAATAATCATTATATCTTAACCACTATTAACATAATTTTAAATTCTAACAAATTACTGATATCATCTAATTATGATTCCATTAAATAAATACATATTCTTTTCATAATAGCAAAACAAATTTAATCTAATCATTCACTTAAATATAAAGTGAATAATTCCACATCTTAGTTATACCTATCATAAATCTAAAACTTGGGAATAATTAAAATATATTACATCTTAAGTTTACTTAACCTTTTAAAGTTAACTTTAGTCTCAAAAGCTTATAAACATCATGTCTAATAAACTACTTATGTTTTTATAGTTAACTTTGGTCTATTTAAATTAAGACATAAATCATCTCAAGTCCAAACTAATAAATCAAACACCAAAAGACATTAATCATGTCCTATTAACAATGAAGATTGTTTAAACCTTAGAAAGGAAATCTTTTCTTCAAATGTTATTATTTTTGCCACTTCAAACAAAAATCTTATAATAAGTTCTTCAACTCTTAACAACTCAATCCCAATGAATTTTATCATAGTCACCACATGACAATTAACCATAATCACATCATTTTATACTTTACTTACATATTTTGGATTGTTAACACTTAGATTCCTTATAAAGATCATTACTTATAAAGTAAAATTTGAAGATAAACCAACTCTTAAAAGAATCACTTGAATTCACTTCACTCAAAGTATTCGGGATTCAGTTTGGGAGTTTTACAAAAATGCATAGCATTACTTATGCATAACTGCATATTGCTTCTTTAAACATTAGTCCTTACCGGGCCAATGATGCAGATTTCAGATATTGGATCTTATGTCGTCTCGAAGACCGTGAGTGCATAGTCTTGCAATCACAAAAGGCAAGTTCACACTTGCTCATGTCCTTTGATTATTTTCTGTAAAGTATTTTACAAATCTAGTGTTGTCATCACCTCCATTTGAAAAAGGTCAAAAAACACTATTTTCATAATAATATGATTATAGGTTATTTACCATGAGGTAATAACCTACCATAAGAGTTCCGGTGGTAAAGGAACATATTATCTAGGACTTAACAACCCATGTCGCCAATGATTCTTGTGCCGTATATTACGCGTTGACCATGAGATTTGGAATGGGACGAAGAAGTCAGTTGTATCTTTTCCCTCTCGCATGGAGCTGGATGTGCGGGTCGTGGCTGTTATCACTCGTAGCATGCATATTATATGGTAATTCGTAGAGGATATGCAACATATGGGTGGGAGCCCTCAATGTCCCATGATAGTTCCGGCATCTGAATGGTCTGTACTGCCAATTGTCGTAATTCAATAGGTGGGCTGGCGTACACCAAGGAGCTGGATGTGCGGGTCGCGGAGAAGGCAGTGATTGTCTTGGGTCTTAGTCTGGGCCTCACACCAAGGAAGTGTGAACGGGTTCGCGGCCCGGATGTGCAACAAAGATAAGATCTCTCATGGGTAAAGTGACGCACCTCTGCAGAGTGTAAGAACTGTAACTTGTTTCTCCCTGTTCCAGGAAGGAGCTGCGAACACGGCGGGAAAGGAACTCCATGAAATTTCTGGTAAACCCGTGAAGGCTGACGAACATAGCATTTCAGAATAAAAGCAACCTCTGAAGAAATGTTTACGAAAAATTGCATGGCCTACGACCTATGGTTTGTGGCTGTAGATATAGTGCATCAAACACTCCTTTTCTAGTGAACTTGCTGAGTACGCTCGTACTCAACGTATCTTCTTAACCCTTGCTAGGTTCTAAATCCAGTATAGACGATGTCTACATCAAGTATGCTCCAGGAATCATCACCAGAATCTAAAGTTCTTCAATGAAGTCAAGAAAGTCAACATATACATCAACTCAAGCGAAGACGAAGTTATTGATTAGATAAGAATATAATCTCTAGCCATAGAACCTATTTCCGTAGAGTACCGCAATAGCAGCAATACAAGCCAAATAGTTAGATGCTAATTTTATTAGCATAATAGTTATGAGTTGTTTATTTCCGATTCTTCTTTGTAAGAAGTTTCTTACCCTCTCTTTAACCTAGAGTGTTCTCTGGATCTTGTGTAAAGAGTTGAGTTGTAACCTATAGTCATGTCTTGGACCTGCTATGTTTCTGTTGTACTACTCCGAGGGATGTAATACTAGTGAACGGTGTTTCATTGGTGTTATGTCAACGACTATAGTGTACTACATCATGCAGTGGTATGCTGGGTCACCTAAGTTGGTATCAGAGCATATTCTTTGACCTCAGGATTAAAACCCTTTTAGGAAGATCTGTAGGTTGGATAGTGACTATAGGAGCCATCTTATCTAAACCAAATATTCATATGACTTGTGATGAGTATCCACCCGAGGATAATATTTTCACACCTAAGTCAGATGCTTAAGTCATTCTTTCTTAGGAGTAAAGTTTTTATCTTTTCTCAGTATAGTGCTACATAGTGTCTTCCGAAGGAGACATAAACCACAAAGATACTGTAGGAAATTCAATTGGTCACGGTAGTTTAGAATCAAGTTTAAGACATCAATTTAAGTAGTCCTAATGGTGTAGTCTAACCTTAGAATTCAAGTAACATAATGGAATCTTAGTGTTAGTTGATAACCAAAGACAACGTGATGAATCTCATTAGGATAAATGTTGATGTAATAAGTAGTAGTCATGTGGGATTCACTTGAGAATTCTACGTGATGAAGTAAGATTATGTTAAGACTTAATGAAAGTGTAATGAGAAACAAAGTCATCATGGTTAAGATCAACTCCTAAATCATGATGAAGAGGTAAAATATAACAAGATCATGGTGGGATTAGTTCCGAAATCATGATGAGAGTATAAATATGAAATGTAATTAATAGATTATCTTGTAGTAGAGTAAGAAAATAACATGATAGAACTTTGATAGAAGTCATGGGTATCATAAAATTGTGATAATCTTCAGTTTTAGGTGTTAAATAGAAACTCATTAGTCGTTCGGAGTGGACACCAGAAGCCAACGACGCATTCGAAAGCCTCAAGCGGCTCCTCTCCACCTCGCCCGTTTTGGTCACACCAAAAGAGCGCGAACCCCTTCTGTTGTACATAGCAGCCACACACCAGGTGGTCAGCACAGTACTCGTGGTCAAACGACCCGAAGAAGGCAAGACCCACGGAGTACAACGCCCAATTCACTACCTCAACGAAGTACTCACTCCAACAAAACAGCGGTACCCGCACTACCAGAAACTGGCCTACGGCGTGTTCATGATAGCTCAAAGACTGAGCCACTACTTCCAGGAGCATCAGGTGATGGTCGTCAACGAGGCACCCCTGAACAACATCCTGAATAATCCAGAGGCCACAGGACGCGTGGCCCTATGGGGCATTGAACTATCACCCCTGCACATTATCTACGAGAAGCGACACGCAATTAAATCACAAGTCCTTCCGGACTTCCTGGTGCACTGGATGGAACTACAGCTGCCTGACACCCCAGACATGTCGCAGTCCTGGACAATGCATTTTGATGGCTCCAAACGCGAAGCCGGAGCAGGGGCAGGAGTCATACTGACCTCCCCGCAAGGTGACAAGATGAAGTACGTCCTTCGGATGAAATTCAGAGCCTCCAACAACGAGGCCGAATACGAAGCCCTCATCCATGGCATGAAGATGGCAAAAATATGTGGCGCAACGCGCCTGGTCATATACGGTGACTCCAACCTTGTCGTACAGCAGACGATGAATGAGTGTGACGCACACGCCGAAAACATGATCGCGTACCGCGCGCTATACAACGCACTCGAAGGAGAATTTGACGGATGCGAACTTCGGCACGTCAGAAGAGAGAGCAACGAGGAGGCCGATAAACTTGCCAACATCGGCTCCACTTGTGCAAGGGTACCACCAGGTGTGTTCCTCGAACAGATCTGCGTGCCATCTATCAAGCGGAAATTCCTCAAAGGATCACCCGAAGAAGCAGAACACTCGGGGGCTACGCTACCCGAAGGTCATGAAGGACCCGAAAAACTGGATACCGAAGTTGCCATGGTCAACCTGATGCAGGTTATGGCAGTCGAAGAAACTTGGACACGTCCATACCTCCAGTTCCTGATAAACGGAGAATTGCCTGACAGCCCGACAGATGCCCGGCGCATATCTCGTCGGTCAAAAGCCTTCACCATCATCAACGGTGAGCTGTACAAACGCAGCATTACGGGTGTACTACAGCGGTGTGTCACCATCAATGACGGCAAGGCCATACTCCAAGATATTCACGAGGGCATCTGCTGTTGGAGATATGCCCTAGAGGCAATAATAAATGTAGTTATTATTATATCTTTGTGTTTATGATAAATGTTTACATTCATGCTATAATAGTATTAACAAGGAAACATTAATACTTGTGTGATTTGTAAACTTAATTTGAAGTCCCTAGTATAGCCTCTATACTTCACTAGCTTGTTGGTTGATTAATGATTGTGGTTTCCCTATCATGAACATTGAGATGTTATCAACAACAAGATCATATCGTTAGGATAATGATATGGTGGACATACTCCTATAGATAAGCGTAGCATAAAGATCAAGTCATTTCAATAGTTCAATTGCTATATGCTTTCTGATACATAGTAACCTAATTCCTTCGACCATGAGATCATGCATATCACCTTTACCGGATGGATGCTTTGATGACATCAAACACCACACCGTAACTGGGTGGTTATAAAGGTGGCATTGAGTGTTCGGAAAGTATTGGTTGAGACACATGGATCAAGAGTGGGATTTGTCCATCCATATGACGGATAGATAAACTCTGGGACCTCTCGGTGGAATGTAATCCAATTAGCTTGCAAGCATGTGACTGGCTCACAAGGGATCACATATCACGGGAACGAGAAAAGAGTACTTATCAGTAACGAGGTTGAACTAGGTATGCAGAGATACCGACGATCATAACCTCGGATAAGTAACATATCGTGAGACAAAGGGAAATTGGTATCGTATGTAAGTGGTTCATTCGATCGCAAAGTAATCGTAGAAATATGTGGGAGTCATATGAATTTCCAGATTCCTCTATTGGTTATTGTTCGGAGAAGTGTCTCGATCATGTCCGCATAATTCACGAACCGTAGGGAGACACACTTAAGGATTCGACGTTGTTTTGAGTAGTTATGGTATTATGAGAAAGAGACCGAATGTTTTTCGGAGTCTCGGATGGGATCCGGGATATCACGAGGTGATCCGGAATGGTCCGGAGAATAATAATCATATAAGGAAAGTCCCGTTTCGGAGTTCGGGAATGATTCCGGTGATTTCATCGGGAATGTTGTAGAAGGTTCCGGATTGTCCGGCACTCCGGGGGGGGGGGAGGTGTACATGAATGTGTCATTACATATTGGAATGATTGCATCATGTACTAAGTGTTCTTGTTGTCCCAAATAAAGGATTAAATTGAATCCTAAAACAGAAAAGTCAAATATCCAGTTTGAAAGTCAAACGGCTAAAACAAGAAACTGTGGGAAACAAGCAAGAGGAGTTGGAAACCAACTTGGAGGAGGGGCAGGGCCTCCTCCTCTAGACACACAAGTTTCTACCTCTAATCTCCGGTTTAGAGCCGTTCTGGTTTAGAGCTTCTAATTGCTTTAGCCTACGGTTTAGAGCCTTCTAATTGGTGTGTCTAATCCCTAGACCACTAATAGTACTCTCTCATACTCCACCATACTCGCTCCGGCTTAAGGCGAAGCCCTGCGGGATCTCCCCTCTACTTCCGGTACCACGCCGTTGTGCTGCCGGAATCACGAGGAGAGTACTACAACCTCCGCTGCCTACTGGAACAAGGGAGAGGAAGGTCTTCGTCGAGTACCGAACGTGTGACCGACTGCGGGAGCGCTGCCGGAACGCAGCGCCGGAAGGATCGTCTACACGATCTTGAGATCGGGAAGAGTACGACTACATCACCCACGAGAATCCGCTCTCGTTAAACGCTTTGGAATCTTCGAGGGTAAGTTATTCCATCGACTCGTTGCTACAATCTAGTAGATAGATCTTGGCTTGTTTGTTTGTATGCGATAGAATTTTTTTGTTTTCCATGCTACGAACCCCTACAGTGGTATCAGAGCCGTGTCTATATGTAGATCTGTTGCACGAGTAGAACACAATGGTCATTGTGGGCGTTGATGCTTTTATTGTCGATTGCTTCTTGTGTACTTTGCATCTTGCGGTATGTTGGGATGAAGCGGCCCGGGCTAACCTTACATGACATCGTTCATGAGACTTGCTCCACGCTTGACATGCAACTTGTATTGCATAAGTGGCTTTGCGGGTGCCTGTTTCTCCTAGCATAGTTAAGATCCAATTTACAACGGGTGATTAACAATACTAGTATCAATGTTGTGGTTCTTGTTCGTGAGTTAGAACGACACTTATTGAAAGCCCCAAACCACGTAAAATATGCAAAGAAAGTAGAGGCGTCTAACTTTGTTTTGCAGGGGTGTGCAGTGATGTGATATGGCCATGATTGTGATTATATTTGATGTATGCAATGTTCCTTATTGTAAGTCGGCAACCGACAGGAGCCATATGGTTGTCTTTAATTTATGTTAAGACCCGCGTGTCTATTCAAAGTAGTTGTAATAGTTGAAGCCGGTGGACGACAACCATGGAGTAGCGTCATTGACCTTGATGCAATGCCGGTGATGATGGAGATCATGTTCGTGCTTGAAGATGGAGATCGGAAGCACAAAGAAGAAAGGCCATATCATATCACATATATATTGAATTGCATGTGATGTTAATCCTTTATGCATCTTGTATTGCTTAGTAGACGACGGTAGCATTATAAGATGATCCCTCATGCACATGAATTTCAAGTCATAAAGTGTTCACCCTTAGTTAGCACCGTTGCTAAAGCTTGTTGTTTCGAAGCACCACGTGATGATCGGGTGTGTTAGATTCCGCAAGTGTATACAACGTGAGCAAGCCAGATTTGCTCATGCGGAAACTAAGGTTTGATCTTGACGAGCCTAGCATGTACAGACATGGTCTCGGAACACGAATCACCGAAAGGTAAAGCATGAATCATATAGTAGATATGATGAACATGATGATTGTTCGCCATTGAAACTATATCAACTCTCGTGATGATCGGTGTTGATGTAGTGGATTTGGTTCGTGTGATCACTAAAACAATGTGAGGGATATTGTTTTGAGTGGGAGTTCACCTAGATTAACTTTATTAATTAATTTGAACTCAATTTGTCATAAACTTAGTCTAAACTATTGCAAATATGTTGTAGATCAATGGCAGCCCCTACCATCAATTTTAATGCGTTCCTAGAGAAAGAAAAGTTGAAAAACAATGGAAGCAACTTTGCGGATTGGTTCCGCAATTTGAGGATTGTCCTCACAGCTGGTAATTTGACCTATGCAGCTGATGCTCCCGATGAAGTAAAGAATGTTTACCTCGCTCGGAAGAATCAGTACTCCATAGTTCAGTGTGCTATCTTGTATGGTTTGGAATCGGAGCTTCAGAAAAGGTTTGAGGATTCAGACCCATATGATATTGTCGAGGATCTCAAATTGATTTTTGAGACTCATGCGGCAATTGAAAGCTATGAGGCTTCTGAAAAGTTCTTTAACTGCAAGATGGAAGAGGGCAGCTCCGTCAGTGAGCATGTTCTTAAGATGTCTGGGCACGCAAACAAACTTCAAAGCTTGGGTATAGTGATTCCTAATGCTTTGGGGATTTACCGTGTCCTCCAATCACTACCACCAAGTTACAAGAACTTTGTGATGAACTACAACATGCAGAACATGAACAAGACGTTGCCAGAACTCTTTGCCATGTTGAAATCTGCAGAAGTGGAGATCAAGAAAGAGCACCAAGTGTTGTTGGTCAATAAGACCACCAAATTCAAGAAAGGCAAGTCTAAGCCAAAGGGACACTTCAAAAAGGGTGGTAAGAAAGTTACTACGCCGGCGAAGAAGTCCAAGGCTGGACCCAAGCCTGATACTGAGTGCTTTTACTGCAAGGGAGAAGGTCACTGGAAGCGGAATTGCCCAAAGTACTTGGCGGATTTGAAGAACGGCAACATCAAGAAGAAAGGTATATCTGATATACATGTTATTGATGTGTATCTCACTAGTACTCGTAGTAGTGCCTGGGTATTTGATACTGGTTCGGTTGCTCATATTTGTAACTCGAAACAGGTGCTGCAGAATAAACGGAAGCTAGCGAAGAACGAGGTGACGATGCGCGTGGGAAATGGATCAAAGGTTGATGTGATCGCGGCCGGCACGCTACCCCTTCATCTACCATCGGGATTAGTTTTATACAGAAATAATTGTTATTTGGTGCCTGCGTTGAGCATGAACATTATATCGGGATCTTGTTTATTGCGAGACGGTTACTTGTTTAAGTCCGAGAATAATGGTTGTTCGATTTATATGAGTAATATGTTTTATGCACATGCACCTTTGATAGATGGTCTATTCTTATTGAATCTCGATAGTGGAAATACACATATCAACAACATTGAGGCTAAACGTTTGAAATCAAGCGATAATTCGACCTATATGTGGCATTGTCGTCTTGGTCACATTGGAGTGAAACGTATGAAGAAACTCCATTCCGATGGACTTCTTGAATCACTTGATTTTGAATCACTTGAAAGATGCGAAGCATGTCTGATGGGTAAAATGACTAAGACTCCATTTTCTGGTATGATGGAGCGAGCTACGGACTTATTGGAAATCATACATACCGATGTGTGTGGTCCAATGAGTGTAGCATCGCGCGGTGGTTATCGTTATGTTCTTACCTTCACGGATGACTTGAGTAGATATGGGTATATCTATTTCATGAAACATAAGTCCGAAACTTTCGAGAAGTTTAAGGAGTTTCAAAGTGAGGTAGAGAATCAACGTAACAAGAAGATTAAATTTCTACGTTCTGATCGTGGAGGTGAATATCTAAGTTACGAGTTTGGCGAGCATTTGAAGAAATGCGGAATACTTTCACAATTGACACCGCCGGGAACACCACAGCGTAATGGTGTGTCCGAACGTCATAATCGAACTCTCTTAGATATGGTTCGATCTATGATGTCACTTACAGATTTACCGCTATCATTTTGGGGTTATGCATTAGAAACAGCCGCATTCACTTTAAATAGGGTACCATCTAAATCCATTGAAACGACACTGTATGAATTATGGTTTGGGAAGAAACCTAAATTGTCGTTCCTTAAAGTTTGGGGATGCGAAGCCTATGTAAAGAAGTTACAGCCGGACAAGCTTGAACCCAAAGCGGAAAAATGCGTCTTCATAGGATACCCGAAGGAAACTATTGGGTATACCTTCTATCATAGATCCGAAGGCAAAATCTTCGTTGCCAAGAATGGATCCTTTCTAGAGAAGGAATTTCTCTCGAAAGAAGTGACTGGAAGGAAAGTAGAACTCGACGAGGTTGTCGAACCTTCTCTCGAAATTGCGAGTAGCGCAGCACCGGAAGAAGTTCCTGTGGTGCCTGCACCAATAAGAGAGGGAGTTAATGATGGTGATCATGAAACTTCGGTTGAAGTTGCTACAGAGCCTCGGAGATCAACGAGAACTCGTACCACTCCAGATTGGTATGATCCCGTTATGAGTGTCATGTTGGTGGACAACACCGATGACCCCGAGACATATGAGGAAGCGATGATGAGCCCAGATTCCAATAAATGGCAAGAAGCCATGAAATCCGAGATTGGATCCATGTACGAAAACCAAGTATGGACTTTGGTGGACTTACCGGATGGCCGAAAGGCTGTCGAGAACAAATGGATTTTCAAGAAGAAAACAGATGCTGATGGTAATGTTACTGTCTATAAAGCTCGACTTGTCGCAAAAGGGTTTCGACAAATTCAAGGAGTTGACTACGATGAGACTTTCTCACCAGTAGCGAAGCTAAAGTCTGTGAGGATTATGTTAGCAATCGCTGCATATTATGATTATGAGATATGGCAGATGGATGTCAAAACAGCATTCCTCAATGGAGACATTGATGAAGAGTTGTATATGATGCAACCCAAAGGTTTTGTCGATCCTAAAGATGCTAACAAGGTATGCAAACTTCAACGGTCCATCTATGGATTGAAGCAAGCATCCCGAAGTTGGAATCAACGTTTTGATAAGGTAATCAAAAGTTTTGGTTTTATACAAACTTATGGAGAAGCTTGTATTTACAAGAAAGTGAGTGGGAGCTCTGTAGCATTCTTAATACTATATGTGGATGACATATTGTTGATTGGGAATGATGTAGACCTTCTTAATAGTGTCAAGGAATATTTGAATAATAGTTTTTCAATGAAGGATCTTGGCGAAGCAGCTTACATATTAGGCATAAAGATTTATAGAGATAGATCGAAACGCCAAATATCATTGTCACAGAGTACATATTTGGACAAAGTTCTAAAGAGGTTTGGAATGGAAGAAAGCAAGAAAGGGTTCTTGCCCATGTTGCCCAATACGACCTTAAGTAAAACTCAAAGTCCGACATCGGCAGAAGATAGAGAAAGGATGAGTAAGACTCCCTATGCCTCAGCCATAGGATCTCTAATGTATGCCATGCTATGTACTAGACCCGACATTGCATATGCTGTTAGTTTAACTAGCAGATATCAAAGTGATCCAGGAGTGGATCATTGGACAGCGGTCAAAAACATCCTTAAGTACTTGAGAAGAACTAAGGATATGGTTCTTTCTTATGGAGGTGATGAACAACTCGTTGTTAATGGTTACACCGATGCTAGTTGGAACACCGATCCGGATGATTCTAAATCACAATCCGGATACGTATTTATTTTGAATTGTGCAGCAGTTAGCTGGAGGAGTGCAAAGCAAAGCGTTGTGGCGAGATCTTCAACTGAATCGGAATACATGGCTGCTTCGGAGGCTTCACAAGAAGCGATATGGATGAAAGAGTTCATTACAGAGCTGGGTGTGGTTCCTAGTGCGCTGGACCCAATGTCTATCTACTGTGATAACATGGGCGCCATAGCCAATGCGCAAGAACCAAGGTCACACAAGAAGCTGAAGCACATCAAGCTACATTTTCACGCTATTCGAGAACATATCCAGGATGGGGATATAAAGATTTGCAAAGTACACACAGATCTGAATGTGGCGGATCCGTTGACTAAACCTCTCCCGAGGGCAAAACATGACCAACACCAAACTGCCATGGGTGTTCGGTATATTACCATGTAATCTAGATTAGATGACTCTAGTGCAAGTGGGAGACTGTTGGAGATATGCCCTAGAGGCAATAATAAATGTAGTTATTATTATATCTTTGTGTTTATGATAAATGTTTACATTCATGCTATAATAGTATTAACAAGGAAACATTAGTACTTGTGTGATTTGTAAACTTAATTTGAAGTCCCTAGTATAGCCTCTATACTTCACTAGCTTGTTGGTTGATTAATGATTGTGGTTTCCCTATCATGAACATTGAGATGTTATCAACAACAAGATCATATCGTTAGGAGAATGATATGGTGGACATACTCCTATAGATAAGCGTAGCATAAAGATCAAGTCATTTCAATAGTTCAATTGCTATATGCTTTCTGATACATAGTAACCTAATTCCTTCGACCATGAGATCATGCATATCACCTTTACCGGATGGATGCTTTGATGACATCAAACACCACACCGTAACTGGGTGGTTATAAAGGTCGCATTGAGTGTTCAGAAAGTATTGGTTGAGACACATGGATCAAGAGTGGGATTTGTCCATCCATATGACGGATAGATATACTCTGGGCCCTCTCGGTGGAATGTCATCCAATTAGCTTGCAAGCATGTGACTGGCTCACAAGGGATCACATATCACGGGAACGAGAAAAGAGTACTTATCAGTAACGAGGTTGAACTAGGTATGCAGAGATACCGACGATCATAACCTCGGATAAGTAACATATCGTGAGACAAAGGGAAATTGGTATCGTATGTAAGTGGTTCATTAGATCGCAAAGTAATCGTAGAAATATGTGGGAGCCATATGAATTTCCAGATTCCTCTATTGGTTATTGTTCGGAGAAGTGTCTCGATCATGTCCGCATAATTCACGAACCGTAGGGAGACACACTTAAGGATTCGACGTTGTTTTGAGTAGTTATGGTATTATGAGAAAGAGACCGAATGTTGTTCGGAGTCTCGGATGGGATCCGGGATATCACGAGGTGATCCGAAATGGTCCGGAGAATAAGATTCATATAAGGAAAGTCTCGTTTCGGAGTTCGGGAATGATTCCGGTGATTTCATCGGGAATGTTCTAGAAGGTTCCGGATTGTCCGGCACTCCGGGGGGGGGGGGGGGGAGGGGTACATGAATGTGTCATTACATATTGGAATGATTGCATCATGTACTAAGTGTTCTTGCTGTCCCGAATAAAGGATTAAATTGAATCCTAAAACAGAAAAGTCAAATGTCCAGTTTGAAAGTCAAACGGCTAAAACAAGAAACTGTGGGAAACAAGCAAGAGGAGTTGGAAACCAACTTGGAGGAGGAGTTCCTCTCCTCCAAGCCGGCGGCCAGCCCTAGGCCGAGTTGGGGAGGGACTCCCTCCCTCCCCTGGCGCGCCAAGCCCCTCCACCCATAAAAGGAGGGGCAGGGCCTCCTCCTCTAGACACACAAGTTTCTACCTCTAATCTCCGGTTTAGAGCCGTTCTGGTTTAGAGCTTCTAATTGCTTTAGCCTGCGGTTTAGAGCCTTCTAATTGGTGTGTCTAATCCCTAGACCACTAATAGTACTCTCTCATACTCAACCATACTCGCTCCGGCTTAAGGCGAAGCCCTGCGGGATCTCCCCTCTACTTCCGGTACCACGCCGTTGTGCTGCCGGAATCACGAGGAGAGTACTACAACCTCCGCTGCCTGCTGGAACAAGGGAGAGGAAGGTCTTCGTCGAGTACCGAACGTGTGACCGACTGCGGGAGCGCTGCCGGAACGCAGCGCCGGAAGGATCGTCTACACGATCTTGAGATCGGGAAGAGTACGACTACATCACCCACGAGAATCCGCTCTCGTTAAACGCTTTGGAATCTTCGAGGGTAAGTTATTCCATCGACTCGTTGCTAGAATCTAGTAGATAGATCTTGGCTTGTTTGTTTGTATGCGATAGAAATTTTTTGTTTTCCATGCTACGAACCCCTACATCTGCGGCCACCACGCAGGTAGCCGCTCCCTCGTCGCCAAAGCTCTGCGAGCAGGATTCTACTGGCCAACGGCCATGAGCGACGCGAAGGACATCGTCCGTAGATGCAACGGGTGCCAACGGTTCGCCGACAAACCGCACGCACCTGGGTCCAAACTTCGACCCATACCCATAGCCTGGCCTTTTGCCCAATGGGGTCTTGACATGATTGGCAAACTGCCAAAATCCTCGAAGGGAGGACACGTTTTCCTCCTGGTCGCAGTTGACAAATTCACCAAGTGGATCGAGGCCATGCCAGTCACCAACCAGAAGGGCACAATCGCCGTCAAGTTCTTCGAATCCATTGTCTATAGATTTGGCGTACCGCACAACATCATCACCCACAACGGATCAAACTTCATCTCTGAAGAATTCCAGGATTTCTGCGAAGGCCTCGGGATCAATATCACATATGCCTCAGTGGCACACCCGCAAACAAACGGGCAAGTAGAAAAGGCCAACGGCCTAATCGGCGCTGGCATCAAGAAGCGCCTCATGAGCTCACTCGAGCACAAAGCTGGAAACTGGACGACAGAGCTACCGTCTGTCCTATGGATCTTACGTACTACGCCAAACAGCTCCACCGGCTACACTCCGTTCTTCATGGTGCACGGAGCTGAGGCCGTGCTACCAGCCGAAGTACGCCATCAGGCTCCACGCATCGTCGCTTACAGCGAAGCCGAGTCCACGGCTGCACTCGAAGATGCCGTCGACACACTCGATGAAGCACGGGATATAGCAGCAGCTAGATCAGAGGTGTACCAGCAGAGTCTCCGCAACTATCACAGCCGCCGGCTGCGCCCAAGGTCCTTCGTCGAAGGAGACCTCGTCTTGCGACTCAAGCAAAAACGACCGAACAAACTCGATTCACCATGGGAAGGACCCTACGCCATCACCGAGGTCATCCCAGGTGGCGCCTATCGCCTAAAGCACGTGGAGTCCGGAGTCGCATACTCCAACCCGTGGAACATCTCGCACCTGCGATGATTCTACCCGTAGCAGCCTACCCCCCTTTTTACTTTAAATAAGGCTTTCAACCAAGGCTAATCAGCCAAACCATGTACCTCCTCCATTACGATATAAATAAAGCTAAGTGTCTCGCTCCCAACCTTCGGTTGACTACTTTTCTGCAACTTCACTACATGCTACAAACGCACTCGGGGGCTCCCCCCACCTCACGATTTCATCGACTGAGGACAAAACGTGTACACCTGAGTAGCTGACCACGTCAGGCAAACGAAAAGGGCACGTACTCAATCAAAGCACTGCGTGCTCACAAATAAGAAAACCTTTACAACAAAGGGCACATAAACGCCCAGCCGCAATACACAAATTTTACATCTATCTGTTTATTTTCAGGTCCTACCTATTCTGAAGAATATCTTGAGCACGCTGCTCAAACAAGTCCACAATTTGCTCGGCATACTGCCTTACAGCCGCATAATGCGGACGCATGTTCCACTCGCCACCATCTGGTCGAGGAGGTGGCCCGGTCGCCACAGCAGTCAAATCTACGTCAGGGCGGTGCACCCTCACAAGAGACAAGGCAGCCTTCACCCCTGCGACGAGCTGCTGCCGCACCATCTCCTTGACATTTCCGGTATTCCAAAACTTCGTCAGAAGACCTGCAAGAGTCGTTGGCACGGCATCCAACGGAAACATGACGTGCAGTACCGAAGACAGTGATGTCTGCACCTGGCGGAGCACCCGCGAAACTTGGTAGACGCGATCCTGCACCGTCGCCAGAACCATGGCGTGATCACGGTCCATCCAGAAGAAGCCGCCGGCCTCCATGTCCTGTTGAGTCAAAAAGTTGACTCGAACAGCAATACGCTCTTTCTCTTCCCTCGGAGCAATATTGGCACATGCGACAAGCGCACAAAACAAAGAGTAAGGCCAGCTCACCTAAAGAACTGGGCTACAGCCCGAAAGAAGGATCAACTTACATTGCAGCTGCTCGGACAATCGACCCAGCTCCGCCATCAAATACTCCTCTCTGGCTGCACCACGGTCTGCTTTGGATTTCCAAACGTCAGCACGACCGCGTAACCCAAGCAAATCCCTCTCCAAGCTACGCACGCGATCCCGAAGAAAAGCGAGCTGCGAGGAATCATCCAATGATGCTCGCAAGGGCCTTTCAGATGAAGTGTCAACTAGGTCAGCACCCGAAGGAGCCTATAGCAGCAGAAAGGCACACAAACATTCAACCAAGGATAAAAGCACAACACGGAGGAATTCATTAAAATAAGTCCACTACGTGGCACAAGGATGGTACCACAAAAGATATTTACAATAGAAGCAGATTACAAACTACTCTACGCCTACTATGCCTAAGGTGCAGGACACTGAGTCGCCTCAGAGCCAGACTGCCTAGCCTTAGCCTCGCCCTGCTGCCGCAGCGCGTACTCAGACAACAAGTCAATGAGCTTGGGCCCATATCGTCGGCAGCGAGCGGAGTAGGCGGCGAAAGCTACCTCGGATCCATCCGCAGCCGACGGCATCCGAGAAGTAATCTAAGGCAGGTCCAGCTCCGCCCCAGCCGCCATGGCCATCGCCAGCCCGACAGACGCCCTGATGCCCTTCTGCTTGCGCTTGTACGCCGTAGACGCTTCGCCTGACAGAGCCTCTGCCAACGAATCCACATCTTCAAGGGACGCACCCTTCGGGAAGAGCTCCTGGTAGAAGCGACCAAGGACCTCCTTCGCCTTGGCAAGGGAGTTGACGACGGTGCTGCAGCGGTCTTCGACCGCTACAGTGGCATCATCCAGAGCACTCCCGTGCTCCAGAGCACCGCGGTCGAACTCAATGCCTGCGGCATCTGAGACAAAACACAAGAAAGACATGAAGAAAGGTAGCATAAAAAGAAGATCCATCGAAAAAGAAACAAGTCCCAAAGCTTGTACTCACTCGAAATGGCCTTGGCAGCAGCCATGAGCTTATCTGCCACCCCCTTTTCACGAGCAGCCGCAACGGTGGCCAGCTGCTCCTCACGATCTGCAGCCTCCTGCTGCAGACACTCCTTCGCTTCGGCTGTCTTCGTCAGCTCTAGCTCAAGGCGCTCTTTCGCACCAGCGGCAGCTTCGGCCTTCTGCTCCAATTGGCCAAGGCTCTTCTTCAGAGCATCAACCTCACGGAGAGAGTCGTTATGCTCCTCTGCATTTACAACAAGCAACTGTCAAAGAAAAGGACCAGGATAAGCAAGAAAAGTACTACAAGGCACACGAATACCTTGCAGCTGCCGCAGTTTCGCCTCCAGCGTCAGGCGCTCCTCCACTAGCCGCTTGGCCTCTTGGACAAAAGGCTGCAGAAAACAGCAATAGAAGTAAGAACAGGACTTGGGGGCTACGCCCAACACAAAGCAAAAACAACACCAGCACTCGAAGACACTTGGGGGCTCCCCCCGTAACATCAAGCAGAAAAACTTACGTGCTCCGAGGGCGAACCTGCAGGCTCGTCTGCGAAATTCTGGGGCACAACCACCAGCCTCTCCTGCACCGGAGGAACTGGCGCAACGTCACCCGAAGTCGCCACCGTCTGAGGAGGAGGAGGCGACGCAATGTTCGACTCCCCCATCATCTCCTGCCCATCATCACTAGAGCCGTCGGAGGATTGCCTGCATACGAACCAATCAACACAGGTGCAAGAACAACAAGGAAACAAAGGAAAACAGGAGCAAACAAGAAAACTTACGAGCCCAACGCGCTCAGGTCGAAGATAGGAGAAGCCCTTCGGGCCCTCTTCTCTTCCTTCTTTTCTTCCTTCTCCTCCTCCTTCTTTTCTTCCTTCTTCCGCTTTGCTGGCGAGTGCGGAGCAACAGCTCGCACAGGAACGGCAGGAAGAGGAGAGGAAGAACCCTCATGAACATCACCCTGACGCTCAAGGCCCAGAGGATTCCTGGGAGTCGGAGGAGTCGAGGCATCCGAAGATTCGCTGGAGCTCCGTGATCGCTCGCGCGAATGATCCTCACTCGACTTGTCGGCATCCTCCGCTGGAGACCGCGCTGACGGTAGCTCGGACACGGAGTCCACCACTTCATTATCCGGGGCATTCGGATACCTTTCGGGCAATGGTGGTGCCATGCCCGGCACTTTGAAGCTCTGCAAAAGGAAAAGGAACTTTGTTAGCAAACAAAGGAAAAAGTACACAGCCGACAAAAATAACAAGGGAGCACTACATGCACAAATCTACACCTTCGGTACGGCCAGCGTCGAAGAAAAGGGAGGAGTCTGCGACTTCCCCGGAATTTCTTCGTCCGCCTTGAACTTCAACAACGCGCGAAGAGTCTTGTCAAGTTCCGCCTCAGAGATTTTCTCACTCGAAACCCTCGTCGGATCACGGCGCCCAGAGTAAAGAAACATCGGATGCGCCCTCGCTTGGAAAGGCTGCACCCAACGCTCAAGAAACGTTCGGATGACGTCGACACCGTTCACCTCCTTCTCAGGAATCAGTTGGAGATCCTCCACTCGACGGTATAGGGCCTCTATCTCCGCCACCTCACCGTCTAATATTTGGTTTTTCCAGGATCTTTTCTTCTCAATCAACTGGGAGGGGTCAAAAGGAACGAGACCAAAATCTTGTCCAGGCAGTACGGAGTCACGGATGTAAAACCATTTCCTCCGCCAGTACTGGACAGATTCGGACATGGAAAAGGAAAAGAATTGGACATTGAGACTGAGAGAGATGATGAAACCCCCAATTGGATACACACCATCCGACCCAGATTGCCTCTTCACGGAATAAAGCTTCCGGAAGAGGCCGAAGTGTGGCTCAATGCCAAGCCAACACTCGCAAAGCGTGATAAAACACACAATGTGGAGAAGGGAGTTGGGAGACAGATGATGCAACTGAACCCCATAGAAGAAGAGCAGTCCACGAAGGAAGTCATGGACTGGATACGAGAAACCACGCAAGACAAAGGAAAGAAACATAACCCGATACCCAGCTGGGGGACGGGGGATTACCTCATTGCCGGGGAGTCGCACGACCGTCGCATCTTGCGGGATCAGGCTCCGCTCGCGTAGTTTGCGGAGATCGCTCTCTCGCGTCTCCGATCGATGCCAGCCACCATCGGTGACGCGCGCAGCGGCGGTGCCCTTCTTGCCTCCGGCGGCGCTGGTACCAACTGCAGATGAGGATTTCTTCGTCTTCCCCATGGCGCTATAGCGGTGGTGCCGTTAGCAAGGACGAAGGACAAAGGAAATGTGGAGGAAAAGCTTAATGCGCAGCAAGAATCGCTCAAGAACAAAGAGGAAGAGAGCAGATGAACTGGTGCGGTGAAAAACAAAACACGATTTCACCCAGGATTATAACAGCGAAGACGACGCACGTCAGCCGTCCATCGAGAAGACCTAACGCCAACGATAGATCTAACTGTACACGTGTCAACACCACAACAAACCGTCGTTACCACGCCGTCCACTACGCGCGGAAATCGAGGAGGCACCGTAATCATCTCCACGCCCCGCGTGACCGGTCAATTCAAAGTCAGCAAGTGGGACCCCCGCTTCATCTCGTCAAGTCATCTCTGGCGCGGCAGACGCTTGAGGTCATCAATCGTAAGCACTGACGTCATCAAAAGCTATACTAGCACCACTTCGGCTCCATAGCTAAAAGTACTCACTCGAATCTACAATTCGACTAAATACTTGGGGACTACTCCTATCAGGAGCGCTGGTCGCGCACCCGACAGACAACTAAAGATAAAATTGCTTCTTTAAGTCCTACGTCGAGTCTACGACTCCACTACGGACTTGGGGGCTACTCCCATAGGGAGGATGGATTTAAGCATCCGAAAATTTTCGAGTCCTGCGGACCTAAGGACTGAAACAATGCTCGAACTAAAAGTCTCCGTTCGAGTCTACGACTCGAACAGACACTTGGGGGCTACTCCCATAGGGAGCGCTGGTCGCGCACCCTATGAAGTCTTCGACTGCGATCTTTCGGATCAGCACGCAAAAACTTGTTGGCAACTCTGCCCCAACAAAACGCTAAGTGAGCAACAATCTCCTTGGCCACCCGAAGCACCTCCGAGGTGGTAAATATTCGGATGCTGCGTCTGCGACGCAAAGACAAGACCTACAGATATCATCTGATGGCCTGGCAACGCACCTGACTGCGCTCTGCTAGTATGAATCCGTACCAACAGGTACGATGAAAAATCCTGACGGACGCGTTGGGTACACCAATTAAAATCACTGGAATTCCTCTCCTATGAGTCCTCCGCGGCCTGAGTTGAATTACGCCAGCATATGTTCCAGGCCCGGGTTAAGGGACCCGAGCCTGAAGAAGATCATGTTGTTTCGTCCTAAGACAGTTAACTGACCCTGATCCGTCGGGTGAGTCAGGCACACGTATCAATAATCCCTACACATTCTCTTGAAAGACAGAGTTGCACCCGAAGGATTGAAGAGTCCTCAGCCGAATCTACGATTCGACTGATCACTCGGGGGCTACTGACATGGTTATACCCTACGGGTACATAACTTCAGCATACCTAGTCCAGCTCAAGGAAGGCCCACTACAGGCGTACGCTGGCCCATGAAGATTTTCGGGTGACCAAGGCCCAAGACATCTTCGGATCCTTGGAGAACAAGACTAGTTTAGATAGGAAACTCAAAAGGGCAAACGCCCTAGAACTTGTAACCGACTAGGACTATGCCCGGGACCTGCCTAAGTCTATATAAAGGCCAGGAGGGCACGTCCTAGGGCAACTCAACCAACCTCGACTCATATTTTCGCATACACATCCACGCCAGATCGAATCTGTGCACCCTGTAACCTTCGGTTCCGCCGTAATCAAAGAGCAGACAAGCAGGAGTAGGGTTTTCCCTCCGGGGGCCTGAACCTGGGTAAATCTCGTGTCCCCTGGTTGCTTGTCTGTTAACCGTGCCACGATCTCCAGCATCCCCATCTTCTCCAAAACCCAAGTCCATAACAATGGGCATTGACGAGATTAAACCTCGTCATCAGCTTTTTGGATTTTGTCCTGCAGGGAGGTGGATGCCCACAAAAACAACAGATGAAACTGAATGACTGCAGGACTGCATCAAGAACAATGAAAAAAACTGAATGGCTACATCAAGAACACTTAGAGCATCTCCACTCGTTGGCCGAACCCATGCCGAAATCCGGGCCAAACTTCGCCGGACGGCGCAAGTTTTCGGCCTGGGTACGCCCAGTTTCCCACTCGCGTACCCAGGACGAGTTCTCGGGTCGCCCGTTCCCGCTATAATTTGGCTCAAATTCGGCTAAAGTTCGTCCAAATTTCAGCATAGTTCGTTATATGATGAATACATAACACTTTGAGACCAAAGTTCGGCGAAATTTTAAACATAGTTCGGCGTACTGTAAACATAGTTCGGCCTGCAATAAAATTACAACATATTTCGGCCAAGTTCGGCCAGTTCATGCTCAGCATCTACGTCGTGTTGCCCCTGCGTGTCCATAGGTGCTTGACAAGATCATCCTGCAGCTGTTGATGCATCGCCGGATCTCGGATCTCCTGACGCATTGCGATGAATGCAGCCCATGTTGGAGGCACCTGATGATCAGGCTCGACAAGAGGACCCTATAGATGGTATGGCTCGTTCTCCTCGAGCAAACTCATTGGATCCTTCTTCTCATCCTCAATGATCATGTTGTGCAAGGTCACACAACAGTTCATCACTTCCCACATCTGATCTTTCGACCAGGTCATAGCAGGGAACCGGACAATTGCAAACCTCTGCTGGAGCGCACCAAATGCCCGCTCCACGTCCTTCCTGCAAGCTTCCTGTTCCTTGGCAAAGTGAGAATGCTTGGGGAGCATTGGGCCTGAGATAGTCTTCACAAATGTTGGCCATCTTGGATAGATGCCATCTGCTAGATAGTATACCTTGTTGTAGTGATGCCCGTTGATCTCAAATTCCACAGGGGGGGCATGACCCTCAACAAGCTTGGAAAATACAGTTGAAGAGTTGAGGACGTTGATGTCGTTGTTCGATCCTGCCATGCCAAAGAAGGAGTGCCAGATCCAAAGATCATGTGTAGCAACTGCCTCAAGTATCACAGTGCATCCTCCTTTGTGGCCTTTGTACATGCCTTGCCATTCAAATGGACAGTTCTTCCACTCCCAATGCATGCAATCTATGCTTCCAAGCATACCAGGAAATCCTCTACTTTCACAAACTGCGAGGATCCGAGCAGTGTCTTCAGCAGTGGGTGATCTCAAGTACTCTTCCCCGAACACTGCAATCACTGCTCTGCAGAACTTGTACAAGCAATCAAGGGCGATGGACTCGGCGATGCAGAGATAGTCATCGGCACTGTCAACCGGCGCTCCATATGCAAGCAACCTCATTGCCACAGTGCACTTCTGAAGCGAGGAAAACCCAACCAAGCCGGTGCAGTCCTTCTTGCAAAGGAAATATGGGTCAAACTCCCGGATGGCATGCACGATCTTGAGGAAGAGCTTCCGGCTCATCCTGAAACGGCGGCGGAACACGTCCTCTCCATGGAGTGGCTGGTCGGTGAAGTAGTCGGCGTACAACATGAAATAGCCCTCTATCCTCTGTCTCGCCTTGCACTTCATGCGATCTGGCGCCAAACCACCGCGCTTCGGCTTCGCCATCTGCATGTACAGCTGGGCGAGCGATGCGAGAATCTGCAAGTGCTCTTCACTTTCGGCAATCTCGACGCTCTCCTCCTGCAGCAGCTCGACGAGCAACTCCTCGTCGTCGGAATCCATGGCGAGTATCTCGCCCTCGTCAGAGTCAGTGGACAGCACCTCATCGCCGTTGGAGTCCATGGCCGAATTCGGCCAAATGTCGAACACCTGGCGGGCGTGGTGGTGGGCGCACCGAGCCGCAGCACAGCTACGGCAAGGGTAGGTCAGCGAAAGCGGCGGCGGCGGAGGCGTGGAGCTGGGCGGCAACGACGGCGAGCGTATCTAGAGGCGTGGGCATGTCTCGGTGCGGGGGAGCTCCGCCGGCGAAGTCATGGCGACAGAGCTCTTGCAGCAGTCTGGGCGAGTGGAGTGAGTGAAAATGGGACTGTCTCGCCGACAGAGCTGTCCCACGCCCTTTTGCGGCGTCCAGCGTCCCCAGGGCGTACCCCGGAACCTGGGTTCGGCCTGGGTAGGCCGGACTAAAACACGCCGAAATCCGGACGAAAACAGGTCCCGGGGTACGCGGCTGGGCCGATTTTCGGTGTCCAGACTGAATTTCGGCATCCGGATCGGCGTCGTGGGTAGGCGAGTGGAGATGCTCTTACCCCATTCTTCTATGTATGCTTCCCACTGCTCGGTTCCATGGAGGCGCCCTCTGTACTGAGATGTGGGATGAGTGATGGTGAGGAAAGGGAAAGGGGTGATGTTGTGGCCAGAATACAGTCTGTATGGCTGGTAAAAGAATCCATGACGACACTAAAAGCACTGATCCACGTCCGGGCTATAGCCTGCATCCATGCCCTATTTGGATTTGACGAGCCGAGCTAGGGAAACCTATACACCGAGAAAAACTAGGGGTATGTGAAGGGTTTCGCGGCATAGTAAATCAAAATTTTCTACGGAGCGAACAGAGGGAAAGACAAGATCTAATCTAGGAGATGCAAACAACGAGAGAGATTGGATTAGATCTTCATACCCTTGAAGATTCGCACAGCGGAACGTTCGTCGGAACATGGGTGATGTAGTCGTACTCGCTTCTCCTCCTCGCGATCCGATCCGATCTAGCACCACAAGTGGCGGTGCCTCCGTGAGATGCACACGTGCAGCACCTCGACGTCTCCTCCTTCCTTGGACCAGCAAGTATGGTGGAGAGATAGATTGGATCTACAACACGACGGCGTGGTGTATATGGTGGAGAATTTCTGCAGCAGGGCTTCGCCTACAAACAGTCGGGAGGGAGAGAGGAAAGCTAGCAAGGCGGCTAGGGTTTGGAGGAGAGGTGTAGGGGTTTGGTGCGCCCCCACCCCTCTTTATATAGAGGGTGGGGTGCAGCCCTAGCCCCTCCCCAAGCCCAAAGGATAAGGAGTGGGGGGCATGGACTCTCCCCTCTTCTAGAAACCCTATCTCTAGTTTAAACGATTTAAACTCTCTAGGATCGGCTGGGCCCTATGGGGCCTTGTGCCCCTGGCCCAATGCGGCCAGGACACTCCCTCATAGGCCCATGCACCCTCCCGGAAGGTGGGGCCACGTTGGTCCCCTTCCGGAAGGTTCTAGAAGCTTCCGGTACAATACCGATTAACCCGGAACAATTCCGAACTCCAAAAACTGCACTGCCTTATATGAATCTTATTCTCCGGACCATTCCGGAACCTCTCGTGATGTCCCGGATCCCATCCGAGACTCCAAACAAAAATTCATAAACCAATTATCCAATCTATCATAGCGTCAAGATACGTTAAGTGTGTGACCCTGCGGGTTCGAGAATATGCAGACATGATCTTCTATCAATAATCAACAGCGGGGTCTGGGCACCCATATTGACTCCCACACATTCATCGATGATCATATCGGATGAACCACGATGTCAGGATTCAAACAATCCCATATATATATTCCCTTCGTCTCGCGATATTTTACTTGCCCGAGATTCGATCGTCGGTACCGTCATACCTAGTTCAATCTCGTTCACAGCAAGTACTTTACTCGTTCCGTAATCCGATATCACTTTGTGATTAACTCCTTAACCACATTCTTGCAAGCGGTGTTGATATCGATTACCGAGTGGGCCCAAAGTATATCTCTCCGACTTGGGAGGGACAAATCCCATCTCGATACATACAACCCAACAGATACTTTCCGATCACCTGAGAGACACCTTTATGATCACCCTCTCATAGGATGACGTTTGATGACCTCAAAGCTTTCTTCCGATACCAGGGAGTTGTATTATCTCATGGTCTAAGGAATACAATATTTGACATAGGAAAAGCTTCGCAAAGATGAACACGATGAAACGATCTAATTGCTTTGCTTAGTTTGGGTCTGTCCATCATATCATTCTCCAATGATATGATCTCATTATCAATTGACAACTCATGTCTATGGTTAGGAAACCTTAACCATCATTGATCAATGAGCTAGTCCTTAGAGGCGTACCAGGGACACGGTGTTGTTCACAAACCACACAAGTATTAATGTTTCCGCTTAATACAATTCTAGCATGGAATATAAACTTTATCATGAACATGAATTATAATAATAACATCTTTATTATTGCCTCTAGGGCATAATTCCAACAGTCTCCCACTTGCACTAGAGTCAATAATCTAGTTTACATCTGGTAACAATCTCACACCCATGGCACTGAGGTGTTGATCATGTTTTACACGTGGAAGAGGTTTAGTCAATGGATCTGCGACATTCAGATCTGTATGTACTTTGCTAATCTTCAGATCTCCATCTGAAATATAATCTCGGATTATATGAAACTTGCGGTTGATATGCTTGGTCCTTGGATGATATCTTGGTTCCTTAGCGAGTGCTATGGCGCCAGTGTTGTCACATAATATATCCAGTGGGTCCAATGTACTTGGAACCACGCCAAGCTCAGTGATGAAGTTTCTGATCCAAACTCCTTCACTTGACGCTTCTGCAGCAGCCATGTATTCCGCTTCTACTGTAGATCCCGCGATCACGCTTTGCTTGCAGCTTCTCCAGCTCACAGCTCGTCCATTCAAAATATAAACGTATCCTGTCTGAGATTTGGAATCATCCTTGTCGGTGTCAAAACTAGCGTCGACGTAACCTTTTACGACAAGCTGTTCATCACCCCCATAGACTAAGAACATTTCTTTAGTCCTATTTAGGTACTTTAGGATGTTCTTCACGGCTGTCCAGTGTTCCACTCCTGGATCACTTTGATATCTGCTCGTCAAACTAAGAGCATTGGACACATCCGGTCTAGTACACAGCATGGCATACATGATAGAACCTATGGCCGAGGCATAAGGCACTTTGCTCATAGCTTCCCTATCATTTACCGTAGCTGGACACTGAGCCTTGCTCAATATCTTACCTGACAACATAGGCACTGAACCTTTCTTTGCCTTATCCATTCTGAACCTTTTCAGAACTTTGTCTAGGTATGTACTCTGGCTTAAAGCTATCAGGCGTCTTTGTCTATCTCTATAGATCTTGATGCCCAATATATAAGCAGCTTCACCTAGGTCTTTCATTGAAAAACACTGGTTCAAATAACTCTTCACATCGTTAAGCATGTTGATGTCATTTCCGATAATCAATATGTCATCCACATATAGTACCAGAAACGTCACCGAGCTCCCACTCACTTTCTTGTAGATACAAGCTTCGTAGCAATTTGGAACAAATCCAAAGCTCTTGATCACTTGATCAAAACGAAGGTTCCAACTCCGAGATGCTTGCTTCAGTCCATAAATGGAACGCTGAAGTTTGCATACTTTACTAGCATCCGTAGGATCGACAAAACCTTCAGGTTGCATCATATACAACTCTTCATCAATGTTGCCATTGAGGAAAGCAGTCTTGACATCCATCTGCCATATTTCATAATCATGAAACGCAGCAATTGCTAATAAAATCCGAATGGATTTAAACATCGCTACGGGAGAGAAAGTCTCATCGTAGTCAACACCTTGAACTTGTCGAAAACCTTTCGCGACAAGCCGTGCTTTATAGACAGTAACATTACCATCCGCGTACGTTTTCTTCTTGAAGATCCATTTGCACTCAACGGCCTTTCGGTCGCTAGGAGGGTCCACCAAAGTCCATACTTGGTTTTCGCTCATGGATCCCAATTCGGATTTCATGGCTTCTAGCCATTTCTCAGAGTCTGGGCTCATCATCGCTTCCTCATAGTTCGTAGGTTCACTGTCTTCTACTAACAAGACAGTCAAGACAGGGTTGCCGTACCACTCAGGAAGGGCACACGACCTTGTCGACCTGCGACGTTCAGTAGCATCATCGTCCGAAGCTTCATGATCCTTGTCATTAGCTTCCTCTATTGTTGGTGCAGGCGGCACTGGAACAATTTCAGGTGCTGCGCTACTCTCCAATTCAAGAGAAGGTTCAATAACCTCGTCAAGCTCTACTTTCCTCCCACTCACTTCTTTCGAGAGAAACTCCTTCTCAAGAAAGGAACCGTTCTTTGCGACAAACACTTTGCCTTCGGTTCTGTGATAGAAGGTATACCCAATAGTTTCCTTAGGGTATCCTATGAAGACGCATTTCTCCGCTTTGGGTTCGAGCTTGTCCGGCATCAACTTCTTGACGTAAGCTTCGCATCCCCAAACTTTAAGAAACGACAACTTAGGTTTAGCACCAAACCACAGTTCATACGGTGTCGTCTCAACGGATTTAGATGGTGCCCTATTTAAAGTGAATGCAGCGGTTTCTAATGTATAACCCCAAAATGATAACGGCAAATCAGTAAGAGACATCATTGATCGGACCATATCTAATAGGGTTCGATTCCGGCGTTTAGACACACCATTGCGCTGTGGTGTTCCGGGTGGCGTGAGTTGTGAAACGATTCCACTTGCTTTAAGATGCGTGAGAAAATCATAACTCTAATATTCACCTCCACGATCGAATCATAGAAACTTAATCTTTCTGTTACGATGGTTCTCCACTTCATTCTGAAATTCCTTGAACTTTTCAAATGTTTCAGATTTATGTTTCATTAAATAGATATACCCGTATCTACTTAAGTCATCGGTAAAAGTAAGGAAATAGCGATATCCACCGCGCGTCGAAATACTCATCGGTCCGCATACATCGGTATGTATGATTTCCAACAAGTCCGTTGCTCTCTCCATCATTCCGGAGAACGGGGTTTTGATCATCTTGCCCATGAGGCATGGTTCGCATGTATCAAATGATTCAAAATCAAGAGACTCCAAAAGTCCATCAGAATGGAGTTTCTTCATGCGCTTTACACCAATATGACCTAGACGACAGTGCCACAAATAAGTAGTATCATCACTATCTACTTTGCATCTCTTAGCCTCAATGTTATGGATGTGTGTTTCATCCCTTTCGAGATTTAGAAGAAATAAACCATTCATAAGAGGTGCATGACCATAAAAGATGTTACTCATATAAATAGAACAACCATTATTCTCCGATTTAAATGAATAACCGTCTTGCAATAAACACGATCCAGAAATAATGTTCATGCTCAACGCAGGCACATAATAACACTTATTAAGGTTTAAAACTAATCCCGAAGGTAAAACTAAGGAGAGCGTGTCGACGGCCATCACATCAACTCTTGATCCGTTGCCAACGCGCATCGTCACCTCATCCCTCGCAAGCCGCCATCTATTCCGTAGCTCCTGTTTCGAGTTACAAATATTAGCAACTGAACCGGTATCAAATACCCAGGGACTACAACGAGGGCTAGTAAGGAAAACATCAATAACATGTATATCAAATATACCTTTGATGGTGCCAGCCTTCTTGTCCGCTAAGTACTTCGGACAGTTGCGCTTCCAGTGACCCTTGTCCTTGCAATAGAAGCACTCAGTGTCCGGCTTAGGACCAGACTTGAGATTCTTCTCAGCAGGAGCATTGCGCTTGCCGCCGCCCTTCTTGAAGGGCTTCTTTGCTCCCTTACCTTTCTTAAAGGAGGGCTTGTTGACCATCAACACATGATTATCCTTTTTGATGTCCACCTCCGCAACCTTCAGCTTTGCGAAGAGCTCGGTGATCGTATCAGTGGAGCCAATCTGATTATGAGTCACTACAAAACTTTTGTAGCTGGGAGGGAGTGATTGCAGAACCCTGTCAATCTTGAGCTCCTCTGGAATCGTGCATTCCAGTTTCTCAAGGCGTTGAGTGTAGCCCGACATCTTTATGGCGTGCTCACTAACGGAACTCCCTTCCTCCATCTTGCAGTTAAAGAACTTCTCAGAGATCTCATATCTCTCAGAACGGGCTTGAGTCTGAAACATGGTTTTCAGCTCCTCGAGAATCTCAAAGGGCCCGGGATAGGTTTCAAAATGATTTTGAAGTTCCGGTTCTATAGCAAACAACATGGTGCTCTTAATCACACCATAATCATCTTTGCGCGACTGATAGACAACTTTCTCATCAGCCGGCGCAGTTGCAACAGGGGGGTCACCTAATGCTTTCCCAAGGACATAGTCCTTTTGTCCGCCAGACAGAATGATTCTTAGATTGCGGAACCAATTGGTGAAGTTAGACCCATTGTTTCTAAGCTTTTCCTTCTCAGCAAAAACGTTGAAGTTGAAGTTGGATTTGGCCATGTGATCTACAGTATTTGCAAGTATAATTTAGGCTATGTTCATGATAAATAGTTCAACTTAATCAAATTACTAAATGAACTCCCACTAAATTCAACATCCCTCAAGTTGTTTAGTGAACACGATCCAAATTCACCACACCTAATCCGATCATCACGAGAAGAGATGTGGTTTCAATGGTGGACAACAAAGTGTCGATCATATCATTCATATGACTCATGCTTAACCTTTCGGTTCTTGTGTTCCGAGGCCATGTCTGTACATGCTAGGCTCGTCAAGCTAGACCCAAGTATTTCCGCGTGTGCAAAACTGGCTTGCACCCGTTGTATGTGAGCGTAGAGTCTATAGCACCCGATCATCACGTGATGCTTGGACACGACGAACTTTCGCAACGGTGCATACTTGGGGAGAACACAGTTTTTATCTTGATCTTTAAGTGAGGAATCATCTTATAATGCTACCGTCGCGATCTAAGCATAATAAGATACATAAAGGATAAACATCACATGCATATAACTTTATGTGACATGGTATAGCCAATCTTCGCGCAATGATCTCCATCTTGTGCGTTCCGGCATGATCTCCATCACTCCACCATGATTGCCTTCACCACGAATAGCAACTACAACTATTGCTAACTACTTAGCGATAAAGTAAAGCTATTACATGGCGTATAAGAAGTTGACTCGCAGGTCATACACAATTATAAAGACAACCATATGGCTACTGCCGGTTGTGTACTCATCGACATGCAAGTCGTGAAACATTACAAAACATGATCATCGCATACATTATACACATCACATATTGGGCCATACCATATCACAGAAAACACTCCCTGCAAAAACAAGTTAGACGCCTCTACTTTGTTGTTGCATGTTTTACGTGGCTTATGGGAGTAGATGCTAAGAACGATTCTTACCTACGGAAAGCCACAACGGTGATATTATGGTTGCCAAACTCCGGTGTTAATCCCATGACAACTATAGTGAGAGAAACTGACATCCACCAGCCGCATGTGTGGAACAAGCCACACGTCAAGTGCGGAGCCGGTCTCGCGAACGACGTCGCGTAAGGTTGGCCTGGACCGCTTCAATCTCACTATCCCGCGTCATAAGAAGAACACAAACAAGAGGCTTGCAACAGAAAACATCAACGCCCGCAACAACCATGTTGCGTTCTACTCGTGAAACACATCTACGCATAGATCTAGCTCTGATACCACTGAAGGGTTTCGCGGCATAGTAAATCAAAATTTTCTACGGAGCGAACAGAGGGAAAGCCAAGATCTAATCTAGGAGATGCAAACAACGAGAGAGATTGGATTAGATCTTCATACCCTTGAAGATTCGCACAGCGGAACGTTCGTCGGAACGTGGGTGATGTAGTCGTACTCGCTTCTCCTCCTCGCGATCCGATCTGATCTAGCACCACAAGTGGCGGTGCCTCCGTGAGATGAACACGTGCAGCACCTCGACGTCTCCTCCTTCCTCGGACCAGCAAGTATGGTGGAGAGATAGATTGGATCTACAACACGACGGCGTGGTGTATATGGTGGAGAATTTCTGCAGCAGGGCTTCGCCTACAAACAGTCGGGAGGGAGAGAGGAAAGCTAGCAAGGCGGCTAGGGTTTGGAGGAGAGGTGTAGGGGTTTGGTGCGCCCCCACCCCTCTTTATATAGAGGGTGGGGCGCAGCCCTAGCCCCTCCCCCAAGCCCAAAGGATAAGGAGTGGGGGGCACGGACTCTCCCCTCTTCTAGAAACCCTATCTCTAGTTTAAACAATTTAAACTCTCTAGGATCGGCTGGGCCCTATGGGGCCTTGTGCCCCTGGCCCAATGCGGCCAGGACACTCCCTCATAGTCCCATGCCCCCTCCCGGAAGGTGGGGCCACGTTGGTCCCCTTCCGGAAGGTTCTAGAAGCTTCCGGTACAATACCGATTAACCCGGAACAATTCCGAACTCCAAAAACTGCACTGCCTTATATGAATCTTATTCTCCGGACCATTCCGGAACCTCTCATGATGTCCCGGATCCCATCCGAGACTCCAAACAAAAATTCATAAACCAATTATCCAATCTATCATAGCGTCAAGATACGTTAAGTGTGTGACCCTGCGGGTTCGAGAATATGCAGACATGATCTTCTATCAATAATCAACAGCGGGGTCTGGGCACCCATATTGACTCCCACACATTCATCGATGATCATATCGGATGAACCACGATGTCAGGATTCAAACAATCCCATATATATATTCCCTTCGTCTCGCGATATTTTACTTGCCCGAGATTCGATCGTCGGTACCGTCATACCTAGTTCAATCTCGTTCACAGCAAGTACTTTACTCGTTCCGTAATCCGATATCACTTTGTGATTAACTCCTTAACCACATGCTTGCAAGCGGTGTTGATATCGATTACCGAGTGGGCCCAAAGTATATCTCTCCGACTTGGGAGGGACAAATCCCATCTCGATACATACAACCCAACAGATACTTTCCGATCACCTGAGAGACACCTTTATGATCACCCTCTCATAGGATGACGTTTGATGACCTCAAAGCTTTCTTCCGATACCAGGGAGTTGTATTATCTCATGGTCTAAGGAATACAATATTTGACATAGGAAAAGCTTCGCAAAGATGAACACGATGAAACGATCTAATTGCTTTGCTTAGTTTGGGTCTGTCCATCATATCATTCTCCAATGATATGATCTCATTATCAATTGACAACTCATGTCTATGGTTAGGAAACCTTAACCATCATTGATCAATGAGCTAGTCCTTAGAGGCGTACCAGGGACACGGTGTTGTTCACAAACCACACAAGTATTAATGTTTCCGCTTAATACAATTCTAGCATGGAATATAAACTTTATCATGAACATGAATTATAATAATAACATCTTTATTATTGCCTCTAGGGCATAATTCCAACAGTATGGGGTAAAGCCCGAAAACAAGGGATGAAAAGGACTGGCCCTTGTGTGGGTGTCAGTACGACTAGTCGACTAGACAAAAACAACAATTCGGTGTTCCTAGAACCCACGCATACTGTCAGAACAATATGCATATGTTGAAATGTAGGATTGTCCCATCGATACAAAACAGACAACATTTTTCATTGCATTGTCGATTGATTAGAGATTACATCGGAGCTACAAGCTGTCTAGGGACACAAGATACGAGCCATCTAGGGACACAAGATATGAGATTGCATTATGGATTAATTATGGTCCACAAGCCATCTAGGAACACAAGATATGAGCTAGCACATGGGAGAAATTTGGCCTAGTAAAGAATATGAGCACTGCAAATCCTCAGGCTACATACAAGAAAACTGCAATGATAGTTGCAAACAGTGCGATTGCTAAGGAGCAGGGGGATAAGAGCCATCTCATAGCAACAAGCAGAAGAAGAATCAACATACCACACTTCTTGAACTTCGTGTCATTGGACTTCATCAGGGTAATCTGTGACTGCAGGGCTGCTATCTGGAAAACTATGGCAACAATCTCGTTCTGGTGAGCTCTGTCCTTCTCTGCTATGTCCCTCCAGCCGGCTGCCGGCTCTTGTTCCAGCTTCAGCACTACCGAGTCGCTTGTTTGGTACTTGATCATCTGCTCGACGTAATCGCGCAGGAGATCAACCCATATCCAGGTCTTGCATATGTATTTCCCCTGATGACGATAGGAAGTAGGGACAAAAAGAGGACGGGTGGTGAATACAACAGCCATGGTTAAAAGAGAAAAATTGATCTCAAAAAAAGGAGAACAGAAAATCCAATCGAGAGCTCATATGAAAGGGATCCCCGCAATGAAATCACTTACTATGGTTCCGGCTCTTCGTCATTCGTAGTACTCCCGATTCAGGTTCCTCTCCGTGCGGGATTTTTTTTGGCAGAGCGGGATCTTGCAGCCGTAGAGGACCTGCGGGGGGGGGGGCACTGGATCGAGCGGGCCTTCGGAGCGCGAGCGGGTGGGCCGATTCCGTGGATTCTCAGATCCGCCGTTGCTGCCGCGAGAGCACTCCGCTGACATGGCTACTATGGGGGAGAGGAGGAAGCTACAGTGGAGAGCGGTGCGGGGGGGTAGGAGAAGAAAGACAGAGGAGGCGTGGAGCAACAGGCCAGGAGAGAAAAAGAGAAGCGTGGACCGCGCGGGGGAGCGACTCGGTGGGCCGGTGGAAAAGGCTACTGCCACGTTTGCTGTCGAGGCTCCTGAGTCCTGTCTAGCTAGATCGTAGCCGCCGGGATTCACTCGCTTTCCCGCGAATCTCGGGCATGGTTATGGCCTCGTGCAGTACTTTCCCGGAATTCCCTCTATATATCACATTTGGAAAATGGGAGAGAAACCATGACATCTGAATATATTGTCAGGGATCTCAACGCGCCTGACCGCTTCTGAATGGCCGGATAGGTCATGTACCCATGAGTACAAGCACATATGCATTTCCGTAAAAAAAAGGAATTGCATAAATGGAGTAACTCAAATAATTTTTATTACAAGAAGAAATATATATTACATTGTCTTTACAAATGAATGGAATAAGAAAAATAAAACAAGTAAACTTTATTGAAGGTAATACAATAATACAATGTCTTCACATTATTCAAACAGAAAAGAAATTACAATAATATGAAAAAGAAAACCTAAACTAAATCTGGTATCTTCTTTCTTCTTTGTTTTATTTCCTGCAAAACAAAAGATCAACAAAACATGCTAGAAGTGAGGGGTTAGTATAATAAGTTGCTCTCAAATAACAACAGTGTAATGCATTGTTTTGTCTCCTCATTGAGCTAAGTTGTTTTTAGAAGGGGCAAGTTTCACCAAATGAATAGTATCTATTCTTATCTAACAGTGGCCTCAGTCTATGCATCACAGGCAAGGGGCAAGTTTCACCAAGTAGAAGAATATCCAAAACAGGGATAAATATCAGAATCAGTCAAGCTCATCCACACCACCAGGTTTCATTCATGGAAACTTGCGCCCAAAGGGACCCACTTGACAGCAGCTCACACACCACATGCAACTGATGTGTTGTCAACACAACACGGAAGGTACCAACCATAGAAAAGGAACACCAGTCGTACCAGTACTGCTACTACATCCTTTCCACAAACATCATCAGCCCTCCTTTGTTCTTATCAGTTCTCTTTCAAGAACACACAAACCACAGTAAACTAACTTGCCACCAAATAAGAACATCCTTGTTCTTATCTATCTATCATTTCACCAAACTGATCCCAATAATTAGCATACATAACAGCTTCCACAAACTAGTGGAAGAATATGTGGAATCAGGAAGAGGAAGGAGAGGAGAAATACTATGGAGCATACTACTGTGCACACTCTTATGAGGCACCACAGTAGAGTATCCACCAATAATGGAAGCCATTATAGGGTAAAATGATAACCATACATGTTATCAAAATCAAGTGCCTCAGCCTTTGCATCATTGGCTAGGTCAAGAATTTCCTTCACAAAAATCAACCATAACAACTGATCTCAGACAAGAAAATAACATCCATGCACTATTCAGCTTTAGACCAGCATCATTAGCTTATTATCTAGTTTTACTAGATAAGCATACCAACAAATCAAAGCTGCTAGGCTACAGGGCACATTCCCAGAGGGTAGCACCTCTGTACCTAACAGATTCAGAATGTCTTGAGCACTAGCTCAAGTCCATTTTCTTAAATCCACAAATCATTTTCCTAAAAAGATTCAGGAATCATTTAAAATGGTTGTTATCATATAGGCAGTGTACTCATATTGGCCACTCAGTTACACTTACTAATCAAACAATATTATCATTTCCCAAGTTAACCATCTAGGAAGTCATTTATCCAGTTATCAAGATATTGGTAGATAAAGAAAATCAACATTGTATATCCCAATTCATAATTGTCCAAGGACATGCCTTTGTAAGATATGATCATCAATAGAATTCAGTTCAACATTATGAATCCATAACTTATAAAAAAAATATGAGAACCACCACAAGATTAGATTGGCAGTGCCAAAGCATAGCTTACACATATTTTAATTCAATCCCAAGAGCATCACATAGTTCTGTAATAAATCCAGGAAGTTTACTTATATCATTTCCCTGAATATTTACTTCCAGGAATCATTTTTAACCCTAGCTGTCAACATAGATAGATAATTTTAGTTCAATACAGACTCCAGATCATCATTGAACCAAAGGTTCAATAACTCAAAGCCTAGTATATTATCATCTTAACCAGCTACTAACTTAACCACATTTTTTTAGCAAAGCCACTTGTTCTCTGATCAAACTAACAGCCAAAGATAATTGTACAAGTGACAAATACCAAGTACTGGTAGTGTGAAATTAAGATACCTATGTCACACCTTTGACCTGAGAATAACAGTAATCATAAACCTCTCTTCTAACAATAAATTTTACAAGCTATCCAATATATTTCATCAACACAATTTCCTCAACTTAGCAATTCAAAGGGAATCAGATCCTCATCATACAAACACTAGGACAGCGCATTCGTGCTACTTAGGATAATCCTATCATCAGAGAGAGAAATATGTAGAGGATTCAAGTGGAGAAAAGAAAAGGGAGAATCCCCACTTACCCGTGGTCCTCGCTTAGAGATGGGAGAGGAAGCAGACCGACGGTGAAGATTGGTGTGGCGGCACGGGGAGCACCGGTGGCGCTCAACCCACGCCAAGCCGCGTTCATAGAGCTCACAGTGAGGAAGACGGCACCACCTCCTCACCAAGGCACCAGGGCGATGCCAGAGGAGCGTCAGAGCACCACATCCTCGGCAACAGCACAAACCCTAGCCATCGGAGAGAGAGAAGTGTGGCTAGAAGAGGGCCCAAGGATCGAATCCAGCTGGGCTATTCGATGTAGCATCGTCAACTACCTCCACATGCAACACGGTGGCGGCCTGAGGGTCTAGAGATGGTCGGAATCGAGCGGCGACGACGAGGAACTTCCAGTCGCCAGAGAGGGGAAAGAGTGGGTGAGGATGAACAAGCTTGAGAGAGAGAAGGGGGGTACTGGGCCGATGGATCGGTCTTGTGGCAACGGGTTGGGGTTTGACCCCAAGGCCAGTTGGGTCCAGATGGGCCCATTGGTGGGCCTGGCCCAATTCCAAAGGAAAAATAAGAAAATAAGACATTTATCAAATCACTAAATGAACAAACTACCCCTGAACATAATTTATACTCTAGAAAAATGTAGAAAAAACCCAAAAATACATATGATATATCGAAATAACCACAAAAATAAAATCTACCTAATAAAAATATAATTTTAATTATTTAAAATAATTATAAAGTAAAATAATTATCAACACTATTAAATCTTAAATGAAATTTTATATAATAAAACAGAAACCCTAAAAATAAGTAAAAAATCATTTTTTTGTATCAAAATAACTCTACTATTTTATAAAAATACTAATTTAGAGTTTTACAAATAAAACATAAAGCAAATATTTAAAGACACTTAATTCTTTGATGAATTTTATAAAAAATAAATATAATACTTAAAAATAAATAAAATTCATTTGTAAGGTCTTGAATAAATATATTACACTAGATGAATATTAAATATATTATTAGAAAGGTATTTAATATTTTAAATAATAAATCCTTATCTAATACCTATTTTGTGAATTCTTTTAAAATAATTGTTAAGTAAGAAATAATCACAATTCCTATAAAACCTTGAGAAATTAGTGTCTTTGTACTAAATTCCAAACCCATAACTTAAATACATAATCAAATTTAAGTATAACTTTTAACTCTAAGATATATTCTTTTAAAAATCTTATTAAGAATCCTTTTAAATAAACATTGGTATCACCCATTTATATAAGATGGTGAATAATCATTATATCTTAACCACTATTAACATAATTTTAAATTCTAACAAATTACTGATATCATGTAATTATGATTCCATTAAATAAATACATATTCTTTTCATAATAGCAAAACAAATTTAATCTAATCATTCACTTAAATATAAAGTGAATAATTCCACATCTTAGTTATACCTATCATAAATCTAAAACTTGGGAATAATTAAAATATATTACATCTTAAGTTTACTTAACCTTTTAAAGTTAACTTTAGTCTCAAAAGCTTATAAACATCATGTCTAATAAACTACTTATGTTTTTATAGTTAACTTTGGTCTATTTAAATTAAGACATAAATCATCTCAAGTCCAAACTAATAAATCAAACACCAAAAGAAATTAATCATGTCCTATTAACAATGAAGATTATTTAAACCTTAGAAAGGAAATATTTTCTTCAAATGTTATTATTTTTGCTACTTCAAACAAAAATCTTATAATAAGTTCTTCAACTCTTAACAACTCAATCCCAAGGACTTTTATCATAGTCACCACATGACAATTAACCATAATCACATCATTTTATACTTTACTTACATATTTTGGATTGCTAACACTTAGATTCCTTATAAAGATCATTACTTATAAAGTAAAATTTGAAGATAAACCAACTCTTAAAAGAATCACTTGAATTCACTTCACTCAAAGTATCGGGGATTCAGTTTGGGAGTTTTACAAAAATGCATAGCATTACTTATGCATAACTGCATATTGCTTCTGTAAACATTAGTCCTTACCGGACCAATGATGCAGATTTCAGATATTGGATCTTATGTCCTCTCGAAGACCGTGAGTGCATAATCTTGCAATCACAAAAGGCAAGTTCACACTTGCTCATGTCCTTAGATTATTTTCTGTAAAGTATTTTACAAATCCAGTGTTGTCATCACCTGCATTTGAAAAAGGTCAGAAAACACTATTTTCATAATAATATGATAATAGGTTATTTACCATGAGGTAATAACCTACTATAAGAGTTCCGGTGGTAAAGGAACATATTATCTAGGACTTAACAACCCATGTCGCCAGTGATTCTTGCGCCGTATATTACGCGTTGACCATGAGATTTGGAATGGGACGAAGAAGTCAGCTGTATCTTTTCCCTCTCGCATGGAGCTGGATGTGCGGGTCGTGGCTGTTATCACTCGTAGCATTGCATATTATATGGTAATTCGTAGAGGATATGCAGTATATGGGTGGGAGCCCACAATGTCCCATGATAGTTCCGGCATCTGAACGGTCTGTACTGCCAATTGCCGTAATTTAATAGGTGGGTTGGTGTACACCAAGGAGACATGCGGGGTCGCGGAGAAGGCAGTGATTGGCTTGGGTCTTAGTCTGGGCCTCACACCAAGGAAGTGTAAACGGGTCCGCGGCCCAGATGTGAAACAATGCTAAGATCTCTCATGGGTAAAGTGACGCACCTCTGCAGAGTGTAAGAACTGTAACTTGTTACTCCCTATTCCGGGAAGGAGCTGCGAACGCGGCGGGATAGGAACTCCATGAAAGTTCTGGTAAACCCGTGAAGGCTGACAGACATAGCTTTTCAGAATAAAAGCAACCTTTGAAGAAATGTTTGCGAAAAATTGCATGGCCTATGACCTATGGTCTGTGGCTGTAGATATAGTGCATCAAACATCCTTTTCTAGTGAACTTGCTGAGTACGCTCGTACTCAACGTATCTTCTTAACCCTTGCTTGGTTCTAAAGCCAGTATAGACGATGTCTACATCAAGTATGCTCCAGGAATCATAACCAGAAGCTAAAGTTCTTCAATGAAGTCAAGAAAGTCAACATATACATCAACTCAAGCGAAGATGAAGTTATTGATTAGATAAGAATATAATCTCTAGCCATAGAACCTATTTCTGTAGAGTACTGCAATAGCAGCAATACAAGCCAAATAGTTAGATGCTAATTTTATTAGCATAATAGTTATGAGTTGTTTATTTCTGATTCTTCTTTGTAAGAAGTTTCTTTCCCTCTCTTTAACCTAGTGTGTTCTCTGGATCTTCTATAAAGAGTTGAGTTGTAACCTATAGTCATGTCTTGGACCTGCTATGTTTTTGTTGTACTACTCCGAGGGATGTAATACTAGTGAACAATGTTTCATTGGTGTTATGTAAACGACTATAGTGTACTACATCATGCAGTGGTATGCTGGGTCACCTCATCCTGGCACTTCAGATACTGAGTATGTTCCTTCTAGAAGGCCATTTGTTCCACAAACTGTATGACGAACGACATGTCATCACGGTTGGACATCAGGCATGTATGATGAGCTTAGTTTCTAATAGAAGTAGGCAGCTATGTAGAGGTATCAAGTATCGTGTATTGTACTCTACGAAATAAGACAGTGAGATAAGTATGGTAGTGTTATGATTATACCTATATGGTATATGTTGTAATGACTTTGTATTAGTATGATATTATGTATAATATGTGAAATGCATATTTGGATTTTCTTTGGATCTTCATTGTGTGATTAGTTCTGTGCGTAAAGTCGAGCTCAGAACACATGTGCATGATGTAATTATGAGTATTCGCTTTCTTTTGCAGGACTAGAGGGTCATGGATACAGGTGTAGAAATCGAAACTGAGCAGCAGCGGATGGAACGAGAGGCCAAGGAGAAGGCCGATGCAGATGCCGCAAATCAGGGAGCATTACCACCACCACCACCAATGAGGCCGTTGATGGAGCAGAATTTTATGAAGTGTATGCAAATGATGCAAGAGACCCAGAACAAGTTCATGGAAGAGCTGTTGGGACGAGCAAATAAGAGGGCACCTTAAGGTGGAGGAGTAAGTCTTTCTGACTTCCAGAATGCAAGGCCGTTACCTTTTGCATCAGCCCCTGAACCAATGGATGCAGAAGATTGGCTAGCAGATACAGAAAGAAAGCTGAAGACTGTAGGTTGCAATGATGAGGAGAAATTGAGATACGCAACTCATCTTCTGACTGGACCTGCAACATCATGGTGGGAGAATCAGTTGGCTATGCAACAACCAGGAAGGGAGTTTACCTAGTAGGAGTTCAAGCAGAGATTCCGTGAATATCATGTTCCGGAAAGTGTTATGGAGTTGAAGCGGAGAGAATTTGAAGAGCTTCAGCAGGGATATACTAGTGTCATGAAGTACATCCGGGAGTTTAGTCAACTGTCTCGTTATGCTGAGGAGGATGTTAACACAAAATAGAAGCGGAAGAAACGTTTCATGCGTGGGTTAAACCCATTTGTGAAAATGCAGCTAAGGTTAGCTAATAAGCAAACTTATCAGCAGTTGTTTGATGCAACTATTACTTTTGAAGATGACTACAAGAATGTCCAAGAGGATAGGAGGAAGAGAGCCAAGAAGGAAACCAAGAGAATTCAGGCAAGTAAACCTAAACCCAATCTGGAGTTCAAACCCTAGAACAAGAACTATGGCAACAATAACAATAACAAGGGCAATGGTGGAAATCAATCCAATCTTAGAAGGAATGTTATTTGTAACAATTGTGGAATTTCGGGGAATTTCCAGAGAGAATGCAAAAAGCCTGTAGTGATCTGTTATGGTTGTGGTCAGAAGGGGCATATCAAGCCCGATTGTCCGAGCAAACCACCAAGAGGTTGGCCTACCAAGGGAGGAGGACAAGCCAGTGGAGGAAATGGACAACCCAATAAAGGAGGAAATAATGGCAAGAACAACAATGGCAAGAGGAACAGACCTACCGGGAAACTGAACTGTGCAACCCTTGAGGAGGTGGATAATTCGGAGCATGCAGTGATAGGTACGCTCAATATCCTTACCAATCCCGACAAAGTTCTATTTGATACTGGTGCAACTACTTCATTCATTTCTTAAGGATTTTGTGATAAGTTCGGGATTAGAAGGGCAATGTTAGAAAGCCCTATGACCATAGTTACAGCAGGGGGAAATGTGATTGTACGCCACATAAAACAAGATCAGGTTATCTCGATCTGCGGTTGTACATACTTCACAGACCTTTATGTGATTCCTTTGAAGGGAATTGCAGTAGTGCTGGGGATGGACTGGATGATGGAGCATGGGGCTCAGATAAATTGTGAGGAGAAAACTGTCTCAATCAAAACTCCAAGTCGAGCAAGGATAGTTTATCAAGCAGATAAGCACAGTCATATTATGGTGAATCTGCAGTTGAACTCGATGAAAGAGGTCAAATTGGAAGATATTCCTATAGTAAATGAATTTCAAGATGTTTTCCAGCAGAGCTAACAGGAATGCCACCAGATCGGGAGATAGAGTTCACTATTGATCTAATTCCTGGTACAGCACCAATAGCTCAAGAACCATACAAGATGGGACCCAAAGAGTTAAAAGAACTCAAAGAGCAAATTGATGTGTTAGCCAGAAAAGGATTTATTCAGGAAAGTGTATCTCCATGGGGAACACCAGTAATCTTTGTAGATAAGAGAGATGGTGGAAGAAGGATGTGTGGAGATTATAGAAATATGAACAACGTTACTATTAAGAATAAGTATCCTCTACCAAGAATCCAAGATTTGTTTGATCAAGTGAAAGGAGCCGGAGTATTTTCAAAGATCGACTTAAGATCTGGATACCATCAAATAAAAATCAAACCAGAAGATGTTCCAAAAACAACATTTGTCTCAAGATATGGCCACCATGAGTATCTGGTAGTACCATTTGGTTTGACCAATGCACCAGCAATATTCATGAATTTAATTAACACAATCTTCATGCCATATTTGCACAAGTTCGTCATAATCTTTATTGATGATATTCTGATAAATTCCAAGGATAAGGAAGAGCATGCTGATCATTTGAGAATAGCATTGCAGACTCTAAGGGAACACAAACTTTATGCTAAGTTTAGTAAGTGTGAATTTTGGTTAGATGAGGTATAATTCCTCGGCCATGTGATCAGTAAAGATGGAATTGCTGTAAATCCATCTAAAGTTCAGTCGGTATTAGAGTGTACTGCACCAACCAATGTGAATAAAATTCGAGGTTTCTTAGGAATGGCTGGTTATTATCGGAGATTCATTGAAGGTTTCTCCAAAATAGCTGGAACAATGACCAAATTTCTAAGAAATAATACACCATTCAATTGGGATGAGAAGTGTGAAGAAAGTTTTCAGGAGTTGAAGACCAGGTTAACCACAGCTCCAATCTTAGCAGTTCCTGAAACAGGGAAGGACTTCACAGTATACTGTGATGCATCTAAAGAAGGTCTAGGTTGTGTGTTAATGCAAGATCGGAAAGTAATTGCTTATGGTTCAAGACAACTTAAACCACATGAAGTCAACCATCCAACTCATGATTTAGAGTTAGCGGCTGTAGTTTTTGCGCTAAAAGGATGGAGGCATTTTCTATATGGAGCCAGATGTGAGTTATACACTAACCATAAAAGTCTTAAATATTTCTTCACTCAAAAGGAATTGAATATGAGACAGAAGCGTTGGTTGGAACTAATCAAAGATTATGATTTAACAATCAACTATACTCCAGGGAAAGCAAATGTTGTAGCTGATGCTTTAAGCAGAAAGAGTGTAGATATTCAACCTAGCAATCGGGAGCTACCAAAAGAGTTACGAATGGACTTGGAAAGACTAGAGCTTCAATTCATTAGAACAGAGATTCTTGGAGGATTAGCTACTATGCATTTAGTTGCAGAGAAGGACAGTGATGTTAAGCAAGAGATTTTTAGACATCAAACAAAAGATCCTTTTATTGCTGAGGAAATTCGGAGGATATCTCAAGGGCAAAAATCAGTTTTTTGCCTTGGAGATTATGAGTCTTTATGGTTTCAAGACCGTCTTTGTGTTCCAGATGTGACTGAGATTCGGGAGGTCATACTCAGAGAAGCACATGAAACACCATACTCTATACATCCAGGAAGTACTAAGATGTATATGGATTTGAAAGAATTATTCTGGTGGAATAACATGAAAGGGACATTGCTAAATATGTATCAGAATGTCATACTTGCCAAAGGGTGAAGGCTGAACATCAAAGTCCAGCAGGACCATTACAACCTTTAGAAATTCCCGAGTGGAAGTGGGAGGAAATAGGTATGGACTTTATCACAGGATTGCCCATGACACCTAAACGGAAGGATATGATATGGGTTATTGTGGACAGACTCACTAAAGTGCACATTTTATTCCGGTAAATCAGAAAGATAATGCCGAGAAGTTAGTAGAAGTTTATGTCAAAGAGATAGTAAGTAAGCATGGAGTACCCAAAAAGATCATAACTGATAGGGGATCAGTATTTACTTCAGCATTTTGGAAGCAACTGCATGAAGCACTTGGTTCAAAGTTAGATTTCAGCACAGCCTATCATCCTGAGACAGGAGGTCAAACTAAAAGAACAAATCAAATACTAGAAGACATGTTAAGAGCTTGTGCATAAGATTTTGGAGGTACATGGGAATATCATCTACCATTGGCAGAATTTTCCTACAATAATAGCTATCAGAGTAGTCTGAAGGTAGCTCCATACCAAGTTCTGTATGGAAGGAAGTGTAGATCACCAATATGTTGGTATGAGCCTGTTAGCAGCAAATAATTTGCGCCAGACTATATCAAGGAAAGACAAGATATCATTGATAAGATCAGAGATAGACTGAAAATAGCCCAGAGTAGGCAGAAAAGTTATGCGGATCAAAGTCGAAGATCATGGCATCCAGAAGTGGGAGACATGGTATACTTGAAAGTAAGTCCAATGAAAGGGGTGAAAAGGTTCAGAGTTAAAGGAAAATTGAGTCCAAGATACATGGTACCCTTCAATATATTGAGTCAGAACAAAACTATAGCTTATGCTTTAGAGTTAGCATCAAGATTGGCTCAAGTGCACAATGTTTTCCATGTGTCACAACTTCGTAAATGTTTGAAAGTTCCAGATGATGCAATCACACATCAGGAGATAGAACTACAAGCATACTTGAACTATGTTGAAAAGCCCTGTAAAATTTTGGAAGAAAACTGGAGAAGGTTGAGGAACAGAGCAATCAAGTACTGCAAAGTATAGTGGGAACATCACCCTAAAAGGGAAGCTACTTGGGAGAAAGAAGAGGATTTAAGAAAAGCCTATCTAGAACTATTCAGGTACACCTCAACAAACTTCGGGACGAAGTTTAATTTAAGGGGGGAAGTCTGCAACATCCCAGCATTTAGGAACTAACGAAGGGTAGATTTAGGATTTTGAAATGTTACAAGCATTCATCTCTGAAAATGTGGGTAAAATTTTCGCCAAATAAAAACCTAAAGTAATCAAGGTTTCTTTCATACTTTGAGATTAGGTATAGTATTGAAGGATGATTGCTATAGAATTTGATATGATCTTTGTGAACTTATGTGTTTTTGAATAATGTTTGAGTATTTGATTTAATTAAGAGCTAATCAATAATAACTCAAACTTTATATAAAGAAAGCAATTGAGAATATGAATCTCCATTTCATAATTTTATTCAATAAATAAGTTACAAAAATGTAACTTATGAAAATCATCAATAATCTTTACAATAACAAATAAATAAAGAATAATATTTCTTTATTGATGATAGTACGATCTGTATTACAAAAGAATCAAATAAAGAGTACAAAAGAATAAATTAAAAATTACAATTGAATATGAGAGTTATTACAAGTGACTAATCTATAAATAAAAATCAAAACCTAAACTAAAGTCTTGATCTTCAAATCTGGTACCTGCAAAATAAAAATAAACTTAAAAGAAAAAGAAGGTTAGGATTAGAATTATTTTTACTCTCAGAAGTTGACAATGAAGTGCACTGTTCACTTTTTCATCATTGAGTATTTAAGGGGCAAGTTTCACCAATATGAAAGAATGTATCTTTCATAATTTTAAGCTATAAGTCAAATAAACAGCAAGGAGGGGCAAGTTTCACCATCCAGGTAAAAGTAACTAGATAACAGTAACTCTCAAATTCAGAGCATATCCACAAGTTGCACATCAAGCACACAGGCAGCACACACACCAAATTGCATGGTGTGTGCTGTCAGCACCATAGCAACAGCCCAGCAACACAAAACTGCTCAGCACAGCCATGGAGAAGCACTAATGCATCTCTTCACTGGTCACACCACACAAGAACAACTAGCTTAGCCAGAGCCAAATAAAACAGCAACACCATCCCACACCAGATCAAGCCACATATCACCTGATGGTGACATAAGGAGGGGAAGGATCAGGTGAATAGCAAGGCCAAGCTCACAGGAGCTAGGAGGAGCAGAGTTCCTCAAGGCCAAGCACAAGCATCAAGAGAACACAAGAACAACATCAAGAGGAGAAGGACTGGATCAGACAAGCAACACTACCAACACATCAAGCCATCACCAGCATAGATTTTGTGGTGAGCATCATAAATAACCATGTGATCTGTTTATCTTATCCAAGCCAAATATATGCGCTGATGCATCAGACAACCTCTCAATAATCACCCAAGTGGGGTGAAGCTATCCTAGAGGTTTTAAACATAAAGATCAAGATCAAACTCTTTTCAAAACACCAAATTCTCAGACCAACCTCACAGAATTAGTGATACCAAAGGCAACCTCTATATTCTATCATTTGTTCTTATAAAATCTGGGCACATCTCCAAGAAGGAGTAGCACCTCAGATTTTATAAACCACAAACAAAACCATATATATTTAACCAACTAGGATCCAAGATCTAGTAAGCAGTTGATGTCTTAACCAATTTGGAAAATGACAGTAACATAGGAACTTAGTTCCTAGAGCCTCAGACCAGCATCATTGGCTGGATCAAACAATAAGTTTCCCAACTTATCTATCAACATCTATCAAATTATCTCCCTGAAACTAGATTCTGGCCACTACATAGTAGCAATACAAGCACAAACTATAACTGGCCACTACATACACACAAAGGAATCCAAGGTGATAAGATGAACTAGGATCCACGAAGACATAACTCACCAGGGTCCTCGCTGATGAATTGAAGAGGAAGCGGAATGTCCGACGAGCTCGAGCCGGCACGGGGAGCACCCTAGAGGGAGCTGCAACCCGCACCAGCCACGGCGGCGGCCATAGCAGTACACGGGAAACACACCTCACCACGAGAGGGTCCGCGGCGGCGACAACAACACCATTCCCCAAACCCTAGGGTTCGGGAAGGGGCTAGCCTGACCAGGGTAGGACCCCAAGATCAAATCGAACTAGACCAGATGGACGAGCATGGTCGACAACTTCACCCCGCACCACGGCGACGGGAAGGATGGTCCACGGCGGCGCGAATCGCCTGCGACATCATCGTTGACCACAAGGTCGGGAGAGAAGAAGAAGAAAGGTGAGATCGAGGGAGAGACAGAGAGTGAGTTGGGCTGGGTGGGCCGAAAACCCTTCGGGGTGTTATTTTGACCTTACCCTACTAGGCCACAAGGGCGCAATAAAACCAAACACACAACCCAAACCATTTAGAGCCTGTTTTTAATAAATAGGAAAAGACCAAAATGCCCCTGAACTTAAATAAATTCTAGAAAATAAAATAAAAGCCCAAAAATTATAAATAAAATATTTTTGGATTCACAATAATCCAAACTATCCAAATAAATTAGGAGATAAAATTTTAGACATATAAATTTTATTAAGAATTTAATAATATATATTCCTTATGGAATTTTACAAAATTATTGAAAGATGATAAAAATAAATAAAAATCACTTTCATTATATATTAATATTGTAGTATTTTAGAAAAATACTAAACAAATATTTAATATCCATTTTTGGTATTTAATGATAATTCTTAAAAAAATTACTAATTAAATAAAATACAAATAAAAAGGAAATAAAATAAAAGAATACAATATTCTAATATAAATAATAAAAATTAATATTTATAAATCCTTTATTATTAAAAAGAATTTTTATAATAATGGGGAGAAGGCATATAAAGTTAAATGATGCATTACATTACTTTGCATAATCATTTTGCTTCTTTAAATATTGTCCTTACTAGACAATAATGATGTTTTTGTATACATAGAAGCTCAAGGTCTAGTGCAAGCATCAAACTTCACTACCTTGCCATCACAAGGCAAGTTCATCACTTGCTCATATCCTTTGAAGAGTCTTTATCAAAGTATTTGCAAATTGTGTGTTATCATATCTACTCTAAAGAAAGAAAATATTATTTTCACAAATAAAGAAATCTTAGATATCATCCTAGGTGATGATATAATGGAGCAATAGAACTTAGTGTTCTATTTGCAACAATGATGATCAATTAGAGACTTAATAACCCCTGACATCAGTGATTCTAGCGCCGTATATTACGCGTTAGCCATGATATTTGGAATGGGAAAGAGAAGTCAGCTATATCTTCTTCCTCTCGCATGAAGCCGGATGTGCAGGTCGTGGCTGTTATCCTCGTAGCATGCATATTAATTGGATTCATAGAGGATATGCAGCATATGGGTGGGAACCCTCATCGTCCCACGATAGTTCTGGCATCTAACGGTTTGTACAAACCATTGCCGTAATTCATTATGTGGGCATGGTGTACACCAAGGAGGCATGCAAGGTCGTGAAAGGGGCAGTGATTGGCTTGGACCAACTACTGGGCCCCACATCATGGAACTGTGGACGGGAAAGTACGCCCGGTTGTGCAACAAGAAGTTGATCTCTCATGGGTAAAGTAACGCACCTCTGCAGAGTCTAAAAATTGTAACTTGTTACTCCCTGTTCCGGAAAGGAGCTACGAACGGGCAGGAAAGGAACTCCATAAAAATTCTGGTCAACCTGTGAAGGCTGATGGTCATAGATTTTTATAATAAAATCAATCTTTGAAGAAAGATTTACAAAAACTGCATAGTGCCAAGGATTTATAATCCAAGGTGGTAGTTAGAGCATCAAACTTTCCACCTTCCATATAATGAACTTGTTGGGTAACGTTGTTACTCATCCTTTCCTTTGATCCCTTGCTTAGACTCTGAGGATCCCGAAGACGTGCCAATGTATGCAGCTGAATGCCAAAAAGATGTGTTCTACGAGGAGCCTGGCCTGTCCGGAGGTGTTGAAGGAGTGGATTACGAAATCCACTATGGTGTCGATGATAATGAGTCCAACTAAGTATCCTAGTTAGTAGTAACCAACGGAGACGAGCAGCATGAACTCTATAGAATAAGCTGCTGAGCTCAACTCCTAGTTGGAGTTGCTACTTTTAAATTCCGCTGAAACACTTTATATTTTGGTTTGTAAGTTGAAACCTTTTGAAGTCTTGAACTTCTGGTATTGTAATAATAATAATGTGTGAATGTTTGTAATATGGACCCGCAATGTTTCTGTTGTACCACTCTGAGGGATGTGATATTTACAAAACGGTGTTCTGTGGGTGTCATATCAACGACTATAGTGTACTACACATGCATTGGTATGCTGGGTCACCGCAAGGCGGCGGCGCAGTGGCCAGGGGATTAAGTTGACTTTTTATATAATTTTGATTTTTCTTTAGATTTTAGATATTTCTAGCCTAAGAATTTCAGATTCTGCCATGTCGGCCTTATAGGTAGGTCCAACATGTCAGAAAGCTGTGTCAATTCGCGTTTAATGTGTGTTTAGTGTTATTTGAAAAAACAGACACAAAATGTGATAGATTTTTGCTATAAAAACGTAAATGGATAGATCCGAAATTTAGCTCTCAAACTAGTAGTTTTATGTTATCAACTCCTTAGTTAACTGACACAACATCTCTATTATTTAACTAAACTAAACCTCTGAACTGAACCTCTACGTATGTCTGAACTGAACTGAACCTCTACGTTCCAACAATTTTTCGAGCCGGTCATGAACCAAAAAAACCTCAGTTGAAACTACTGATCGCTCCGCCTCGTCTAGTACTGCCTATTCCGATAATTTTCTAGGTTAAAACTACCTAAATTCGAGCTAATTCATGGCGCCCACATCCGCCCTCAATGGCACCATCGTGAGAAGACAAATCACAGAGGTTACAGAAGATAGAGGGTACGGCGGAGGGTCGTCGCCATGCTCACATGCTCACGGAAGTGCATCTCCGTCGAGAACTGCGGCCACGATTGGCCGCGTCGTTATCGCCACGATCGGTCGTGCCATAACTGCCGGGACTGCTTCTTATTTCCTGTTCATGGCGGGTCATGGGCTAATAATTCAACTACTCGGCTCGTGGAACGGCCCAAGTTCGCGGCAGATTTTTTTTCCCCGGACCGTTTTGCAAAAAATACCGGTCGAGACAGCTCAACCACGAGAAAATTACAAATAACCACGACATTACAGGCTAGGGTTTTAAAAAGCAACCACTTTACGTTAGGGTTTCAAAAACCCATCGGTTCAGAGTTCGTTCGTTGCAGAAAGCATTGATACCGGTTTGACGTTGGTCTAATGACAAAACTGACAGGACGGCCCCACCTGTAAGGATGACGTGGCTCGCGCAGACGGCTGCGGGCAGACGGCCGTTAACGGCGCTGTCGGAACCCTAACCTCCCGTTTTGGACACGGGTCAAACACACCAGACCACACGCTCGCACACTTCCTCTCTCGCGCGCGTACTGAAGCCATGGCGGCGGCGATTTCTCCTAGCTCTAGATCTCCGGCCGGCGGGGGCGCTGGAGGCGTACCTGGCGGAGAAGATGGCGGTGGAGACGGCGGCGGTGGGCACGAAGTCGAGGTGCCGGGCTTCCTTGCGGCGGAAGGGGATTGGTGCGGTAGCTCGAACCCATCGACGGCGACGTTTGCATCGCCGGAGAAGCGGGCCGCCGCCTCCTTGGCAAATCGTTTGAAGGAGGACCTTACCCAGAGCAGCCGTTGGACCAGTGCATTCGGAGGCGGCATTGAGTAAGTCATTCGCATCCATCTAATCTGCCACTGCCATTTTGTACTGAAAAATAGACAATTAAATTCTCCTATTCTGAATATATGCAGTTTGGATGATGATATATGGGATATAAGGATCAATTTAGATGGCAAGGACAATTTAGAGCGCACTTTGTCTGAATCAGATGTAACATTCCTCAATTTGCTAGCTCTAATAGAGACAGAGGGCTATGGGATTAGTGACAACATATATTATGTGAAAGAGAAGGGTATAGGGATAGCTGGGATGGACTTACTAGATGGGCATAGTAAGGTGCAGCAGATGGTTGAACTTTATGAGGATAAGAGATCTGTCAGCTTGACTGTAATTAAAAGAGGAAGCACACTTCCATCAAACATCAACACTGCTGCAGTTGAAGAGCAAATCCCAATTTCAGAAATTGGAAACCCCATTGTTTACACAGTTGATGATGATGGGGTTGTTTTACCAAGTCAAGAATGTACACAGTTAACTGAAGATCCTGAGTGCATGTACTTGCTGACACAACAGAGCAACAATGTTGAGAATGATCATGAAAATGATCATGAGAATGACATGCAAATCTTAGAAGTGGGTGATGGTGATGGAGGGTACTTATTCAATGAACAGGGAACAGAGCACATTGTTGATGAAGAACAAGAAGATATGGAAGAGGATGAACAAGAAGATATGGAAGAGGATGAAGATTCATAAATGGAAGATGATGAAAATTACACTCCAGAGCATATAAATGAAACTGAATCAGATGAGGATGAGCCAAACCATGATTTGAATAAGAGAAAGAGGGGTGCCTTAGAGCATGAGTCTTATTTTGCAGAAGAGCAAAGATTTATTTAATGCATCTGATTGCTCAGATGTTGACAAGGATGAGCCAGTTACTGTGAATAAGAAGAAAGAACTAGTAAGGAAGGGGCCTACTAGCAGATCACATTGCAGTCAGCAGAGTACAACAACACCAGACTGGCTTCCTTCTGATGATGAAGGGCCAGATGGTGATTTGGATCCAGAGGATGATGATGGATTTGAGAAATTGTCATGGGCTCTGCCAAAAGGAAGGAAAAGCAGGGCCAAAAAGAAACATCCAAGGGTGTGGTATGATGAGAGCAGACTACAACCTGAAGAAGGATTGTGTCTTAGGATGTGCTTCCTAGATGTGTACCAGTTCAGGAGAGCAGTGCAAACACTTCATATTGCACATCTTAGGAACTTCAGGTACCATAGAAATTGCAAGGACAGAGTGATAGTAAAGTGTGCTCAAGATAAGTGTCCTTTTTTTATGGTTGGTTCTCAGATAAAGAATGAGAAATCATTCTGCCTGAGAAAGGTGCACTTTGAGCACAATTGTGGCACAGTAGGTGAGCACTGCAAGGTCACAGGCAAATGGGTTGCAAAGATTTGTGAGCCCAGCATTAGAATTGATCCAAGGACAGGCATTGAGGCCGTGATGGAGACAACCAAGGAGAAATTTGGTGTAGATGTTCCTAAAATGATGGCATACAGGGCAAAGAGGAAAGCTTTACAGGTTGTGCTTGGTGATCAGGTGGAGCAATACAAGAGGCTAAGGGATTACTTGCAGACAGTGCTTGACACAAATCCAGGCTCCAGATGCATTGTGACCACAAAAATTCTGGTAGAGCATCCAAGTACCAACCCTAGATTTCATGGATTGTTCTACTGTCTAGGTGCATCTGTACAAGGATTCCTTAATGGTTGCAGACCATTTATAGGCAATTTACATGATATATTTTCCCTTTTCTAATTAATGAGACATATACACATTATGACATGGCATACATCTATTCATTTGTAGGTCTAGATGGCTGCTTCATTAAGCTGACCATAGGCCAGCAGATTCTCTGTGCCACTGGAAGGGATGGGAACAACAATATCTTCCCTATTGCTTTTGGCCTGGTTGACAAGGAGGAGACAGCTACATGGTCTTGGTTTCTCACCCAACTAAAGTATGCTATTGGTGGTGAGGCAGGCAAGTTTGGGTACTATACCATAATTTCAGACAGGCAGAAGGTATTGTATAGTTATTTACATAGTATACATTTCTTATTTTATTGTCAGTTGCATAGTTATTTACATAGTTAGAAATCTTTGTGTAGGGTCTACTTAATGCAATCAACCAAATATTCCCCAACTGCCCACAAAGATACTGCTTAAGACACATTTATGCAAACTTTCAAACTACTGGGTTTAGAGGTGAGGAGCTCAAGAAATACATGGATGCAGCCTCCTATTCTTACACAAAGCATGGTTTTGATGTTGCCATGGCTAACATGAAGGAGGAGAGTGTGGAAGCTTGGGAGTGGTTAATGAAAATACCAGTTGCAGCATGGGACAGATATGCCATGGACTATAATTGCAAAACAAACTTAGTGGTTAACAATTTAAGTGAGGTTTTCAATAGGTGGATTCTTGACATTAGAGGGGAACCAGTGAGAACAATGTTTGATGGCATAAGGAAAAAAATGATGGTCAGGAATGAAGGCAAGAGAACAGGAGCTGCCAAGGCAAGATGGGAAATCACACCTACTTATATAGAAATGCTAGAAGAAAATAAGAAATGGTCAAGAATGTATAGATCAAGAAAGGCTGCTGAAGGTTTGTGGGAAGTTAGCCATGGGAAAAAATGTTATGCTGTTAACTTGACAACTATGACATGTGGATGTAACAAATGGGACATGACTGGTATCCCTTGCAATCATGCTATATCAGCCATCTACAAGTCATTCCAACACCCTGAAGATTTTGTTTCTGATTTCTTCAAGAAGCCTTTGTATGTTGAGGCATACAAGCCTGTGATTTACCCTGTGCCAGGTGAAGATAGCTGGACAAGGACTGATACACCTGATATTGATCCACCAGTCTTCAAGATCTCATTGGGCAGGAATCAGACCAAGAGGAGAAAAGGAAAGTATGAAGTTCCAGAACCAAAGCAATCATCAAGGATGGCCACTATAACCTGTAGCAATTGTGGAACTCTTGGGTATAGATACACTAGTTATGGTGCCCCTCTAAAGCCATCTCTGGTGATGAGGAAAAACAAACATAAGGTTTGTTTTCTATTTTAACCATTCTCGGTAATTTCTATGTTTTAACCATTCTATGCATTTTCTACAAACATTGTCTTGCTTAGATGCAGGAGAACAGGTCAGAGCACTCTGAGTCTTCTACATCAGCTGCTGCTACTAGGAGGACAACACCTGCTGCAAGGAGGGCAACACCAGCTCAAACAGCACCCGCTGCAAGGAGGGCAACACCAGCTCAAACAGCACCTGCTGCTAGGAGGACAACACCAGCTCAAACAACACCTTTCAAAGCTCCAAGGCCAGGTCCTGCTCAAAATGAAGAAAGTGGTACTTCTAGTAGGCCTGTAAGAGCAAGAAAGCAATCATCAAGGATGTCAGGTTACCTCACAGCAAGCAATATTGACAACCTTACCTTGAGTGATATCAAGAAAGGGCTGTTGTGAACAATGCAACTTGTGGTTGTGAACTATGTTGGTACTATGTGTGGTTGTGAACTATGTTGGTACTATGTGTGGTTCTGAACTATGTTACTTGTGGTTGTGAACTATGTGTGGTTGTGAACTATGTTACTTGTGGTTTTGAACTATGTTGGTACTATGTGTGGTTGTGCTATGAAATGCTTGTGTAGATGTTGTCATGCTAGTATATTAAATTATTGATCATGGTAGATGTTAAATTATTGATCATAGTATAATATAACATTGTATCCAGTACCACAAAGCATATTCACACAAACTGAATGGTTCAACACATGGAGGGTTCAACTAAACAAATACAGGGTTCAACACATGGATAGTTCAACTCAACAAATACAGGGTTCAACACAAGGATAGTTCAACTCAACAAATACAGGGTTCAACTCAACAGACTCATACATCTACCTAAACATAAATATGCCAACTGAACACACCATTACACAAATATGCCAACTAAACAGACCATCACTCCTCCTCCTCACAAATTGCCTTGATTCTCTTGACCTTGTCCTTGTTAACAGCATTGGCCTTGAAAAGGTCATGCATGGAGTACTCTAACTTTTTCTTTTCATCCTTCAGATTAGCTCTTTCCTCATCCCACTTATGTTGTTTCACCTTGAATACTTGTGTCTGTGATTTGAGCACATTCTTCAGTTCCTCCTTGGCATTCTTCAGCACCTCTACTTCATTCTTCAATGCAGCTATGTGCTTATCCATCTGCTCAGCATCATATTGCCCACTCATTATCTTAGCATAGTTTTCTGCTATGACTTTTTTCTCAGTCTGAGCTAACCACTTCCTCTCAGTCTGATCTATCCACCTATTACCTTCCTCTAATAGGGTTGCATGTTTCTTCTCCAATTTCTCCTTCTCTTCAGATAGATCCTTCATCATCTTACTACTCTCATACCTCTCTTCAATTCTTGAGCTGTGGCTGTCATTGTACATTCCCCACAACTTAGACAATGCATGCTGCAAACTATCATCCCACTCTGGATCTATCCACCTTTGAAAGCCACAATTCATGACCTGCTGCACATGTATATGTTTAGAATATAATCAGTACTCACAATGTATCTAAATGATCCAGGATCTATCTAAAACACCATTAGGTTCTGTACATGATTGTTCTAATAGGTTCATGCCATTACAAATGGAGTGAACAAGTAATCATTATTTATCTAAATACAGAGAGATAAATACAGAGAGATTCAATGCACATGATTTAATATAGAGAGATTGCACATGATCCAGCAACATATATGTTGAGAACAAATAATCATTATTTATCTAAATACAGAGAGATTCAGTGCACATGATTTAGTATAGAGAGCACTTGATCCAGGAACATATATGTTGACAACAACTACTCATTATTTCTCTAAGTATAAGAGAGATTTAGTGCACATGATTTAAAACAAGTACTCATGATTTATCTAAATGTATGAATCAGTTAATCAAATTATCGAGCCATGATAAAAGTACTGAGGGAAAGCAAGGACCTGAGTACTCACATTTTCCACTGAGCATAGATAGAACCTCCTCCCTGTATCTTTGCCCTCAAATGCAACACATCGACGCGGTTTCAGATTGTGACCGGAGCAAACGAGTGGGGCATCATCATCAATGACATAATATCCCTCGTCAAAAAGATGATTCGGTGCGTAGTCAAGCGGACAGATCTACAAATCGAACAAATCATCCACAAATCAGAGCTCAAATCAAACAATTTCAAAAAAAAATCCCAAATCAGTAACCAGAGGAGAAAAGTACTCACATCACCGAGGAGAGATTCACCGGATGTTTCTCTCTCGTTCCAGCTCGGCATGGTCTACGACGGCGGCGGCGGCAGGTGACCAGCGGCGGCGGCGGACGAGCTGATAGGGAGAAGAAGCAGAGGACTGCGGCGGCGGGCGAGCTGATAGGGAGAAGAAGCAGAGGACTGAGCCGCGAGCTGACCAACCGTTTTGTCTAGACAGCGCCGTTAACGGCCGTCTGCCCGCAGCCGTCTGCGCGAGCCACGTCATCCTTACAGGTGGGGCCGTCCTGTCAGTTTTGTCATTAGACCAGCGTCAAACCGGTATCAGTGCTTTCTGCAACGAACGAACTCTGAACCGGTGGGTTTTTGAAACCCTAACGTAAAGTGGTTGCTTTTTGAAACCCTAGCCTGTAATGTGGTGGTTATTTGTAATTTTCTCGCTCAACCACATTTGTTTTCGTTCCGGTTTGATTGAATTCGATCAAATTTCTTCAAAATGGACTAGATTGCACCTGCGGAGCAAGTTGTGGGACTAGAATAGTCCACTTTGCAAGAAGTGAAACTATTTTGCACGTCGGGTGCAATTTGTGAAAATATAATTAGCTCAAAATATTAAATTGAAACTAGGAAAAGGTCTCCGCTGCCATGGTCGACAACGGACGCCGCTTCTACAGGACGAGGCGGGGGTGGTTGTCGGTCTGGATGTGCTCCATGACGGTTGCTGGCCTGCATTGTGACGCGTCGGCGGCGAGCCCGGCGGTCCCTCGTGTCGAGCGAGATCCTGGAGGCGCCTGTCGGCGAAGAACTGTCGGCGATGTCCTCGTCGACGGACACCGGCGGAATAGGGATCCCATCGGCGCTGAGTTGCCAGCCGACGGGGAGATGAAAGTCCGGCGGCGCCGTATAGCCCGCATTATGGAGCAGCCTGGCTTCCCACGTCTGCAGCGTGCGTCGGCCGTTCGCCGCCGCGATGTCGCCAGGAAATCTCTTGGCCATGGCTTTTCGGCGAAGTTGTGGAGGTAGAAAGGTGCGAGCGTCTGGAGTTCACCGGAGTTGGGAGCGGTGTGAGAGAGTGTAAAGGGAGACGACGACATGTACGCCTTTTATAGGCCGATGTCGGCGGCGAGGGCGGGAAAAGGGAAACGGCGGGAAGGATGACGACGACTCGGCTTCTGTCGCTGACAGGCTGGTCCACTCGGCCAATTCGCTTCGTTCGGCGTTTCTAGGGCGTACCCGAGATCCTGGGAATGGTCTAGGAAGTTCGGACCAAAGTTAGTCCAAATCCGGACGAAAAGAGATTCTTGAGAACGCGATTGGCCGAATTTCGACGTCCGGACCTAAATTCAACGTCTGGATCAGCATCCTGGATAGACGAGTGAAGATACTCATAGTCTCTTTAACTAAATTGGGATCATACTCCTTCCGTTCACAATTGGGATCATACGCATTCTGGGTTTAGTTAAAGTCAATCTTTTTGAAGTTTGACCAAATATTTAGCAAAAAATAAAAGTATTTACCATGTAAAACCTATAGTGTTAGAATCTTTGTAAGTAATATTTTTATAATATATACATTTGGAATAATGAATGTTGATATTTTTTTTATATTCTTGGTCAAAGTTGACAGAGTTTAACTCTAAATATTCCTAGAACGCGAAATAATAAAAAACGGAGGGAGTACTTCAAACAAGCAGAAGAGACGGGGACCATCAATTTTAATCGTAGACGATGAGGAGCAGGCCGCCGCGTTTTTTTTTTAAGAAACACAGTACAAACGCAGACAATGCGTAATACACTCACCCCTATGAACACACGCACGTACACTCTATCCCTATGAGCACCTCCGAGAGACTGAGCCGGCGGGTCTTGAGATTGACGAAGTCACCGCCGACGCTTCTCTATCGACGGAACGTCGCCTCGCACTTAAAAAAATATTCCGGTTTTATAAGACATCAAAGCGTTAAAACTGAAGTTTGAATTCTGATGGGCTAGAGATACCACTGCAATCATGGTTGGTTCTCCCGACGCGTTTCTTTTTTATTGATCGCTAGTCTAGTCGTAAAGCTATGTGAAGGTAGTAGCGCCATCTCGCGGGCAACCTCGCGAGACCACTTCATCTTTAACCTTGCCATTTAGTCTGCGCGGTTAGGCATCTCGTTGATCACAGATGGCGTGATTAAGCTGCTCTCTATTTTCCTTAACGAGGCGGGTCACGGCGGTCGATCGGTCGGAAAACCGGAAAAAGGCGAATACGACCTTGAAGTCTTGAAGACACCGTCGCAAGTCGCAACCATTAGCCGATCTCTTTTGGAAGAAGATCGAGTTTCCTGGTCTATTTCCATTCTCTGGACACGACACGAACGAGTATCGCTCATTGAAACCCATTCGCATTGATTTACACCCTTGCTTTCGTAAGTCTGAACGAACACATCCGCATACCTGTAACGGTAAGATTACAGTACGGCCAGACAAACGTCTACACCGCCGTAGAACATTTTTTCGACGCGTCGCTATACAGTGTGCTGGTGAACGATCAGCTAGGAGCGACAGAATTTAGACGCGTCTGTAAGTCTGTTTCGGTCGTCAAATCCGCCCGGCCCTCTTGATGGCCATGGCCTCCGAGCAGTGGTACCGAGATATGCACATACGGACATACGGTCGGTCAGCATCAATCTACAACTATCACCTAATCCGAGTCATGGGCTCTGCTTGTCTTGTCTTGTAGCTTCACGGCCGGGACATGGACACCGGTGACAGTTGACCAAACACCTCCGGCCGGGTTAGATTGTTTACGACTTCTTTCTCTCTCCTACGGTGCACGCTGCGAAGGTTCTGGAAGGGGAGTAGCTCAGCTCCAATCATACGGCTGTAGTGGAAACATCAGGGGGCAGGGGAGGGGTATCTCTGACGTGCCGGCATAATTCGTCCATAAGATTTGCCACGTCGGCCTTTTACACACAGCTTATTATTTTGCACATTACGTGCTCCGTTTAGCCACGGTGAATCTCGGTGATGGATAGGTAACCAGAAAGCCAATCGAGTAAACCAACTGTACTTTCTTCGGCCTATATTAATTGACTTAAATTTGTCTACATTAAATGAATCTAAACGCTATTTAGTATATAGATTCGTTTAAATTTTAATAAATCAAAGTCAATTAATATGGGCCGAGGGAGTAGGGAAAGCAAAACCACTGCTAGTGCTGGAGCAGTGTCGTGACAGGCATGGATCTAGCCTAGCTAGCTACCTGTTGACGTGGCTCGCTACAGTAGTCGTCGTCGACCCAGTTGACAAATTTAATGACGGAATATTCCGAACGCCGAGGCGATCATGCTCATGCGTGCATGTACACAACCTGGGTTCATGCTAGCTCCTCCGTTGAAACCATGCAGGCGGTTTGGGCCTCTCGGGGAAAACCGGCCACTTGTTTCTGACCATAGCGTCCATCTTGCAATCAAGCTAGCCCTGGGCTGACATGCCAAACTTCAGCACATGCATCTGGACTACTTAAAAAAATTGGCCGAGTTGGTCGTCCTATATATCATTCATCCATCGATGTCAGCTTGTATTTCTTTGTTCTTATACTCATACATGTGGACTAATACGAACATGTGCTCAAGAGTCAATCAGACTATAGGTAGCTAGTCCATAATACACCGTTTGCTTCCGAACTGACTTCAGCATTTGACATGAGTAAAGTTTAGACGCCGAGTAAAGTGTTCCATTCTAGTAGTTCCAGCCAAAGCCCAAGGAAAGGATCGATTAATTTAACCGTGGTAGGTGATTGATGGAGAGAGCGTGTGGATACGTGAGTCAGTGGGCAATTAATCAAATCCCGGCTCCTACTCCTGCTCCTCCTCCTGCCTGCATGGATAGATTCGGGGTCCAGGCCAGCCGCGACGACCGCAGCTCCGCCTAATCCGCGCAACTGGCGCCCTCTGCTTAATTAATTCCGCTCCGCCCACTGATTTGTCCATCGGTTCGTAGCCTAGCTCGACTGGTCATAGAGCATCCCCACTCGTTGCCGAGTCCGGGCCAAAAATTGGTCCGTTTTTCGGCCGGACGGAACTAGTTTTCGGTCTGGATACGTCTATTTTTTCACTCGCGTACTCAGGCCGAATTCTCAAGTTCGGCTAAAAGTTATCAAAGATGGGTGAATTTTATTAAGTTGGACGAATATTGGCGGATTACATCAAATTTAAACTTAAACTAATACATAATAAACTTTAAAAAGCCGCCGCCGCCGGGCCCTCATTGTCCTACATGCCGAAGTTGCTGTAGAACACCGTGTAGTCGGGGTCGGCGCATCCGTCATCCTCGCTGCCGTCTTCGTCGTCGTCGCTCGGCGGCTGGTTCTGGCGGGAGCAGGTCGCCGCACCTCCAGGGCTGGAAGGACGGGCCTGCGTCCTCGTCCTCCTCGTCGTCGAGAACGTAGAGCGGGGCGTCCTGGTAGGCGAGCTCACGCCCAGACAACGCCCGACGACGGGTGGCCTGCTCCTCGGCCTGCTGCTGCAGGCCGAGGATGCGTTGCCGTTCCGTCAGCTCCCAGTCCTTCCTAGACCACTCCAGGATATCCGGCGAGGAGGGCTCCAACGGTGGGGGTTGCGGCGTCTGCGACGCAGCTTCGTGGAGCGACTGCTCCAACGCCATCTTCAAGGCGGCGTCTTCGGCCGGCGCCGAACCTTCTATCTTGGGGCGGCGGAGGCGTAGGTGGCCGGTTGGAGATGCCGTCGTCCGCGGCTCGCGGATGATGATGCCGCGCGAGCGCGTCCGCGGCGGCAAGCGCGCAGGCGACTCCGCGTTGCGCTTGACTGTAGTCAGCACGTGCAGCGGCGCCGAGCCGGAGGAGTGGGACGCCGACACGGAGGAGGACGAGCTCATGCTCGCCATCCTCCTCGGCATCTAGTTCGGCGGAGGACGCCAGCCAGACCTGGCCGCCGGCGACGGCATGCGCGGAAAGCCGAGCCGCGGCGTGTTCCCGCGGTTGATGTGCTCCATCGCTGCCTCGAGGGTCCGCCCTGGCGCGCTCCACCAATGCCGGCGGCCAGCCGAGTTGTTGCGCTTCGGCGGCGACTCGTTCGCCGGACCCTCGTGGTGGGCGAGCTCCTGCTCGCGGCGCTCGGCGAAGAATTGCTCCCAGTGGAGGAGGTTGTCGGCGCTCTCGGCTTCGGTGGGGTGGTCCATGCCGTTGATGTACTCCTGTACATCGTACGGCAAATCGTTTGGCGTCGGCACCGGCGGGACAGGGATGCCGCCGGCACTCAGCTTCCAGCCGGGAGGCATCCGCATGTCCGGCGGGACCATATAGCCGGCGTCGTGCAGAAGGCGTGCCTCCCAGGCCTGTAGGGTGCGCCGGCCGAAGCCGTTCGCCGCAGCTCCATCACCGGGGTACCGTGAGGCCATGGCTGGGAACGGGAAAGCGGCGAGAGAGGGTTCGCCGGAGTTTGTGGGTGGGGGAGCTGTGAGAGAGTGTGGAGAGCTTCGGCGAGGGGTACGGCTTATAAAGGCCGAAGTGGGCGGCGAGGGCGGGGGGGGGCTGTAGCGGCGAGGGCGGAAAAAGGGGAAACAACGGAAAGTTAGTGCCCGCCGGTCCGTCGCAGGAGCCGACGCGGCAACGGTGGCGCCGTAAATCGGCGACGCGTGGCCGACGCGATGGACAGTTAATGTCCGACGGTAGCCGCGTGGTTTCGAGGATGACGACGACTCGGATTCTGTCGCTGACTCGGCGGGTCCACGCGTCGCGTCATTTTTTTGCCGAACTCGCTGAGTCCGGCGTTCCCAGGGCGCACCCAGAAACCTGGGTTCGGCCTGGATAGTCCGGACCAAAATTGGTTTAAATTCGACCGAAAACAGGTCTTTGGTATACGACTGTGCCAATTTTAGGTGTCCGGATCAAAATACGGCGTTCGAATCGATCTAGTGGATAGGCGAGTTGCTCTTAGAAATATTTACCCTGTTCCGATCGAGCAGATACGGCCACCTCCTCCCTGTTACGTCTGCCCGTGATCACCAAATGGGATAAGAATACGGAATAATACACCTGCTTGCACCGTTTATTTTTTAAATATATCCTGCAGCTGACTTGTCAGCTCAGCTGAACAGAACATGGGAGGATTAACCGGCCGGGCTAATCACGCTGTCACCACGGACCAACCCCATCTCCAAATATCTCCAAGGAGAAACTGCTGCACAAAAACCAGATTAATATGCTTGTTGTTTCGTTGCTTTCACCGGTGCCGCACAAAAATGAGATTTTTAAATAATACATTTTAATCAATTTCATGAATAATATACAAAATTGGTAGCATGGCCTCGGAGACCCGTGCCCCGACGATAGTTGTCTAAACGTAGTAGCATCATCTCACAGCATCTTCACTCGGCTACCCAGGACGCCGATACGGATATCGAAAATAGGTCCAGACGCCGAAAACCAGCCTAATCGCGTTCTTAGAAACCTATTTTCGTCCGGATTCGAGCGAACTTTGGTCCAGCCTTCCCAGGTCGTACCCAGGTTTCCGGAAACGCCCTAGGAACGCAGGACGCAGCGAAAACGGACGTGGGCCAGCTCTGTCGGCGAGAGAAGGCCGAACTCCCGCCACTTCGCCGAGCTCCCGCCCTTTTCTTTCTCCCCCTCTCGCCTTTCTTCTCCATTCCCCCACTCCCGCCACTTTGCCGAGCTCCTGCCCGCCATGCCGCCCAAGGGTTTCGTCAAACCCAGATCGAACCTCGGCGAGGCTTCGGGGGAGAAGAAGGCGAGGAAGCCTAGAGTGTCGGCGACAAAGCCGGAGGGCATGTCCTACGCCGAGTGGGCGGCCAAGGAGCAGAGCCGGAAGATCGCGTCGAACGACCGAAAGGGCAGAAAGGAGAGTGCGAAGCACCGGCAAGAACAAGAGCATGTGACGGCGACGGAAGAGCAGGCGACCATGAGGGCAAACCAGGCGGCAACGACGAGGGGGGCGATGATGATGGCGCCGTATACCCCCACTGGGGAAGGCAGGCAAGCGTCAGCTCGCCGGCCGGATTCTCGTCGATCTCTCTGGCCGGCTTCCAGGAGAGCCAGGCGAACGCTCGACAGAGACACTACTAGGAAAAAGGTTGTCCGTGGCGCACCTGAAAAGCCCATCCGTGGCGCACTAGTGGTGCGCCTCGGGCCTTGCGCTACGGCTATCTCCTAGCCGTGGCGTACTGCCTGGTGCGCCACGGTTATATCGAGATAGGCGTAGGGCACCTGCTAGTGTGCCACGGATATGTTGGCAGGTGCGCTACGCCTTGGATCTTTTGTGGCGCACGTTGCAGTGCGCCACTAAGCTTCGCAGGTGCGCTTTAGTTGTAGTGCGCCATAGAAGCTGTGCCATGTATGCCACGGGTGTCTTTTTTTTAAAAAAAATTCAGGGCCAAATGATATACAATACATATTATATAGGCAGATATACACACAGATATAAGATATACAGTTATATATATAAATACACAATTCGTAAAACAAGATTGAAACAAATACATATAGATAAGTCTCATACATGAATACATAAGTTATACATTGTTTTGATCAAGTTACAAAGTAGTTGGTGACATGCAAATACATGTGTCGATCGAACAAGTTAGAGCTTGGAAGCTCGCCTAGACATCTAAACTAGCTAGACACAATCGCGGGATAAACAACCAAAGAAGATAAGCATGATCACCGCGACGAAGGTGTAGGTATTCAACCGGTTCCTCGTCCTAACTCCCGCTAGATAGCGCGCGTATCTAGCTTCCGCCTCCGCCATCGTGTTGTACCCTTTGTAGCTATTGCCGCTGAAACGGTGCACCTGTCTTCGGGCAGTCTTCCCAATCATCGTACACTCCGGGAACCCGTCCCTTATACACGACGTACCACGTCATCTACAAGTTGACAATAATAATTAACCGATGATTAAAAAAAACATATATAATTAAAGTCGCATACGAAGATACACTTATAGAAAGTACTCATAAATCAAAAAGACCAAACTCAAAAAGCGTGCCTCATATATAACTAGGTTGTTCGACACAGGAATATGCTACGATGGAACCGTCTGCCAAGTAGGATGCACAACACCTGGACCTGTGCATAGCACAAGGCAGACAATCACATCGCAGCACATTCACATATATAGTGTGCCACGACATTTCAATTATCGGCATTATTCACGAAAAAGACCAAAGTAACTCAAAAAGAATGCCTCATATATAACTAGCTAGGTCGTTGGACACAGGAATATGCTACGATGGAAGTGTTCGTCAAGTAGGATGCACAACACCTGGACCTGTGCATAGCACAAGGCGAACAATCTCATCGCAGCATATTCACATATATAGTGTGCCACGATATTTCAATCATCGGCATTATTCTCGAAAAAGACAAAAGTAACTCAAAAAGAATGCCTCATATATAACTAGCTAGGTCGTTGGACACAGGAATATGCTACCATAGAACCGTGAGCCAAGTAGGATGCACAACACCTGGACTTGTGCATATCACAAGGCTCACAATCCCGTCGTAGCACATTCACATATATATTGTGTCACGACATGTCAATCATCGGCATTATTCTCGAAAAAAGACTAATAAAGTAAGGGAAAAAAAGAAGGACCAAAATGAGCAAAGGACCAAAGAGTAAGCAAAAAAACCAAGCATTGATTGATATATAATAATAATAAGCAAAAGAAGTAAGCGATGATTCATAAACCTAATAAGATAAGTATAGTAGCATGTACACTTGTCCATATACACACAAAGGTCATCTATAGTTTGTAACTACAACTAGGCCAACATCAAGCCTTCTGGCTCGGCTTAGGAAATGGGAGGACGCCTTGTCTCGTCATGAACTTCCTATAGTCACCCTGCATCTCTAGGCGATCTTCTATGTCACGGTTATTCGGGATATTTCCTCCGTAGAAGATCCCCCCCAAGTCATGACATCACGAAAGATGATTGCCCCAAACTGCTGCTGGATGCGATACATCTCTTGTCTAATATCTGAATCAGTGATCTTGGCCTTTGCTTCGGCCCACTGTTTGAGATGATCTAGCAGCATAGAATTCTGCTGGTCAAGTAGGAACGCCCTCATGTGATGGAGTGCGTAGTAGGCTTCCTTCTTACTGTTTCCCGGCTGCTTCACGCAGGGGAACTCCGTTACATGGTTGAAGACGTGCCTGTCGAACTTGACCTTCATACGCACGAAGGTGGTGCCTTCCGTCGAGGCATAGCCAGTGAGAGCATCATCCAGAACTTCCTTGATAGTGTCGTAGTTTTTCTTTTTTTCTAGACTCCCCGAGTCGAAATACGTGGTGTGGGAATGCTTCGGCGATAAGGAGATGAGCGTGCAGTGTTCATCTCTGCGCAAAAAAATCAAATGGAATGTGTTGGAAAAAGAATAATGATAATCTAATAAAGCCAATCGACGGTGGCGAATGAATAACGACTTACTCGGGAAAGTAAGGCACGAGAATGTATTCCTTTGTCTTGTTCGCCACGAGGATTCTTTTTAGGTACGAGGCCACGATACGTCGTTCGGCGGGGGGAACCCAAGCAGCCGTCACACATGTAGTAGGGGTCCACTATAGCGATCCCCGGTGTGTTCTCTCTAATGATCTGCAGGGCCAGGCTGAGAGAAAACAGGATGACCATGGTATAGTGCAGTGGGTATAGGTGGAACATATTAAAGATGTCGTCGAACCGCAGGAAGAACAGATTCGCAGGGGCATTGTCGATGAAGCCCAAGCCTGGTGGCACCTTAACCACGAATACTGGGTGCGAGGGATCTTTCTCCGATAGAAGGCGTCTCTCTATCGTCAGCACGCCATCATGCACATTCTGTAGTTCCGAACTAGCGAGCCTCCGCAAATTCTTAGGTAGCATGGGCTCACCCTCCACATGAATCCTCCACATAATACCCTCGGGTCTTGGTGGCCCGTCCCGAAACCTGATCGGATTCGCAGTTGTTGACGCCACCGGCTGGCTCGAGCTGCTAGATTTTCTTTTCCTGCCCTTTTTTCCTTTTGAAGAGCGGGCAGGCACCGCAATCAGAGCACCGGCCGCCCTATGTAGTGTGTCAGGGCTTAGAATAAAGGGCCGGTTGGTTGTATCAGCTGGCTCTGTAAAGGCGCAAGCTGGAGCCATCTCCTGAGAACCAAACAAACGCTTAGTGATAGTGGTTTTCTCTGTGGGGCCACCAGCTAGGTCTTCGTTGCTAAACTGAGTGTTGAAGAAGTGATCATTACAGTCTTTGTCGTCCTCGGCCAGATCCTGCGCCATGTGCATATCATCAACATGATCATCCGACCCACCGCGTGGAGGTGACGGCGAGGGCGGTAAGGGGGCCTTGCCACCGCTTGTCGCTGGCACGACATGCGGTGTTCTTGTCTGTGGCATGATGGCCCCTGCCGTTCCCAAACGTATCATGCTCTTTGGCCATTGCAATAATAAGCCGAAGCAACTTCTGAGGACAGCCGGCTCTTCTTCATCCGCTCCTGGGGGTTGAATGGGAGGTTCCAGGCGTCGCAGCCCCTTAGCACCCGACTAATTTTAACCATGTGCACGCTATCTGGCATCGGCCTTAAGTGGAACATGCGCTGCAAGGGTTGAACGATGGTACCCTTCAACATCCCTCAGCTTGTTGTTCACGTAGCATAAGAGAGTGCAAGGAACATCCGTCTGCGGAAAACATGTATGGCGTCGTCAGAGATGCCATAAGAGTAATATATGGCGTGAAAGGCGGTAAAGCAATTTGTTTACCGTGATGGTGTCGAGAGATCGGCTAATGTCGAGGCACCGCATACGGCTACGGGCGTGCAAGATACGGAAGGGATGCTTGATGGCGCGGTACTGGCCGCCGGTGTATTCTCCCTACCACCGGGTGCTTGGAGCTCCGGTGCCGCCGCGATGATGGCAGGGGGGCCACCAACATGTACTCCGGCGCCGCGGTGATGGCAGGGGGAGTCACCAACACTTGCGGTGTCGCGGTGCTAGCGGGCGGAGTCACGAACACGTAGTTCGCCTGATTTGTCGGCGCCGCGTTGTTCGAGTGGCTGCTGACCATGCTTGGAATCGGGCACGACCCTACTCGACCACCTGCACTCCATTTTGCTATTTTTAAATGTTCGAAAAAATGCCCAAAATTGGTGATATATGCCATACAAGTTTTGTTTTATTTTTAAAAATACTTCTAAATATTCCAAAAATGCCCAAAAGTGATAATATATGTCATAAAAGTGGTACAAATATGATTCAAAGTATAACTAAATTTCATAATAATTTGTCCATGAATATTACAATCTTTTTCGACCACGCGTTTTACAATATTTTTTGAGCTAGCATTTTACAATCTTTTTTCCCTTCTTTGTCGCGGTTGAATAATTTAGCCCTGGCACTTTAATGTTTCTTCTTTCGAACGGGCTACTTTTTTTGGGTAGGGCTGTCCTTTTTCTTCTTGTGATGTATGTTGCTGCATCGTAGTCGTCGTCATCTTCAATCTTTGGATCGCCCTACTGGTCAAAGTCTTGCTCGTTGGCGACTCCATCCATTCCGATGATGTTTCTTTTTCCTCTCCTCACAACAACACGGCTAGGCTTTGTCGGGTCGGTAATGAAAAAACATTGGTCCACTTTGGTAGCCAGTACCCACTGTTCATTTTTCGCGGCCACGTTCGCACCGGCGGCCTTGGATTTGGCTACTTCCGTAGAATCTTTTCTTCACGTTGTCATCGGTGTAGAATTTCGACGTTACGCCTGAGTTCTAATAATCACACTTGTTGTCCTTTTCCTCCGTGTAGAATGTGTAGCCGTTGATATCATACGCCTGATAGGTCACCAGGTTTTGCATCGGTCCCTGCGACAAGGTGAATATGATCTTTTCCGTGTCATAAGAATGCGATCGCGGGGATTATCAAGGAATGTCTGCCTAAACCAACGCGTGAAATCTGAGTTGTGCTCTTTGTTTATTTCTTCATGCGTCCTCTGTATGCCCCGGTCACTGTACTTCTTCTCGATTAATCTTTTGTGCTTCTGTACCCAAGGATCGACCAGTTCTAAATGTTGTAGCGTGATGAGGTTTGCTCGATCAAAGTCTGCGCGTCGAAAATCAAAGTCGGCATGCAGTATGCGAAGACCCTCTCGGTGACCAGATCCGTCAAGCTTGCCAAGGTGCCTGTTGATGGGAAGACCGACAGGGTTCTCGATGTCTAGATAATTCGTGCAAAAAGAGATGCACTCTTCGGCCAGAAAGCCCTTGGCTATGCTTCCATCTGGACGAGACCTATTGCGAACGTATCCTTTGATGTGTCCGTTCATCCTTTCGAACGCCATCATGCTGCGGATGAACATCGGCCCGAGTTGGACGATGTCCTCCACGACATGGACCAGCAGATGCACCATAATGTCGAAGAATGCGGGTGGTAAGTAGACCTCAAGCTCGCATAGTATCATCACGATCTCCTCATGTAGCCTCCCGAGCTGATTCACGCCAATTGACTTCCTAGAGATGACGTCGAAAAACTTGCAGAGGCCAAATAACGTTTCACGGACGTGCTCGTCCATTATCCCTCTTAGTGCAACCGGAAGTACCTACGTCATTAGAATGGCACAGTCGTGAGACTTCATGCCAATGAACCTCTGCTTCGCCTCGTCTAGGTATCTGCTTATCTTGCCCGCGTAGCCGTTAGGAAATTTGACTCCTAGAAGGCACTTGAAAAACTGTTTGATCTCATCCTGGCTTAGAGTGAAGCAAGAAGGAGGGCAGTAATATCCATTCTTCTTGAACTTTTTACCCTTCCGACGACCTTGTGTCGTCTCCGACTCATGATCATCGTCATCTTCCTGATCATCAGGAGTAGTGTGTCCTCCGTGAAGCTCCTTCCGGATACCCATGAATATCAGGTCGTGCCTTGCTTTCGGACCATCTTTCGTCCAATCTGGCATGTTGATTATGGTGGCGACCAGACTCTCGCACACGTTTTTTGTGATATTCATGATGTCGAGGCTATGAGGTGTGCGGAGAAACTTCCAGTATGGCAACTCCCAAAAAACAGACCTTGTTTTCCATACCTTCATCAGCGGCTTGTCTTGCTGCCTCTTTCGCTTCTTTCCAGGCTTATGACAATCTTTCCAGTTTTTCAGCAACTCTTCCACTTCTTCGCTGCTCCTACGCTCTGGGATTCCTCGGATCTCGGATTTTCCATCGAACAGGTCTCCACGTTTTCTCCATGGATCATTCTTGCCGAGCCACCTCCGGTGCGCCATGAACACGGTTTTCGAAGACCCTGGATCTTTCTCTATTGGAGATAGCTTGTGTTATCCATGCACCTAACGCATGCGCAGAATCCTTGGATAACCTGCCCCGAGATATACCCGCAACCTGGATAGTCTTGCACCGTAGTGACCAACGCGGCTCTCATAGTGAAATAATCTTGTGCGATGGCGTCGTAAGTATTGGCTCCAGATTCCCATAACGTGGCTAGCTCCTCTTTCAACAGCTCGAGATACAGATTGATGTCGGTACCAGGTTGTTTCGGCCCTTGAATTAGCAACTCATTTGTATGTACTTCTTCTTCATGCACAACCATGGAGGGAGGTTGTACATCCATACAAACACGGTCCAAGTACTGTGCGTGCTGCTCTGGCTACCAAACGGATTGAGTCCATCGGTGCTCGCACCAAGCCTGATGTTCCTCGAATCTCCACCGAATTCTGGGAATTCGAGGTCCAATGCTTTCCACTGGCTAGCATCTGAAGGGTGCGTCAGCAGCTCATCCTTTTCGGGGTCATCATCGTCATCTCCTGGCTTCTTCCTTTTCGCATGCCATCGCATGAGCTTCGCTTCCTTAGGGTCCGCGAAATAGCGCTGCAGACGAGGAGTGATAGGAAAGTACCATACCACTTTTAGAGGTGCTTTCTTCCCTTTCTTGTATCGACTCACGCCGCACACTGGACATGTGGTTTTCTTCGCGTCCTCGCCCCGATAAATGATGCAATCGTTGATGCATACGTGATATCTAACATGCGGTAGATCGAGAGGACAAACAATTTTCTTGGTGTCCTCGATACTAGTTAGACATGTGTTCCCCTCCGGGAGACGATCGTGCCAGAATGCCATCATATCGTCGAAGCTTGCGTCGCTCAATTTGTGTTTTGCCTTCATATCCATAGCCTTGAGCGTTACATTCAACCGGGTATCATCGGTCCTGCATCCTTCATACAATGGAGTAACCGCGTCTTTCTCAAGTTGCGCAAGCTTGGCTTTCTCTCTAGCGGCAGCCCTGGCGTTACTCGTCTGCTTGAGAAGCAGCTCTTGCACATAAGGGTCCCGCACCCAGCCTGACGTTGTTCCATCGTCGTCTCCTCCTCCGGCATCTAGATCATCATCATCCGGTCTTCTTCCGCACCTTCACCATCTCCAGGAGACTCTTCATCATCTCGCCCGTTCTCGCCGTGATGATGATCATCGTCATGTTGCCCACCTTCACTGTCTCCATCGTCTTCGTCATCGCTTATCCAATGAGTGTATCCATCCATGAAACCATGGCGGAGCAGGTGCGCCTGCAGATTCCCGGAATCTGGGTCGATCACCTAGTTGAGTTTGCATCTTATGCCCAGACATCTTATAACCGTCTTGTTATTTTATATCATGTCGGTCGTCGCACATTTCAAAAATCTAGCCACAATGCCTCCGCTCGTTATGCGGACCATTTTTGCCTACACGGTGTACACGGTACAATTAGAAGTCTATTAGAACCACATAATGAATGCATGCATGCAATGGTCGATAGAAAATTTCGGCATGACCTATCCTAAAATTAGGACCTTTGCGAAATGCCAAAGTCTTGCCAAAATGGAAATGAATCAACATTTTGGCAAAACAAATGGCAACTTGTTCACACACAAACACAAGAGAGAGACCGATCCATACACAAATGAACATATCATTATCCTATCCATACACACATGCATGAGCATCATCGATACTCTCCATATATACACACACATGACCATCGAGATCCTATCCATACACACATCATGAGCATCGATCATTTACATACGTATGAGCATATCATTCATATACACATGCACACATCCTTACATGGACAACTTACCGAGATGAGAGACCAATCGCGAGAAGATGGAAAGGAGAGGTGCGCGCGCGAGACCGGAGAAGGAAAGATGAGAGACCAGAGTGCTTCCTCTATTACGTATGTAACATCCAAGGCAAGTTCTACATGCTAAAAATGGTGAATGAATGGAGAAATTGAGGTGGGAAGGATAAGGATCCCGACTAGATCTAAGGAGGAAGAAGAAGGGGAAAGTGAAGTGTGGGATGGTCGATGATCACACATGTGCACAAAGTGGAGCTGCAAAAAAAAGGGTCGCCACATACGTGGCGCACGTGGCTCCAGTGCGCCACAGGGATTAATAACATCCGTGGCGCACATGCCATAGTGCGCCACGGATATGTCTGCCCATTTTACAGAGCAGAGGGGCATGCGCTAGGCATAGCGACCCCCTCCATGTGCGCCACGGTTGACACTAACAACCGTAGCGCACTTACCCTATGTGCGCTACGGGTATCTGGCATGCGGCCAGTAGGGCCCTGGCCCACACATATTTGCGGCACACTATGACCATGTGCGCCACGGTTGTTCTAGTTACTAGTAGGGCACTACCCATAGGTGAGCCACGCCTGTTTTAGCCGTGGGGCACTTCGACAATGTGAGTCACGGATGTGCTGATTACCTATAGCCATTTTCCTAGTATTGAGATACTCCTCGTCCCTCAAGTTCGACGATGGGTTCAATCCGAACGTGGTCTTCCACCTCTCCGGCGTACGCAGGCCCCGCGCCGCGCCGCGCCGCGGCCCACTGCCTTTCGGCGGAAGCTCGGCGCAAGCAACCTACAGCGAGGCCGACGCGCGCAACATGTTTGGCGGAATGCCGGTCGGCCTGCCGGTCGGCATGTCAGCCGAGACATACATGGAGGACATGATCTCCCAAGGCTCGGCCGCTAACCCCTCCTTCTTCACGGAAGAATAGTCTCGGGCCGATGCCGAACACGGCATCGATTCTCAGGATTTCGCCAACGTCGATGCCGAGGAGACGCAGGCCGAACCGACACAGGCCAAGGACGCTGAGGGTGATGCCATGTTTCTGGCGAAGGGCGGGAAGGGGAAGAAGAAGCCAGGCACTTCGGTGTCAGAGGCGCAGATCAAGTGGATCCCATCACTGGTGCCAACCAGAATTCTGACAACTATTGGAGGCGCGTGAAGCTAGCGTTTGTTGGGTTTCGTAGCATGGAAAACAAAAAATTTCTATCGCATACAAACAAACAAGCCAAGATCTATCTACTAGATTGTAGCAACGAGTCGATGGAATAACTCACCCTCGAAGATTCCAAAGTGTTTAACAAGAGCGGATTCTCGTGGGTGATGTAGTCGTACTCTTCCCGATCTCAAGATCGCGTAGACGATCCTTCCGGCGCTGCGTTCCGGCAGTGCTCCCGCAGTCGGTCACACGTTCGGTACTCGACGAAGACCTTCCTCTCCCTTGTTCCAGCAGGCAGCGGAGGTTGTAGCACTCTCCTCGCGATTCCGGCAGCACAACGACGTGGTACCGGAAGTAGAGGGGAGATCTCGCAGAGCTTCGCCTTAATCCGGAGCGAGTATGGTGGAGTATGAGAGAGTCTCTCGACGATCTAGGGTTTAGACACGCCGAGGAGGTGTCTAGGCCGGCGGCTAGGGTTTGACCTAGGCGGCGGCGAGTGCCCTAGGGCCAGCGGCGGCTATGGAGGGCGGCGACTGCTTGGGGCTAGGGTTTAGAGGTAGGGAACTATTATTCAAATATTCCTTGACACTATTAAGAAGGTCTACATCATTCCCAATCAACAATATGTCATCTACATATAGTATTAAGAATGCTACAGAGCTCCCACTCACTTTCTTGTAAGTACAAGCTTCTCCATAAGTTTGTATAAAACCAAAACTTTTGATCACCTTATCAAAACGTTGATTCCAACTTCGGGATGCTTGCTTCAATCCATAGATGGACCGTTGAAGTTTGCATACCTTGTTAGCATCTTTAGGATCAACAAAACCTTTGGTTTGCATCATATACAACTCTTCTTCAATGTCTCCATTGAGGAATGTTGTTTTGACATCCATCTGCCATATCTCATAATCATAATATGCAGCAATTGCTAACATAATCCTCACAGACTTTAGCTTCGCTACAGGTGAGAAAATCTCATTGTAGTCAATTCCTTGAATTTGTCGAAACCCCTTTGCGACAAGTCGAGCTTTATAGACAGTAACATTACCATCAGCATCTGTTTTCTTCTTGAAAATCCATTTGTTCTCGACAGCCTTCCGGCCATCCGGTAAGTCCACCAAAGTCCATACTTGGTTTTCGTACATGGATCCAATCTCGGATTTCATGGCTTCTTGCCATTTGTTGGAATCTGGGCTCATCATCGCTTCCTTATATGTTGCAGGGTCATCGGTGTGGTCCACCAACATGACACTCATAACGGGATCATACCAATCTGGAGTGGTACGAGTTCTCGTTGACCTGCGAGGCTCTGTAGCAACTACAACCGAAGTTTCATGATCATCATCATTAGCTTCCTCTCTTATTGGTGTAGGCACCACAGGAACTTCTTCCGGCGTTGCACTACTCGCAATTTCGAGAGAAGGTTCGACAACCTCGTCGAGTTCTACTTTCCTTCCAGTCACTTCTTTCGAGAGAAATTCCTTCTCTAGAAAGGATCCATTCTTGGCAACGAAGATTTTGCCCTCGGATCTATGATAGAAGGTATACCCAATAGTTTCCTTCGGGTATCCTATGAAGACGCATTTTTCCGCTTTGGGTTCAAGCTTGTCCGACTGTAACTTCTTTACATAGGATTCGCAACCCCAAACTTTAAGGAACGACAATCTAGGTTTCTTACCAAACCATAATTCATACGGTGTCGTTTCAACGGATTTAGATGGTGCCCTATTTAAAGTGAATGCGGCTGTTTCTAATGCATAACCCCAAAATGATAGCAGTAAATCTGTAAGTGACATCATAGAACGAACCATATCTAAGAGAGTTAGATTACGATGTTCGGACACACCATTACGCTGTGGTGTTCCCGGCGGTGTCAATTGTGAAAGTATTCTGCATTTCTTCAAATGCTCGCCAAACTCGTAACTTAGATATTCACCTCCACGATCAGAACGTAGAAATTTAATCTTCTTGTTACCTTGATTCTCTACCTCACTCTGAAATTCCTTAAACTTCTCGAAAGTTTCGAACTTATGTTTCATGAAATAGATATACTCATATCTACTCAAGTCATCCGTGAAGGTAAGAACATAACGATAACCACCGCACGATGCTACACTCATTGGATCACACACATCGGTATGTATGATTTCCAGTAAGTCCGTAGCTCGCTCCATCATACCAGAAAATGGAGTCTTAGTCATTTTACCCATCAGACATGCTTCGCATCTTTCAAGTGATTCGAAATCAAGTGATTCAAGAAGTTCATCGGAATGGAGTTTCTTCATACGCTTCACTCCAATGTGACCAAGACGACAGTGCCACATATAGGTCGAGTTATCGCTCGATTTCAAACGTTTAGCCTCAATGTTATTAATATGTGTATTTCCACTATCGAGATTCAATAAGAATAGACCATCTATCAAAGGTGCATGTCCATAAAACATATTACTCATATAAATCGAACAACCATTATTCTCGGATTTAAACAAGTAACCGTCTCGCAATAAACAAGATCCCGATATAATGTTCATGCTTAACGCAGGCACCAAATAACAATTATTTAAGTATAAAACTAATCCCGATGGTAGATGAAGGGGTAGCGTGCCGACCGCGATCACATCAACCTTTGATCCGTTTCCCACGCGCATCGTCACCTCGTTCTTCGCTAGCTTCCGTTTATTCTGCAGCACCTGTTTCGAGTTACAAATATGAGCAACCGAACCAGTATCAAATACCCAGGCACTACTACGAGTACTAGTGAGATAACATCAATAACATGTATATCGGATATACCTTTCTTCTTGATGTTGTCGTTCTTCAAATCCGCCAAGTACTTTGGGCAATTCCGCTTCCAGTGACCTTCTCCCTTGCAGTAAAAGCACTCAGTATCAGGCTTAGGTCCAGCCTTCTTCGTCGGCGCGGTAACTTTCTTACCACCCTTCTTGAAGTGTCCCTTTTGCTTAGACTTGCCCTTCTTGAATTTGGTGGTCTTATTGACCATCAACACTTGGTGCTCTTTCTTGATCTCCACTTCTGCAGATTTCAACATAGCAAACAGTTCTGGCAACTGCTTGTTCATGTTTTGCATATTGTAGTTCATCACAAAGTTCTTGTAACTTGGTGGTAGTGATTGGAGGACACGGTAAATCCCCAAAGCATTAGGAATCACTATACCCAAGCTTTGAAATTTGTTTGCGTGCCCAGACATCTTAAGCACATGCTCACTGCGGGAGCTGCCCTCTTCCATCTTGCAGTTAAAGAAATTTTCAGAAGCCTCATATCTCTCAATCGCCGCGTGAGTATCAAAGATCAATTTGAGATCACGGACAATATCATGTGGGTCTGAATTCTCAAACCTTTTCTGAAGCTCCGATTCTAAACCATACAAGATAGCACACTGAACTGTGGAGTACCGAGTCTTCTGAGCGAGGTAAACATTCTTTACTTCGTCGGTAGCATCAGCTGTAGGTGGGTCACCCAGCGGTGCATCCAGCACATAGGTCAAATTACCAGCTGTGAGGACAATCCTCAAATTGCGGAACCAATCCGCAAAGTTGCTTCCATTGTTTTTCAACATTTCTTTCTCTAGAAACGCATTAAAATTGATGGTAGGGGCCGCCATTGATCTACAACATATTTGCAATAGTTTAGACTAAGTTTATGACAAATTGAGTTCTAATTAATAGTTAAATTAATCTAGGTGAACTCCCACTCAAAACAATATCCCTCACATTGTTTTAGTGATCACACGAACCAAATCCACCACATCAACACCGATCATCACGAGAGTTGATATAGTTTCAATGACGAACAATCGACATGTTCATCATATCTACTATATGATTCATGCTTTACCTTTCGGTGATCCGTGTTCCGAGACCATGTCTGTACATGCTAGGCTCGTCAAGATCAAACCTTAGTTTCCGCATGAGAAAATCTGGCTTGCTCACGTTGTATACACTTGCGGAATCTAACACACCCGATCATCACGTGGTGCTTCGAAACAACAAGCTTTAGCAACGGTGCTAACTAAGGGTGAACACTCTATGACTTGAAATTCATGTGCATGAGGGATCATCTTATAATGCTACCGTCGTCTACTAAGCAATACAAGATGCATAAAGGATTAACATCACATGCAATTCATAATATGTGATATGGTATGACCTTTCTTATTTGTGCTTCCGATCTCCATCTTCAAGCACGAACATGATCTCCATCATCACCGGCATTGCATCAAGGTCAATGACGCTTCTCCATGGTTGTCGTCCACCGGCTTCAACTATTACAACTACTTTGAATAGGCACGCAGGTCTTAACAAAATTAAAGACAACCATATGGCTCCTGCCGGTTGCCGACTTACAATAAGGAACATTGCATACATCAAATATAATCACAGTCATGGCCATATCACATCACTACACACCCTTGCAAAACAAAGTTAGATGCCTCTACTTTCTTTGCATGTTTTACGTGGTTTGGGGCTTTCAATAAGTGTCGTTCTAACTTACGAACATGAACCACAACATTGATACTAGTATTGTTAATCACCCATTGTAAATTGGATCTTAACTATGCTAGGAGAAACAAGCACCCGCAAAGCCACTTATGCAATACAAGTTGCATGTCAAGCGTGGAGCAAGTGTCATGAACGATGTCATGTAAGGTTAGCCCGGGCCGCTTCATCCCAACATCCCGCAAGATGCAAAGTACACAAGAAGCAATCGACAATAAAAGCATCAACGCCCACAATGACCATTGTGTTCTACTCGTGCAACAGATCTACATATAGACACGGCTCTGATACCACTGTTGGGTTTCATAGCATGGAAAACAAAAAATTTCTATCGCATACAAACAAACAAGCCAAGATCTATCTACTAGATTGTAGCAACGAGTCGATGGAATAACTCACCCTCGAAGATTCCAAAGTGTTTAACGAGAGCGGATTCTCGTGGGTGATGTAGTCGTACTCTTCCCGATCTCAAGATCGCGTAGACGATCCTTCCGGCGCTGCGTTCCAGCAGTGCTCCCGCAGTCGGTCACACGTTCGGTACTCGACAAAGACCTTCCTATCCCTTGTTCCAGCAGGCAGCGGAGGTTGTAGCACTCTCCTCGCGATTCCGACAGCACAACGGCGTGGTACCGGAAGTAGAGGGGAGATCTCGCAGAGCTTCGCCTTAAGCCGGAGCGAGTATGGTGGAGTATAAGAGAGTCCCTCGATGATCTAGGTTTTAGACACGCTGAGGAGGGGTCTAGGCCGGCGGCTAGGGTTTGACCTAGGCGGCGGCGAGTGCCCTAGGGCCGGCGGCGGCTATGGAGGGCGGCGACTGCTTGGGGCTAGGGTTTAGAGGTAGGGAACTTGTGTGTCTAGGAGGGGAGCCCTGCCCCTCCTTATATAGGTGGAGGGAGGCGCGCCAGGGGAGGGGAGTCCCTCCCCAACTCGGACCCGAGGTGGGCTGGCGGTGGAGGTGGAGGGACTCCTCCCCAACTCGGTTTCCACCTCCCCTCCACTTCCCAAAATAGTCGTTTGACTTTCAAATTGGCGTTTGACTTTTTCAAACTAGGATTTGATTAAACCCTTTATTTTGTTCAGCAATGACACCTAGTACATGATGCAATCTTACCAACTTGATATAACACATTCATGTACCCTTCCCTCCGGAGTGCCGGACATTCCGGAACCTTCTAGAACATTCCCGATGAAAACACCGGAACCATTCCCCAACTCCGAAACAGGACTTTCCTTATATGAATCTTATTCTCCGGACCATTCCGGATCTCCTGGTGATATCCCGGATCCCATCCAAGACTCCGAACAACATTCGGTCTCTTTCTCATCATTCCATAACTACTCAAACAACGTCGAATCCTTAAGTGTGTCTCCCTACGGTTCGTGAATTATGCGGACATGATCGAGACACTTCTCTGAACAATAACCAATAGAGGAATCCGGAAATTCATATGGCTCCCACATATTTCTACGATTACTTTGCGATCGAATGAACCACTTACATACGATACCAATTTCCCTTTGTCTCACGATAGTTTACTTATCCGAGGTTATGATCGTCGGTATCTCTGCATACCTAGTTCAACCTCGTTACCGATAAGTACTCTTTTATTGTTCCCGTGATATATGATCCCTTGTGAGCCAGTCACATGCTTGCAAGCTAATTGGATGACATTCCACCGAGAGGGCCCAGAGTATATCTATCCGTCACATGGATGGACAAATCCCACTCTTGATCCATGTGTCTCAACCAATACTTTCCGAACACTCAATGCCACCTTTATAGCCACCCAGTTACGGTGTGGTGTTTGATGTCATCAAAGCATCCATCTGGTAAAGGTGATATGCATGATCTCATGGTCGAAGGAATTAGGTTACTATGTATCATAAAGCATATAGCAATTGAAGTATTAAAATGACTTGATCTTTATGCTACACTTATCTATAGGAGTATGTCCACCATATCATTCTCCTAACGATATGATCTTGTTGTTAATAACATCTCAATGTTCATGATAGGGAAACCACAATCATTTATTAACCAACAAGCTAGTATTATAAAGAGGCTTTACTAGGGACTTCAGTTTAAGTTTACAAATCACACAAGTATTAATGTTTCCTTGTTAATACTATTATAGCATGAATGTAAACATTTATCATAAACACAAAGATATAATAATAACTATATTTATTATTGCCTCTAGGTCATATCTCCAACAGTGTTCGACTAGCGTAGCATTTTTGACCCAAAGTGTAGCAAAATTCACATGGAGCGAGGGGAGAAGGCTATTCCAACCATTGGGTGATCATCCATCATGCGTGCAGCAAGTGGCACAACTGCGTGGAAGAGGTGGAACGGACAAAAGCCAGCGGGGAAAACATATACAACAAGGTATTCGCGAACACTAGCCGAAGTTATGACATGCTCAAGCAAAACTTGACACACTTTGCCTTCCATTTTGCAGCTTCGTCGTGCACTCGCTTTGTATCGAGAGGACATGAAGGCGGAGTTCAAGTTCCATAATGTGTTCCAGGAGATCGAGAACTGCAAAAAATGGCGGGACACTCGCCTGAGCCTCGCAAAGACCAAGGACGGCGTGTACAACCCGAAGGCCCCTTCGACTGCTGCCGACTGAAAGGGCATGTATGCCCCCATGTGTGGTTTTGGTAATTAATGACAATCTCTATGGACTAATGTGTAAATTGAGTTTCACTTGTAGGTTTGTCCATTGGCATCTCTTGGGCCATGTGTTGGTCTCAAGGTTGGAAGATGAAGAAATGTCCAAGGGCTTTGTGCCCATTGGAATCATGAAGAAAGAAGGAGCTTGAAGGTCGATCAAGGCATGTGCAAAGAGTTGCATCAAGATGGATCAACCTCAAGTAAGGATGAAGAAGGACGAGCTCAAGATGCGCCATCTCTAGAAGATCTCATGCTTGAAGCTTGCCATCCTCGTGCTCATGGAATGATGAAGACAAGTTCAAAGAAGAGGTTTCCCCATGGAGTATGGGGGAGCATTTTGCAAGTCTTCATCAAGCAAGAGCGAGCAAGAGCAAACAAGAAAGGTGTTCCCACTATAGAAGAACAAGACGGTCTACATCAAGTTCAAGTGGGACGCTCAAGGCAAAGGTATGTTGATAGGGATCCTCTTTTGCCGGTCTCGTGTTGTTAGTTAGGAGACTGGGTTTAGGATAGATAGCCGTGCTATCAAGAGGGGCTCTCAAGCGGGTGTCTCGTCTGCATCGTTCGGAGAGAGCTCAAACCTTTGCATTCATAGCATCATCTTTCTTGGTTGTTATTTGGTTCTTGTCCATGAGAGGATCTAGAGCTTGTGGTCACCATCATAACAAGCTCTAGCTCATCATCTAAGGATTTCACTTGCATATCTTATTCCGGTTTTTGATCTTGCGAGTTTTCCGGCTCCACACCTTGGGGGATAGTTCACATATATATTCATGATATTTTCTCCCAAGGTGATACCCAATATTTGTTGTATTCTATTCGTCGTTATCTTTCCAACAAAATTGGTTTCATCTTGTTTGGAGTTCGGATGCAAAAGTTACTGCGTTTCTGGTTTTCTGGTTTCTAGAATTTCCCTGACCGGAAGTTCCGGCTTCCCACCGGAAGTTCCGCTAGGGCATCTTTGCCGCCGAAAGTTCCGGTGGAAGTTCCGGGTCTTCTTCCTCTCACGCTCAGTAACCTTCTGTTTTGAAGCGTTCTATTTGTCGGAACTTTGTCGGAACTTGCATCGGAAGTTCACCGGAACTTCCGGTCTGTTTTGACCGGAACTTCCGGTTGCGCTTCTGGAGAGGGCGTCAACAGTCTGATGACCGTTGGAGCGAGGCTGGGCGGAACTTCTGCCCAGAGCCGGAAGTTCCGACCATGATTCGTTTTTTTTTAGTTTCTCGCTCCGCAGTTTTCGACCGTTGGCTGGGTGCCACCGGAACTTCCGGCCTCCCACCGGAAGTTCCGGCCAGATGTCGCAAATGCCCATAACGGGCAGATCTGGGAGCCCTTTAAAAGGGGCTCCTCTTCCCCTTCGTGGGTACTAGCTTTTCTTCTTGGTTCTTGGCTTTCTCTCTGTCCTCCATTGTCAACCTTGAAGAAGCTTTCCCTCTCCCTTTCCCCTCCTATGATTCTTGCATCTTTTTGAGGGATTTGAGAGAGGACATCTAGATCTACAATCCCCCCAAGTCAAATCCCTTCTTTGTGAAGGAATCATTGGGATCTGGATCTTGGATAGTTTTGTGTTCTCCCCTTGTGTTCTTCCTCCCTTATTCCCCCAATAGCTTTTGTAGCTTTGTTGCAATTTGGGAGAGAAGGACTTGCCCTGGCATTTGGTGCATAGGTTTGAGTTCTACTCTTGTGTTCTTCCTCCCTTATTCCCCCAATAGCTTTTGTAGCTTTGTTGGAATTTGGGGGAGAAGGACTTTCCCTTGCATTTGGTGCATAGGTTTGAGTTCTCCTCGGAGGTTCGGCGAGTTAAAGCTTGTGATCTTGTTTCTCTTGGTTTCCTTGGAACCCTAGACGGTTGTGTGGTTGGATTGTTGACTGTTTGTGGTCTTGTTGACCTTTTGTGGTCTTGTAGCCTTTTGTGGCGTTGTTGGCCTTTTGTGGCATTGTTGGCCTTTTGTGGCTTTGTTGTTGGGAGCCTCCAATTGAGTTGTGGAGTTAGTGTAACACCCTCAGAATCGGACCTATGCAAGTTTCAGCGATTCCCGCCAACCCGCATAGAAACGATTCAAAGGTGCCCACCAGGCACTTTCGTGAGGGTGGAAAACGAAGTAATAACATTACACAACAGTCCTCGATGGGACCCACAGAACAGATATATACAACAGCGACTCAAAGAGTCAAGAATACAGATATAATATACAAAGATCCAAATCACCTTGAAAAGATGAAGCGTCCGACTACGGACAAGATGCAAATGGGGCTAAGAGCCCTGAAGAAATAACCAATGGCGTCCATAACCCTGCCCAGGACAAGACGGAAGGGTAACCCTGCTAACAGCGTCGATCTCAAAACCTGCTTAAACAAAAGGGGTGCCGACAAAGGGCAAAGGAAAAAGAGGAGCGTCAGTACTGAGGCCAGTACACGGCGAGGCTAGAATTCAGCGGTCCTCGCCTACATAGGTATGGTGGACTGAAGCGGCAGCGGCAGCATGCACTGAACACCCTATAGAGACTCGATACAACTGGCGGCAATCAGAGAGGGGTAAGAAAGACCTATTCGGAACCAACCTGATACTACCACCAATCAAACCCATCCTGGCGTTTCCCCCTCGACACCGATCGAGGAAGTCAACCGAGGAACTCACACAGTTGGCATTTTTATTTATTCAGTTATCGTTGCAGCAATTACTAGTCAAGTATAGATAACCATCCTGATAAAATAAACAGTGGGCCGTTTTAGTTAACCATTCCGTTGTAGTGGCGACACTTACTAGTCAGATACAATTAGCATGAGATAACCCAAAACCCAGCAGTTGTTGGTACTTTTATTTAGCCATTCCGTTGTAGTTGCAATACTTACTAGTCAGGTACAACTGTCGCAAGCGACAAATCAAACAAGCAATTGTTGGCAGTTTTATTTAGCCATTCCGTTGTAGTTGCCATATTTACTAGTCATATCAGATACAAGTCAATTTATAACAGTAAACTTTAGTTATAGTTGTCTATGATCGAGATACTGTGCTCCAAGTCGTCCATAACTGCGGACACGACTTTCAGAAAGTTTTAACCCGGCCGGGGTGCACAAATAGCAACACACACACGATCAACCTCGGAAAAACCAAATCAAAACCCAACGAGGCTTTCACGACAGAGCAATCACAAGATTCAGAAATATTTCAGGGGGCCACCCCATTGAGTAGATCCGCAACGAAGCTAGCTGACTCCGAGACGGACTCAAGGTTTGCGACAATGGCTGTAAACGACTGGGAACCCGAAAGTGTGACTGGGCTTGTCGATACCGCGAAAACATTCCGCTTACCTAAACAGTACAGTGTGCTCCTCGCACAATCGTAAATAAAGCAGTAGCATGGCATAAGTACATGATCGTAAATAAAACCTCAAACTAGTTTGTGGCCCCAAGAAATAAGACGAAATCAAGCTCTGGCTAAGGGGGGCCCATAATTCCCCATATGTGGATAGCGCGATAAATCAAGGAACAGGTATCAAGTACTCGGGGTCCTACGGGACACAAGTGGGCGGTCGGAAACCAAATATTATCTATCACCCACCGATGCCTCTTCTTACTTACTTCAATTTTAGTTGTTAAACAGGAATTAAAGTGAGCAATAAATAAAACCAGGATCATCTCCAACAACAACATGCGGCAATACACCAACAACTGTGGCACTTGACGACACGCAACAGCACTTGAGCAGGCGACTACGACGCGCAGGTCCAACTATCTACCAAACAACAGGTAATAGGAGGTGTCCAAGGCAATATATGGCTGCAAGGGATATCACGGGTACGAAAAACTAGAGCATCGCAACACAGATAGCAATAGATCAACAGGAGGGAATAAATACTATAAAAGTAAGATAGGTAGAAAAGGGGGGATGCTCGCCTGAAAACATTGCCGAAGGTTCAACCGAAGATCGGGTCGACACGCGCATCAACTCAACGGCCTTATACGCGAAGAAGCAAAACACTAGAATAAACACCGGATGCACTATTTAATACTACGGCAAAAGATCGGGCATGATGCATGTATGATGTATGACAAGGCAAGGATGCGATGCAATTGGGCAGTATTAAGTGGAACCAGGGTCCCGACAATTATTTAAACGGTTCAAGTTATTTAACTACCCCACAATTTAAATGTTGTTTAACAAGGCAGAATATATCATCGGTTCGCTACACAAATTTAAATGAGGCCAATATGAGACTAGGTTTGCCCGCATATGGGCCCCATATTTAATTATGAGATGAATCGGCAAAAGGCCCCCAAACCACAGACAAGTATGCATGCATGACAATTTAATATGCAACAAGTTGTATTATGTTATAAAATAGGGTTTCGGGAAGGGGTTCACACATTGAGGGGTCTCGGCGGTCTTGGGGTTCCGGGGGTTCGGGGTCGGTCTCAGGGTCCAGGGTTCGACGGGATCGTTCTCGGCAGGTTCGTTCTCGGATAACGGAGGTAGACCTTGGCGTTCCGGAAGCAGGACTTGGTTCGGCGTCGGGGCGTAGCGGGTCCGCTCTGGTCGGTGCCGATCTTGTCGTTGCGCAGATCTTGTCGGGTCCTCGAGTCGGGTCGGTCTTGGCGTTCGGGGTAAAGCGCTTGTCGTTCTATGGAAAACTTGGCGGCTTCGGATCCGGAAAGAAGCACTTGACGTTCCGGGGGGGAAGACCTTGGCGTCCTATATTGAGGTTGTCGGGTGTCGGTGTCGGACTCGGGTGTGGCGTCGATGGTCTTGCGTGGCCCGATGGTTCCATGTAGAAGATCTCCGGGTACCGCGGCGGAGTTCTCGGGTTGCACAAACTCTAAATCGTCTCCACCAATCTTCCACCACTGCACCTCATCTCCAAAACGGCACATCTTTGCAAAGCCACCATAGTACCAATATACCACACGCATACAGTACAGGTGCTACCCGGGTGCGGTACACAGAGGCGCAGGAGGTCTCGGCGTCGCATCCAGCAGCCGACGGAGGGGAGAGGTTGGTGGTGGCCCGCCGGACGGAGCAGAGGAGGCCCCAGCAGAGAGACAAAGGCGACGTAGGGGCGGTGGCGCTCGAGGCCGGGGAACGTCTGGCGCGTCCATGGCGGTGAAGGAGGCGAGGCCTGGCGGGGGGTGCTCAGGGCGAGCGCCGGAAGGGAGGACGACGCCGGGCGGCGCTGCTCGGCGGCGGGGAGGGTGGCCGGGGACGGCGGTTGCAGAGGATGTGGAGCGGCCAGGGAGGCAGAGGCGCCCGTGGACGGGGTTGGGGAAGGGTCGGAGGTTGCAGACGGGGCGGGGCGACGGGGACGCGGGGCCGGCGGGAGGCTCCGGGCGCGGCGGCGGCAGGCCGCCGGCCAGAGAAGGAGAGCAGGGCGGCGGAGCGAGGCGAGCGTCGGCGCGGCGGCGGAAGAGGCGCGGCGGTCGAGGCGAGCACCGCCGCAGCGGCGAGGGAGGGTGGCCTCCGGCGGCGGCGCAGGAGGAGGCGGGCCGAGGCGGCAGCAGCAGAGGGAGAAGGGGAGGCGGCGGTGAGGGAGAGGGAAAAGAGGGAGGAGGAGGGAGGAAGACGGGGCCAGGGGGAGGACACGCGGCTGCGGGGGGTCAGGGGTGGGCCAGGGCGTGGGGACGGGGCCACGCGGGGTGTTGGTTGACCGGGTGAGGTGGGATGTGGGGCTGGTGGGAGCGGTCCAGGGGGGAGGGAGAGAGAGGAGAGAGAGGGGGTGGAGGAGGAGGTGGCCAAGTGGCGGCATGGGATTGGGTAGAGGGGGGAGAGGGTGTGGTGGCAGCGTGGGACTGGTCCGGATGAGGTGGCCGGAGGGTGTGGGTAGATAGGTTGGTAGAAAAGGGTTTGGGGTGGACCGATAATTCCGGGGGTGGTCGTTCGGGTCGAATCGGCCCGTTCGACTGCCCCCCCTAAAATAATTTAATATTTTATTTGTTTAAAACAAAGCTTCTGCAAACCGATAGCGGACAAAACAAAATAATCCGGAGACCCGGTTTTTGCGTTTGAATAAAGATGGGGCGTTTTGGAAACACAAAATAGGTTTTTCTGCAAATAGTTTTATGCGAACAGATGCAAGATGATGACGATGCTTCAAATGCAATGCGGCATGATGACATGAGCATGCGGTCACGATGATGCAATGCACAAAAACAACGCGATTTTCTAGTAGTGGTTTTGCGGGATGCCACAATTCGACACCACTAACAATGGATCTCGCCCTCGAGATCCGCCTCATGGTACCGGAAGAAGGGCGGCGTTCTGCGTCTTCTCGCTTCGTGTAGATCCTCACGACACCACTAACAAGAGGTCGTTGTACGTGATCGTCGAGAGAACACTCCGGGAACAAAAGGTCGAAGGTAGAGGTATCAACAAATAAAGCCACCTCTACTTCCGTGGACGGAGTAAAATTGCTGGATCCACTGATTCGATGTACAAGAGCGAATGATAAGAGTAGTCGGATGGTGATCAGTCCATCGCGCACCCAAACCATTACTCTGCACACGAATAGGCGGATTATGCAACCAACTCTCGGAATCAGACTGAAGATCTCGACCAACGAGGTTCAGAACAAAGGAGTGATGCAGACGCTGCATCGGATCTGGCGTAGATGATGTCGTCGCGTCGGAAAACACCGGAAGGCACAAACAAGGAATAAAGAATGGTAACACCGACGAAGGATTCCTCGGATAGCATGAAGACCCGATGTAGCCACACCGTTACCAAAGGAGGAAGCGAAACCCTGAAGGTACGACGGAAACCCAACCACGAGATATCCTGTACTCGAAGAGAGAGAAGAGAGCGGATTCAAAACACGTAGAGGTAAGAGAGGAATAGCAAAGGGGTAAGGAGTAAAATCAGACCTAATCAGAACTATCCAACCGAGTTTGCAAAAATAGTTTTGACACTCTACTTCGGCCGTTAGCTAGGTTATCCTACAGGCTGGACTTGTGGGGCATTGCAACTGCTGAGCTCTGATACCACTCCGTAACACCCTCAGAATCGGACCTATGCAAGTTTCAGCGATTCCCGCCAACCCGCATAGAAACGATTCAAAGGTGCCCACCAGGCACTTTCATGCGGGTGGAAAACGAAGTAATAACATTACACAACAGTCCTCGATGGGACCCACAGAACAGATATATACAACAGCGACTCAAAGAGTCAAGAATACAGATATAATATACAAATATCCAAATCACCTTGAAAATATGAAGCGTCCGACTACGGACAAGATGCAAATGGGGCTAAGAGCCCTGAAGAAATAACCAATGGCGTCCATAACCCTGCCCAGGCCAAGCCGGAAGGGTAACCCTGCTAACGGCGTTGATCTCAAAACCTGCTTAAACAAAAGGGGTGCCGACAAAGGGCAAAGGAAAAAGAGGAGCGTCAGTACTGAGGCCAGTACACGGCGAGGCTAGAATTCGGCGGTCCTCGCCTACATAGGTATGGTGGACTGAAGCGGCAGCGGCAGCATGCACTGAACACCCTATAGAGACTCGATACAACTGGCGGCAATCAGAGAGGGGTAAGAAAGACCTATTCGGAACCAACCTGATACTACCACCAATCAAACCCATCCTGGCGTTTCCCCCTCGACACCGATCGAGGAAGTCAACCGAGGAACTCACACAGTTGGCATTTTTATTTATTCAGTTATCGTTGCAGCAATTACTAGTCAAGTATAGATAACCATCCTGATAAAATAAACAGTGGGCCGTTTTAGTTAACCATTCCGTTGTAGTGGCGACACTTACTAGTCAGATACAATTAGCATGAGATAACCCAAAACCCAGCAGTTGTTGGTACTTTTATTTAGCCATTCCGTTGTAGTTGCAATACTTACTAGTCAGGTACAACTGTCGCAAGCGACAAATCAAACAAGCAATTGTTGGCAGTTTTATTTAGCCATTCCGTTGTAGTTGCCATATTTACTAGTCATATCAGATACAAGTCAATTTATAACAGTAAACTTTAGTTATAGTTGTCTATGATCGAGATACTGTGCTCCAAGTCGTCCATAACCGCGGACACGGCTTTCAGAAAGTTTTAACCCGGCCGGGGTGCACAAATAGCAACACACACACGATCAACCTCGGAAAAACCAAATCAAAACCCAACGAGGCTTTCACGACAGAGCAATCACAAGATTCAGAAATATTTCAGGGGGCCACCCCATTGAGTAGATCCGCAACGAAGCTAGCTGACTCCGAGACGGACTCAAGGTTTGCGACAATGGCTGTAAACGACTGGGAACCCGAAAGTGTGACTGGGCTTGTCGATACCGCGAAAACATTCCGCTTACCTAAACAGTACAGTGTGCTCCTCGCACAATCATAAATAAAGCAGTAGCATGGCATAAGTACAGGATCGTAAATAAAACCTCAAACTAGTTTGTGGCCCCAAGAAATAAGACGGAATCAAGCTCTGGCTAAGGGGGGCCCATAATTCCCCATATGTGGATAGCGCGATAAATCAAGGAACAGGTATCAAGTACTCGGGGTCCTACGGGACACAAGTGGGCGGTCGGAAACCAAATATTATCTATCACCCACCGATGCCTCTGCTTACTTACTTCAATTTTAGTTGTTAAACAGGAATTAAAGTGAGCAATAAATAAAACCAGGATCATCTCCAACAACAACATGCGGCAATACACCAACAACTGTGGCACTTGACGACACGCAACAGCACTTGAGCAGGCGACTACGACGCGCAGGTCCAACTATCTACCAAACAACAGGTAATAGGAGGTGTCCAAGGCAATATATGGCTGCAAGGGATATCACGGGTACGAAAAACTAGAGCATCGCAACACAGATAGCAATAGATCAACAGGAGGGAATAAATACTATAAAAGTAAGATAGGTAGAAAAGGGGGGATGCTCGCCTGAAAACATTGCCGAAGGTTCAACCGAAGATCGGGTCGACACGCGCATCAACTCAACGGCCTTATCCGCGAAGAAGCAAAACACTAGAATAAACACCGGATGCACTATTTAATACTACGACAAAAGATCGGGCATGATGCATGTATGATGTATGACAAGGCAAGGATGCGATGCAATTGGGCAGTATTAAGTGGAACCAGGGTCCCGACAATTATTTAAACGGTTCAAGTTATTTAACTACCCCGCAATTTAAATGTTGTTTAACAAGGTAGAATATATCACCGGTTCGCTACACAAATTTAAATGAGGCCAATATGAGACTAGGTTTGCCCGCATATGGGCCCCATATTTAATTATGAGATGAATCGGCAAAAGGCCCCCAAACCACAGACAAGTATGCATGCATGACAATTTAATATGCAACAAGTTGTATTATGTTATAAAATAGGGTTTCGGGAAGGGGTTCACACATTGAGGGGTCTCGACGGTCTTGGGGTTCCGGGGGTTCGGGGTCGGTCTCAGGGTCCAGGGTTCGACGGGATCGTTCTCGGCAGGTTCGTTCTCGGATAACGGAGGTAGACCTTGGCGTTCCGAAAGCAGGACTTGGTTTGGCGTCGGGGCGTAGCGGGTCCGCTCTGGTCGGTGCCGATCTTGTCGTTGCGCAGATCTTGTCGGGTCCTCGAGTCGGGTCGGTCTTGGCGTTCGGGGTAAAGCGCTTGTCGTTCTATGGAAAACTTGGCGGCTTCGTATCCGGAAAGAAGCACTCGAAGTTCCGGGGGGGAAGACCTTGGCGTCCTATATTGAAGTTGTCGGGTGTCGGTGTCGGACTCGGGTGTGGCGTCGATGGTCTTGCGTGGCCCGATGGTTCCATGTAGAAGATCTCCGGGTACCGCGGCGGAGTTCTCGGGTTGCACAAACTCTAAATCGTCTCCACCAATCTTCCACCACTGCACCTCATCTCCAAAACGGCACATCTTTGCAAAGCCACCATAGTACCAATATACCACACGCATACAGTACAGGTGCTACCCGGGTGCGGTACACAGAGGCGCAGGAGGTCTCTTCGTCGCATCCAGCAGCCGACGGAGGGGAGAGGTTGGTGGTGGCCCGCCGGAAGGAGCAGAGGAGGCCCCAGCAGAGAGACGAAGGCGACGTCGGGGCGGTGGCGCTCGAGGCCGGGGAACGTCTGGCGCGTCCATGGCGGTGAAGGAGGCGAGGCCTGGCGGGGGGTGCTCGGGGCGAGCGCCGGAAGGGAGGACGACGCCGGGCGGCGCTGCTCGGCGGCCGGGAGGGTGGCCGGGGACGGCGGTTGCAGAGGATGCGGAGCGGCCAGGGAGGCAGAGGCGCCCGTGGACGGGGTTGGGGAAGGGTCGGAGGTCGCAGACGGGGCGGGGCGACGGGGACGCGGGGCCGGCGGGAGGCGTCGGGCGCGGCGGCGGCAGGCCACGGGCCGGAGAAGGAGAGCAGGGCGACGGAGCGAGGCGAGCGTCGGCGCAGCGGCGGAAGAGGCGCGGCGGTCGAGGTGAGCACCGCCGCAGCGGCGAGGGAGGGTGGCCTCCGGCAGCGGCGCGGGAGGAGACGGGCCGGGGCGGCAGCAGCAGAGGGAGAAGGGGAGGCGGCGGTGAGGGAGAGGGAAAAGAGGGAGGAGGGGGGAGGAAGACGGGGCCAGGGGGAGGACGCGCGGCTGCGGGGGGTCAGGGGTGGGCCAGGGCGTGGGGACGGGGCCACGCGGGGTGTTGGTTGACCGGGTGAGGTGGGATGTGGGGCTGGTGGGAGCGGTCCAGGGGGAAGGGAGAGAGAGGAGAGAGAGGGGGTGGAGGAGGAGGTGGCCAAGTGGCGGCATGGGATTGGGTAGAGGGGGAGAGGGTGAGGTGACAGCGTGGGACTGGTCCGGATGAGGTGGCCGGAGGGTGTGGGTAGATAGGTTGGTAGAAAAGGGTTTGGGGTGGACCGATTATTCCGGGGGTGGTCGTTCGGGTCGAATCGGCCCGTTCGACTGCCCCCCCTAAAATAATTTAATATTTTATTTGTTTAAAACAAAGCTTCTGCAAACCGATAGCGGACAAAACAAAATAATCCGGAGACCCGGGTTTTGCGTTTGAATAAAGATGGGGCGTTTTGGAAACACAAAATAGGTTTTTCTGCAAATAGTTTTATGCGAACAGATGCAAGATGATGATGATGCTTCAAATGCAATGCGGCATGATGACATGAGCATGCGGTCACGATGATGCAATGCACAAAAACAACGCGATTTTCTAGTAGTGGTTTTGCGGGATGCAACAGTTAGCCCCAATCTTGTACGGGTTCGGTGACCGCCCTCAAGCGTCCCATAGTGGAGCAAGTGCCCGCCTTTTGTGGTGCACACTTGGGAGAAAAGGGTGAGCCTTTTGTGGCGTCGGTGAGTTGCGTGCTTCCGCATCCGGGGTGAGGCCTTGTGTGGCGTTGGGTGTGCATCGAGCCACCACACCTCGAGGTGAGCCATTTGTGGCGTTCGGAGAGCATTGCGCCATCGCACCTCTCCAACGGAGATGTAGCTTCTTTGGAAGTGAACTTCAGGAAACAAATCTTCGTCTCCGCGTCCATCGGTTATCTCTCAACCGAACCCTTTACTTATGCACTTTACATTGTGATAGCCATCGTGCTTGAAGTATTTATACCTTGCTATCACATTGTTGCTTGTATTGCTTAGCATAGGTTGTTGGTGCACCTAGGTGAACTTAGTGGCTAGGTTTTGTGCTCAATAAATTAAACGTTAGTTTTATTCCGCATTTACTTGAGCCTAAACTGTAATAATTTTAAAAGCCTATTCACCCCCTCTAGGCGACTTCCTTTGTACTTTCACCGGCGAAGGAAGGCCAGGGAACGGCCAGAAGAAGACGAAGATGCTCAAAGCCGCCGGACCTCCCGCACAGCGTCTCCAGGCTTCAATCGAGAAATGTATAGCCGACACGAGGGCGCACGCCAAGAAGAGGGCCGATAAGAGAGACGAGAGGTGGGCGCAACTGATCAAGACCCAAGGGCAAAAAGTGGCCCTTCTCAAGGCCAACTACGCCGCCAAGAAGAGGAACACGGATCTCAAGTTCCTGATGGGTGGCGAGGACACGTCGACGATGAGTTTGTCGGTCAAGGCCTGGTACATGGCGTACCGCCAGGCCATTTTCCAGGCCGAGATCACGCCTGACGCTGCGTCGAACGCCCCTGCGCTGAACGACGCCACTGCTACGCCGAGCTCCGCTTCCACCTCCTCCAACCAATCGGCGTCCATCGGCGAGATGCCCGACCCCGCTGCATCGACCACGCCGTAGGAGCCCATCCCCATCGACGATTGAGAGATGGCCGAGCCTTTTTACCCTGTTCTGTAATAATCTGTCGCCGAACTTGTGGGCGTTAATTCTGTCGAACACCTTTTGGCCAAGCTCTCGCAGGCGGGAACGATAAAAATTCGAATATGTCGCCGTTTTCTATTCGTCTGGGAACTCGGACTGGGGACGCGAGCGGGAAACTCGGCGTTTTCAGGCCGAAAACAAGTTTCGTCCGGCCAAAAAAAGATTCGGATTTCGGTCTGGGTTCGCCCAACGAGTGGGCATGCTCTCATAGGGCAACCTTAGTAACACTTCATTTTAAATCCTGCCATTAGGGTATTCTAGGTATTTTACTTATGTGGCATGTCATTTAATGAAGAAAAAGATGATTGTTGTATCCTAAGAACAAGTACAATACGATGACAATTGTCTATAAGAGTCTAAATAGTACTAGACTAATTTTGCTTAATTGGATGAGAGAGTAGCGGATAGAGAGGATAAGCAGACTCTTAGTTCAAAACTAGCTATACCACGTGGTCCTAGACACTTTAAAGTGACACTTGGGTCAGATATTAGTAAACTAGTACATCCTTGTAGCTAACTATTATACAAATTGGCTATATAATAACTATAGATAATATGGAAAAAGCTTATAGCCAGCGGTGGGCTATACTATTGAACATGCTCTTAACTAAGATACAATTTTTTCACTCTATCATAGGCAAAAAAAATTGGTTAGTCCAATCACACATATACATTATACTTGAATCATTGAATACAACACCCATAAGAAACAACATCTACTCCCTCTGTTTTAAAATATAAGATACTTTAGCTTTGTGAAACAAATCTACCTTGACTACTTTTAGTATATAGGTTCACTCAGTTTTGAAGTGAATCTACACACTAAAAGAAGTTTAGGTACATTTTTTTTCACAAACCTAAACAATCTTAGATTTTGAAACGGAGGAAGTAAGATATACTACATTGTGATGATTGTTTCTTAAATTTTAATAATTTCTATGATAACGTGATAAGAAACCCTGGGTTGTGAAAGCCTTAGGGCCTGTTTGGTTGGGCTTAAAAATCTAGCTTTTTTTTTGACGTCAAAAGAGATTTCATTCATTCATGAGCAGTTTACAATCGTTTAGGACAAAGGGGCTGATTTGGTTTGGAACACAATCAATCCAAAAGCCAATAGTTCCCTCTACCCTACAGCTTTTAGCAAGCTCATGAGCAACGGAATTACATTCTCTTTTAACTTTAGACAGAATAAAGTCGAAATTGGACTTTCTGATCCTGTCTATCTCTCTGTAAATGAAGCACAACTTCGACAAGTTTTGGTTTGCCTCCTTACAGGAAGACCAGACTGCCGAGCAATCAATTTCCACTTCCGCAGGCCGAATGTCATGATGTACGCACGTCTGCACTGCTTGTAACATGGCTCTGGTTTCCGCTTCTTCAGCGCCCCCACAACTTTGAAGCTGCATAGCCATAGCACAAACCACAGTACCCTTCTGGTTTCTTATAACGGCTCCCAAAAATCTAGCTTTTGAAACACCTATTTCGATGATTTTGTGGCTTATAAGCCAAAAGCATAAATCTATAAATAAGTACAACCAAACAGCCCTTTAGTCTGCGAGGTTAGGCGTATTGTTGATTATAGTTGGCGTGATTAAGCTGCTCTCTATCTTCCTTAATGAGGCGGGTCACGGCGGTGGGGAAAGGCGAATGCGACCTTGTTGAAGACACCATATCGCAAGTTCGTAACCATAGCCGATCTCTTTCGAAAGAAGAGTTTCCATTCTCTTGACACGACGAGCATCGCTCATTAAAAATCCATTCGCATTAATTAACACGCTTGCTTCCGTAGTCGTCTAAACAGACACATCATAAAGCCTGTACGTGACCGGGCAAGCTCCGTCGCCGGAGCTGCCTGAACAGTACGGCCAGACAAACGTCGCTGTACAGTGCTGATAAACGGTCAGCTAGGAGCGAAAAATTTCCCATGATAAATTTTCTGTACCAGTGTAGTTTTTTTTTATAGACGCGTCAGCTTCGGGGGTCAAGTCTGCCCCCCTTGATGGCGGCCCCCCGGAGTACCGAGATACTCTGTCCGTCTCCAAATAAATGCCCTTCTAACTTTTGTTTAAGTCAAATGTAATTAGTTTAACTAACTTTATAAGAAAATATAGCAATATATATTATATCAAATTAACATATTATAAAACTAGATTAAAAATAAATCTAATGGTATCAATATAGTATTATAAATATTGATACTTTTTCTAAAAAAATAGTCAAACTTAATAATATTTGATTTCAGACAAAGTTAAAAATACACTTGTTTACAGACAGAGGAAGTATACATACAGTGTCAGCATCAATCCACTACCATGGCCCTTATCCGAGTCATGGGCTTTGCTTGTCTTGTATACTAGCTTCCCGGACGGGACATGGAACACCGGTGACAGTTGACCAAACAATTCCGGCCGTGTTCGATTGTTTACGACTTCTTTCTCTCGCCTACGGTGCACGTTGCGAAGGTTCTGGAAGGGAAGGGGAGCACCTCAGCTCCAATCATACGGCTGTGATGGAAACATCAGGGTCATCAGGGGAGGGGTATCTCTGACGTGTGCCTGTATAATCCGTCCATAAGATTTGCCGCGTCGGAATCCGCAAAAAAAAAAAAAGATATTTGCCGCGTCGGCCTTTTAAACAACTTATTTTGCACAATAATACGGTGCCCGCTTCCTGCTCTGTGTAGCCCCGGTCATGGATACGTAGGATAGCCAGTGTCGTGACAGGCATGGATCTAGCCTAGCTACTACCTGTGTTGACATGGCTCGCTACAGTAGCCGTCGTCGACCCAGTTGACAAAATTAATGACGGAATATTCCGAACGCAGAGGCGATCATGCTCATGCATGCGTGCGTCAGTGCATGTACACAACCTGGCTTCCTGCTCCTCCGTTGAAACCATGCGTTCGGGAAGCGGCGGTTTGGGCCTCTCGGGGAAAACCGGCCACTTGTTTCTGACCATAGCTCCATCTTGCAATCAAGCTAGCCCTGGGCTGATAAAATGGCTGACATGCCAAACTTCTGCACATGCATCTGGACTACATAAAAAAAATGGCCGTGTTGGTCGTCCTATCATTCATCCATCGATGTCAAGATTGTATTTCTTTGTTCTTATACATACATGTGGACTAATACGTCCCAACGTGCTCAAGAGTCAATCAGACTATAGCCTATAGGTAGCTAGTCCATAATACACTGCTTGCTTCCGCGACTGACTTCAGCATTTGACATGAGTACAGTTTAGATGCCGAGCAAAGTGCTCAATTGTAGTTCCATCCGAGCCCAAGGAAAGGATCGACAACGGATCGATTAATTTAACAGTGCTAGGTGATTGAAGGAGAGAGCGTGTGGATACGTGAGTGAGCGGACGATTAATCAAAAAAATCTCTCAAATTTCACTTGTGTTATAAATATAACTGTTTTTGCTACAAATAGTCCCGCTTTTGCTATATGTAGCAAAAACGGTTCGGTTTAGAAAAACAAAACAGACTGGATTTCGCCGGAGAACTCGCCCAGCGACCGTGTAGCAAAAATATTATGCTATTATAGCATATCCGACCTCACCAAGACTCGCCGGAGGATTTTGCTGGTAGACCTCACGAGAGACCGTGTAGCAAAAATATTACGCTATTATAGCAAAACCATAAAACAATTGTAGCAAAAATCTTTTTTTAACGTAGCAAAACTGACTTTGTCAGAGACATCGTAGGAGACTCTTGTAGCCAAAAAATTACGTAAAAGTAGCAAAAAATATATTAATACTTAGCAAAAATAATATGCTAAAATAGCAAAATGCTAGTAGCAACGACGGACAAAAAACACTCTAAACTGTGATAGCAACACCGATAAATCATTGTAGCAATTAGGGGACATCTAGGTAGCAACAACCAACCGCATAGGGTAGAAAATCTGGAAAAGGAAAAATCAACCACGCCTTCGCCTCCCTCCGTAGCACCATGGACGGCCAAGCCACCTTGCGAAGGAGGTCATCGGAGGAGGGCGTCGCGACTCGTGGAGGAGGTAGAGGGCTGCGATGCGGCACAGAGAGGCGGAGGGGCAGTGAGGTGGAGCAGCAACAACGTCGCGGGTGGGTGGCGGCGCAGCGAGGCGGAGGGCTGCGAGGCGGAGCAACGGCGTCGCGGGTGGGCGGCGGCGCAGCAAGGCGGAGGGGCAGTGAGGCGGCGGCGCAACAAGCATCACGGCTGGGCAACAGAAGACGGAGGTAGGTGGAAGAATGAGCCAGGTAAAAGATAAGGCTGGGTCCCGCTGCACGTGCGCGAGTAGCGAGCGGTGGTGCGATCGGGGGATAAAAGTTAGCAATCCCCGGGAGGAGCCCAATCATTGGATAGATTCGGGGGCCGGGCCAGCCGCGACGACCCATCTCCTCCTAAGGCTGGTCATAGTGGGGAGTAACTTAGAATAGAACATATGTATGTTACTAGTCTAAGTTACTGCCTCCATAGTAGAAAATAACACATGTGTGGTGTCATGTAAAGGTTTATTTATTGCAATGTATACTCATTTTGTCTTGAAATGTATGATGTTACGGTAACATAGCTAGTTACCACAATCCACTCTCTCATTAATTGCATGTCATGTCATCTAAATGCTTAGTTGGCAATACATATAGGATTATATTTGAAGAGATACACAGAGAATAAAGCGAATGAGTGATTCTATTGATTGTGACTGTGGGGTATTTATAGTCCCCCAACAGGTGCTATACAATGTCGGTTACAATGTTTGGCGTCGTTTCTAAAGGACGCAGCGACGGTTCGCTATTATAGCAGTTGGACAAAATCTAAAGATGCTAACCGCTGCTTAGCATATTCTAGGGAATTTGTTAACTAATATATTTAACGCTAATTAATTCCTAACACTCCCCCTTGGACAATGCTGTTTCCTATTTACATTGTCTTGGGAATCATCAAATATTTTGGATGCGGGAGAGTCTTTAATTCTTTGATCGTCTTTGATCTTGAGACTTCGAGAATCGTCGATCTTGTATTTATTTGTCTTCCAAAATCCTGTTGAAAAATATAAGAAGAATATAGGAATCTGATATACCGTTGGTATAATAATTGTACCATAAAATCTGTATGAGAAATCCATTGGAGAACTCATATGAAAGAGTACAATATATTGTTATCGGATATTAAACACTGAGTTCAGTCCTAGGAGATTTCTCCCCCTGAACTTTGCAAATTTCGAAGTCGTCTCATACCAATGCCATGAATGCATTTTTGAAATGCAGATGTTGGTAAAGACTTAGTGAACAAATCTGCAAGATTGTCACATGACTTTGTTTGCAAAATATTAATTTCTCCATTTTTCTGTAATTCATGAGGAAAGAACAGTTTTGGAGCAATATGTTTTGTAATATTACTTTTAATATATCCCATATGCATTTGAGTAACACATGCAGCATTATCCTCATAGATAATAGTTGGTGATTCTAATGAACCGATACCACATGCTGTTTGTATATGATTAATCACTCTGCGAAGCCATACACACTCTCGTGAGGCTTCATATAACGCAATTATTTCAGAGTGGTTAGTGTAAGTTGCTACAAGAGTCTGTTTTGTGGACTTCCATGAAATAGCAGTTCCACCATATAAAAATACAAACCCTGTTTGTGATCTAGCATTATGGGGATCAGAAAGTAGCCAGCATCAGTATAGCCAGTCAAAGTCATATCTTGATTTTTCTGATAGAATAAACCAAGATCTTTAGTACCTTGTAAATATCTGAAGATATTCTTTACTCCAGCCCAATGGCGTTTTGTTGGAGCAGCACTATGTCTAGCCAGCAAATTCACTGCGAAGGCAATATCTGGTCTAGTACAATTAGCAAGGTACATTAGTGCTCCTATAGCACTAAGGTATGGAAACTCAGGTCCCAATACATCTTCGTTATCATCCCTAGGTCTAAAGGGATCCTTTTCTCTATCAAGGGATCTGACGACCATGGGTGTTTTGGATGGATATGATTTATCCATATTGAATTTTTCCAAAACTTTCTGAATATATGCGGGTTGATAAACGAGTATTCCTGAGGGAAGGTGCTCAAGTTGTAAACCTAAGCAGAATTTGGTTTTTCCCAAATCCTTCATCTCAAATTCCGTCATTAAATGATTGCGTGCTACAGATATATCTGCTGCATTACCAATGATGTTGAGGTCATCAACATAAACTGAGATGATGCAAAAACCCTTCGAGGATTTCTTTATGAAAACGCATGGGCAATCATCATTATTCGAGTATCCTTTATTGAGAAGGAACTCACTAAGCCGGTTATACCACATTTTACCCGACTGTTTTAAGCCATAGAGTGACTTTTGTAATTTTACACAATACATGTTGCGATTTATATTTGGATTCGGAATTTTAAGTCCATCAGGGACTTTCATATAAATATCCACATCGAGTGATCCATATAGATAAGCGGTCACTACATCCATTAACTGCATTGATAAATTCATTTGTACTGCCAATGATATTAAGTATCGAAACGTAATTCCACTCATTACAGGAGAATATGTATCGTCGTAGTCGATACCGGGTCTCTGCGTAAACCCTTGTGCTACTAGCCTCGCTTTATATCTCACCACCTCATTATTTTCGTTCCTTTTTCGAACGAAAACCCATTTAGCTCCCACAGGGAAAACTTTATGAGGAGTAGGTATTACTTTAGAGAATACCTCTCTTTTATTAAGCAATCGCAGTTCTGCCTCAATTGCCTCCTTCCATTTAGGCCAATCTGAGCGCTTCAGGCACTCTTTCATAGATGTTGGCTCTGGATCCATTTGAAGGGTTTTAGCAATTTTAGAGGAGAAATATGTGTCGACAAGTGTAGTATTTCTATTATATGATTCTCCTGAATCGATATAGTTTGTGGAGATTTCATTGATTACCTCAGGCACCGTGTGATTTCCCATAACAACGGAGTCTGGTTGTTTCGATGTCCCAACATTAGAATTTGTGTGCACATTTATGCTGGGCTCTTGATGTTGAACATCTGTTTGGTGTCTATCAACTTCAGGTTGATTTGCATTTAGTGATTTTCTATGTTTCCGCGGTGGCATTTGAGAAGCCTTTTCCTTGATGACCAGATTTCTCCCCCTTTTATTTGTAATTAGGGGTTGAGTAGTTTTATTTGGTACCTCTACTCGTTCTGGTGCATTAACTGCAGGGATATAAGATTTAGTGACACCTTTGTGATCAGTAAATGCGTCTGGCAAGTTGTTTGCAAAGTGTTGCAAATCTATTATTCTCTGAACTTCAGATTCAGATTCTTTAGTACGTGGATATAAGGATTGGATGCCTGTCACATTCCAATCTATTTCCTGGCATTCATTGTGGTTTGTTTCTCCCCCTAATGCCGGGAAATGATCTTCATCAAAAATTGAATCAGCGTACCGGGCTGTAAACAGGTCCCCTGTTAGGGGTTCTAAATATTTTATAATTGACGGAGAGTTATATCCCACATAGATTCCTAATTTTCTATGGGGGCCCATGGAGGTACGCTGCGGTGGTGATATCGGCACGTATACAGCGCAACCGAATTTTCGCAGGTGGGAAATACTTGGCTGGTTGCCTCGTACTATTTGAAACGGGGAAGTTTCATGATATGCAGTTGGTCTGACTTGTATCAGATCTGCGGCGTGTAAAACCGCATGTCCCCAACAAGAGGTTGGTAAATTGCTATTCTGTAATAGTGGTCTAGCAATTAGCTTTACTCTTTTGATTAAAGATTCGGCCATACCATTTTGAGTATGCACATAAGGTACTGAATGTTCTAGATGGATACCTAAAGCCATACAATAATCATTAAATGCACGTGAACTAAATTCAGCCGCATTATCCATTCTTATTGTTTTTATCCTATGTTCAGGATGATTTGCTCGTAATTTGATAATTTGAGCAATTAATTTGGCAAAGGCATGATTACGTGTGGATAATAAACACACGTGTGACCATCTAGTGGATGCATCAATTAGCACCATGAAGTACCTAAATGGTCCAGATAAAGGTTGTATTGGACCACATATATCTCCTTGAATTCTTTCAAGAAAATTGAGTGACTCATTTTTAACTTTGAGGTAAGATGGCTTAGTTATTAGTTTTCCCGTAGCACATGCAGTGCATACAAAATCTGATGATTTGGGAAATCTTTTAATTGGTAAATTATGACCAACAGAATTGCTAATAATTTTTCTCATCATACCTATTCCAGGATGACCAAGGCGATCATGCCAAGTCTTGAATTTATCAAGATTTTGAAAAATTATTTTGTACGCAACAAAAGGTACGGGTTTGATGTATGTAAAGTATAATCCGGATGAAAATGAAGGGAATTTTTCAAGAGTTTGTTCCACATATCCGTCGCTTTTTGTTAAAAGCAAATATTCTTTCTTATCCATCTTTACAGTTTTAAGATGGAAATCATTTGATCGGATATCTTTGAAACTTATAAGGGTACGTGTAGATTCAGGATACAAGAGAGCATTCTGAATTACTATAGTAGTACCCATAGGAAGTGTGAATGTGGCTCTTCCCGAACCAATAATTGCTTTGTTACTCCCAGTTATGGTCATAACATCTTCCTTTCTCTTAGTAAGAGTTTGGAAGTATTTTGTTTCCCTTAAAATTGTGTTAGTGGTAGCACTATCCACTAGACATAATTCTTCTTCCATCAGATTGTTTCCCGTAAAATTTCTAAAAAGTAGAAAGGGAATATTTTAGAATAAGTTTATTTTATTCATATATTCATCAAATTACATACATAGTATTTACATCACAAATATGAAATATAAATAGATTACAATATTATGTCTGATTTACATAATATACATAGTCTGAAAGACTTTATTCTAGTTATTGTTATACAATATATAACATATCGTTGTGTTTAAATGGCTAAATGACATCAATTGTTTATGGAGATTAATTTAAGTCTCCAAAAACATCTTGAGTGTAATCCACAAGCATGTCTTCATCGAGGATGATGTCGTCCTTTGGCTTAAATTCTTCTATAGCACTTTGAGAAGGACCAGCTTGAGGGTTGTCTTCTATGGCATTGAAGTGAGCTTCAGCCTTGTTTCCATGAACTTGCTTCCCTTTTCCTCCATACTTCATGTATAGATCCACGAGGTGCTTGGGAATACGACATTTGTTTGTACGGTGATTCGCACATCCACACCTTTGACAAACTTGAGATTTGTCAGTTCGATCATTTTTCTTGAAATGACCTTTCCCCTTAGATTGACCATCGTTCTTTTTCCACTTTCCCTTGAATTTCCGGAAGTTCCTTTTACGGTTTCCAAATTTATTAGTAAAATGAGCATTAGCATGTGCTTCAGGGAGTGGCATGGCGCCCGTTGGGCGGGAATTATGATTTTTCATGAGAAGTTCATCATGCTTCTCAGCCTGAAGTAATGTGTATATAAGCTCAGAGTACTTTGTGTATTTCTGTTGACGATATTGTTGCTGCAATATCCTCATCGAGGGGTGGAAGGTGCATAAAGTTTTCTCTATTAAGTCCGCATCTGAAACTTGTTTGTTGCAAAATCTCAGTTTGGAGTTAACTTTGTGCACGGCAGAATTATATGCCGCAACAGACTTGAAGTCCTGAAACCTTATGAGAGACCATTCTCTCTCGGCTTCCGGCAACATAACCGCTCTTTGTTGGTCGTATCTCTCCTTGAGGGAGTTCCATAAGGCTAGTGGGTCCTCCTCCATCATATATTCATTTTTTAAATCAGGATGGAGGTGGTGCCTTATAAAATGTAATGCCGCATATTTTACCACTAGGGGTATTTCTGGAGCATCTTCAGGGGGTGTGATAATTGTAGGACCAAGGTTACGACTAGTTAAGTTTATTTTCGTATCCATAGCCCAAGATAGATAATTACTTCCATCAACTTGCAGTTCTTGGAAATCTTTTTTATTGATGTCACCCATTTTTCCTGCATGTGATCATGCATTTAATTAATTTTACTAGAGAGTAAAATGTAGTTTGGTAAACAACAAAATTGTTCTAGCGGAACATTTGGATTTAAGCGGATGCTTATAATTCGTATATGTGCAGATCTTCGAATTTCAAGTTAACACATTGTAGATAATCTCCATATTTGCAGAGTACATCTCTCAGTAGTAGGAAGCATAGTCCGACGAGTGTCGGTAGACGCCTTATCCTATTACCTTGTGTTATACTTTCATCTTAATTTATTTGGAAGAGCACTTGTAGGTAATCTTATTGTCGAAAGGACTAATAAGTACGCCTCATAGTAATGGATAATCTGCATGTATGCAGTAGATCCATTACCTTGTGTTTCACAAATAATATTCGAGATAGTCACATATTTTTATTTTGCAAGAAGATTTAGTTCCAAGGGCAAAATTAAATTGTTGTACCAAATAACATGTTATAATATACTATAGGGAAATATATTAGTAACATGTCATATTACATAATCATAAATTATATTAGACATAAGGTCTTAAAATATATTTACATCACATTACAAACAGGAATTTACTATACTACTACGGTGCTACTAGTGCAATCATAATGCAAATAGTACTACATCAGTCTATTTTATTTTAATTTTACTGACGAGGGCACAAGGACCGTGGCCTGTTGGCCTTTCTGGTCCAGGACCTGTTGACGCTACTAGGACCAGTAGAAAACTAAAGAGAAAAACGGAGGAGCAGATAAGGTCGACTTCTTCTCTCCCAATCTCCCTGTCACTGCTTCCCTGCATCACGCCATCCGCTCAGGATCGGCCTGCTCCCTTGGAGGCGTCGTCGAGGCGGAGCACCCCCAAGCGGTCTGTGAGGCCAAGCTTTGCCGGGGACCAAGTCCCGGCGCGGATGCCGGCAGGGCGAGCCACCATGGCTGATGCAAAGCGACGGAGGAGCACGCGTGCCTCCGGCGAGGGCGTCGGAAGCGAGGCCGACGATGTCGTGTCCTCGGCCTTCTCCTTCGCATCCGGCGCAGGGAGGTTGAGGTCGGGGAGCTCCGGGACGACATGAGCAGCGGCAGCGCGTCGGCATGGACCGCGGGCGGCGGTTGGAAGAAATTCGTCACGGCGGCGTGGCCTGGCAGGGCGAAGTGCTCCGGGTCCTCGTCGGATGGCGTCGGGGACGGGGGGCAGGGGCCGTACCCGTGGCGCAAGTAGTACTGCAGCGGAGTTGTTGCCCCATCTTCCTCGTCGCTGAAGTTACGCTCGGGGTCGTCGACGAGCCATCCGGCGCTCGGCCCGCCAAGGAGCCATTCCATGGACGGGGTTGCGAAGGCCGCTGGCGGAGGCAGCAGATCGCCTATGCCGGCGGTTACGTTCGAGGCTGAGGCTTCGTCTTCATACACGACATTGGCTTCTTCAGCGGCAACCACCGGCACTGCGGCGTCGTACGGCACGGCAACCTCTGGCACAGCGACGACAACTGCCGGAGCCTCTTCCCTAGGCACAACTCTGCTTGTAGAAGGTCCTGGTGCTCCAGGGAAGTGGCGGTGTTGCGCCCACTGGTTACCACGGAGGTGGTGCTGGTTGTGGCGGTGGCGGCGGCGGAGACTGCCACGCCCATAGGGACGACGACCAAGCGGTGCTCTGTGGTGGCGGAGGCCACCATTCCTGTGCTGGCGACGCTGTGCGGCCAAAGTTCCGGCCAAAATTCCGGCGACGTGCAGCGGCGAGGCCGAATGTCCGGTGACAAAAATAGGAGCGACCATACTCCCTGGCAACAAAACGTGCAAAGGAAAAAGCAAGTTCCGGCAGCGGCGGCGGACGGAAAGCCATTCTTCCTTTTTCTTACCTTTTCTCTGTTCTTCTTCTTAGGCCTACTCACTCTGGGCAGAGCAAGTGCTGATGACGTGAAGAGATACACAGAGAATAAAGCGAATGAGTGATTCTATTGATTGTGACTGTGGGGTATTTATAGTCCCCCAACAGGTGCTATACAATGTCGGTTACAATGTTTGGCGTCGTTTCTAAAGGACGCAGCGACGGTTCGCTATTATAGCAGTTGGACAAAATCTAAAGATGCTAACCGCTGCTTAGCATATTCTAGGGAATTTGTTAACTAATATATTTAACGCTAATTAATTCCTAACAATATTATTACTCAAGTTACTTCCACTATGACTGGCCTAATCCGCGCAACCGTCGCCATATGATTAATTAACTCCGATCCGCCCACTGGTTCGTCCATCGGCTCGTCGCCTAGCTCGACTGGTCTTAGAAATATTTACCCTGTTCCGATCGACCATATACGGCCACCTCCCTATTATCTCTCCCCGTGATCACCAAATGGGATAATAAATGGGAATAATACACCTGCTTGCACTGTTTATTTTTTAAATATATCCTGCAGCTGACTTGTCAGCTCAGCTGAACAGAACATGGGAGGATTAACCGGCCGGGCTAATCACGCTGTCACCACGCACCAACCCCGTGTCCAAATATCTCCAGGGGTAAACTGAAACGAATACTCTTTGTTGCCCCCTCTTCTCTCCCTGACCCTTTCTCCCCTCTCCTTAAGAGTCAGCCGCCGTTGGCCGGGCCACCCATGCGTCCCCTCCGCCAGACTAGCCGGTCGGAGTTGGACAAAGGGGGGCGCCGGATCTAGGTCTAGCGTAGGTTTAGTAGGTTTTTGCGACAATTTGTCGTGGTTTGGCGCTTTGCCGGGAGTGCGTGGGGAGATCTGTTGCCCTAGATCTTGCTATCGCTGCTGCTTTTGCTTCTGGTCACGGAGCTCCAGTGGAGGGAGCCGAAGACGACGAGCGGAGAGGTGGCTAGCGGCTTCGTCAATAAAGGGTCTTTTAGGAGCTCGCTTTTGCTGCAGGGTGGTGCTGATGTGCTCCCTCTCCTGGCCGACCGTGGCGGCGAGGAGGAGAGTGAGTGCATCTTGGCGTTCGTCGTGATTCTATCTTTCCTGGCGAGGTGGAGCAGGGTGACTCATACCTCTCTGCTTGCGAAGGAGGGCGTTGTCCATTGCACTAGGCAGATCTTGCCTCGGCTTGCTCTTGTCATCAAGGAGATGGAAGGTGCGAGCAGTGGTTCTCTGATGGGCGTCCGGTTCGACAAGCTACAACCTAGGAGCTTTCGAAGCAACGACGATGAAGCCGAATCTATCTTGGCCGAAGGGCGGCCATGGGTATCAACCTCCATCCGAGGCCCCTGTTTGAAGCTTGCTGTCAGAGCTCGACGTCTTGATAAGGGCAAGTGGTTCGTCCCCGTCGTTGCCAAGATGGCTGGTAGTCTGCTTCTTCTCCGCTTCGGAAGGCGTCACGAGCAAGAGACCTCGACTTCGCTGGTTCTCGGCTGGAGGTCGCCGGAGTTCGGTGGTGGAGACTCCAATGCTTTTTATCCTTTAGTTCCGAGGTGTTTTTTGTAAAGTGGAGGCCCCTTTTCTTCCTTTCTAGCTTTGCTAGGGTGTTATTTGCAAGGGGCCACCCAAATATTTGTACCTGCCATGTTTCAACATGCAGCTTCTAGGGTCGACTCGACCCTTCTATTGTGAAAAAAAAATCTCCAGGTAGAAACTGCTGCACAAAAACCAGATTAATACGCTTGTTGTTTCGTTGCTTTCACCAGTGCCACACAAAAATGAGCTTTTTTTTAAATAATACATATTTAATCAATTTTATAAATAATATACGAAATTGGTAGCGCGGCCTCAGAGACCTGTGCCCCGACGATAGTTGTCTGAAATTGTTTCGCTTTCACTAGTAGCATCATCTCACAGGGCAACCTCAGTAACACTTCATTTTAAATCCTGCCATTAGACCTTTTACAATGAATATTTCTTAGCATAGGTATCTTAGGTATTTTATTTATGTGACATGTCATTTAATAAAAAAAAGATGATTGTTGTATTCTAAGAACAAGTATAATAGGATAACAATTGGCTATAAGAGTCTAAATAGTACTGCTAATTTTGCTTAATTGGATGAGAGAGTAGCGGAGAGAGAGGATAAGCAGGCTTTTTGTTCAGAGCTAGCTATACCACATGGTTCTATGCACTTTAGATTTGGAGTAAATCTACACACTAAGAAAATTTAGATATATTTTCTTCATAAATCTATATATTTTAAAACGGAGAGAGTAAGATATACTACATTGTGATGATTGTTTCATAAATTTTAATAATTTCTATGATAACGTGATAAGAAACCCTCGGTTGTGAAAGCCTTAGTCTGCGAGGTTAGGGCATCTCCATCGGGCCGACCTAAACGGATTGCGCATGTCCGAAATTGTTCGCGCGGACGCGCGCGGCGCCCCGCTGGGCGACCCATCCGCTGAAATGCGTCCAGCCCGACCCATCCATGCATCTAATCTGGGGCTTGGCTGCATGGTCCGGACGCGCGCGGGCAGCGCAGATGTCGTGCCCGTGCGTGCCACTGGCCCACCTGCCAGCCACACGCGGCATTGATTTCGGACGCGGTCAGCAGCACCGATTCAGACGCAACCGCGGCGGCGATTTAGAGAAGCTGCGCGAAAGGCTGACCGACGGTAGCCTGCGCCATCAATGGCGACGCGACGGCACGCTGACCCACTGTCGCCGCATACGTTCCCGCGCCGGCATTGATGGCGAAGGAGCTGGAAGCTGCGCGTGTTCGCGGGCGAAGGGGCTATTTAACCCTGCGCCCGTCGGTGCCACACTCCTCACCTCTCGCCATCGCAAACCGTAGCCGCCACCACCACCACCACAACCGCCAATGATGAAAACACCGTCGTGGCTGAAGAAGGGAAGGAGAAAGAACGACCATGAGGCGTCTGGCTCTAGAAGCCAGCGCTCCGGCCGGATGTCGGCCTTCCTCCATGGCACGTCCCTGTTGCCTCCGCCGCGGCCGGAGGATTTCCGGGGGCACCGCGTGGAGGCTCGCCCGCCACCGCGGTTGGAGGGAGGACGCCGCAACCTCCAGTACTTCCGCATCGAGCGCCGCTGGAGGGAGGGACGGTGTGGCATCCCGCAAAACCACTACTAGAAAATCGCGTTGTTTTTGTGCATTGCATCGTCATCATCATGCATTGTTTGTCTGAAACTATTTTCGAAACGCCTAGTTTTGTTTTCTAAGTAGCCCCCGTCTTATTTCAAATTAAAACATCGGTCTGGTCAGATCTTTTATTTGTCTAAAAAGTATTTCCAAATGTTTTACAAATAAAATTAAAGCTTTAAGAATCTTTTGTCCGGAGAGGCAGTCCGACCGGTCAGGCCAGAGGCCCAATCGGTCCAGACTACCTACAAACGGTCCACCTAAAATCCTAAAACTACCCAACCTAACCTACCCAGCACCTCACCAACCCCACCCCACTCTCTCTCTCACCCCTGTCCCCGGTCCCACCCGCAGCCGGCCCCTACCTCCCACCTGGACCCGCACCCACGCTTCACCCACACACCGACCACCCAGCCCCACAGCCACTCCCCTCCCGCGGGCCCCACCCCGCGTGGACCCGTCCCGCCTGGCCACCTGGCCCCCTGCCCGCGCCCCCCACGCGCCTTGCCCGCGCCCCCCACGCGCCCTCCACACGCCCCCCCCCGCGCCTCCACGCGCCCCCCACGCGCCTCCACACGCCCCCACACGCTCCCGCCGTGGCCCACCCGCGGGCCCCACGCGCCAGCCCCGCCCCCTGGACCCAGTCTCCTCCCTCACCCCGCTCCCCATCCTCTCTCCACCCCGCGCCCGCATGCCGACCGCCCCACCGCCTCGCTCCCCTCCCGCTCGCCGCTCCCTCCTCTTCTCCCCGCCGACGCGCGGCCGCGTCCGCCGTCGCGCCCTCCTCTCCGGGCCGCCCGCCTCTCCGTCCCCGAGCCCCCCGCCCGTCTCCTCCGCGCCCGGCGCCGCCCGCCCGACGCCGCGCTCCCCGCCGTTCCGCTTGCCGCCCCCTCTTCCGCGGTCCCTCCTCCGCGAGCCCCGGGCTCCGCTCCTCCGGCACGCCCCGCTCGTCCCCCTCGCCTCCGGCGACGCCCCGACCCCCGACCCCCGACCTGCTCGCCTCGCCCCTCCCTCGCAAGCTCCGGCGCCTCCACCGCCTCGCCGCCGCCGTACCCCACCTCGCCGAACCCCCCCAACCTCCGCCGTCCTCGCGCCCCCCCGGCCGCCGCGGCCGCCGGCCTCTTCCAGGTTGCCGCCGTCGCGGGCGACCTCTGCCTCCCCCTCCGCTGCTGTGCCCCATCTCGACCGTCCGCTGCAGGAGCTCGCGATCTCGAGGTCGCTTGCGCAGCGTCCTGGCGCCTTGGGAGTCATGCCCCTGCGGTGGTCGGCGCCGGGATGGAGAGGACCCCTTTCTTGTGTTGGTTTGGGGCGCCTTAGCACCAAGCGTGTGTTTGGTGGATTTTTCCCCAAGCATGTCAACACCAAGCCCAAGATCTGCGAACAGTGTTTGTACACCGAGATGCTTCCTGAAGATCTACGCCAAGATATCCTTCCCGGACGCCGAGACCCCCAAACCCGAAGACCGATCCCGTACCCGGTGCCGCGCCAAGAACTCCGAAAAACCCCGGTACCGGACAAGTTCGCCATCGACCTCGAGTTCTCCTACACGGATACGCCAAGTTCGTCCTCGAGAACGCCAAGTTCTTCCCCGAACGTCAAGTCTGACCCGAACCGCGGACCCGACAAGGTCTTCGCGACGACAAGATCGACACCAACCAGGGGAAAGTCCGATGCGCCCCGGCACCAACCCAAGTCCTGCTTCCCGGATACGACAAGGTCTACTTCCCCGATCCGAAGACCCTAATCCCGGTGTCCGAGAACGACCCCGTCGAACCCTGGACCCTGAGACTGAACCCTGAACCCCCGAACCCCGGGACCCCTCCGTACCCCCCAAGACCTTCGACCCCAGATGTGCGACCCTAAGCCCTATTTTTATAATAATATATAAACTTGTTGCATATCAAATTGTTCATGCATGCATGCTTGTCTGTGGTTGGGGGGCACTATGCCGATTCACTGCATAATTAAATATGGGGCCCATATGCGGGCAAATCTAGCCTTATATTGGCCTCATTTAAATTTGTGTAGCGAACCAGAACTATCTTCTGCTATGTTAAGACAACATTTAATTTGCGGGTTAGCTAAACAAATTGAACCACTTAATTAGTTGTCGGGACCCCGGTTCCGCTTAATATTGACCTAATTGCATCGCATCTTTGCCATGGCATACATCATACAAGCATCATGCCCGATCTTTTGCCGTAGTATTAAATAGTGCATCCGGTGTTTCTTCTAGTGTTTTGGTTCTTCGCGGATAAGGCCGTTGAGATGATGCGAGTACCGACCCGATCTTCGGATGAACCTTCAACAATGTTTTCAGGCGAGCATCTCCCCCTTTCTACCTATCTTACTTTTATAGTATTTATTCCCTCCTGTTGATCTATTGCTATCTGTGTTGCGGTGCTCTAGTTTCCGTACCCGTGATATCCCCTTGCAGCCATATATTGCCTTGGACACATCCTATTACCGGTTGTTTGGTAGATAGTTGGACTTGCACGTCGTAGCCGCTTGCTCAAGTGCTGTCGCGTGTCGTCAATAGCCACAGTTGTTGGTGTATTGCCGTCTGTTTGGTGTTGGAGATGATCTCGACTTTATTTATCGTTCACTTTAATTCCTGTTTAACAACTAAAATTGAAGTAAGTAAGCAGAGGCATCGGTGGGTGATAGATAATATTTGGTTTCCGACCGCCCACTTGTGTCCCGTGGGACCCCGAGTACTTGATACATGTTCCTTGATTTATCGCGCTATCCACATACGGGGAATTATGGGCCCCCCTTAGCCAGAGCTTGATTCAGTCTTATTTCTTGGGGCCACAAACTAGTTTGAGGTTTTATTTACGATCCTGTACTTATGCCATGCTACTGCTTTATTTACGATTGTGCGAGGAGCACACTGTACTGTTTAAGATCGGGACACGATTCCGCGGTGTCGACAAGCTCAGTTTTGGGTTCCCAGTCGTTCACAGCCGTCCACCCAAACTTCGGGTCCGTCTCGGAGCTAGCTTACTTTGTTGCGGGTGTACTCCAAGGGGTGGCCCCCTGAAATATTTCTGAATCCTGTGATTGCTTTGTCGTGAAAGCCTCGTTGGGTTTTGATTTGGTTTTTCCAAGGTCGATCGTGTGTGTGTTGCTATTGGTGCACCCCGGCCGGGTAAAACTTTCTGAAAGGGGTGTCCGCGGTTATGGACGACTTGGAGCACAGTATCTCGATCATAGACAACTATAACTAAAGTAGTGCTATAAATTTGACTTTATAATGACTAGTAATCAGCTCCACTATAATGGAATGGCTAAATAAAACTGCCCACTATTGCTTGTTTGGGTTGTCGTTGGCGACCATTGTACCTGACTAGTAAGTATTGCAACTACAACGGAATGGCTAAATAAAAGTATCAACAACTGCTGGGTTTTGGGGTTATCTCATGCTCTTTATATCTGATTAGTAAGTGTTGCAACTATAACGGAATGATTAACTAAAAGTGCCCACTGCCTATTTTATCGGGATGATTATCTATACTTGACTAGTAATTGCTGCAACTATAACTGAATAAATAAAACTGCCAACGGTGTGAGTTCCTCGGTTGACTTCCTCGTTTGGTCTCGAGGGGGAAGCACCAGGATGGGTTTGTTTGATGGTAGTATCAGGTTGGTTCCGAATAGGTCTTTCTTACCCCTCTCTAATAGTCGCCAGTTGTATCGAGTCTCTATAGGTTGTTTAGTGCATGCTGCCGCTGCCGCTTCAGTCCACCATACCTATGTAGGTGAGGACCGCCGAATTCTAGCCTTGCCGTGTACTGGCCTTAGTATTGACGCTCCTCTTTTTCTTTGCCCTTTGTCGGCACCCCTTTTGTTTAAGCAGGTTTTGAGATCGACGTCGTTAGCAGGGTTACCCTTCCGGCTTGGCCTGGGCAGGGTTATGGACGCCATTGGTTATTCTTCAGGGCTCTTAGCCCCATTTGCATCTTGTCCGTAGTCGGACGCTCTATCATTTTCAAGGTGATTTGGATCTTGTATATTATATCTGTATTCTTGACTCTTTGAGTTGCTGTTGTATATATCTGTTCGGTGGGTCCCATCGAGGACTCTTGTGCAATGTTATTACTTCGTTTTCCACCCGCACGAAAGTGCCTGGTGGGCACCTTTGAATCGTTTCTATGCGGGTTTGGCGGATTTCGCTAAAACTTGCATAGGTCCGATTCTGAGGGTGTTACAGACGGGGCATCCAGCACAACGTCGTGTCCCTCCCCACCGGATGGCACCTCAACCGGGACCGTGTCCCGGTGCCGCCCGTGCCCAAGGAGGGCAAAGGGCTGGAGGAGGAGATCCGCCGCCGGATCAGGGGCCTCACGCCGTTCCACCGCTATGACCCTGCCTACCAGAGCGTGGCCTACTTGAAGCAGTGGCTCGCCTGGGATCACAAGGTGCACCATGCCACCACCATCCGCCGCGACCTGCAGTCAGGGGAGGTCTACGACGTCCCCGACATCGACTCAGACAAGGAGGGCGCCGTCAACCACTCCGACGCCGAGCTCGTAAGCGAGGACGACAACGACGAGGGCGGCGAAGACGACATCGTTGTCAAGAAGGAGGCGATGGACGACGACGCCGCCAACCTGCCCCCGGAGTACCGCGAGGTACTAGTCGCCTTCACCGAGAAGGCCATTACGGCAAGCGCACAGGAGGAGGAGGCCCAGTGGCACGGCTATGAGGAGGTGCTCGCGCTCACCCGCATGGTGGCTGTCAACACCCGGATTTTTAATCCCAGATGCCTGTTAAGCCATACATCGCAATCCCAGGATTACCATTTTTGTGAGACATAACAAAATTGGATACATCATCCATTACAATCGATACATAAGTCCTTACACAAATAGGGATCTCATGATCCAGTTCTTAATACAACATCAAGCAGCGGAATAAGTAATAATAACGGTAGCGTATGCGAAGCTCCATCTTCGGGGTCACAGGCAATGCTGACGATGGGAGATGATCCTAGTTGTCGTAACCTTCCTGGGGTCCATCCTCAAGGTACTCCTCTTCATAGTCTGGCCATGGGAATATCCAGGGACAAAGCCATGAGTACTCTTTAAGTACTCGCAAACTAATACTAACAGGAAAAAGGGGGTTTTGGATAATAGGACACTAGGCTCTAGGCTTGTTTTGCAAAAGCCAGATTTATCTCTACTAAGTCTAGAAGCAAATGAATGCTAGTCGCAATTTTATAACTCCTAAGTGGGAACTTGTATTTCATATCACAACCTTGTTGTGGTCAAGTCAAAGTCTCAATTCATTTCACAAGTCTTTTGAAAAGTCTGACGTGGGAACAGTATGGCCACTCCAACTGTCCATAACCACGGATGCGGCTATTCGAATAGTTTGACACTCTGCAGAGATTGTACATTTTTCACCACAAAATTCGATAATCCGTCAGGAACAAATCCTGAATTCACCATACTCAGTATGCAGATAATCAATCCTAACCTTTCAATTACACGCCCTAGTATAAGCACCTCTCCTGTGAGTTTGGCCTCCCAACCATGACCAACTGTCATCTTGGGTACTGCACAGGTGGACAATCTTCACAAGGTAGCCTCAGCTCAGACCTTGGCCATGAGGGAACTAATACTAAGATACCAATATTAGGGTATTGTGGTTGTACGATAAAATTGGAATGGTATCGCATCCAGACAACCATCAGTTTTATAAAGGGGCTAAGGCTCATGCCTCATCATTTTCATCACCAAAATCATCAGGTGTTCGGAAACACATGTCCAAAACATTTCAATAGAATGATCCATCATTCCATGGTTTTCATAACCATTTTTCCACCAAGTATTCCCATCTAAAGTTGATTAAGTTTTATGCTTAGCACTAGCATCTACATGTGGGGGTAAGTACTAATGAGGGGTGGTAACTAGTAGATTTTCAACTAAGTTCAATCTTATGCCTTAGGATGACATCAAGATTATCTAGCTTAGGACAAATTTTATGCTCTTTATTTAACCTTCAAGTATCTTTCAAGTATCTATAATTCACTTAAGTAAACTCTAAGTAAGAGCTTTGATAAAGAAATAAAGTATAAAGCTTGCAATTAAAACTAGGATGGTTTATCAAGTGGTATAAGCTTGCTAAGTTAATAGCTTGCATAGGTCAATTGATGTAGTAAGGCTTGCTAAATTGCAAGTGTTAACTTGCACCTTCACTAGTAGTATTAGGCTTGCTAAAGTAGATTATCTTGCAAGTTTTAGCTTGCATAGGTATAATATCAGCTTGCACCAGTGTCAATATAAGCTTGCCTTGGGCAGAGCAGTGGTTGAAGTTCTCCTCGGCTTCTTCTTCGTAGTATCCTCCTTCCTCCTCGTATCCTTGGTCGGTACTATCGTCTATGAATAAATACGAGGTACACAATCACCAAACAATACTTAACTACTTGCAATCATCACACACACAAGGGTCCTATAGATGATCTAACATAATCACTAACATTACAAGATTAAAGCTTGGTTTAATTCCTTTTATTTTTAGAAAAGTAATTTCTACTCATGGAAAAACTACTTAAGATTTAATATTCTCCAAACCAAATATGGGAACATGTTGACACATGTCATCACCACACATTGTAGTCCATGGGAATGTGATTTAAAGTGGTGTCACAATTTAATAAGGTTTTACCCTTTTATTTTAATTAAATAAAGTGACTAGAAATGCCTATGTGGCATTCTTTTATTGCTTGAACATTATTTCTGCAAGTAAACTTATATATTTTTATATATTTTGAAAGGTATGGTTAAATGTGATTTTTGAGAGTTGAAATCAACTCAAAAGCTATTATGGTTTAAATTTGAAAAATGTTTGAATGCAGAAAAGCTTCCGCCTTGTTATTTTTACCATGGGTGATCTATAGATCCAAATGACTTGAATCCAACGGGCTTGGATTCATCATTCCCAGACCTTTCAAACAAAATGTTTCATTCAATTTGGTGCACTAAATCGATCTAGGTTGATTTTTGAAGTGGAGTACAGAAGTGAGTTTGAAACAAAATGAAAAAGGTTTAATTCAAATAACTGGGCTGCGCGGGAAAAGTTAACGGGCCGGCCTGCTAAGCGCAGTGCTCCCGCTGGCTGCTTAAGTGGGTGTCCCCACTCGTCAGTGAGACAGGGAGGGGTGAAGCGGTACGGGGCAACGTGGTGCGTTCGATCTGATTCTAATCCAACGGCTGGGAGTCATCGTCGACACGGGGCAACGCCGGCGAGAAAGAAACCTAGCGCGGCCAGTGAGGGGTGCTGGGGGCTCACCGGGGTGATGGCGAGGGTCGGCGAGGCGGGCGAACGACGAAGTCGACGACGGCGAACTCAGGGGTGGTCGTGACAGCTCCTGGGGTGGACGAAATCGATGGCTCCTTTCTTCTCTAGAGGCGGCGGGCTCCGATGAAATTTTAGCGAGGTGGTGCTCGCCTTGCTCCGAGAACGGTGTGGCACGATCAGTGAGGAGAGGGGAGTGAGATGGTGTGAAGAAATCGACTGGGGGTGGCCTTTATTTATAGTCGAGCGAGGAGACCGACGGGGCGCACGGTGATCTCGTCGGGGGCGATGTTACAGGCGGCTATTGGCAAGGGCGAAGGTAGGGGACGGTGCGGTGTTCCCTGGCGATGCTCAACGACATGGTTTCGAGGCATGGGGCAGTGCGGCTTGGTCAGAACGCGACGGTGCTCTGCGCGTGCCCGACGGAAAATTTAAGGCCGCACAGCTCGCGTGGTCCGTGCGGCGGAGAACGAGCGTATCTGCGGGGTTGCTGGGACGGTGGGGATTGTGTCTGCATGCGGCGAGGGTGGAGCACGGTCTGTGGGCGCTGGTCGAGGGTGGCGCTCTGGCGCACGCTCGACATGGTTGCTAGCGAGGTTGGCATGGTTCGTGCGTGTGGTACAGGGCTTGGCAACGCTCGCGGCTGGGACAGTGAGTGGCGGTGGACGGTGGGCTGCCTCCCAGACATGTTGGCTAGGCCTGCTCCTCTTCCTAGCTTGCTGTCGACATGGGGGTGACATGGGTGTGCTCGGCTGTTCACCATTGATGGCAATGCCAAGCTTACAGTGATGCTAAGGGTTAGTTTAGGTTGTTAGATGATCTACTCAGGCTAGTGGTGTCCAGAGAGGGAACAAGTTAGGCTCCAATCACTGCTCACTATAGTGTTTAGGATTTTGATGATTTGTGTCTGCAACCTGTTTGATGAAATGGCCGCATGAAATCAAGTTTTGAATTTTGAAAAGAATTTTGGTGGGTTTGATAGATTGGTGCTGGTGAGTCTGCAGATGCTTGGGTTTTGAAAGTTGAGCTTGTTTGAGTGGTTTTTGAAAAAGTGGGATCTTCCCATATGATAAAGATTCAATTTTGAATTGTCATTTAAACTATGCATTTGAAAGTTTCTGGATGATCACAAAGTGGGCCTTGATACCTTGTTATGAGTACATTCAAGGGGTGCAAAGATCCAGAAAAGTTTCCATTAGGTTCTGAAAGTTTGATACAGCCAAAGTAGGCATGGGAGTTAAATTGGTCAAAATGACCATTCCTTTATTTTATTGGTTTTGATTTATTTGTCTTTAGGAAAAGTTTGGGAAATGTTTAGATGATGTTTATTTCACCTAAGAAACATTTTACAAGCAAAGAAACATACAAACAAGGTGGTTCAAAAGAATTTCAAATTAAATGCATACACATATGCATGCCTTCATAATTTTAATTAGAAAAGTTTTTGTTAACCCTAATTTTGATGATTAGAGTTTGAGGATTTAAGTTTAGTATTTTTGGGATGTTACAAACCTTCCCCCCTTAAACAAAATCTTGTCCCGAGATTTGAAAAAGGACGAAAAGATTACCTAGGATTTGAAGAGATCGGGAAACTCCGTCCTGATGTGATCTTCGCGTTCCCAGGTAGCTTCTTATTCTGTGTGGTTGCTCCACTGAATCTTGAGAAACTTGATGCTTCGAGTTCGGGTAGTTAGAAAAGCTTCTTCCAAAATACGGACGGGTACTTCGGGATAGGTCAGGTCATCGTTGATCTCTATGGTCCGGTGATCGATATTCTTGAACACTTCGGTCTTCTCGGGGACTTCGAGACACTTGCGAAGTAACGAGATATGGAACACATTGTGCATGGCTGACATCTATTCAGGTATTTCTAATTGTACGATACTTCTCCTCGACGGTTCAGAATCTTGAAAGGTCCGATATATCCGGGGGCTAACTTTCCTTTGAGTTGGAAACGCTGCATTCCCTTCAATGGCGACACTTTCAGATAAACAAAATCTCCTATTTTGAAGGCGAGGTCTCTACGTATCTTGTCAGCGTAACTCTTCTGTCGGTATTGGGCGGTCTTGAGGTGCTCACGAATCTTGTGAACCTTCTCTTCTGCTTCTCGTAGGATGTCGGGTCAAAAAATCTGACTCTCTCCTACTTCCGACCAGTTCAAAGGGGTGCGACACTTCCTTCCGTACATAAATTCAAATGGGGCCATTTGCAAGCTGGCTTGATAACTGTTGTTGTATGAAAATTCTGCAAACGGCAGACAGTCTTCCCACTTGGATCCATATTCTAACACACATGCTCTCAGCATATCTTCGAGTATTTGATTTACTCGCTCAGTTTGTCCATCGGTCTGAGGGTGATACGCGGTACTGAAATCTAAGTGGGTTCCTAAACCTTCTTGAACTTTCTTCCAGAATCTCGAGGTAAATCGAGTTCCTCGATCCGATACTATGTTCTTGGGGACTCCGTGCAAACTAACGATTCTAGCGATGTATAACTCCGCTAGCTTGAACTCTGATATGTGGTCTTGACGGGCAAGAAATGGGCGACTTTGGACAGTCTGTCCACTATGACCCAGATAGAGTCATTTCCCCTACTAGAAGTAGGTAGTCCTGTGATAAAGTCCATTCCTACAGAATCCCATTTCCATTCCGGAATCTGCAATGGTTGCAACAATCCAGCGGGTCTTTGATGTCCTGCCTTGACTCGCTGACAAATATCACACTTGGCGATATAGCTTCCGATTTCTCTCTTCATCTTATGCCACCAAAATTGCTATTTTAAATTTTGATACATCTTAGTTCCTTCGGGATGGATAGAATAAAGAGTATCATGAGCCTCCTTCAAGATAACTTCTTTCAACTCAGAATCTGATGGTACACAAAGGCGTCCTTTATACCACAGATCTCCTTCTTCGTCCTCGGTGAATCCGGGTACTTTGCATGTACCGATACGACGCTTGATTCCGTCAATACTAGCATTTCCCTTCTGCGCCTCTTTAATCTGACTGATCAAAGTGCGCTGGAGTTCTATGCTAGCCAAAAATCCTTCACTTACTAATTCTATTCGAAAATCTTCCATCTCTTTGTGCAGACTTGGTTGCTCCTTCAAAATCATGGAGCTCAAGCGGCACGGCAATCTGCTAAGGGTATCTGCTACCACGTTGGCTTTACCAGGGTGATAGTGAATGTCCAGATCGTAATCCTTGATTAGCTCAATCCATCTTCTCTGCCTCATATTCAGCTCCTTTTGAGTGAATATATACTTTAGGCTCTTGTGATCCGAATAAATCTCACAACGGTTTCCCATCAGGTAATGTCTCCATGTTTTCATGGCTAGAACTACGGCTGCGAGTTCGAGGTCATGGGTTGGGTAATTTTGCTCATGTTGCTTCAGTTGTCGAGATAGATAAGATATAACTTTGACTTCTTGCATTAGCACACATCCGAGACCAATCTTGGATGCATCACAATACACATCGAAGGGCTTCGTGATATCCGGCATGATCAAGATTGGGGCTGAAATTAATCTTCTCTTAAGTTCTTGAAAACTCGCTTCACATTTATCGGTCCATTCAAACTTCTTGTCCTTCTTCAGCAATTGGGTCATGGGTCTGGCGATACTAGAGAATCCTTCTATGAATTTGCGGTAATATCCCGCCAATTCGAGAAATGCACGAACTTGGGTTTGAGTGGTTGGGGCTTGCCAATCTTCTACATATTTCACTTTGGAAGGGTCAACGGAAATTCCTCCGGCTGATACAATGTGACCGAGGAATCCTACCTCATGTAACCATAATTCACATTTGCTAAACTTTGCATACAGCTGATGCTCTCTAAGGGTTCCAAGAATGGTCCTTAGGTGTAGCTCATGTTCTTCTTCTGATTTGGAATAAATCAGAATGTCATCGATGAAAACAATGAAAAACTTATCCAGGAAGTCCATAAAAATCTTATTCATGAGATTCATGAAATATGCGGGGGCATTGGTTAATACGAAAGACATGACCGTATACTCATACAATCCATATCTGGTGGTAAAGATAGTCTTTGGAATATCCTCTGCACGAATTTTGAGTTGATGATAGCCACTTCTAAGATCAATCTTAGTAAACACTTTGGCACCGGTCAAATGATCAAAGAAATCTTCTATTTTGGGCAAGGGGTACTTGTTCTTGATGGTGACATCATTCAATTTTCGATAATCCTTACGCAAACGGTTACCTCCATCCTTCTTGTCCACAAATAAGACAGGCGATCTCCAAGGTGACGCACTTGGTTGAATCAATACAATTTCCAGCATGGAATCTAGTTGCTTCTTCAGTTCTGCGAGCTCTGACGGGTTCATACTATATGGTCTTTAGGCTATGGGTCCAGTTCCGGGGATTAGTTCAATGATAAACTCGATATCCCGATCTGGGGGCATACCGGGCAAAACATCTGGAAATACATCGAGGTATTCACAAGCTATCCGGACTTGGTCAATGGTAGGTTGGGCTATACTCTTGTTACACTTGAATTGGCGGGGTAAGGTTTCAGATATATGCTCGACTGATATTCCGGCTGTACTGGTCATAGTTATGGCTTTCTTGGCACAGTCAATCAATCATTTATGTTTGGACATCCAACCCATTCCTAGTACTACTTCCAAACCTTTAGTTCCAAGTACTATCAGATTTGCATAAAAATCTATGCCCTGGATTCGGATAGGGACGGCTTTACAAATTTGCCTAGCCTTGGTGGTTGATCCAGGAATTTGAACAATCATAACATGCTTCAGTTTGGTTGGTTGAATTTTACTAGTGCATGCAAATTATTCGGTGATAAATGAGTGCGATGCACCAGAATCAAACAACACTCGTGCTAGTACTGAATTAACAGAAAACATACCCAGCACGACGTCTGGCGCTTCCTGAGCTTCTTCAGCATGCATGAGAAAAAGACGGCCGTTGCGGTTGAGCGAATTCCCTGGGGCAAACCTTCTTCGTGGCTGAACACGACGCTGCTGCTGAGCTGGGACATTGGCATTGGGGGCTGTAGCATTCTTCTTGTTGGGGCACTCGTTGGAATAGTGGCCTTTATTTCCACAGCCATAACAGGTCACTTGCGACTTGTCCTTGGATGCTACAGGCACAACATTGCTTCCAGTCCTCGGGGCAGTGTTGGTGTTAGCGGTAACATTGTTGTTGTTGAGCTTGGGTGGGGCACGATTGAAATTGCTAGAGTTGCCGGGGTTGTTGTGATTTCCTCCGGGTCTAGGGTTTCCACGGTTGGGATAGGTCGGACGGTTCATCGGGGGTCTGTTGGTCCTTGGAGCAAATCCTGGAGATGGGTTGGGGCGATACTTTGGGGTCCGATGGGTTCCTGGTTGATGCATCATGCGACGCTTGCGGTTCTCATTGGCTTGGTTGATCTTTCCTTCCATCTGGATAGCAGAGTCGACAAGGGCTTCAATATGCGCAAAGGGGATATTGACTAACACCGTCTGCATCTCATCATGCAGACCATTCATGAATCTTTCTTTCTTCTTGGCTTTAGTGTCTATTTCATCCGGGGCATACCTAGCTAATGACAAAAATTTGTCACTGTATTCCACTACGGTCATCCTTCCTTGCTTCAGCTCTCTGAATTCGTCTCTCATCCTCTTGATCAAACCTGGTGGCACATGGGTTCTGCTAAACTTGACCTTGAATTCCTCCCAGGTCATCATCTGGCCTCCGGTCATTGCGCGAACACTGTTCCACCATGCTCTGGCATCTCCGGCTAGATAGTGGGTGGAGAACAGGACTTTCTCGTTGGCTTCCACTCCGGCTACTTCTAAGTTATTTTCCATGGTTTGCAGCCAATCATCGGCGTCTAGGGGTTCTTCTGACTTGGTGAAAACAGGTGGGTTGGTATTCTGGAAATTCTTGAGCTTAGATCCATGGTTATCCTGGTTTCCGTGGCCTTGGTTGTTGTGGGCTAGCTGGGCTATCTGCTGAAGGGTGGCTAGGTTGGCTTGATGTTCCGCTCTTTCAGCTTCATGGTCAGAAGTCAACATTTGCAGTATCTGCAACATCGGGTCCGGGGTTGAACCACTTCCTCCACGTGTCATCTGAAGATTGAGATAGATCGTGAGAAAAGAGGGAAATTTCTAAGGTTTTGGGTCATTGAAATTTTTTTTAAAGTCTGACTCAGATTTTCTAGCAACTTGCTTTTTCATTCATTCATTCATAGCACACGATACAACACATACCACATCAAAGGAAAGCAGATGGTTTTAAGAACCATTCTGAGAACTACGATACAGTGGGACCGAATACTACTCACTATGCTAGTGCTCAAGTGCTACTACTCCTCGGAATCTGTGGCTTCATCATCCTCATCATCATCGATGAAGGCGAAATCATCCTCATCGGTGAAGAAATCCATAGCCTGATCCTCCAGAAAATCGCCATCATCGCTGAGATAGGAGTAGGGGTCTCCACGAAGATCCTCTCCGGCATTCTCCCTTTCCTCCAACTACATGTCTCTCTCGTGGATGGTCTCCTCCAGAGATGAGATGCGGTGGCGAAGACGGGCAATAATGCGCTCCTTCTTGTCGAGCTGACGGCGGCGAGACTTGCGATCCTTTGCTAGCATGGCGATGGTATGATCCTTCGTCTTGATGATGGCAGACTTGTGGTTGCAGTAGTCACGACAGTTGTCCAACTCCTGCTGACAATCGTACATCATGAAGCTAAGGTGGTCTAATTGGGTCTTCAACTCGGGGTGGTATGGGGCTTCCAGTGGTTGTCCATTTGCATCACGCCTTGGGCAAAACTCAAAGTGAGTACCCTTGATCTGATTGATGCTCTGCCCACACAGACGAGAAAGAGCTTCCTGCATTGCTCTGGCAAGTCCATCGAGCCAGTTGTTTTCCCTCAAGGTAAACTGAATTCCCTCTGCAGTGGGAGGTTCAATCTTTCCTCGGAGATTTGCAACAATTAGCCACTGCAGATCTTCTCCTCCTTGTTCATTGAGCCGAGCTTCGAAGAACTCGGGGTGCGGACGCTCCAGAAGTTCCGAAAGCTGGTCCAAATCCCTCTCAAAGATCAGGTCTCCTCCATTCCCAAGTTGGTAAAACTTGCTGTACTTTACGTCCATCTATAAGAATATAGGATGAGTAAGTTAGTAGAGTGATCAAGTGTGTCAAAATTTTAGGTATTTTTGCAAGAGTTTTTTGAGGAACATGAATTTTCATGAAAGAATCAAAGGGATAAGAATGAGAATAAGTTTTTTGTAAATATTGGTTTTCTTTGGTTTTGGAAAATAAGTTTTTATTTAAACGTCCAGCCTAACTAGGGTCTCCTATGGTCAGGATGGCTCTGATACCAACTTGTCAACACCCGGATTTTTAATCCCAGATGCCTGTTATGCCATACATCGCAATCCCAGGATTACCATTTTTGCGAGACATAACAGAATTGGATACCATAGTACATCATCCATTACAATCGATACATAAGTTATTACACAAATAGGGATCTCATGATCCAGTTCTTAATACAACATCAAGCAGCGGAATACGTAATAATAACGGTAGCATAGGCGAAGCTCCATCTTCGGGGTCACAGGCAATGCTGACGATGGGAGATGATCCTAGTTGTCGTAACCTTCCTGGTGTCCATCCTCAAGGTACTCCTCTTCATAGTCTGGCCATGGGAATAGCCAGGGACAAAGCCATGAGTACTCTTTAAGTACTCGCAAACTAATACTAACAGGAAAAAGGGGGTTTTGGATAATAGGACACTAGGCTCTAGGGTTGTTTTGCAAAAGCCAGATTTATCTCTACTAAGTCTAGAAGCAAATGAATGCTAGTCACAATTTTGTAACTCCTAAGTGGGAACTTGTATTTCATATCACAACCCTGTTGTGGTCAAGTCAAAGTCTCAATTTATTTCATAAGTCTTTTGAAAAGTCTGACGGGGGAACAATATGGCCACTCCAACTGTCCATAACCGCGGACGCGGCTATTTGAATAGTTTGACACTCTGCAGAGATTGTACACTTTCACCACAACATTCGATACATCCATCAGGAACAAATCCTGAATTCACCATACTCAGTATGCGGATAATCAATCCTAACCTTTTAATTACACGCCCTAGTATAAGCACCTCTCCTGTGAGTTTGGCCTCCCAACCATGACCAACTGTCATCTTGGGTACTGCACAGGAGGACAATCTTCACAAGGTAGCCTCAGCTCAGACCTTGGCCGTGAGGGAACTAATACTAAGGTACATAAGTTTCCAGTCAAGCCCTACCTAATATTCAGGTATTGTGGTTGTACGATAAAATTGGAATGGTATCGCATCCAGACAACCATCAATTTTTTAAAGGGGATAAGGCTCATGCCTCATCATTTTCATAACCAAAATCATCAGGTGTTCAGAAACACATGTCCAAAACATTTCAATAGAATGATCCATCATTCCAAGGTTTTCATAACCATTTTTCCACCAAGTATTCCCATCTAAAGTTGATCAAGTTTTATGCTTAGCACTAGCATCTACAGGTGGGGGTAAGTACTAATGAGGGGTGGTAACTGGTAGATTTTCAACTAAGTTCAATCTTATGCCTTAGGATGACATCAAGATTATCTAGCTTAGGCCAAAATTTATGCTCTTTATGCAACCTTCAAGTATCTTTCAAGTATCTATAATTCACTTAAGTAAACTCTAAGTAAGAGCTTTGATAAAGAAATAAAGTATAAAGCTTGCAATTAAAACTAGGATGGTTTATCAAGTGGTATAAGCTTGCTAAGTTAATAGCTTGCATAGGTCAATTGATGTAGTAAGGCTTGCTAAATTGCAAGTGTTAACTTGCACCTTCACTAGTAGTATTAGGCTTGCTAAAGTAGATTATCTTGCAAGTTTTAGCTTGCATAGGTATAATATCAGCTTGCACCAGTGTCAATATAAGCTTGCCTTGGGCAGAGCACTGGTTGAAGTTCTCCTCGGCTTCTTCTTCGTAGTATCCTCCTTCCTCCTCGTATCCTTGGTCGGTACTATCGTCTATGAATAAATACGAGGTACACAATCACCAAACAATACTTAACTACTTGCAATCATCACACACACAAGGGTCCTATAGATGATCTAACATAATCACTAACATTACAAGATTAAAGCTTGGTTTAATTCCTTTTATTTTTAGAAAAGTAATTTCTACTCATTGAAAAACTAATTAAGATTTAATATTCTCCAAACCAAATATGGGATCATGTTGACACATGTCATCACCACACATTGTAGTCCATGGGAGTGTGATTTAAAGTGGTGTTACAATTTAATAAGGTTTTACCCTTTTATTTTAATTAAATAAAGTGACTAGAAATGCCTATGTGGCATTCTTTTATTGCTTGAACATTATTTCTGCAAGTAAACCTATATATTTTTATATATTCTGAAAGGTATGGTTAAATGTGAATTTTGAGAGTTGAAATCAACTCAAAAGCTATTATGGTTTAAATTTGAAAAATGTTTGAATGCAGAAAAGCTTCTGCCTTGTTATTTTTACCATGGGTGATCTATAGATCCAAATGACTTGAATCCAACGGGCTTGGATTCAGCATTCCCAGACCTTTCTAACAAAATTGGTTTCATTCAATTTGGTGCACTGAATCGATCTGGGTTGATTTTTGAAGTGGAGTACAAAAGTGAGTTTGAAACAAAATGAAAAAGGTTTAATTCAAATAACTGGGCTGCGCGGGAAAAGTTAACGGGTCGGCCTGCTAAGCGCAGTGCTCCCGCGGGCTGCTTAAGTGGGTGTCTCCACTCGTCAGTGAGACAGGGAGGGGTGAAGCGGTACGGGGCAACGTGGTGAGCTCGATCTGATTCTAATCCAACGGCTGGGAGTCATCGTCGACGCGGGGCAACACCGGCGAGAAAGAAACCTAGCGCGGCTAGTGAGGGGTGCTGGGGGCTCACCGGGGTGCTGGCTAGGGTCGGAGAGGCGGGCGAATGACGAAGTCAACGACGGCGAACTCAGGGGTGGTCGCGGCAGCTCCTGGGATGGACGAAATCGATGGCTCCTTTCTTCTCCAGAGGCGGCGGGCTCCGGTGAAATTCCGGCGAGGTTGTGCTCGCCTTGCTCCGGGAACGGTGTGGCACGATCAGTGAGTAGAGGGGAGTGAGATGGTGTGAAGAAATCGACTGGGGTGGCCTCTATTTATAGTCGAGCGAGGGGACCGACGGGGCGCACGGTGAGCTCGTCAGGGGCGATGTTACAGGCGGCTATTGGCATGGGCGAAGGTAGGGGACGGTGCGGTGTTCCCTGGCGATGCTCAACGACATGGTTTCGAGGCGTGGGGCGGTGAGGCTTGGTCGGAACGCGACGGTGCTCTGCGCGTGCCCGGCGGAAAATTTAAGGCCGCACGGCTCGCGTGGTCCGCGCGGCGGCGAACGAGCGTGTCTGCGGGGTTGCTGGGACGATGGGGATTGTGTCTGCATGCGGCGAGGGTGGCGCGCGGTCTGTGGGCGTTGGTCGAGGGTGGCGCTCTGGCGCACGCTCAGCATGGTTGCTGGCGAGGTTGGCATGGTTCGTGCGTGTGGTACAGGGCTTGGCAACGCTCGCGGCTGGGACAGTGAGTGGCGGTGGACGGTGGGCTGCATCCCAGACATGCTGGCTAGGCCTGCTCCTCTTCCTAGCTTACTGTCGACATGGGGGTGACACGGGTGTGCTCGGCTGTTCACCATTGATGGCAATGCCAATCTTACAGTGATGCTAAGGGTTAGTTTAGGTTGTTAGATGATCTACTAAGGCTAGTGGTGTCTAGAGAGGGAACAAGTTAGGCTTCAATCACTGCTCACTATAGTGTTTAGGATTTTGATGATTTGTGTCTGCAACCTGTTTGACGAAATGGCCGCATGAAATCAAGTTTTGAATTTTGAAAAGATTTTTGGTGAGTTTGCTAGATTGGTGCTGGTGAGTCTGCAGATGCTTGGGTTTTGAAAGTTGAGCTTGTTTGAGTGGTTTTTGAAAAAGTGGGATCTTCCCATATGATAAAGATTCAATTTTGAATTGTCATTTAAACTATGCATTTGAAAGTTTTTGGATGATCACAAAGTGGGCCTTGATACCTTGTTATGAGTACATTCAAGGGGTGCAAAGATCCAGAAAAGTTTCCATTAGGTTCTGAAAGTTTGAGACAGCCAAAGTAGGCATGGGAGTTAAATTGGTCAAAATGACCATTCCTTTATTTTATTGGTTTTGATTTATTTGTCTTTAGGAAAAGTTTGGGGAATGTTTAGATAATGTTTATTTCACCTAAGAAACATTTTACAAGCAAGGAAACATACAAACAAGGTGGTTCAAAAGAATTTCAAATTAAATGCATACACATATGCATGCCTCCATAATTTTAATTAGAAAAGTTTTTGTTAACCCTAATTTTGATGATTAGAGTTTGAGGATTTACGTTTAGTATTTTTGGGATGTTACAGTGGCTGAGACGAACGCCCAGCTTCCACCACCACCGCCGATGCCGGTTTGGGCGCCTCCGATCGCGCCGGAGGTGGGGATGGAGCTGGAGCACCTCCAGCAGTGGGAGCCATGGCCTGTGCGGGCGATCAACTTGCCTGCGCCCTCTCCCGCTCTGGCCCTGCCGCCGCCCAACCGCTCGACGTCACTGGAGTACATCAACCTCGATCTGTAGATGGACGAGGCAGCGCCAGGGCGTGAAGATTGGTAGCTAGGGCTAGTAGTTTAGATTATGTTTTTTCTATTTTGAATGTAAATTAAGTATGAACTTTGCCAGTCTTTTGCGCGAGTTGTTTGTGTTTGAACTAAAAAAATGACTCGCCCAGCGTGAACAAATGGGTCACGCCGCTGGGCGCGACTGGCCGGAAAGCCGGACCTCTAGCCATACTAACAGCGGCCCGACCCAAACGTGTATGGTTCGCAGCATAGAAAACAAAAAATTCCTACGATGGGAACAACTATGTACCAAGTCTATCTACTAGATACAAACAACGGGCGGATGTATATCCGTAGAGAACATACCCTTAAAGACCGACAAAGCTTAACGAGTTAAACTCGTGGTTGATGTAGACGATCTCTTGCCGATCTCAAGATCGAGAGGAAGTCCTAGCGCCGCAAATCAGCAATGCATCCGTGCTCGCACACACGTCCGAGGCACCGAGCAACCTCCGCATCCTCGCTCCAGCGATGCAGCGGAAACACAACTCTTTCTTGCCGAATAGCCACCGGAAACATGTATCTCGCTAGTCCGAGACCATGAGGGATAAATTCTAGAGGGGGAGAGAGATCCTTCACGAGGAGGTGTGAGTGAGAGAGAGGGAGAGGGGTGCCTTTTATAGGAGGAGGGGGCACCCAAGGGGGTGGCCTCCGGCCATGGGGGCTGTCCCCTCCCCTCCTTCATTCATGTGGGTGGACAATCCACTCACAAAAACCTCTTCATTTCCCTCCACTCAAAATCCCACTCAAACTTGCAATTAAATTTCCACCAAATTTAATGCAAATTCTCATTAAATAAAACTCTTTTATTTATTCAGAATTTTGTCAATTACTTTAATGACAAACATTCACATATAACCCCTTGCTAGAATTATATTTCACATGTGCAATTTCACCCAAAAATCTGTTTCGGTATCTAGTGAAATAAATTCCAGCGCTTGTTATTCTCTCTGGCATGAAACTTTTGCTCCAATTGGATGTCGGTATCTCTTAAGTGTGTCACCCTACGGTTCGTGAATAATGCGGACATGATCGATACCCCTCTCGGATCAATAATCAGAAGCGGGATCTGGAGACCCATGCTAACTCTCACACATTCAACGATGACTTTCTTGTGATCGTCGGAACCTTTTACGCTAGTATCTTAATCCCTTTGTTTCGTGATATATTACATCTCCGGGATTCGATCATCGGTATCCCCATGCCAAGTTTGATCTCGTTACTGACATGCACTCTTTTCTCGTTCCTGTGATATAACATTCTAGAGATCAAATCACTTGCTTGCAAGCTAACCAATGTGATATCACCGAGAGGGCCTAGAGTATATCTATACGTCATCGGGATGAACAAATTCCACTCTCGATCCATGGGCCTCAACATAACACTTTATTAGTTCTGAACCCATCTTTATAATCACCCTGTTATGGTGTGACGTTTGATGTTATCAATAAACTCTTCCGGTGTTAGTGATTGACATGATCACATGGTCTAAGGATTAGGATTACTTCGTAAGTTGTTATAGCAATATAAACTCAATGACTTTGATCGTAATGCTATACTTCAGATGAATGTTCATCACACCATTACACTAATGTTGTGATCCCGTTATTAACAACATCCAATGTCCATGATCAGGAAACCTTGATCATCTCGTTAATCAACGAGCTAGTTTATGAGAGAGGCATAACTAGGAACTTTCTGTTTGTTTATTAAACACACATTTATTAACATTTTTGTATTAATAAAATTATAGCATGCAAAATAAACATCTACCATATACTTGGAATATACATAATAAACACTTTATTATTGCCTCTCAGGGCATATTCCCTTCAGTCTCCCCCTTGCACTAGAGACAATAATCTAGTTACATAGTGATGAATCTAACACCCATGGAGTTCTGGTGTTGATCATGTTTTTCTCTAGGGAGATTTTTAGTCAACGGATCTGCTACATTGAGATTCGTGTGTACTTTACAAATCTTTATATCTCCATCCTTGACATGCTCGCGAATGGAGTGAAACCGGCGCTTAATATGCTTGGAATTCTTGTGAGACCTTGGTTCTTTGACATTGGCAATGGCACCATTGTTGTCACAATAGATCACCATTGGGTCCAACGTGCTTGCAACCACAACTAGTTCGGATATGAACTCCTTCATCCAAACTGCTTCCTGAGCCTCTTCCGAAGCAGCAACATATTCGGCCTCCGTTGTTGATCCCGCCACCACAGGTTGTTTGGAACTCCTCCAACTAACCGCTCCGCCATTCATGAGAAATACATATCCGGATTGAGACTTAGAGTCATCCGGGTCGGTGTCAAAGCTTGAGTCGACATAACACTTAGCGACGAGCTCTTCTTCACCTCCATACACAAGAAACATATCCATAGTTCTTCGTAAGTACTTAAGGATATTCTTGACCGCTATACAGTGTTCCGAACCTGGATCCGATTGGTACCTACTAGTAAAACTAATAGCATGTGCCACATCCGGTCTTGTACATAGCATGGCGTACATTATAGAGCCTATGGCTGAAGCATATGGGACTTTGTCCATTATCTCTCTTTCTTCTGTCGTAGCCGGACTTTGACTCTTAGTCAATGTCTTGTCTTGCAACATAGGTAAGAAACCCTTCTTACTTCCGTCCATTTTAAACTTCTTTAAAATATTATCAAGGTATGTACTTTGCGATAGCCCTATTAGGCGCCTAGATCTATCTCTATAGATCTTTATGCCTAATATGTATGACGCTTCACCTAGGTCCTTCATTGAAAATGTGCTGTTTAGATAACTTTTGACACTTTTTAAAAGATCTATATCATTTCCGATCAATAATATGTCATCCACATATAATATCAGAAATGCCACATTTCTCCCACTCACTTTCTTGTAAATACAAGCTTCTCCATAAGTTTGGACAAATCCAAACTCTTTGATCACCTCATCAAAGCGGAGATTCCAACTTCGTGATGCTTGCTTCAATCCATAGATGGATCGCTGAAGCTTGCACACCTTGTTAGCATCCTTAGGATCGACAAAACCCTTTGGTTGTATCATATACAACTCTTCTTCAATATTACCATTGAGAAACGCGGTTTTGACATCCATCTGCCATATCTCATAGTCGAAATATGCAGCAATTGCTAACATAATCCTAACTGACTTTAGCAATGCTACATGAGAGAATGTCTCATTGTAGTCAACTCCTTGAATTTGTCGATACCCCTTTGCGACAAGTCGAGCTTTATAGACGGTCACATTACCATCAGCATCAATTTTCCTTTTGAAAATCCATTTGTTCTCCATGGCCTTTCGGTCGTGAGGTAATTCCACCAAGTTCCAAACTTGATTTTCATACATGGATTCCATCTCGGATTTCATGGCTTTTAACCATTTGTTGGAATCCAGGCTCATCATCGCTTATTCATACGTCGCAGGGTCATCAATTTCATCAACCATGAAATTCATAACAGGGTTTCCATACAGCTCGGGAGCTGCACGCGTCCTGCTAGACCTGCAAGGTTCGGTAGTACTCTCTTTTGGAGTTTCATGATCATTACCATTAGTTCCCTCTTCAACAGGTGAAGCCAACTCCGGAACAACTTCCGGCGCTGCGCTACTCACCATACTTTGAAGATAAGGTTCAATAACCTCTTCGAGTTCTACCTTCCGACTACTCACACCTTTCGCGAGAAACTCTTTCTCTAGAAAGGATCCATTCTTAGCAACAAAAACCTTGCCCTCGGATTTGTGATAGAAGGAATACCCAATAGTTTCCTTAGGGTATCCTATGAAGACGCATTTTTCCGCTTTGGGTTCGAGTTTTCTGGTTGAAGTTTCTTCACATAAACATCGCATCCCCAAACTTTAAGAAATGACAGCTTAGGTTTGTTTCCAAACCACAATTCATACGGTGTCTTTTCAATGGATTTAGATGGTGCCCGATTTAAAGTGAATGCAGCAGTTTCTAGTGCATAACCCCAAAATGACAACGGCAAGTCCGTCAGAGACATCATAGATCGAACCATATCCAATAAAGTACGATTACGATGTTCCGACACACCATTACGCTGTGGTGTTCCAGCAGGTGTGAGTTGTGAAACAATTCCACACTCTTTCATGTGAGTGCTAAACTCGTAACTTAAATACTCACCTCCACGGTCGGACCGTAGAAATTTGATCTTTCTATTACGATGATTTTCCACTTCATTCTGAAATTCCTTGAACTTTTCAAAGGTTTCAGACTTGTGTTTCATCAAGTAGATATAACCGTATCTACTCAAATCATCCGTGAAAGTAACAAAATGACGATATCCACTTCGCGCCGACACACTCATTGGACCACATACATCAGAATGTATGATTTCCAATAAATCTGTCGCCCGTTCCATTGAACCGGAAAACGGCATTCTAGTCATCTTGCCCATAAGGCATGGCTCACATGTATCAAATGATTCAAAATCAAGTGATTCCAAAATTCCATCCGAATGGAGCTTCTTCATGCGTTTAACGCCAAAATGACCTAGACGGCAGTGCCACATATATGCGGATATATCATCATTAAGTTTAATCCTTTTAGCATCAACATTATGAATATGTGTAACATTATTATCGAGATCTAATAGAAATAAACCATTCATCATCGGTGCATGACCATAAAAGATTTCATTCATATAAATAGAACAACCATTGTTTTCAGATTTAAATGAATAACCACTTCGCATCAAACACGATCCAGATACAATGTTCATGGTCAGTGCAGGCACCAGATAACAATTATTCAAGTTTATAACTAATCTCGACGGCAAATGGAGAGGTAGCGTTCCAACGGCGATCACATCAACGCTTGATCCATTGCCGACACGCATCTTGACCTTACCCCTTGCTAGCGGTTGCTTGTTCCACAGCCCCTGATTCGAGTTACAAATATTAGCAACTGAACCGGTATCAAATACCCAGGTGCTACTGCGAGCACTAGTCAAGTACACATCAATAATATGTATATCATATATACCTTTGTTTGCCTTGCCGGCCTTATTGTCTGCCAAATACTTGGGGATTTGCGCTTCCAGTGGCCAGTCCCCTTACAATAGTAGCACTTGGTATCAGACTTAGGTCCAACTCGGGGTTTCTTTTCAGGCACGGCAACCGGCTTTCCGCCCTTACTTCCCTTCCGTTTTCCCTTCTTGTCTTTCTTGAAACCAGTGTTCCTATTGATCATCAGCACTTGATGTTCCTTTTTGATCTCCACTTCTGCAGTTTTAAGCATTGACAGAAGCTCGGGGAGAGACTTCTTCAAGCCTTGCATATTATAGTTCATCACAAAGCTCTTATAGCTAGGTGGCAGAGACTGCAGAACACGATGGATGCCTAAGTCAATGGGAATCGATATTCCCAAGGACACAAGCTTATCGGCGTAACCCGACATCTTGAGTACATGCTCACTTACGGAGCTGTGCTCTTCCATCATACAGCTAAAGAACTTTTCTGAAGCATTGCAGCTCCCTACAGCAGCATGTGTGTCGAAAATCATTTTCAAATCACCCATTGTATCAAATGCATTGCCGTTTTCGAAATGCTTTCGAAGTTCCGGCTCTAGCCCATACAATATGCCGCAATGAACTAAGTTGTGGTCCTCCTGACGAGTCTGATAGACATTCTTCTCCTCGTCAGGGGCATCCTCAAAAGGTGGGGGGCCTAGCGGAGCTTCTAGCACATATTGCTTTTGTGCAGCAGAGAGGAGAATCCTCAAATTCATGGCCCATTCGGTAAAGTTGCTACCGTTCGTTGCAAGTTTCTCTTTCTCCCCGAACACATTGAAATTAAAAGCAGGTGGTGCCATCTACAATAAAATTTGTAAAGTTTAGACTAAGTTTATGACAGATTGAGTTCAACTAATCCATATTACGAATGAACTCCCACTCAAAAACGACATCCCTCGTGTATTTTTTGTGATTACATGAACCAAATCCACTACACCAAGTCCGATCATCACGTGAGTCGGTGTAGCTTCAAAGGCGAGCATCAAATGGGCATCATATCTACTATATGACTCATGCTTAACCTTTCGATCCGTGTTCCGAGGCCATGTCTGTACATGCTAGGCTCGCCAAGTAAGAACCTTAGTATTCGCGTGTGTAACTGTCTTACACCCGAAATATGGTCGTGGATCCAAGAACACCCGATCATCACGTGATGTCTTGGAGCGACGAAAACATAATCGGTTCATACTAAAGGAAGAACATATTCTTATCTTGATATTTAAATGAGGGATCATCTTATTATGCTAATAAAACGCCAAACAAGCAATATAAGATGCTATCAAACTGTTATCGCCATATTTTGGCCTACGAAGGAGATGGGCCGTGATCAAGATGGGCTTAGAAGATACATATATTCAACGTGTGGTTGGATCGGCCTAGTGCGTAGATTTGGGCTGAATTGCCCGTGTATCTTGTATCATAGTAGGTTTTGTTTCAGTTTAGGTTCCGTTTCAGTTTAGGTAAAGATAGAGTTGTAGAGTTACTCCAAAAGTAGAGAGTCTCCGGACTATAAATATGTACCTAAGGTTATCGAGAAAGGAGGACAATCACGTTCACAACAAACACAATCTCGGCGCATCGCCACCCCTTGTTTCTAGGGTTTTTCTCGGGTAAGTGCCATGCTGCCTAGATCGCATCTTGTGATCTAGGCAGTATTTACTTATGCGTTGTCCGGTGTTACTCGTACTGAAGCCTTGTTGATGGCAAGTAACACCTTTACCACAGATTTGTTAGAGCTAGCATCGGTACTTTTACTATGATTGCTGGTTTATGCTACCTCTAGCTGTCTCGCCATCTTTGCACCTTTTTCCCGGGTGTGAAGGTGGCATCTTGCTTGATTTCTGCTTAGTTGATTCGATCTGTTATAGTTGTGCCTTGTTCATCAAGGTTTAGTTTAATATCTACGTGATTAGGCCTCACAAACGGGTTGAACGATCCGGTAATACGTAAAGTATGGTTTATTGATCTTAGAGGGGATGTTCCGGGAATTGACGTTATGTTGGTTTTTAGGCCTTCTCTAGGATTAGTTTTCTACTATTTTTCGTATCTATTAGGCTCAACTACGCGCGGGACGTTCCGGTTGCGTGGTGAAAACACCAGACTATCGTGGATCGATTTGGCTTGTAGTAATTAAGCAAAAACCCCATGTTATCATAGATCCAATGCAGAACCATGGGGTTAATCGGCTCTGAAAGCCGATTTACAGGGAAACCTGGGAGCCGATCACGGCTTGAATTTTGCGTATACTTGTCTGCCGTGCAGGAAACCAAGCGGAACAATCCATCACCTTCCTGACCAGGTATAGGTCAGGTGGCACGCCCTCGAACCAAGACAGGACGCGTGCGTGCCGGAAGATTTGCGGGCCGTTGACCGAGGGACCAGGGCCCACCAGCCGCTCTGGGAGCCTCCCGGCTCTTCGTGTTGCTCGTCGCTGCCCGCCGGTGAGTTTTGACAGGCAACACATTCTGGCACGCTCGGTGGGACACTCAACAACGTCTACATCAATGTTCGACGCTGCGATGGAGAACAGGCCGGTCACGTACGACGAGCTCCCTGCTGAGCACAAAGCGAAGTATGACGAGATCAAAGAGCTCTTCGAAGCCGACCTCATCGGCTCTTTCGAGAGGACCCGTACGCGTGGCATCAAATGGAAGGGATTCTCCCCCGAGGGTGCTCTCGATGAAGTGGATCTGTCTCTTCCTTCGGAGGAACGGTCCAGGGCTCTACGACAGGAGGTCAACTACATGGTGGCTCATTCTCTGCACCGCCACTCTGAGAGCCTGGTGAACGCGTTCGAGCGGGTCGCGGTTCGCGTAGTCCAGGAGATCATGAAACATAAGTACTCTCCGTCGGGGCCCACTTTAGGGACCCACCAAGAAGAAAGACCGCTCCACACCAGGCCGCAACTGCCATTCACACTCGCGGCTCTAGAGCCGCCAGGATCAGCGGCATACATCGTCTACAAGGCCGGAGGCGATCCAGGTGATTGCCAATTCCTGTTCGAGCCACCCAAGGAGATCCCGCATGGGTACATATGTGCCTACGTGCCGGACTGCAACAACCTGGCGCGTACCAGCCAGATCGCAACCGCAGGAGTGTCCGCGGCAGGGGTTCCTGCTGCGGGATCGTCAGGAGCAGGCGTTCCTGGAGCAACGATGTCCGGGATGGATGCTGACAAACAGGCGTGGCTAGCCAAGTATGCCACTGGAACAAGCCATGAGAATCTAGCCCCTGCAGCTCAAACAGTGGACCAAATCACTACCATCCTAAGAGATCAGTTCGGCTTCGTGCCGAAAAGGCGCACAATCGGCTACTCAAAGCCGTACCCCAACGAGTTTGACCTGATTCCACTGCCACCCAAATATAAGCTCCCTGAGTTCTCAAGATTCAGCGGGTCAGAGGGGTCAAGCTCGATCGAGCACGTAAGCCGATACCTGGCACAGCTAGGCATGATTTCGGCATCGGATCAAATGCGCGTGAGATTTTTTGCACAATCTCTCACAGGACCAGCCTTTGGGTGGTACACCTCGCTGCCACCTGATTCAATTCGCACCTGGAAGCAACTAGAAGAACAGTTCCACATCCAGTACCATTCAGAGGCTACCGAAGCTGGCATTGCAGACCTGGCGCAAGTACGACAGAAGCGGGGAGAGACTGTAGCCGAATACATCCAGCGCTTCAGAACCATCAAGAACAGATGTTACTCGGCTCGTTTGACTGAGAAGGAAGCAATCGAGCTGGCGGTGGTGGGTCTCTTAGCACCCATCAAGGATCTAGCTTTCCAGGTCGAGTACAACTCACTGGCGCACATGGCCCAGAAACTGACGATGTATGAACAGCGCCACCCTGAGTTATACCAAGACAGGTTCAAGCGGCCCGTAAGCCTGGTCGTTACAGAAGATGATCCTACACAAGACCAGGAGGTGGCCGTGGCTGAGTGGGCTCGGGGGGCAGACCCCGTGTCCTGCAAGTGGGTGAAGCAGCAGGGGCCTTTGAAAGGGTTCGACTTCGACGTGAGCAAAGCCGAGCAGATATTCGATTTACTGCTGAAAGAGAAACAGCTGAGGTTACTCGAAGGCCACAAAATCCCTACCGCTCAGGAGATGAACGGGAGACCGTACTGCAAGTGGCATCATTCGTTCACCCACACCACCAATGATTGCAAAGAGCTACGTCGCCAAATCCAGATGGCAATAGAACAAGGCCGCCTGATCCTCGGCCAGTTCGCCATGAAAGTGGACACGAACCCGTTCCCCGGTGTCAACATGATAGAGCTCGATCGCTCCGCGAAACGTCGACTGGACTTTTCGTTCGGTGTCAACATGGCTGGGTCTGGGTACCACCATGAGATGCACAAGGAGGAAGGTAGTCACTCTCGGGGCAAAGGGAGGGAGAAGGCTGGTCCACGAGACCGGCCCAGCCACAATGACGGGCGATACCTAACAGAGGAACAGGTGAGGAGGGTGCGGTATCAGAAGCCACATTCCACGCATCTCCTTAATAAGTATGAGCGTCAGCGTGATCAACGGCGCCAGCTCGATGGAGACAATGAAGGACATGGGCACCCCGCCAGGAGGCCACCCAAAGAGAAGGAAGGCGCAGACAAACATTGGGATTGCCCCTTTTTCAAACATTGCTGGGACGTGGGAATGAGCCGATTGCCTACAGCCGACAACTGCCCAGAATGTGGACAAAAGAAGGGCACGAGGCCAGTATCGGTGTTCGAACGTCTAGGACCTCTCCAACCTCAAAGCCGTCCCAAGGAGTCCACTCGAGCAAAGGGCTTTGAGAGGCCCAGGGATGACAAAGAAGAAGACAGGTATCACCGCCCAAGGTGGTGCCCCGATGGACTCAGACACACTCAGAAGCGTAGGGTGCAACGGCTGCGTAACTTAGAAGAAGCTGAAGCGCAATATCTCCACGCTCTAAAGAAAGCACGACCCGATCTGGCCGTCAAAGTAAGGCAGACTACGGAGACGGAGGGCCGCGCGACAAGAAAGGAGTGGCGCCCCAAACCAATCAAAGCCGATGCGCAGACATCGGCTGGCACAAACATGGTGTTCGTACTCCCGGCGGAGTTCTGCGCGCCACGAACCAACATGCTACCAGTGGCACAGTTTGATTGCGGCCCACGGCCAGTTATCTTTGAGAAGCCACGAGAAAAGGGTTACAAACATCTGAAAGCGCTGTACCTGCGGGGCTATATCAATGGACAACCCGTCAGCAAGATGTTGGTGGACACCGGAGCGGCAGTTAACATCATGCCATACTCCATGCTACGACGTTTGGGACGCTCCACTGCGGACCTGATCAAAACCAACGTCACGTTAAGCGACTTCAACGGCCAGTCTTCGGAAACGCAAGGCGTTCTGAACGTGGATCTGACCGTGGGCAGGAAAACCATACCCACGTCGTTTTTCGTCGTGAACAGCAAAAGTACCTACGCCGTCTTGCTAGGAAGGGATTGGATCCACGCTAACTGCTGCATTCCATCCACAATGCACCAGTGCCTAATACAGTGGGACTGAGATGAAGTGGAGGTCGTCCATGCAGACGATTCTATCGAGGTTTCCATTGCTGGCATGAACATCTGGGAAGCAGAAGACCAAGAGCCGATCTCTGGCATCAGTTTGGACGGCTGTGAGCGCATTGAAGCTACAAAAAACGGGGTGAGGCTGGTCTTATCCACTGGCCTGACAGAGTAGAAAGGTCCACGATCATACGTGGTACGGCCGATCCTCGCGATCGGCCACAAAAAATAGAAAGCAACGATCATACGACAAGCAGAGCATGTAGTCGTCGCAGGGAGTCGCCCTGCCATTGTAAAACAGTAAGGTGTAAACCACCCTCGACTAACGCAATCAAAAAGGGGGCCGATTCAGGCAATCGGCCCAAATTATTTTCGTTGTCTTCACCTACTGCTTGCCCTGTGTTTAGCATCGACCTGACAGGTGACGGAAAGCTAGGGTATGGGTTCACATCCGCTGATGAACTAGAAGAGATCGACATTGGTCCTGGGGATAAGCCACGACCAACATTTATCAGCAAGAAATTAGATCCGGGTCTGCGAGGCCCAATGATCGCCCTGTTGAAACAATATCCAGACTGCTTCGCCTGGGACTACACAGAGATGCCTGGGTTAGACAGGAGCATCATTGAGCATCGGCTCCCGCTTAAAAAAGGATTTCGGCCATTCCAGCAGCGAGCACGGCAAATGAAGGCCGAAATTCTGGAAGAAGTCAAGAAGGAGGTCGAGAAAATGTTGACAGCCAAGTTAATCAGGCCATGCAGGTATGCTGAGTGGATTTCTAGCATAGTGCCTGTAGAGAAAAAGGATGGCCGATGGCGGGTCGCCATAGATTTTCGGGATCTCAACAGGGCTACCCCAAAGGATGAGTATCCGATGCCGGTAGCAGAGACGTTAATCAACGCAGCGGCTGGTCACAAGATTTTGAGTTTCATGGATGGCAATGCTGGTTACAACCAAATTTTTATGGCTCCAGAAGACATACACAAGACTGCATTCAGAGTCCCAGGTTCAGTGGGGTTATTCGAGTATGTAGTCATGACGTTTGGACTAAAGAATGCTGGCGCCACATACCAGAGGGCCATGAATTATATTTTCCACGACCTGATCGGCAAGCTGGTGGAAATCTACATTGACGACGTGGTGGTCAAGTCTGATTCAGCGCAAGGGCACTTGGGCGATCTACAACGCGTCCTCGACCGAACAAGAAAGTTCGGTCTAAGGATGAACCCAAAGAAGTGTGCCTTCGGAGTAACGGCCGGTCAGTTCTTGGGTTTCTTGGTTCATGAACGCGGGATTGAGATCGGCCTGAAGAGTCAGGAGGCAGTGCGCACAATGAAGCCACCAACTACAAAGAAAGAGCTTCAGTCTCTCATCGGCAAGATCAACTTCGTCAGAAGGTTCATCTCTAATCTGTCAGGAAGGATAGAGCCGTTCATGGGGCTCGTGAAGATTAAAGCTGACGAGGAATTCCGCTGGGGGGCAGACCAACAACGGGCCTTTGACGAGATCAAAGAATATCTGACAAAGCCGCCAGTGTTGGTTCCACCCCAGCCAGACAGACCGTTCTACATTTACTTGTCAGTGGCTGACACGTCCATCGCTTCAGTGGTGGTACAAGTGAATGATGGGCTAGAGCGAGTCGTATTCTACATAAGCAGAAGGATGCTGGACGCAGAGACGAGGTATCCAGATATCGACAAGTTATGCCTCTGTTTGTTTTTTACATGCACCAAGCTGCGCCACATCTTGCTATCAGCAGAGGTCATCATCATATGCAAATCGGACGTTATCAAGCACATGCTGTCGGCTCCCATGTTAAAAGGCCGATTGGGCAAATGGATGTTTGCATTATCAGAGTTTGACATCCGGTATCAACCCGCGAAAGCAGTTAAGGGACAGGCGCTGGCTGATCTTATTGCTGAGAGGACCAACACTAACATAGCAGCACTGTCCATAAGAGCGTGGGCTATGTTTTTCGACGGATCAGTTTGTGACGATGGCTGCGGCATCGGCATTTTGCTCGTGTCGCCCCGGGGGGCAACATTTTCCTTCTCCATCAGATTGTCTACCCTTCGCACCAACAATGTAGCCGAGTACGAGGCGATACGCAAGGGAATGGAGTTACTCCTTGAAGCCGGTGCGGAAGCAGTGGAAATTTTTGGTGACTCCAAGTTGGTGATTTCCCAACTCACGGAGGAGTACAAGTGTGAGAGTGAGTCCCTCTTCCCATTATGGTTGCACTGCCGTGAGCTAATGGCACAGTTCCGGTACATAAACTTCACCTGGATCCCACGGTCGCAAAACGTAGAGGCAAATGATCTTGCACAGATGGCTTCAGGCTACAAGGATGCAGCAGAGGGAGCCGATATTCAGGTACAGCTCCTGGAAGCTGACGATTGGAGAGCCGATATCTTCAATTACTTGAAGGATTCGGCTCGGGGGGCACCTAAACGGATAAGGTACAAAGCCATGAAGTATGTACTTATTGGGGACGACATGTTTTACAGGACCCTGGAAGGATTATTGCTCAAATGTCTAGGAACAGCCGAGGCTAATCGGCTCTTACACGAAGTACACGAAGGCGCCTGTGGGACTCACCAGTCGGCTCATAAGATGAAGTGGTTGATCAGGCGATCAGGATTTTATTGGCCTACCATGCTCGAGGACTGTTTTAAGTACTACAAAGGGTGTCAAGCATGTCAGATATTTGGAAAAATCCAGATGGTACCCGCATCAGCAATGAATCCCATCATCAAGCCTTGGCCATTCCGAGGTTGGGGCATGGATATGATCGGCAAGATCAATCCTCCGTCAAGCAAGGGACACATGTGGATCTTGGCCATCACGGATTATTTTACCAAGTGGGTGGAAGCCGTCCCTATGAAGTCAGTAAGCTCAAAGGATGTTGTCGATTTTGTGAAAGAGCACGTCATTCATAGGTTTGGGGTTCCCCAGACTATCACAACCGATGGAGGTTCGGTGTTTACTTCTCACGAGTTCAGGAAGTTCTGTGAGGACTCAGGGATTAAGCTGATTCGGTCATCTCCGTACTATGCTCAAGCAAATGGGCAAGCTGAGGCGTCCAACCAGAGTCTTATCAAACTGATCAAGAGGAAAATCGATGAGCATCCTAGGCGTTGGCATGAGGTTTTATCAGAGGCTTTATGGGCTTATCGCATGTCGTGTCATGGAGCGATAAAAACCTCTCCGTACCATCTGGTCTATGGACAAGAAGCCGTATTGCCTTGGGAAATTACGGCTGGATCGAGACGTGTCACTTTTCAGAACGAGCTAACGGCTGAAGAATATGCAGCTTTGATGAGTGACAGTGTTGAAGATGTGACCGAACTTAGGCTGTGGTCACTGGAGAAAATCAAAGAGAACAAGGCCAAAGTAGCTCGTGCCTACAACAAGAAAGTGAAGCCAAAGGAGTTCCACGTTGGGGATCTGGTATGGGAAGCTGTGTTGCCTTTGGGAACTAAGGACGCAGCATATGGTAAATGGTCTCCAAATTGGCACGGGCCGTACAGAGTCGACCAGGTTTTAAGAGGGAACGCGTACATGCTTGAGCAGCTGGACGGTGTGAAATTTCCAGTGGCAGTCAATGGCCAGCATCTCAAAAAGTATTTTCCAAGCATGTGGGATATGGGACAGTAAAACTAAAAGGGCCGATACATGAAGTCGGCTAAAGCAAAGCACGTAACACGATGGACGGTAAAAATATGGGGGCCGATCTTCAAAAAATCGGCCGATTAAAAACATATATATAGCCGATGCAAGGTCATCGACTCTAGAGGTTCACACAAGTTGCAAACAAATGTCAGCCTGCACGTACGAGCTACTGAAGAATGCCTCGAGGGCGTGGAAGGCGTCAGCATAGACAGGTTCCGACTCGGCGATTTCAGCTTTGTTATCGTCATCCTTGCTGGACACTGGTTGTTCGTTTGGGGCACGTTTTTCAATGGGAAATTGGAGTTTGGATCGCCCGTTTGAAAAGGGTCGCAGGTTACCGTTTCAAACCAAGAGATGGCCGTTTGACATGCCTAAAGATGCGACCAGATTTAATTTTCGCCAACGTTCGTGAGGGTGAGGATGGGCGTGCAATGAAACCGTACGATGTCAACGTTCTGGTTTTCGGAGAAGCCGATGGATGGTTATCGGCTCTTTGCGATTTGACCTGTGGGATTGTGGCGTGCAGTATGGTGAGAGCCGATGCGGTATTATCGGCTCTTGAAGCAACGACCTATTTTGGCAATTAGCGAAATTAGGGACAAGCAAGAGAAAGATTTAGGGAACGGATTCTCATTCATTTGAAGATAATCGATTACAAAAGGATGGTCGATTACAAAAGGATGGTCCTACTACTGCTACTGCTACTGCTACTAATCCTAATCGAAGCCGAGGTCGTCATCGCTGCTACCGCCGCCGTCCTCCTCGCTGTCTTCGGCGCTGCTACCAGCGTCGTCTTCGCTGCTGCTACCGAGGAGGCCAGTAGGGGCCTCCTCGTCCTCGTCCTCGTCCTCGTCATCGTCGTCGTCTTCGGACCCAGCACGGAAATATTTCACCGGCTGGTACTCCTCGGAGGAGGTGTCCTCCTCCTCCTCCCCTTCCTCCTCTTCTTCAGAGGAGTCGACGCCATCCCAGGACATGGCGTCGTCGCTGTTGTCCGCCTCCAGCTCCCCGTCGGCGAGGAACTGAAGGTTCTCTTCACCGTCTGTCAGGGACGTATCGTCCTCTGACCAGACGGCAAAGTCCCAACCCCTCTCGTCCCACCATTGTGGGGCGAGAGTGTTGTACGCCGCTGTTGGCGGGTGCTCCGGAGTCGGTTCGCGGTCACTGAGGCTATTGGAAGCGTGGGAGGACAGACCAGAGGAAGCAGAGGAGGCCATGGCAAGAAAGAGGGTTTTTTCCGGTGGAGAAAGAGGGTTTTCTGGCTACGGGAGGAAGATGGGAACTGTGAACTGTTCAGGCGGATTTAAATAAAGGGGAATAGTGGAAAAACGGTTCAATGCCATAGCAGTTTCCCAGATTGTGCTGCCAAAATCGTCAAATCATGCACTGCGGAGGAGTTGAGAAGACAGGGCATCATGATGAAGGGGTAGCGTGACGATCCTGTTCTGCCACGCGTTCTGACGTACGCGTAACCCGATGGAGAAAAAAAAAAGGAGGACCCAGGAGAAAAAACACACAGAGTGGTTTTGGAATTATCATTGCCAAAACCAGGGGGGCATGTGTTATCGCCATATTTTGGCCTACGAAGGAGATGGGCCGTGATCAAGATGGGCTTAGAAGATACATATATTCAACGTGTGGTTGGATCGGCCTAGTGCGTAGATTTGGGCTGAATTGCCCGTGTATCTTGTATCATAGTAGGTTTTGTTTCAGTTTAGGTTCCGTTTCAGTTTAGGTAAAGATAGAGTTGTAGAGTTACTCCAAAAGTAGAGAGTCTCCGGACTATAAATATGTACCTAAGGTTATCGAGAAAGGAGGACAATCACGTTCACAACAAACACAATCTCGGCGCATCGCCACCCCTTGTTTCTAGGGTTTTTCTCGGGTAAGTGCCATGCTGCCTAGATCGCATCTTGCGATCTAGGCAGTATTTACTTATGCGTTGTCCGGTGTTACTCGTACCGAAGCCTTGTTGATGGCAAGTAACACCTTTACCACAGATTTGTTAGAGCTAGCATCGGTACTTTTACTATGATTGCTGGTTTATGCTACCTCTAGCTGTCTCGCCATCTTTGCACCTTTTTCCCGGGTGTGAAGGTGGCATCTTGCTTGATTTCTGCTTAGTTGATTCGATCTGTTATAGTTGTGCCTTGTTCATCAAGGTTTAGTTTAATATCTACGTGATTAGGCCTCACAAACGGGTTGAACGATCCGGTAATACGTAAAGTATGGTTTATTGATCTTAGAGGGGATGTTCCGGGAATTGACGTTATGTTGGTTTTTAGGCCTTCTCTAGGATTAGTTTTCTACTATTTTTCGTATCTATTAGGCTCAACTACGCGCGGGACGTTCCGGTTGCGTGGTGAAAACACCAGACTATCGTGGATCGATTTGGCTTGTAGTAATTAAGCAAAAACCCCATGTTATCATAGATCCAATGCAGAACCATGGGGTTAATCGGCTCTGAAAGCCGATTTACAGGGAAACCTGGGAGCCGATCACGGCTTGAATTTTGCGTATACTTGTCTGCCGTGCAGGAAACCAAGCGGAACAATCCATCACCTTCCTGACCAGGTATAGGTCAGGTGGCACGCCCTCGAACCAAGACAGGACGGGTGCGTGCCGGAAGATTTGCGGGCCGTTGACCGAGGGACCAGGGCCCACCAGCCGCTCTGGGAGCCTCCCGGCTCTTCGTGTTGCTCGTCGCTGCCCGCCGGTGAGTTTTGACAGGCAACACAAACATCACATGTTTATTAGTGGAATGATATGGTTCCCGCATATAATCTCTATCATGTGCATCGTGGTATGATCACTATCATACCTTTATGTGTATGGCCAAGGTCTATGTAACTTACACGTTATGTGTGTTGTAAGAATATCATCTTATACTTCTACTTACAACATCACCATATCATAACACTAGCCCAGTAACAATCTAAACTAGATGCCTCTAATATATCAATTGCAAATTTTACGTGGCTTAGGGCTTTCGAAGATAGAACCATTCATACCTACGAATATGAACCATAACAAGGATAACCAAATTGTTGACAACTCGTTGCAAAATAGATATTTACTATAGTAGGAGAGACATACACCCGCTAGCCACTTATGCAAACTAGTTGCATGTCAAGCGTGGAACAGGTCTCATGTGCGAGGACATGTAAAGTTTGTCCAGGCCGCTTCATCCCACTATGCCACCAATATCCAAAATTACAACTAAGAAGCAACAACATGATCATCATCGCCCACATACTCATATGTGTACTACCCGTGTAAAGCATCTACGCATAGATCCGACTCTGATACCACTGTAGGGTTCGCAACACAGAAAACAAAAAATCTCCTACGATGGGAACAACTATGTACCAAGATCTATCTACTAGATACAAACAACGGGCGAATGTATATCCGTAGAGAACATACCCTTGAAGACCGACAAAGCTTAACGAGTTAAACTCATGGTTGATGTAGACGATCTCTTGTCGATCTCAAGATCGAGAGGAAGTCCTAGCGCCGCAAATCAGCAGCGCATCCGCGCTCGCACACACGTCCGAGGCACCGAGCAACCTCCGCATCCTCGCTCTAGCGATGCAGCGGAAGCACAACTCTTTCTTGCCGAATAGCCACCAGGAACATGTATCTTGCTAGTTCGAGACCATGGGGGATAAATTCTAGAAGGGGAGAGAGATCCTTCACGAGGAGGTGTGAGAGAGAGGGAGAGGGTGCCTTTTATAGGAGGAGGAGGGCACCCAAGGGGGTGGCCGCCGGCCATGGGGGCTGCCCCCTCCCCTCCTACATTCATGTGGATGGACACTCCACTCACAAAAACCTCTTTATTTCCCTCCACTCAAAATCCCACTCAAACTTGTAATTAAATTTTCACCAAATTTAATGCAAACTCTCATTAAATAAAACTCTTTTATTTATTCAGAAATTTGTCAATTACTTTAATGACAAACATTCACAAATAACCCCTTGCTAGAATTATATTTCACATGCATAACCACTTTATGCAATTTCACCCGAAAACCTGTTTCGCTATCTAGTGAAATAAATTCATGCGTTTGTTATTCTTTTCGGCATGAAACTTTTGCTCCAATTTAATGTCGGTGTCTCTTAAGTGTGTCACCCTACGGTTTATGAATAATGCGGACATGATCGAGACCCCTCTCGGGTCAATAATCAGATGCGGGATCTGGAGACCCATACTGACTCCCACACATTCAACGATGACTTTCTTGTGATCGTCGGAACCTTTTACGTTAGTATCTTAATCTCTTTGTTTCGTGATATATTACATGTCCGAGATTCAATCATCGGTATCTCCATACCTAGTTTGATCTTATTACTGACATGCACTTTTTTATTGTTCCCGTGATATAACATTCGATCATTGTTCTTAAATTTTAATAATTTTTATGATAACACGGTAAGAAACCCTCGGTTGTGAAAGCCTTAGTCTGCGAGGTTAGGCGTCTCGTTGATTACAGTTGGCGTGATTAAGCTACTCTCTATTCTTACCTTAATGAGGCGGGTCACGGCGGTGGGGAAAGGCGAATGCCACCTTGTTGAAGACACCGTCGCAAGTTGGCAACCATAGCCGATCTCTTTTGAAAGAAGAGTTTATGGTCTGTTTTCATTCTCTCGACACGACACGACGAGTATCGCTCCTTCGCATTAATTAACACGCTTGCTTTCCTAGTCTAAACAGACACATCCACATACCTGTAAGATTACAGTATGGCCAGACAGACGTCTAAACTGTAGAGCACTTTTCCCCCACGTCGCTATACAGTAGTACGGTGCTGGTAAACGATCAGCTAGGAGCGCCAAATTGTCCGTAGCAGTGCAGTTTAGACGCGTCTGTTTCGGGGGTCAAAATCCGAATCATGGGCTTCGCTTGTCTTGTAGCTTCCCGGCCGGGACATGGACACCAGTGACAGTTGACCAAACAACTCCGGCCGGGTTCGATTGTTTATGGCGTCTTTCTCTCGCCTACTCCCTCCGTCCACAGATAAGTATACGTCTAGTTTTTGCCTAAATAAAAAATAAGCAAATTTATAAAAAAATATAAAAATATATATTATATCAAATTGATATATTATAAAACTAGATTAAAAATAAATTTAATGGTATCAATTTAGTGTTATAAATATTAATATGTTGTTTTAAAAAGTTAGTTAAACATAATAAAGTTTGACTTAAGACAAAGCTAGAAGTACGCTTATTTGCGGACGGAAGGAGTATGGTAGTACAGCGCGTGTTGGGAAGGTTCTGGAAGGTGAGTACCTCAGCTCCAATCATACGGCTGCAGTGGAAACATCAGGGGATAGTGGAGGGGTATCTCTGACGTGCCGGCATAATTCGTCCATAAGATCTGCGACGTCGGCCTTTTAGACAGGTTATTTTGCACATTACGGTTCCGTTTCGTGCTCTGTTTTGTTCCAGACATCTGCAAGCTTGGATAGCCCCGGTCATGGATAAGATTGGCAATTGAAGATAGACCAATCTGAGCGACCCACTGCTGGAGCGGTGTTGTCACAGGCGTAGACCCAGCCTACCTACCTGTTGACATGGCTTACTACTACAGTAGTACAGTAGTCGTCGTCGATCCGGTTGACAAAATTAATGATGGAATATTCCGAACGCCGAGGCGATCATGCGTGCGTGCGTGCATGTACACAACACAACCTGGCTTCCCGCTCCTCCGTTTTTTTTTTTTTTTTGCGGGGATTCCCGCTCCTCCGTTGAAACCACGCAACCGTGGAGCAGCAGTTTGGGGGTGTTTCGGGGGCAAACCAGCCACTTGTTTTTGACCTGCTGACATGCCAAACTTCAGCACATGCATCTGGACTACTTAAAAAATGGCCGTATTGGTTCTCCTATATCATTCATCCATCGATGTCAAATTGTATTTCTTTGTTGTTATACATATATACATGTGTACTAGTAGTCTAATACGTTCCATGTGCTGAAGAGTCAATCATCAGACTATCTAACTAGTCCATACACCATTTGCTTCCGACTGACTTCAGGCATTTGACATGAGTGCCGAGCGAGGTGCTCCGTTGCATTTGACTTGAAATGTGCGTGCTACCGGTACCAACCAGCCAAGCCAAAAAAAAAAAGATCGGAACGTGCGGATACGTGAGTCATTGGACGATTAATCAAATCCTGAACGCAGATTTTTTACAGCTAACGGTATATACCAGAGTACCACGTCAGCATAATGTCACCCATGTGCTGGTTAAATTTTTGAAATTTTATGAAACAAAAATAAAACTTGTGAAACTTGACTAAAACTTATGTAACATTTTATACTATTTACAGACTGTTTCACAAAAGTTTCAATATTTTAGTTAAGTTTCAATTCTGTTTCAGTTAGTGATGTCAACATGACATCACCCAAGTGTTGATCGAAAAAATGGTCTCACTAACACACCAATCTCAAAGCAAAATTAGACGATGTATAGAACACCCATAGACAACTCTAAAAAAATAGTTTTCGATCAAATCCACTCTTTGGATGTGTCTGAGATAGCTCAACTTCACCAATCCAACAATGGATCTGTTAAAGTCAACCCTGACATGGTTATACCCTACGTGTACGTGACTTCAGCATACCTGGTCCATCCCAAGGAAGGCCCACAGCAGATATACGCTGGCCCATGAAGATTTTCGGGTGGCCAAGGCCCATGACGCCTTCGGATCCTTGGAGAGCAAGACTAGCATAGATAAGAAATTCAAAGGGGTAAAACCCTAGAACTTGTAACCGACTAGGACTATGCCCGGGACCTGCCTAAGTCTATATAAAGTCCAGGAGGGCACGTCCTAGATCTCTCGACTCATACTCTCGCATACGCACCTCACGCCAGATTGAATCTGCGCACCTTGTAACCTTCGGTTCCGCCGTAATCAAGAGCAGACAAGAAGGAGTAGGGTTTTCCCTCCGAGGGCCTGAACCTGGGTAAATCTTGTGTCCCCTGGTTGCTTGTCTGTTAACCGTTCCACGATCTCCAGCATCCCCATCTTCTCCAAAACCCAAGTCCATAACAATGGGCATTGACGAGATTAAACCTCGTCAATTGGCGCCGTCTGTGGGAAACGGGGCTGCTGATTGTGCGATCGTGACGGTCCCGACCCGATCGATCTACAACTCCGCGGCGACGGAGAATCACCTCCTCTTCGGCACTTTCGACTTCACCGCCCACTCGTCGGCCACCATGAAGGATTTCTAGCCCGTAGGCGACGGACTCGAAATTTTGTTCGGGAGCTTCTGCTTCCAGGTGGGACAAACTGGCACCCTCCGCCTTCCTGAGCGGGTGCCCGTGCCGTCAATCAGGCCCGCCTCGTGGGCTCCACACCCCGTGCTGCGCACATCACCATCGACAGATGAGTTCTACGACAGCAGCAGCTGCAACTCCGATCTGTGCGATCCCCCTTCGGATGAAGGGACCTATGGTTCCGGGCCCGAAAGCTGCGGCAGCAGCGGACCGATCTACGAGCGCTACCAATGCGCCGCGGTCATCCAGGAGAAGCAAACGCCTAACCCGCCGCCCAACACGAACCCCAACCCGCAGGACAGAAACGGCGGAAACGGCGGGAACAGAAGAAGCCAGTCCCCCCCCCCCACCCGAAGGGGAAAACAACGGCCACGTCATCCAACTTAGCAAAGAAGGATGGGTCCAGACACGCCGTGCCGTCGCAGGCGACATAGTCCTGCCTGTGGACTCCCCACGTGACCTACTGATGGCATACCACTACCTTCTCATTGAGGAGCACAAGAAGCAAGCCAAGATGCAAGAGACGCTCGACAAACGCAAGCAAGCAGCCTCTGAGTCCAGCGCGCGATGAGCTGCGCTCTCCGCCATGGCACCCGGCTCTAGCACGAACGGAAACCAGGGAAACAAGCACCGCTCGCGGGTGGAGAACATGGATCCCAAGGAGCGCCGTGATGTGACCCGAACTCTACACACATCGTTCATGGATATGGATGCCGACGGCAACATCATCCCGAAGACACCACAAGATGCGATCATGGCAGCCACTGCGTATCTCGCGGCCCACCAACCTCCGGAAGGGGACCCGAAAAGAGCCATGCATAAGTCCGCACTCACCGGACTCGGACTCGTCGGAGCTGCGCTCCACGAAGACGCTCCTGCGGAGCCGAAGAAGAAAGCTCCGGCCAGGCGCGACCGGAGCCCCACCCCCTCATCCGAAGAGGAGGAGGAGCACGACCTTCCTCGAAGGAAGAAGAGCTCGCATCGCCACAAACGCGACTACGACGCCAGAGATGCGCTTACACAGCGCAAAATCGACAAAGCGTGAGCCAAACGCGCATGCTCATCCGAGTCCGAGATGGATGAAGATGAAGGAGAACTCTGCGGAGCTCGATGCTTCAGCAGATCTGTTCGGCGAACACATATGCCACGCAATTTCAAGCTTCCTTCGGATACTCCGAAGTTCAACGGCACGCAAGATCCAAAATCTTGGCTCAGCGACCATCTGTCATCCGTCAAGCTGCACGGCGGTAACAAAGAAACTGCCATGCAATGCCTTCAGCTGCAGCTGACAGGCGCGGCGCGGGTCTGGCTCAGCAGCTTATCATCAGGATCCATCCGAAGTTGGGAGGAGCTAGCTTACAGCTTCATCCGAAATTTCAAGGGCACCAGCAAGAGGCCCGCCTCAATCGAAGAGTTGCGAGCCTGCACTCAGAGAACGGGCGAATCTATTCGCTCGTACATACTACGCTGGTCTACCACCAAGAACTCCGCTGCACATATCTCCGAGGAGAGGGCCATCGACGCCTTCAGAGACGGCGTCAAACGCCAAGATTTCAAGGAGGAACTTGGGCGCGTCAAGCCCAAGACACTCGACCACCTCATGGACATCGCCAACAGGTGGGCTGACGGCGAAGATTGCATTCACCGAGCACAATCGGATGAAGAGGACGACTACGGCCGCAGACGGGAACGCCGCAGCAAGAGGAGATCACGCGTCTACGAGGACCGCGACGGACCCGACATGGTCGCGGCCGGCTACGCCGACCGCCGCAACGACAACAACCGCAACAATGGAGGATACCGTGGAGGAAACTTCCACGACAACGGACGACCAGCACAGTCGTGGCAACGCCGCGACCGCGACAACGGACCCTCAGCATTCAACAAACTTTCGGGTCCATGCACCATCCACTTCTACATCGACAAACAGGATGGCAAAAAGAAATCCAGCCACATGCTCAACGACTGCCGCGAGTTCCAGAAACTCAGCGAAAGCATGGTGCAGATGAGGCAACAAGCCCCAATCCCTGCGTTCAGAAACGTGCCTGCGCCAGGAGAAGTAGCACACGGAGCTCCTCCGCCGCCGCCTATTGGAGGCCCAAACCAACCAGTCGCGCCAGCGCAGAACAACGTCGGGATCGGGTACCCCCCACCAAAAGGAGCACTAAATATGATCCAGAAGGGACGCCCCACAAATAGGGTGCGGAAGAAAATCACCCGACAAATCAACTTGGCCGTGGCAACTCCGCCTGCAATCCCTGAGTACCTCAGCGGATCGGAGTCCTGCATCACATTCACTCGCGCGGATCACCCTTGCCAGATCCCTCGCCCAGGTCATGCTGCCCTGGTGCTGGAGGCGCAGATCGGAGGCTTCGAGATGAGTCGCGTCTTCATGGACGGCGGCAGCGGCATCAACCTAATGTTCGCAAGCACTCTAGCAGCTATGCGGATCCCGCAATGCAGCCTGGAACAATCAGACACAACGTTCCACGGCATTGTCCCAGGAAAGGGCATATTCCCCCTGGGCAAAATAGGGCTCGACGTCATCTTCGGGAAGCCGGACAACTTTCGGCAGGAGCGACTCGAATTCGAAGTGGTGGACTGACCGTCGCAATACCATGCCATCCTGGGGCGTGTAGCATTCGCAAGGTTCCTGGCCGTCCCACACTACGCATACCTACTACTCAAGATGCCAGGACCAAGGGGCGTCATCACAGTCCACGGGAGCTTCACCCGATCGGACCAATGCGACAGGGATTTTAACAAAATCTCCCAGTCTTTCGGCATGCAAGACGAGCTTGTAAGGCTCCGCGAGGTGACGGACAATGGGGTACCCCCAGTCACAAGGCAGAACACACCTGACATGTCCTTCGAATCCACCATCAACACCAAGAAAGTACAGGTCCATCCGACGGATGCCTCCAAGACGGCCCTGATCGCCAACGACCTCAGCTCCGCTTAGGAAGGCGCGCTCGTCGAATTCCTCCGTGAGCGCTGGGAAATCTTCGCCTGGTGTCCTGCGGACATGCCAGGAGTTCCCAGGGAATTCGCCGAGCACGCACTCAATGTCTTTCCAGACACCAAGACAGTCAAGCAGTCCATCCGAAGACTGTCGGAGCCACGAGCCGAAGCTATCGGCAAGGAAATCAATAGACTGCTCGCTGTAGACTTTATCAGGGAAATCAAGGAAAGCGAGTGGCTTGCAAACATAGAGATGGTCCCAAAGAAGGACACGGACATCCTGCGGATGTGCGTGGACTTCACGTCACTAAACAAGCACTGCCCAAAAGACCACTTTCCTCTCCCTCGGATCGACCAGATCATCGATTCGACTGCAGGCTGCGAGAAACTCTCCTTCCTCGACGCCTACTCAGGCTATAACCAGATTCAACTCAAGGTCGAAGATCAGGAGAAAATGGCGTTTATCACACCGTTCGGAGTATTCTGTTACAACACAATGCCCTTCGGGCTAAAGAACGCGGGTGCCACATACCAGTGATGCATGCAGGCCTGCCTCAAGGACCAGATCGGTCGCAACGTCCAAGTCTATGTCGACGACATAGTAATAAAAACCAGGGAGGTAAGGACACTTATCGACGATCTCCGCGAGACATTCGACAACCTTGATCGCTACAGGATCAAGCTTAATCCCGAAAAGTGCGCCTTCGGCGTCCCATCGGGTCAGCTGCTCGGGTACTTCATCTCTCAACGAGGGATCGAGGCGAACCCGAAGAAAATCAGAGCCATCATGACGATGGAGAAGCTGAAAAACCTCAAGGGCGTCCAGCAGCTCGCAGGACGAGTAGCGGCGCTAAGCAGGTTCATCAGCCGCATGGGCGAGAAGGCCCTACCATTCTACCAGCTGCTGCGCAAGGCATACAAGTTCGAGTGGACACCAGAAGCCAACGACGCATTCGAAAGCCTCAAGAGGCTCCTCTCCACCTCACCCGTTTTGGTCACGCCAAAGCAGCGCGAGCCCCTGTTGCTGTACATAGCAGCCACACACCAGGTGGTCAGCACCGTACTCATGGTCGAACGACCCGAAGAAGGCAAGACCCACAGGGTCCAGCGCCGAATTTACTACCTCAGCGAGGTACTGACACCAACAAAGCAGAGGTACCCTCACTACCATAAGCTAGCCTACGACGTGTTCATGACGGCTCGACAGCTGAGCCATTATTTCCAGGAGCGCCAAGTGATGGTCGTCAACGAGGCACCCCTGAACAGCATCCTGAATAATCCAGAGGCCACATGACATGTGGCCCTGTGGGTCATCGAACTGTCACCCTTGGACATCGTCTACGAGAAGCGACATGCAATCAAATCTCAAGTCCTTCCGGACTTCCTGGTACATTGGATGGAGCTGCAGCTGCCAGACACCCTAGACATGTCGCAGTCATGGACAATGCACTTCGACGACTCCAAGCGTGAAGACGGAGCAGGGGCAGTGGTCATACTGACCTCCCCTCAAGGCGACAAGATGAAGTACGTTCTTCGGATGAAATTCAGAGCCTCCAACAACGAGGCCGAATACGAAGCCCTCATCCATGGCATGAGGATGGCAAAGATATGCGGCGCAACACGCCTGGTCATCTACGGTGACTCCAACCTCGTCGTGCAGCAGACGATGAATGAGTGCGACGCACACGACGAAAACATGATCGCGTACCGCGCGCTCTACAACGCACTCGAAGGAGAATTCGACGGCTGCGGACTTCGGCACGTTGGAAGAGAGAGCAACGAGGAAGCCGATAGACTCGCCAACATCGGCTCCACTTGCGCAAAGGTGCCACCAGGTGTGTTCCTCGAACAAATCTACGTGCCATCCATCAAGCGGAAATTCCCCAAGGGATCACCCGAAGAAACAGAACACTCGGGAGCTACGCTACCCGAAGGACCCGAAAAACTGGACACAGAGGTAGCCATGGTCAACCTAATGCAGGTCATGGCAGTCGAAGAAACTTGGAAGCGACCATACCTCCAGTTCTTGATAAACGGAGAACTGCCTGACAGCCCAACAGACGCCCGACGCATATCTCGTCGGTCAAAAGCCTTCACCATCATCAACGGCGAGTTGTACAAGCGCAGCATCACGGGTGTACTACAACGGTGCGTCACCATCAACGACGGCAAGGCCATACTCCAAGACATCCATGAAGGCATCTGCGGCCACCACACAGGCAGCCGCTCCCTTGTCGCCAAAGCTCTACGAGCAGGATTCTACGGGCCAACGGCCATGAGCGACGCAAAGGATATCGTCCGAAGATGCAACGGATGCCAACGGTTCACCGACAAACCGCACGCACCCGGGTCCGAGCTCAGACCCATACCCATAGCCTGGCCTTTTGCTCAATGGGGCCTCGACATGATCGGCAAACTGCCAAAATCCTCGAAAGGGGGACACGTCTTCCTCCTAGTTGCAGTCGACAAATTCACCAAGTGGATCAAGGCCATGCCGGTCACCAACCAGAAAGGCAAAATTGCCGTCAAGTTCTTCGAGTCCATTGTCTATAGGTTCGGCGTACCGCACAACATCATCACCGACAACGGATCGAACTTCATCTCCGAAGAATTCCAGGACTTCTGCGAAGGCCTTGGGATCAACATCACGTACACCTCACTGGCACACCCGGAAACGAACGGGCAAGTGGAAAAGGCCAACGGCCTAATCGGCGCCGGCATCAAGAAGCGCCTCATGAGCTCACTCGAACAAAAAGCTGGAAACTGGACGAAAGAGCTACCATCCGTCATGTGGAGCTTACGGACTATGCCAAACAGCTCCACCGGCTACACACCGTTCTTCATGGTACACGGAGCCGAAGCCGTGCTACTAGCCGAAGTAAGCCACCAGGCCCCACGGGTCGTCGCTTACAGCGAAGACGAATCCACGATTGCAATTGAAGATGCTGTCGACACACTCGACGAAGCACGGGATATAGCAGCAGCTCGATCAGCGGTGTACCAGCAGAGTCTCCGCAACTACCACAGCCGCCGGCTGCGCCCAAGGTCCTTCGTTGAAGGAGACCTCGTCTTGCGACTCAAGCAAAAGCGACGAATAAATTCGAGTCACCATGGGAAGGACCCTACGTCATCACCGAAGTCATCCCAGGTGGCGCCTATCGCCTCGAGCACGTGGAGTCTGGAGTCGCATACTCCAACCCATGGAACATCGCGCAGCTGCGACGATTCTATCCATAGCTACCTATCCCTTTACTTTCAATAAGGCTTTCAGCCAAGGCTATTCAGCCGAACAATGTACCTCCTCCATTACGATATAAATAAGCTAAGTGTCTCGCCCCAAATCTTCAGTTCACTACTTTTGCAACTTTACTACATGCTACAAACGCACTCGGGGGCTCCCCCCACCTCACGATTTCATCGACTGAGGATCAAACGTGTACACCTGAGTAGCTGACAACGTCAGGCAAACGAAAAGGACACGTACTCGATCAAAAGCACTGCGTGCTCACAACAAACAAACCTTTACAACAAAGGGCACAACACGGCCAGCCGAAATATAAATTTTTTACATCTATCTCTTTTTACAGGTACTACCCATGTTGAAGAATAACCTGGGCAAGCTGCTCAAACAAATCTACGACCTGTTAAGCATACTGCCTTACAGCTGCGTAATGCGGACGCATGTCCCACTCACCGCCATCAGGGCGAAGAGGTGGCCCAGCGGCCACAGCAGCCAAATCCACGTCAGGCCGGTGCAGCCTCACAAGAGACAATGAAGCCTTCACTCCTGCGACGAGCTGTTGCCGCACCAACTCCTTGACATTGCTCACGTTCCGAAACTTCGACAGAAGACCCGCAAGGGTTGTCGGTACGGCATCCAAAGGTAACATGACGTGCAGCACCGAGGAAAGCGATGTCTGCACTTGGCGGAGCACCCGCGAAACTTGATGAACACGATCCTGCACCGTCGCCAGAGCCATGGCGCGATCGCGATCCATCCAGAAGAAGCCGCCGGCCTCCATGTCCTGTTGAGTCAAGCAATTGACCCGAACAGCGACATGCTCCTTTTCTTCCCTCGGAGCAAGATTCGCACCTGCGACAATCGCACAAAACAAGAGTAAGGCCAGCAGGCTCATCCGAAGAACTGAGCTACAATTCGAACCAAAGAACAACTTACATTGCAGCTGCTCGGACAGCCGAACCAGCTCCGCCATCAAGTACTCCTCTCTGGCTGCACCACGATCCGCCTTGGACTTCCAAACGTCGGCATGACCGCGTAACCCGAGCAACTCCCTCTCCAGACTACGCACACGATCCCGAAGGAAAGCGATCTGCGAGGAATCATCCAAGGATGGTCGCAACGGCATTGCGGATGGGGCGTCAACAGGGTCAGCACCCGAAGGAACCTAGAGCAGCAGAAAAAGAAAGGGACAAACACATTTCAGACAATGATAGAGCACAACTCAGAAGAATTCATTAAACATATAAGGCCACTACGTGGCACAAGGATGGTGTTCTTCAGGATATTTACAACAAAAGCAGACTACAAACTACCCTACGTCTACAAACGCCTAAGATGCGGCACCCTGAGTCGCCTCGGAGCCAGACTGCCTAGCTTTGGCCCCACCCTGCTGCCGCAGTGCATACTCAGACAGCAAATCAATGAGCTTGGGCCCATATCACTTGCAGCGAGCAGAGTAGGCAGCAAAGGCTACCTCAGATCCATTCGTAGCCGTCGGCATCCGAGAGGTGATCTGGGGCAGATCCAGCTCCGCTCCAGCCGCCAAGGCCATCGCCAGCCCGACGGACGCGCCGATGCCCTTCTGCTTGCGCTTGTACGCCGCAGGCGCTTCGGCTGACAGAGCCTCCGCCAGAGCATCCACATCATCAAGGGCTGCGCCCTTCGGGACAAGCTCCTTGTAGAAGCGACCAAGGACCTCTTTCGCCTTGGCAAGGGAGCTGACAACGGTGCTGCAGCGGTCTTCGACCGCCACAGTGGCATCATCTAGAGCACTCCCGTGCTCTAGAGCACCGCGGTCGACCTCGATGCCTGCGGCATCTGAGACAAAAAATAAGAAGGAAAGCATGAAGAAAAGCAGCACAGAAGAAGACCCGAAGAAAAAGAAGCAAGTACAAAACTAGCACTCAGCCGAAATAGCCTTGGCAGCAGCCATGAGCTTCGCCGCCACCTCTCTTTCACGAGCAGCCGCAACGGTGGCCAGCTGCTCCTCATGATCTGCGGCCTCCTGCTGCAGACGCTCCTTCGCTTCGGCTGCCTTAGTCAGCTCTAGCTTGAGGCGTTCTTTCGAGCCAACGGCGGCTTCGGCCTTCTGCTCCGATTGACCAAGGCTCTTTTTGAGAGCGTCGAACTCACGGAGGGAATTGTTATGCTCCTCTGCATTCAAGACAAGCAAGTGTCAAAGAACAGGACCAGGATAAATAAGAGAGGCATTAAAAGGCAGATAGATACCTTGAAGCTGCCGAAGGTTCGCCTCCAGCGCCAGGCGCTCCTGCACCAGCCGCTTGGCCTCCTGCACAAAAGGCTGAAGAAAAAGAAATAGCAGTAAGAGAAGGGCTTGGGGGCTACGCCCAACACAAAGGAGTAAAAACAAAATTCGCACACGAAGACACTCGGGGGATCCCCCCGTGACATGAAGCAGAAAAACTTACATGCTCTGATGGTGACTCTGAAGGACCGCCTGCGAAATTCTGAGGCGCAACCACCTGCACCTCCTGCAACGGAGGATCCGGAGCTGCGCCACCCGAAGTCGCCACCGTCTGAGGAGGAGGAGACGCAATTTTCGACTCCCCTATCATCTCCCGTGCACCACCACTGGAGGAATCGTGGGAGGAATGCCTGCATACGAACCAATCATCACAAGCACAACAATCATGAAGGAAAAAGGACAATAGTACAGCAAGAAACTTACGAGCCCAGTGAGCTCAGGTCAAAGACAGGAGGGGTCCTTTGGGCTCTCTTCTCCTCCTTCTTTTCTTCCTTCTTCTCCTCCTTTTTCTCTTCCTTCTTCTGCTTCGCTGGCGGGTGCGGCGCTACAGCCCGCACAGGAATGGCAGGAATGGGAGAAGAAGAACCTCCATGACCGTCACTATGACGCTCAAGGCCCAGAGGGTTTCTGGGAGTCGGAGGAGTCGAGGCATCCGAAGACTCGCTGGAGCTCCGTGACGGTTTTTGCGTATGGTCCTCACTCGACTCGTCGGCATCCTCCGCCGGTGATCGCGTCGACAGTAGCTCGGACACGGAATCAACCACTTCATTATCCAGGGCATTCGGATACCTTTCGGGCAACGGTGGTACCATGCCCGGCACTTTGAAGCTCTGCAAAATCAGAAGGAACTTTGTTAGCAAACAAAGGAAATAAAAACACAGCCGACAAAAAGCACTACGTGCACAAATCTACACCTGCGGTATGGCCAACGTCGAAGAAAATCGAGGAGTTAGCGACTTCCCCGGGATTTCTTCTCCGGCTTTGAACTTCAGCAGCGCGCGAAGGGCCCTGTCAAGATCCCCCTCGGACATTTTCTCAGCCGAAACCCTCGTCGGATCACGGCGCCCAGAATAAAGAAACATCGGGTGCGCCCTCGCTTGGAGAGGCTTCACCCGACGCTCAAGAAAAGTCTGGATGATGTCCACGCCGTTCACCTCCTTCTCCGGAATCAGCTGGAGATCCTCCACTCGACGGTAAAGGGCCTCTATCTCCGCCACCTCACCATCCAAGATTTGGTTTTTCCAAGACCTTTTTCGCTCAATCATTTGGGAGGGGTCAAAGGGAACAAGACCAAAATCTTGCCCGGGCACTACGGAGTCGCGAATATAAAACCATCGCCTCCGCCAGTACTGGACAGATTCGGACATGGAAAAGGAAAAGAAGATCAGATTGGGACTAAGGGAGATGATGAAACCCCCAATGGGATACACACCATCCGAACCAGATTGCCTCTTCACGGAATAGAGCTTCCGGAAGAGGCCAAAGTGCGGCTCAATGCCAAGCCAACACTCGCAAAAAGTGGTAAAACACGCAATGTGGAAAAGAGAATTGGGAGACAGATGATGAAGCTGAATCCCATAGAAGAAGAGCAGTCCACGGAGGAAGTCGTGGACCGGAAAAGAAAACCCACGCAAAACGAAGGCGAGAAACATAACCCGATACCCAGATGGGGGGCGGGGGATTACCTCATTGTCGGGGAGTTTGACGGCCTCCCTATCTTGTGGGATCAGGCCCCGCTCGCGAAGCTTGCAGAGATCTCTTTCCCGCGTCTCTAATCACCGCCAGCCACCATCGGTGACGCGAGTAGCAGTGGTGCCCTTCTTTCCTCCGGCGGCGCTGGTCCCAACCGCAGATGAAGATTTCTTTGGTTTCCCCATTGCGCTACGGTGGCGCCGGCGGTGAAAACGCAGAAAGAACGACGGAAATGTGGAAGGAAATCCCAGCGTGAAGCAAGAATCGCTCGAGCACAAGGAGGAAGTGAACACAAGAACTAGTGCGGTGAAAACAAACCGCGGTTTCCCCCAATGATTATAACAACAAAGACGACGCACGGCAGCCGTCCATCCAAAAGACCTAACGCCAACGGCAGATCTGATCGTACACGTGTCAACATCACAACGAATCGTTGTTACCACGCCGTCCACTACGCGCGGAAATCGAGGAGACGCCATAATTATCTCCATGCCGCGCGTGACCGGTCAATTCAAAGTCAGCAAGTGGGACCCACGTTCGTCTAGTCAAGTCATCTCTGGCGTAGCAGACGCTTGAAGTCATTGATCGTCAGCACTGATGTCATCAAAAGCTATTCCTGTTGGAATTATGCACTAGAGGCAATAATAAAGATGTTATTATTATAATTCTTGTTCATGATAATGTTTATATTCCATGCTAGAATTGTATTAAGCGGAAACTTTAATACTTGTGTGGTTTGTGAACAACACCGTCTCCCTAGTATGCCTCTATGGACTAGCTAATTGATTAATGATGGTTAAGGTTTCCTAGCCATGGACATGAGTTGTCGATTAATAATGAGATCATATCATTGGGATAATGATATGGTGGACAGACCCAAACTAAGCGAAGCAATTAGATCGTGTCATCGTGTTCGTCTTTGCGAAACTTTTCTTATGTCAAATGTTGTATTCCTTAGACCATGAGATAATACAACTCCCTGGTATCGGAAGAAAGCTTTGAGGTCATCAAACGTCATCCTATGAGAGGGTGATCATAAAGGTGTCTCTCAGGTGATCGGAAAGTATCTGTTGGGTTGTATGTATCGAGATGGGATTTGTCCCTCCCAAGTCGGAGAGATATACTTCGGGCCCACTCGGTAATCGATATCAACACCGCTTGTAAGCATGTGGTTAAGGAGTTAATCACAAAATGATATCGGATTACGGAACGAGTAAAGTACTTGCTGTGAACAAGATTGAACTAGGTATGACGGTACCGACGATCGAATCTCGGGCAAGTAAAATATCGCGAGACGAAGGGAATATATATATGGGATTGATTGAATCCTGGCATCGTGGTTCATCCGATATGATCATCGATGAATGTGTGGGAGTCAATATGGGTGCCCAGACCCCGCTGTTGATTATTGATAGAAGATCATGTCTGCATATTCTCGAACCCACAGGGTCACACACTTAACGTGTCTCGACGCTAGGATAGATTGGATAAATAGTTTATGAGTTTTTGTTCGGAGTCTCGGATGGGATTCGGGACATCACGAGAGGTTCCGGAGTGGTCCGGAGAATAAGATTCATATAAGGCAGTGCAGTTTTTGGAGTTCGGAATTGTTACGGGTTAATCGGTATTGTACCGGAAGCTTCTAGAACCTTCCGGAAGGGGACCAACGTGGCCACACCTTCCGGGAGGGGGCATGGGCCTATGAGGGAGTGCCCTGGCCGCATTGGGCGAGGGGCACAAGGCCCCATAGGGCCCAGCTGGCCAAAGAGGGTTTAAACCCTGATAGACCTTCTAGAAGGGGGGGGTTTCCTTGCCCCCCATTCCTCCTCCTTTGGGGCCGCCGGTTTGGGCTTGGGGAGGGGCTAGGGCTGCGCCCACCCCTCTATATATAGAGGTCTGGGGCGCGCCACCCCCCCACACACACACCTTTCCCTCCAACCCTAGCCGCCCTGCTGCCCTCCTCTCTCCCTCCCGACTGTTTGTAGGCGAAGCCCTGCTGCAGAAATTCTCCACCATATACACCACGCCGTCGTGTTGTAGATCCAATCCGTCTCTCCACCATACTTTCTGGACCAAGGAAGGAGGAGACGTCGAGGTGTTGCACGTGTGCATCTCACGGAGGCACCGCCACTTGTGGTGCTAGATCGGATCGGATCGCGAGGTGGAGAAGCGAGTACGACTACATCACCCACGTTCCGACGAACGTTCCGCTGTGCGAATCTTCAAGGGTATGAAGATCTAATCCAATCTCTCTCGTTGTTTGCATCTCCTAGATTAGATCTTGGCTTTCCCTCTGTTCGCATCCGTAGAAAATTTTGATTTACTATGCCGCGAAACCCTTCAGTGGTATCAGAGCTAGATCTATGCGTAGATGTGTTTCACGAGTAGAACGCAACATGGTTGTTGCGGGCGTTGATGTTTTCTGTTGCAAGCCTCTTGTTTGTGTTCTTCTTATGACGCGGGATAGTGAGATTGAAGCGGTCCAGGCCAACCTTACGCGACGTCGTTCGCGAGACCGGCTCCGCACTTGACGTGTGGCTTGTTCCACACATGCGGCTGGTGGATGTCAGTTTCTCTCACTATAGTTGTCATGGGATTAACACCGGAGTTTGGCAACCATAATATCACCGTTGTGGATTTCCGTAGGTAAGAATCGTTCTTAGCATCTACTCCCATAAGCCACGTAAAACATGCAACAACAAAGTAGAGGCGTCTAACTTGTTTTTGCAGGGAGTGTTTTCTGTGATATGGTATGGCCCAAGATGTGATGTGTATAATGTATGCGATGATCATGTTTTGTAATGTTTCACGACTTGCATGTCGATGAGTACACAATCGGCAGGAGCCATATGGTTGTCTTTATAATTGTGTATGACATGTGTGTCAACTTCTTATACGCCTTGTAATAGTTACACTTTATCGCTAAGTAGTTAGCAATAGTTGTAGTTTCTATTCGTGGTGGAGGCAATCATGGTGGAATGATGGAGATCATGCCGGAACGCACAAGATGGAGATCATTGCGCGAAGATTGGCTATACCATGTCACATTAAAGTTATATGCATGTGATGTTTATCCTTTTATGTATCTTATCATGCTTAGATCACGACGGTAGCATTATAAGATGATTCCTCACTTAAAGATCAAGATAAAAACTATGTTCTCCCCGAGTATGCACCGTTGCGAAAGTTCGTCGTGTCCAAGCATCACGTGATGATCGGTTGCTATAGACTCTACGCTCACATACAACGGGTGCAAGCCAGTTTTGCACACGCGGAAATACTTGGGTCTAACTTGACGAGCCTAGCATGTACAGACATGGCCTCGGAACACAAGAACCAAAAGGTTAAGCATGTGTCATATGAATGATATGATCAACACTTTGTTGTCCACCATTGAAACCACATCTCTTCTCGTGATGATCGGATTAGGTGTGGTGAATTTGGATCGTGTTCACTAAACAACTTGAGGGATGTTGAATTTAGTGGGATTTCATCTAGTAATTTGATTAAGTTGAACTAGTTATCATGAACATAGTCTAATTTGTACTTGCAAATACTGTAGATCACATGGCTAAGTCCAACTTCAACTTCAACATTTTTGCTGAGAAGGAAAAACTTAGAAACAATGGGTCTAACTTCACCAATTGGTTCCGCAATCTGAGAATCATTCTCTCTGGCGGTAAAAAGGACTATGTCCTTGGGAAAGCGTTAGGTGACCCCCCCCCTGCTGCAACTGCGCCGGCTGATGAGAAAGCTGCCTATCAGTCACTCAAAGATGATTATGGTGTGATTAAGAGCACCATGTTGTTTGCTATGGAACCGGAACTTCAAAATCGTTTTGAAGACTATCCCGGGCCCTTTGAGATTCTCGAAGAACTGAAAACCATGTTTCAGACTCAGGCCCGTTCTGAGAGATATGAGATCTCTGAGAAGTTCTTTAACTGCAAGATGGAGGAAGGGAGTTCCGTTAGTGAGCACGCCATTAATATGACGGGCTACACTCAATGACTTGAGCAACTGGAATGCACGATTCCAGTGGAGCTCAAGATTGACAGAGTTCTGCAATCACTCCCTCCCAGCTACAAAAGTTTTGTAGTGACTCATAATCAGATTGGTTCCACTGATACGATCACCGAGCTCTTCGCAAAGCTGAAGGCCGCGGAAGTGGACATCAAAAAGGATAATCATGTGTTGATGGTCAACAAGCCCACCTTTAAGAAAGGTAAGGGAGCAAAGAAGCCCTTCAAGAAGGGCGGCGGCAAGCGCACTGCTCCTGCTGAGAAGAAGCTCAAGTCTGGTCCTAAGCCGGACACTGAGTGCTTCTATTGCAAGGACAAGGGTCACTGGAAGCTCAACTGTCCGAAGTACTTAGCGGACAAGAAGGATGGCACCATCAAAGGTATATTTGATATACATGTTATTGATGTTTTCCTTACTAGCCCTCGTTGTAGTGCCTGGGTATTTGATACCGGTTCAGTTGCTAATATTTGTAACTCGAAACAAGAGCTACGGAATAGACGGCGGCTTGCGAGGGATGAGCTGACGATGCGCGTTGGCAACGGATCAAGAGTTGATGTGATGGCCGTCGGCACGCTCTCCTTAGTTTTACCTTCGGGATTAGTTTTAAACCTTAATAAATGTTATTATGTGCCTGCGTTGAGCATGAACATTATTTCTGGATCGTGTTTATTGCAAGACGGTTATTCATTTAAATCGGAGAATAATGGTTGTTCTATTTATATGAGTAACATCTTTTATGGTCATGCACCTCTTGTGAATGGTTTATTTCTTCTAAATCTCAAAAGGGATGAAACACACATCCATAACATTGAGGCTAAGAGATACAAAGTAGATAGTGATAATACTACTTATTTGTGGCACTATCGTCTAGGTCATATTGGAGTAAAGCGCATGAAGAAACTCCATTCTGATGGACTTTTGGAGTCTCTTGATTTTGAATCATTTACAACATGCGAACCATGCCTCATGGGCAAGATGATCAAAACCCCGTTCTCCGGTATGATGGAGCGAGCAACGGACTTGTTGGAAATCATACATACCGATGTATGCGGACCGATGAGTGTTTCGACGCGCGGTGGATATCGCTATTTTCTCACTTTTACCGATGACTTAAGTAGATATGGGTATATCTATTTAGTGAAACATAAATCTGAAACGTTTGAAAAGTTCAAGGAATTTCAGAATGAAGTGGAGAACCATCGTAACAGAAAGATTAAATTTCTACGATCCGATCGTGGAGGTGAATATTTGAGTTATGATTTTCTCACGCATCTTAAAGCAAGCGGAATCGTTTCGCAACTCACGCCACCCGGAACACCACAGCGCAATGGTGTGTCTGAACGCCGGAATCGAACCTTATTAGATATGGTCCGATCGATGATGTCTCTTACTGATTTGCCGTTATCATTTTGGGGTTATGCATTAGAAACCGCTGCATTCACTTTAAATAGGGCACCATCTAAATCCGTTGAGACGACACCATATGAACTGTGGTTTGGTACTAAACCTAAGTTGTCATTTCTTAAAGTTTGGGGATGCGAAGCTTACGTCAAGAAGTTGATGCCGGAGAAGCTCGAACCCAAAGCGGAGAAATGCGTCTTCATAGGATACCCTAAGGAAACTATTGGGTATACCTTCTATCACAGAACCGAAGGCAAAGTGTTTGTCGCAAAGAACGGTTCCTTTCTTGAGAAGGAGTTTCTCTCGAAAGAAGTGAGTGGGAGGAAAGTAGAGCTAGACGAGGTTATTGAACCTTCTCTTGAATTGGAGAGTAGCGCAGCACCTGAAATTGTTCTAGTGCCGTCTGCACCAACAATGGAGGAAGCTAATGACAAGGATCATGAAGCTTCGGACGATGCTGCTACTGAACGTCGCAGGTCGACAAGGTCGCGTGCCCCTCCTGAGTGGTACGGCAACCCTGTCTTGACTGTCTTGTTAGTAGAAGACAGTGAACCTACGAACTATGAGGAAGCGATGATGAGCCCAGACTCTGAGAAATGGCTGGAAGCCATGAAATCCGAATTGGGATCCATGAGCGAAAACCAAGTATGGACTTTGGTGGACCCTCCTAGCGACCGAAAGGCCGTTGAGTGCAAATGGATCTTCAAGAAGAAAACGGACGCGGATGGTAATGTTACCGTCTATAAAGGACGGCTTGTTGCGAAAGGTTTTCGACAAGTTCAAGGTGTTGACTACGATGAGACTTTCTCTCCCGTAGCGATGTTTAAGTCCATTCGGATTTTATTAGCAATTGCTGCGTTTCATGATTATGAAATATGGCAGATGGATGTCAAGACCTCGTTCCTCAATGGAAACATTGATGAAGAGTTGTATATGATGCAACCCGAAGGTTTTGTCGATCCTAAGGATGCTGATAAAGTATGCAAACTTCAGCGTTCCATTTATGGACTGAAGCAAGCATCTCAGAGTTGGAACCTTCGTTTTGATCAAGTGATCAAGAGCTTTGGATTTGTTCCAAATTGCTACGAAGCTTGTATCTACAAGAAAGTGAGTGGGAGCTCGGTGACATTTCTGGTACTATATGTGGATGACATATTGATTATTGGAAATGACATTAACAAGCTTAACGATGTGAAGAGTTATTTGAACAAGTGTTTTTCAATGAAAGACCTAGGTGAAGCTGCTTATATATTGGGCATCAAAATCTATAGAGATAGACAAAGACGCCTGATAGCTTTAAGCCAGAGTACATACCAAGACAAAGTTCTGAAAAGGTTCAGAATGGATAAGGCAAAGAAAGGTTCGGTGCCCATGTTGCCAGGTAAGATATTGAGCAAGGCTCAGTGTCCAGCTACGGTAAATGATAGGGAAGCTATGAGCAAAGTGCCTTATGCCTCGGTGATGTGTACTAGACCAGATGTGTCCAATGCTCTTAGTTTGACGAGCAGGTATCAAAGTGATACAGGAGTGGAACACTGGACAGCCGTGAAGAACATCCTAAAGTACCTAAATAGAACTAAAGAAATGTTCTTAGCCTATGGGGGTGATGAACAGCTCGTCGTAAAAGGTTACGTCGACGCTAGTTTTGACACCGACAAAGATGATTCTAAATCTCAGACAGGATACGTTTATATTTTGAATGGAGGAGCTGTGAGCTGGAGAAGCTGCAAGCAAAGCGTGATCGCGGATCTACAGTAGAAGCGGAATACATGGCTGCTGCAGAAGCGTCAAGTGAAGGAGTTTGGATCAGAAACTTCATCACTGAGCTTGGCGTGGTTCCAAGTGCATTGGACCCACTGGAGATATTGTGTGACAACACTGGCGCCATAGCACTCGCTAAGGAACCAAGATATCATCCAAAGACCAAGCATATCAACCGCAAGTTTCATATAATCCGAGATTATATAGCAGATGGAGATCTGAAGATTAGCAAAGTACATACAGATCTGAATGTCGCAGATCCATTGACTAAACCTCTTCCACGTGTAAAACATGATCAGCACCTCAGTGCCATGGGTGTGAGATTGTTGCCAGATGTAAACTAGATTATTGACTCTAGTGCAAGTGGGAGACTGTTGGAATTATGCCCTAGAGGCAATAATAAAGATGTTATTATTATAATTCTTGTTCATGATAATGTTTATATTCCATGCTAGAATTGTATTAAGCGAAAACTTTAATACTTGTGTGGTTTGTGAACAACACCGTGCCCCTAGTATGCCTCTATGGACTAGCTCATTGATTAATGATGGTTAAGGTTTCCTAGCCATGGACATGAGTTGTCGATTAATAATGAGATCATATCATTGGAAGAATGATATGGTGGACAGACCCAAACTAAGCGAAGCAATTAGATCGTGTCATCGTGTTCGTCTTTGCGAAGCTTTTGTTATGTCAAATGTTGTATTCCTTAGACCATGAGATAATACAACTCCCTGGTATCGGAAGAAAGCTTTGAGGTCATCAAACGTCATCCTATGAGAGGGTGATCATAAAGGTGTCTCTCAGGTGATCGGAAAGTATCTGTTGGGTTGTATGTATCGAGATGGGATTTGTCCCTCCCAAGTCGGAGAGATATACTTCAGGCCCACTCGGTAATCGATATCAACACCGCTTGCAAGCATGTGGTTAAGGAGTTAATCACAAAGTGATATCGGATTACGGAACGAGTAAAGTACTTGCTGTGAACGAGATTGAACTAGGTATGACGGTACCGACGATCGAATCTCGGGCAAGTAAAATATCGCGAGACGAAGGGAATATATATGGGATTGATTGAATCCTGGCATCGTGGTTCATCCGATATGATCATCGATGAATGTGTGGGAGTCAATATGGGTGCCCAGACCCCGCTGTTGATTATTGATAGAAGATCATGTCTGCATATTCTCGAACCCGCAGGGTCACACACTTAACGTGTCTCGACGCTAGGATAGATTGGATAAATGGTTTATGAGTTTTTTTTCGGAGTCTCGGATGGGATCCAGGACATCACGAGAGGTTCCGGAGTGGTCCGGAGAATAAGATTCATATAAGGCAGTGCCGTTTTTGGAGTTCGGAATTGTTACGGGTTAATCGGTATTGTACCGGAAGCTTCTAGAACCTTTCGGAAGGGGACCAACGTGGCCACACCTTCCGGGAGGGGGCATGGGCCTATGAGGGAGTGCCCTGGCCGCATTGGGCCAGGGGCACAAGGCCCCATAGGTCCCAGCTGGCCAAAGAGGGTTTAAACCCTGATAGACCTTCTAGAAGGGGGGGTTTCCTTGCCCCCCACTCCTCCTCCTTTGGGGCCGCCGGTTTGGGCTTGGGGGAGGGGCTAGGGCTGCGCCCACCCCTCTATATATAGAGGGCTGGGGGCGCACCCCCCACACACACCTTCCCCTCCAACCCTAGCCGCCCTGCTGCCCTCCTCTCTCCCTCCCGACTGTTTGTAGGCGTAGCCCTGCTGCAGAAATTCTCCACCATATACACCATGCCATCGTGTTGTAGATCCAATCCGTCTCTCCACCATACTTGCTGGACCAAGGAAGGAGGAGACGTCGAGGTGCTGCACGTGTGCATCTCACAGAGGCACCGCCACTTGTGGTGCTAGATCGGATCGGATCGCGAGGAGGAGAAGCGAGTACGACTACATCACCCATGTTCCGATGAACGTTCCACTGTGCGAATCTTCAAGGGTATGAAGATCTAATCCAATCTCTCTCGTTGTTTGCATCTCCTAGATTAGATCTTGGCTTTCCCTCTGTTCGCATCCGTAGAAAATTTTGATTTACTATGCCACGAAACCCTTCAATTCCCCATCATCCCCATCTTGTGTAAATCTTGTGTCCCCTTGTAAATCTTGTGTCCCCTGGTTGCTTGTCTGTTAACCGTTCCACGATCTCCAGCATCCCCATCTTCTCCAAAACCCAAGTCCATAACAATGGGCATTGACGAGATTAAACCTCGTCAACCCCAAACACACAAACTCTATCGATCAGGCAAAGTGAGGCTTGTTAGATGTATATATTTGTATTGTAGTTTCCCCATATGTTAGGGGGCTTCCTGCATATTTGCACATGTACCTGTATTTTATATTGTGGCCTTTGGCCCCTAGAGGAATACAAGTTGCTTATTCCTAACATGGTATCAGAGCCTAGTTTTAGGGGTTTTTTCCCAGCACGTCGCAACTCCGTGCTGAACCTGGAACGATTTGTTTTTCCTGTCCTGTGCGCCATGGCTGCGCTGCTTATTGCACTGCTTCTCCTCATCGCTCCTTGCGATTGCTCTACTCTGTCGGTTCTGGTTTCTTCTATCCCGCGTAGATCGACTTGGTCGGTACTTCCGCTCGTCCCGATTTCTCCTCCTGAACGTGCTGCCCAATTGTTGCAGATCCCGATGAAAGCGTCCTTTTTTTCTTCGTCAATTCCTCATAAGGTCCGTACACGCAATCTTCTTTGGCTGCTGCAGATTCATAAAATACAACCAAGTGTACCGAGAAAAATCGTCGATGAATAAAATATAGTAGCGATGGCCCCCTTTCGAAGCGAAAGGAGTTGGACCCCAAACATCGGAATGAACTAAATCAAAAGGTCGCTGAGATACATACGCGCTAATAGGATAGGGTTTTCTCCACTTCTGATGGCTTTTACATCTCTCAGGAAAAGTATATTCAGGATCTTCTTGCTCGTGCTTCTCTTGGGGATGAGCGAACTGTTGAGACCCCTATGGAGCTTAATGTTAAGCTTCAACCTACTGATGGTGATCCTCTTTCTGATCCGACGCGTTATCGTCATCTTGTTGGGTTTCTTGTTTATCTTGCTGTCACTCGTCCTGACATCTCTTATCCTGTTCATATTCTGAATCAGTTTGTTTCTGCTCCTACCACTATTCTCTATAGTCATCTTCTCCGTGTTCTTCGTTATCTTCGTGGTACGATCACTCGTCGCCTTTTCTTTCCTCTTTCCAGCTTCCTCCAGCTCCAGTGATATTCGGACGCTACGTGGGCGAGTGATCCTTCGGATCATCGTTCCCTTTCTGCTTAATGTGTGTTTCTTGGTGGTTCGCTCATTGCTTGGAAGACGAAGAAACAGATAGCCGTTTCCTGTTCGAGTGTTGAGGCTGAGTTGCGCGCTATGGCCTTGTTGACTGCCGAGGTGACCTGGTTACGGTGGTTACTTGCGGATTTTGGGGTCTCTATTACCACACCCACTCTGGTTTTGTCTGACAGTACATGTGCTATTAGTGTTGCACGTGATCCGGTCAAGCATGAGCTTACCAAGCATATTGGTGTTGATGCTTTCTATACACGTGCTCAGGTGCAGGCTCAGGTTGTTGCGCTTCAGTATGTGCCTTCAGATTTACAGTTGGCGGATTTCTTCACGAAGGCACAGACCAGAGCGCAGCATGATTTCTTACTCTACAAACTCAGTGTTGTGGATCCACCATGAGTTTGAGAAGGGTGTTAGATGTATATATTTGTATTATAGTTTTCTCATATGTTAGGGGGCCTCCTGCATATTTAAACCTGTACCTGTATTATATATTGTGGCCTTTGGACTTCAAAGAAATACAAGTTGCTTATTCCTAACAAAGCTACCTTGCCTCCTGCTACGCACAAAAACCATGGAGTATGTAAGCAAGCCGGTCCACTGCTCCGCCTCCTACATGGATAGATTCGGGGTCCAGGCCAGCCGCGACGACCGTGCTCCGCCTAATCCGCGCAAGTAGCGCCCTCTGCTTAATGAATTCCGATCCACCCACTGATTCGTCCATCGGCTCGTCGTCTAGCTCGACTGGTCTTAGAAATATTTACCCTGTTCCGATCGAGCAGATACGGCCACCTCCTCCCTGTTATCTCTGCCCGTGATCACCAAAATGGGATAAGAATACGGAATAATACACCTGCTTGCATTATTTAACAGTATCCTGCAGCTGACTTGTCAGCTGAACTGAGCATGGGAGGATTAACCGGCCGGGCTAATCACGCTGTCACCACGCACCAACCCCGTGCCCAAATATCTCAAAAAAAAAAAAAAAAAAAGCTGCTGCGGATGCGCACAAAAACCAGATAGGTACGCTTCTTGTTTCGTTGCTTTCACCGGTGCGGCAGAAGAACCAGATGACAAGATCAAAACTAATTGAAGTAGCCACTGTCGATGTACAATTATGTTCGCATGTACGTACCTCCTGCGAGTACGACTGGTCGATACGTACATGTCGATCTCGTGCGCCGAAACTGACGCCTGAACCACACAGGGGATCGATTTATCGCGGGACGAACTAGTACTGTACGCTGAAACTAATAAGCCAGAATTAATTAAGGTCGATAAAAGACCATTTCCGGGTCAATGAACAGATAAGGAAATCCATCGAAAATCAAGTATGCATACAGCTCGATCGAGTGGAACAAATGCTGGTCAGCCTCTGCATGCAGTTGTAGTAGTTCGTGAGGCGATGCTGGTGAATGAACTGTTGCCAACGTAGCTAGAGCGCAAGACGTGCTCCTCGCCAGGCCCAGAATCTTATCATTTTTATCCAACAAGTGTACGGCTCTCCAGGTCGCACGCGCGCTCACGTCGGGTCTGCCCATCGTATGCCACCGTGAAAGCTACTTGTACTCGACGCCGGGCCGATCTCCCGCTCCTCCACACCGATACACGGCCGCTTTACAGCTGAGAGTAGATTGCCCATAGCTGGTCCAACCATATACGGATGTTGCAAGGCACACTGGAAGGTGGCATCCTCCTCCATTGGTACTTACTTCAAATGCGCGTGGTCCAGTCCCGGCCGGAAACGGGTACTACTGTCGTGAAAGTATATCATGTGGAAAAGCGCGCGAATGGAGCGCATCTGGTTCATCGGTTTACACGCGTGAATGCGTGATCAGATCTTGAGCCGGTTCGAATCTGACCGGTACCCACGCCGACGTGAAAGCCAGTAAACCCCAGGTCGATCGATCTCCAGCTTCCTCGCAATGGACACACCCACTTTCCAGCTGCGTCCATCGCCCGAAATGGCCACAAACCCAACCTTGTGCATGCTCATGAGCACATCACTCACTCTTGGTATCACGCTTTTGGGGTGGATTCTTTGAGTGTTACATACTTCTTCCAAATATAAGTAGTAGTTCTTAAAGTTCTCAGGCCATGCATGCATTTCTAAGCTGAACCATCTACAAAGAAAATAAGTAAGAACATCAGAAATTCAAATTGATTTATATTTGTCACAAACTAAATATCATGGAGGCATACTTATATTTGTCACAAATTCAATGTCACAGAGGCATTCTTTTAATTTTATTTTTCGTGAAAAGGCCAACGCCATATACTATTAAAGATATCCAACTCTTTATCTCAAAAAAAAGATATCCAACTCTTACAAAAAAAAATTATACACAAGCCTTGGCTAAATCGACGGAGAAAACCGCATGAGCGGTCCTAAATCTTTCTACACACCTTCACTTAGGTCTCAATTCTTTAAAATTGCACGTACAGGTCCTAAATCTTTAGAATGTGATTCCCATGAGATCCTATTTGGATCTGACTGTTTTGACCGGTGTACGCGGCCACCTTCGCTTTGACCACTGCCACGTTGGCAATATGGTCCAGGAGGGGTACCACACAGATCGTGTGTATTTGGGAAAAAGGCCCTAGGATTGTATTTCTTTCAAGCCATGGTTCCTAGATTATTTTTTGCAAAGAAGAAAGGAGGAGGCCGTCTCTCCTCTCTCCGCACACGCCGAGCTGCTCCAGGTCGCCGCCTCGCAGGCGCGTTGACGCACGACCATGACTTTGCATCTGTCGTGATGTCAAACGATGCTGTGTAGGGCACGCACGTTCTACGTGTATCTTGTAAGATGGTGCGTACCAGCTAGAATCCATCAACCAGCTAGCTTGTATACGTGCGTTTGCTCGATAGAACAAAGTTTTCGATGAGTGTTCGCCGGACGCCCAGGACGTGATACATGCCATGCATCTTGACCGCGACAGAGCGCACCGCGGAAGCCGTGCCGGTGCCAAGGAGGCCGTTGTGCTGTAGGTGCTCGTCGTGCTCCTTCATGCCGGCGCCGTGACTCTCCTGTCGAAAGCGTTGTGTGCACTACTGTCAACACGTGCTTCCAATTGGTGCAGCACGCGTCCAACAGCCACAGCGGCGAGCTCCTCCAGCACATTCCTCGACACTACATGCACGAGATCCTACTGGGCGTCTTCGCCCGCCTGCCTGACAACCGTGAGAGGCCGTGGAGCGTGAGACATGGAGCATGGAGGGAACACTCGCGGCGGCGACCGAGCAGTTGGCTGACGTGTTCGTGTTGTTCCTTGGGACGCTGGCGCTGGGTCCTTCACACGAGCACGACGTTGCCACCTACACGCACATGCAATCAATCCAGAAATACTCCCGACGGAGTAAAAGACAAGTCTGAGCTGCACATGCGCGGGCGCTAGGATTATTTCCAGCTACTCACATGTGAGAAGCCATGGCCATCGAAGACCCCGGATAAGTGGTAGCTGGGCAGCCGAAACTCCTGAGGGGTCCTTTTCTTTAAAAGAAATACAACAACGGGGGTTTATTTGCAAATATAGAGGGTGGCTGGTATTCCACCTAGGCTACACTATCCACGTTTCACTGGTCAACACGGGTCAAAACAATTTAGGACCTCTCATGAACAACTTAAGAAAGATTCAGGACCTAAACGTGCAATTTTAAAGAATCAGGACCAAAGTGAAGGTGAGCGAAAAGAATTAGGATCGCCGGTGTGGTTCTCTCAAATCGACGTCGTCTTCTTTCTACACTCGTTCGTGGCGCGCCTTGTGCAAAGCTCGATGCCACCTCTGGATCTATAAAACACCCTCAGAGTCAGAGTATTGTCGCTGATGCAGCACCTGAAAAGTCAGCCGTTGGCGGCAGAAGATGCCTGCAACAATGATCTAAGGATCGGATCATCGCCCCCGAAGAATAAGACGATAAATACCCTAGATCTGGTCGGATGAACACGAGAAGGCCTTATCTCACTAGCTTCCTGAAAAAGCCGAATCTCGCCATGCTTAGCTGAATGGAGAAAAAGCAAGAAGTTTGAAACATGGAACATCAATTTCCACTCGATCGTCGAAAACCACCTAAACGTAACAAAGATAAATTGGATGTAGTCTGAGCTTTAGAGGACCACCCTTAATTTTTAAAAATACAAAAATAATATTTACAAATTTGATGTAGTCAACTATGTATCCTACACAATGACTAAATCCAGTTTTTTATTTGAAATTTTGAAACATGATATTTAAATTTTAGCTAGGCCTCCATCTGGAATTTTCTGAACTAAATTGGTGACTTCTGAACATAATTGATATCTCCAAATAAGTTACTAGCATAAGTCCAAGAATACAGGTAGAAGAAAGACTACCCTTTCATTCATTCATGTATATACACGAACGTATCTCTATCTCAAGTCGCAGTTGTTATGATGAATCAAAAAGGGAGTGTCTAGATCTCAGGCGCCTGAGAACTAGTTATGTCTAAGTCGCTGATGTCATCCTAATATTTGTGCTAATTCTCAGTTGCAACCTAGTTGCAACTCATAAGATTTGTACTAGTTCTCAGTTACAACCTAGTTGTAACTCATTAAATTCTCAGTTACACCCGACTTGCAACTCATGTGTAACTTTCATTTTACATGAATCACGAGGTAAATCAAACGGTGAAAGAGGCGACTGAGACTTAAGAAGTTCTCAGGCGACTGAGAACTAGCAAATCCGAATCAAAAATAGGAACAGCACACTTGCCAACGTCAAAAAAAATCGTAGCAAATCCAACCTACTACAAAGCCGTCGTCACCCGCAACGACCAGACCCGCGCCTCGCCGTCAAAGCTCGCGCTGCACACCCTCCACTCCTCGTCGCTGTCGTCGTCGCCGTCTCCTCCCTGCCGTCGCTTCTGCGTCGGAACGAGTGCCACCGCCACGGAACGGACCGCGCTGCCGTGCCCGTCGATGACGGCGACGCACGTGTGGCCCCGGCCGTCCTTCTCGCGCCGCCAGGCCCGGACAGTGTGGTCCGCCGACCCGCTGACCACCATGAGCCCGTCGTTCCCCGCGCACGCGACGGAGAGCACGGCCTTGCGGTGGCCCCTGAGCGCCCCGATCGCGACCATGTGGCTGGCGCTGTCCTCCCGCTCCCACACGACGACGCAGCGGTCGTTGCCGCCCGAGTAGAGCATCTGCCCCCCGCAGCCGACGGCCACGGCGTTCACCGCCGCCGTGTGGCGGGAGAGGGTGGCGACCAGATAGTAAACCGGCTTCTTGCTTTGCCGTTTCGTCTTGTCGGACACCGGCCTGGGCGCCCAGACACGGACGCGCCGGTCGGCGGAGCCGGTGTACACGGTGCCGTCGGGCGCGGCCGCGACCGCGTTGACGGCGTCGTCGTGCGCCGGCAGCGACTGCAGGCAGCGGAGCGACGGGATGGCCCACACCTTGAGCGTCTTGTCCCAGGAGACGGAGAAGAGGAGGCGGCCGTCCGCGGAGGCGGCGACGCCCGACACGGCGTCGGCGTGCTGTATCCAGAGGCGGCGGTGGTGGCGGCGCACGGCGACGTGGTTGGACGGGACCGGGAAGCGCCGGAGCCGGTCGGAGACGGTGGGCAGCGCGGCGGCGAGGCGGATCCGGGATGGGGAGCGCGAGGAGACCCGCCAGAGACGGAGCATGCCGTCCTGGTGGCCCGTCACGGCCTTCCCGCCGTGCACGTGCGCCACGCACTTGACGGCGCCCGCGGTGGCCGTGTCGTCCGCCGAGTCGGAGGTGGAGGTGGCCTCCAGGGTGGAGATGTCGTGGAGGGACACGGAGGTTGGCCGTGCGAGGACGAAGCCGTTGCGGGAGGAGTCCGTGGCCGGCGCGACGGCGGCGGCTGCGGTTGATGGAGTGGTCGTCGCGGATGTGGGCGGAGGGAGCAGCGTGGCGAGGTGGGTGAAGGAGGCGGCATTCGTGGTGGCGGCGGAGAGGGAAGGGAGGGAAGGGAGGGAGGTGGAGGAGGAGGCCTCCGACACCGCGGCCGCGGCGGCGGAGGAGGAGGTCGAGACCGTGGAGGAGGAGGAGGAGGCAGTGGACGAACCCAGCTTGTTGCTGCTCCCGTCGCTGTCGCCCGCGGCGGCGGCTTTGGCGGTGGTGGCCATGCAGAGCCGCGGGAGGAGCTTCATCCGTCCGGAGCGTCCGTTCCCGGCTGGAGTGAAATGCGATGTGCGTGTTCGATCGGCCCCTAGCTCGGGCTGGGTTGGAGCCTATTTGTACGCGCGCGCGGGGGAGGAGGGACCAGCCTGAATCGGACGGGTCTGGGTGGAACTGCCACGCGTGCAAGGAGGCTGGTCGAGCCGGGACATGAGCCGTCTGTAGCACTCGCTTTGACAGCTCGTGACAAGGTGTCGGGGCTGTGTATGGCTGGCTGCTGCTAGTCGCGGTCGCCTCCCGTTCGCGTCAACGTGCTCGATCGCTACAGCAAACCAGATAGTACTATCAATCACGCGCGCGGCCGGCAGTTTCCACCATCTCGCTTCTCTCGCTCTCCATGAACAGAGTCGGTTGGCGAGTTGTTCGCGTCAGGAAAGGGCCGCCGGCCGATTGTGCAGTGTTGGGTGAGGCTCTCTCTGCTGATCTGCAAACTGCAAACTGCGAATGTGCGTGCAGACATCGAGCCACTCAAGTATGAGGAGGACACAGGTACAGTACACACTTGCTGGAACTTCTTTTCGGTGTGCGTGGGATGGGACGCTGTATGGAACTCCTGCTCTTCTTTTCCTTGTCTCCATCCCATGTCAAAGTATCGGGACTCGGGACGTCGGCGTTTCTCTGCCTACAGCTATGAGGCTAGCCAGCTACAGATTAAACATGTCACAGCGCGTGACCTCTTTTCTTTTCTTAAATGGACGGCGGAGCTTCGTCTCGAAAATAAGAAAAAGAAAAGCTAGACCTCTCTCTGCTGCCATAAAGTTTCTTATTATGCTACTCCATTAGAAACGGGAACTGAATCATGTCCATTTCTGTCTTTATTTCTGAGAGATGCCTGTGTTTGGTCTACTCACGGCAACGCAATGTCAACTCGTTCCTGAAAGAACCGCTAAAGCCAATGTCTGGTATCAGCAAGCTACAATGCTCGGAATTAAACTGGTGTTTAGATTCACCCACCATGCATGTGAAGAAAAGCTAGCGGCTGTCTGACATCGAGAATAAAATCTTTACAAACTGCCAGTGGACAAAAAGGTTACTGGTATAGACAAAAATCATCGGAAAATAAAAAAACAGGTTCACGACAAATGCTTGGCAGCTTACGACGTTTAGAACGACAATTTTGTATGTATCGGTACTCCACCGTGCTACTCCACATGCTGGTTTTGCAGTAGTTAATTAACAGGGAGGGAAAGAAGAAGCGCACTTGAAGAGCTAATTATGCTCCAAAAGAATCTACCTGGCCCAACATGTGCTACCAAAGGTGGGTGATTAGCACAACATTATCTCACTAATGCAGGGAAAGGTCGAGCACATGCAAATCCCAACCAATTCATACGGTGTAAAGCAAAAGCGGAGCATCATAAAAGGCAAATGGAAGATACATTGTCCTTTCTTTGCCCCCCTAACCAGTTCTTTACTCCTGGGTGCTTCACTTTGCGTATAATACTATTAAGAAGGTTTTAAGCAGGCCCGGCTAAGATCATGTCTGATGCCTCCTAGTCCTTGTCAGACCCGTAGTCGTAGCCGACCTACAATGCAACAAAACCATTCTAATAGCTACTTTTTGTCAGATCATGATAACGAAACCATTCTAGCAGTATGCTATTAGCCTAATATTCAGCTCAGATCTCAAAATGTTCCACGTTCTGCGGAGATGATTGTCAAACAAATGCCTAGGATTGAGCAGGGAGGCCGCAAAAACTATGTTGGAGCTGTAGATATACTCCATTTGAGTGAGTGGAGATGCAGCAAAGAATATATGATCTTGTCACCGCCGCCGCCGCCGCCTGGTCTGTTTCTTGTCACTACACTCTATCAGCTTTTCTGCGTGTGCTCAAACAAATCGGGGACTATGTCTAGTGTTAATTAAACATGGTCACGCACTTGATATTTTTGTGAAAGCCTCCCATGCGTGAGCCGTCACTTGCGCGTTAATTAGTTATATTATGAGCACATTTGTCACTTGTGAGAGTGACGAGAGAGGCATATCGCAACGTTGGCAAGTGGCCGGTACACTTGTATATGCACTGACATCAGTGTACTATACAGTCCACGAGGGCTGGCTAATCGAAGGCCGCCACCTGTGCGCGCGTGTCGTCGTCAGCTGTCTCGGCCGGCTTGGACGATCGTGGCGACGGCCGGCGACGTGCTCACGGATCGAACTGGTCGTCTCTAATGGATAGGATATATAGGAGCAGTAAATCAAAATTTAGTTAGATCGTGCGTATGTACGTGAGAGTGACGTACGTCCTGGCCGTCAGATCGGCGAGCAGAAGCTGGGAAGAGATCGGACGATGATGCTCGTGGTCCAAATTAAATCTGCTCGCACCATCCTTTAGCGCAAAAGGCAAAGGCAATATTCGTTGCATGCCACCACAAGCAAAGGGCTTGTACCGCGCGCGATTCTACCTGGGCACAATCTGGGAGCAGAGTTTACGCTATGGATAATGGATCTACTACTGCAACTGCAAACAAAATTCAGTGAACGAATCATCATCAAACAAAAGTGAGACTCTCGATGCATATACGCGGTACCACTGATCTTTTCATTCCCGGCAAGATCTAATGGCTCTCGTCGATATGATTGTGCCTGGTGAGATATTTGCCTCCGATCACATCCATGCGCGTCCACAGCCTTCCAGGTGGCGAGCTCGGGAGCGGTTGGTTCAGGAGCTGCATCGAGTAGATATAGGGACCCTGGAACTTGTCCCATCAACGAGCACGGAGAAGAGAAAGAAGACTCCGGTGGGGCTAGCGAGCTGCAGATCGTCGCGGCGGTCGCTCGATTGATCGTGGATGCGTCCATGTGCGCGAAAGCTCAGGTAGGCCATGGCGAGGAACGAGGAGCGGACACCTGGCGCGACCCTGCTGGCTCGTTGGACGCGCGAGGCGTCCCGAGAGAGATGACGGGTCGCTTTTTCGTTTCTAGCATCGCATCATAGCTCCCGCTAGCTGCTGGTCAGAGGTTTGCTAATAGCCCGCCTTTTTTCCAGGGGAAGATTGTGAGGAGAGTGATCGGTGTGCCATGATGCCCTTGATCGATTATGGGAGTATTTGGTTGTCAAATGGTTTTGTCGAGGAAAAAATCTTGTCTGGAAAGAATGTCGTCTTTGCATCGAGTCCCACCTAATCTCGAAATAAGCTTTCGTCTAACTTTACAAATAAAGCAAACATCCATACAAAGTACCACAGTAGTTCAGCACACACACACACACAACAACAACAACCAGCCTGGAAGGCAGAACAACCCCCAAACACACACTGAGCAAACATCAACTACAAGAGGCCAAACGAGCGGGGGCCCTCAAGCCGTAGATGCTCAAGAGCGGGATGGTGGTGGAGCGGGATGGTGCTGGTCAGATGTTTGCTAATTGCCTGCCTTTTTTCCAGGGGAAGGTGATGATGTCCCTTGATCGATTATGGGGGTTTCTGGTTGTCAAATGGTTTTGTCCAGGGAAAAAACTTGGCTGCTGAAAAGAGGGACGTCTTTGCATCGAGTCCGACCTAGCAAATTGCCCGTAGTTTCGTATCTACCAGTTGGTTTGATTCAGCGCTGAAGAAATCAAGAACGAACGCGTGTCTTTGGAGAATACGTACGTACGCGAAACTAGGCATCATAGCTGCCGCTGCTGGTCAGAGTGCGAAAAGAAGTTTGTTAATTACTTGTCTTTTTTCCAAGGGGAAGATTGAGGTGGGAGTCATCGGTGTGTCATGATGCCCCTGAATCCCTCGTCGATTATGGGAGGTTTTGGTTGTCAAATGGTTTTGTCCAGGGAAAAATCTTGGCTGGAAAAAGGAAGTCTTTCGATCGAGTCAAACTTTTTTTTGATGAGGACGTTTTATCATTTAAGAATCTTAATATTACACTCACGCCTGTATAATTAAGATGCGTACATCCGATCAAACCCAATCATCAGAGAAACTGCAACGATGCCTAAGGTGATGACAGACCAATCCAAGATTACGCTCAGCCGTGTTGGATAAAAGTTTAATCTCCCGCCGTGTCCTCCAACAGTATATACATCTTCATAAACAGGACGTAATGCTCCACCATGAACGGAGAGTAAATATGCACCAAGAGATAACCTACATGAGAGAAACAAATTATCAATAAATAGCTTGTCATCTCAACATAGCCATACTGACCACTCCGGCCCTAAAAAGTAGTTTAAACCTATGATCCACACTATTTAGTCATGCCATAATTGTTTGCAACACTGTGTGATGGGTATAAGGTAGAACATATCTAGTTGTCTGGCTATATAGATCTAGCAAAATTTGCACTCGAAAAATAGATGTTTGATAGTCGCGTCCTGATGGGAGAAGACACATTTTTACTTCCATGTCAATCGTGTTTCGATAGAAGCACTAAAGCTAATGTTCAGAACTAAATTAGTGTTTAGATCTTAAGAAAGGCTACTGGCTGTCTGATATCGAGAATAAAATCTTTACAAACCGGCAATGGACAAAAAGGAACTGCTGTAGACAAAAATCATCAACAAAAAACAGGTTAACGATAGCAGCTTACCAAGACAATATTGTATCAGTACTCCACCAGTGCTACTATATAAAACCGCCTCCACAGGCTGGTTTATTTCTCTGTACTTAACAGAGAGGGAAAGAGGCGCACTTCAAAGAGCTAATGCTCCAAAAGAATCAATCTTGTCCAACGTGTGCAGCCAATAGTTGGTGATTAACACAACATTATCTCCGTAATGCAGGGAAAGGTGAGTGCAAATCCCAACCAATTCATATGGTGTAAAGCAAAAGCATAGCATCATAAAAGGAAAATCAAGTTCCCCAACAAGTTCTTTACATTGGCCATTCTTGGTTCCCCAACAAGTTCTTTACTCTCGGTGCTTCACTTTACGAAATATTTAAAAGGTTTTAAGCAGGTTCCTGGTCCCTTGCCAGCCATGTGTGGCCAACTTGCAAAATCATTCTAATAGCTAGTGCTATTTTCTCTCTTTTTGCCATGATAAAAAATTATTCTAGGAGTATGTCATTAGCTTAATGTTCAGCTCAGATCTCACAATGTTCCACGTTCGCACGCAGAGATGATTGTCAAACAAATGCCTCCAATGGCGCGCAGGGTGGTGCAGTATATTATTTGAGTGGAGATGCAGCAAAGAATATATGTTCTCGCCGCAGTTGTTGTTGCTACTGTCCGTGTCGTTCTGTTTCTTGTCACACTCTATCGGCTTTTCCTGTGTGTGCTCAAACAACGGTTTTTCTAGATATTAGACATGTGATTTTTATTTATGTCTCGATCGTCTCTTTCACCATTAAATATACCTTGCAGCTCGTGCAATATAAGAGTTTCATATGAGTTACAACTACGTTATAAATGAGAATTTAATGAATTGCAACTTGTAACTGAAAATAGTAGAAATTTTATGCACAAAATTGTATGATGATGTCAGCGACTTAGACATAACTAAAAATCAGACGTCTAATATGTAGAGCTCCCCTCAAACAAATCGGGGACTATGTCTAGCGCGTGATCGTTAATTAAACCTGGTCACGCACTTGATATTTTGTGAAGGCCTCGATCCCACGTGAGCCGTCACTTGTGCGCTTATTAGTTATTGCTACTATTAGCGTATTTGTCAGTCGTGAGAGAAGCAGATCGCAACGTTGAGCAAGTGGCTGGTACACTTGTATATGCACTGACATCAGTGTACTACACTCCTGCAGATAGATACAGTCCACGGGGTGTGATTAATCGGAAGACGCCACCTGTGCAGGTCGTCGTCACCTTGTCTCGTCTTGGACGATCGTAGCGACGGCGACGTGCTCACAGCTCACGAACTGGTCGTCTTCCTGCATAGGATACGAGTAAGAGTAACCATAGATCTTGCGTACGTGAGCGTGACATACTCTCGGTTGCCCGGGGCCCCGGGCGGGCGGAGAGCAAGATCGGCAAGCAGAGAGGCGGAAAGCTCGGACGATGATGCTCGTGGTCCAAGCGCTACTGCTCACACCATCGATTCTTTAGCGCCAAAAGGCAAAGGCGATGTTCGTTGCATGCTGAAGCAAAGGTCTCGTAACCGCCGCGCGCGATTCTACTGCTGCGATCTGGGAGCAGAGACCAGAGTTCACGCTACTGCAAACAGAATTCAGTGAATGAATCATGGAGGGAAAAGTGAGCCGCTCGATTCACATAAAGATCTAATGGCTCCGGTCCTATCGATATGACTGTGTCTGGTGTGATATTTGCCTCCGGTCGCATCCATGCAACCATGGGCCTTCCAGGTGGCGAGCTCGGGAGCGGTTGGTTCAGGAGCTGCATCGAGTAGCTAGGGACCCTGGAACTCGTCCCATCAACGAGCACCGAGAAGAAAGAGGACTCCATACTCTGCCATCGGTACGGTGGTCGGTGGGGCTAGCTAGCTGCAGATCGTCGCAGCGGTTGCTCGCTCGATCGATGGTGGGCGACCACGGCACGGATGCGTCCATGTACGCGAAAGCTCAGGTAGGCCACAACAGACGACGTGGAACTCGATTTTTCTTAGTCATCTTCATGTAGCTGATATGATATATATATTCATCAATAACCATGTAATTCATCAATAGAGGTTGTTGCAGCGTACGTGGCTATTTTCGGGAAACTATTTCTTTCCTCTTCTCCTAAATTGATTATATGTATGCTTGCAAGGGATCGATTAATTATATAAATACATCCTGAATTATATGTTTGAATTATAGTGAAACACAAAACGAAAAAGAAACGAAATGGCAAAAAAAAATATACACAATCTCTGCCGCGGCAGAAAACCTTTTAGTCCCGGGTGGTGTTACGGCCCGGGACTAGAGGGTTTCCGCCCCCCGCGGCGCTGAAACAGCCACGTGGCTGTTATCAGTCGCGGTCTATAGCGAGCCGGGACTAGAGGGGGGGGGGGGCTCTAGTCCCGTTTTCGCAGTCCCGGGCCCAAAACCGGGACTAGAGCCAGTTGCGGCCCGGGACTGGAGACCCTTTTTCCACCAGTGGAACGACTATTTTCCAGTCGAGTTCTCAGCCGAGAAGTAGCAGGGCAGGCTCGGGACAGCTCGCCGATGCCCTTTTCGGCGAGCTCGCTAGCAAGCATCACCGTGAGCTAGGCCAGCAGCTCGAGCATGCACGGGCAGGAGGGCGTGCTCGCACAGGCGAGTTCACTGTCGCCGACGCCCGTTCTGGCGAGCTCACTAGCAGCACCGGTGTTTGGCGAGAACAGCCAGGAGGAAGGGAAGGGCGACAATGGCGGCAACAGCGTGAATTGGGCGGTGATGGCGACAACACGGCTAGGGTGGCGGCGCGCGCGCGAGATGGAGGGCGGCGGCAACAGCGCGGCCTAGATGGCGGCCGCGACGCAAGTTAGGCAGTGGCGACGGCGTGACTTGGGTAGCGGCGGCACGTCGGTGAAGGAGGAGTAGAGAGAGGAGAGTGTGGGGGAGAGAGAGAAACGGTGGGTGGGTGCCGGGACCACATTTTTTGGGCCTCTATTTCACTAACTATGGATCACCCGGAGGAAACAAGGCAAATCCGGCGTTCCTAGGGCGTTCCAAGCGCCCCGAGATCGGCCTTGGAATGCTGGATAAAAACGGCCAAAAAATCATCATGGGAACGCCTTCTAGGAACACTAGGGTTATTTTTTGTAAATCCGAATAAAAAACGTTCTAAAAATGGCCTCCTGAAAATACTAGTGAAGATGCTCTAATGCTCCAAAAGAATCTATATCTGGTTCCACATGTGTTGCCAAAGGTGGTGATTAACACAACATTATCTCAGTAATGCAGGAAAAGGAGAGTGAAAATCCCAACCAATTCATATGGTGTAAAGCAAAAGCATAGCATCATAAAAGGAAAAATCAAAGATACATTGCCCATTGGTTCCCCAACAAGTTCTTTACTCTCGGTGCTTCACTTTACAAAATATTTAAAATGTTTTAAACAGGCGAGCCATGTGGCCAACTTACAAAATCATTCTAATAGCTACTATTTTCTCTCTTTTTGCCATGATAAAAAAATATTCTAGAAGTATGTCATTAGCTAATATTCAGCTCAGATCTCAAAATGTTTCACGTTCGCAGGCAGAGATGATTGTCAAACAAATGCGCCCCCAATGGCGCGCAGGGTGGTGCAGTATATATTTGAGTGGAGATGCAGCAAATAATATATGTTCTTGTTGTCGTTGTTGTTATTGTTGTCTCTGTCATTCTGTTTCTTGTCACGCTCTATCAGCTTTTCCTGCGTGTGCTCAAACGGGTTTTATTAAAAATCAGGTGCCTGATTTTTATTTATATCCCAATTGTCTCTTTTACATTAAATAAATCTTGCAATTCGTGCAATGAAAAAGTTACATATGAGTTACAACTAGGTTGTAAATAAGAATTTAATGAATTGCAACTAGGTTGCAACTGAAAATGGTAGAAATTTTATACACAAAATTGTATGATGATATCAGTGACTTAGACATAACTAAAAATCAGACTCGCCTGGTATCTAGACGCTCCCCTCGAACAAATCGGGGACTATGTCTAGCGTTAATTAAACATGGTCACGCACTTGATATTTTGTGAAAGCCTCGATCCCATGTGAGCCGTTACCGGCGTTTTAATTAGTTATTACTACTAGTAGCGAATTTGTCACTCGTGAGAGACGCAGATCGCAACGTTGAGCAAGTGGCCGGTACACTTGTATATACACTGATATCAGTGTACTACACACCTGCAGATACAGTCCACGGGGGGTGATTAATCAGAGGCCGCCACCTGTGCGAGTCGTCGTCATCCTGTCTCCCCCTGGACGATCGTAGCGACGGCGACGTGCTCACGGATCGAACTGGTCGTCTCTCGTGAATAGGATATACGAGCAGTAACCAAAATTTAGTTACATCTTGCGTACGTGAGCGTGACATGGCCGGGTGACGGGTGTTGAGCAAGATCGGCGGGAAGATCGGACGATGATGCTTGCGCCATCCTTCAGCGCCATAAAAGGCAAAGACAATATTCGTTCCATGCTAGCTGAAGCAAAGGTCTCGATATCGTACTATTGCAATCTGGTTGCAGAGTTCACGCTATGGATCTACTGCTGCCATGCAAACAAAATTCAGCGAACGAATCATGGAACAAAAGTGAGACCCTCGATGCGTATACGCGGCACCACTGATCTTTTCGTTCCCGGCAAGATCTAATGGCTCTGGTCCTGTCGATATGATTGTGCCTTCTGTGATATTTGCTTCGGGTCGCATCCATGCAACCATGGCCTTCCAGGTGGCGAGCTCGGGAGCGGTTGGTTCAGGGGCGGCAGCGAGTAGCTAGGGACCCTGGAACTCGTCCCATCAACGAGCACGGAGAAGAAAGGAGGGCTCCATTGTCCATATATCGGTGCGGTGGGGCTAGCGAGCGAGCTGCAGGTCGTCGCGGCGGTTGCTCGATCGATCGTGGGCGACCACGGCACGGAGGCGTCCATGTGCGCCAAAGCTCGGGTAGGCCATGGCGGAGAAAGAGGAGCGAACACCTGGCGCGACCCTGCTGGCTCGTTGGACGCGAGAGACGTCCCGAGAGAGATGACGGGTCGCTTTTTCGTTTCTAGCATCGTATCATAGCTCCCGCTGCTGGTCATAGGTTTGCTAATTGTTTGCCTTTTTTCCAGGAGAAGATTGTGGTGGGAGAGCGATCGGTGTCATGATGCCCCTGATTATGAGGGTTTGTCAAATGGTTTTGTCTGAGGGAAAAGAACTTGGCTCCTGGAAAGAGGGTCGTCTTTGCATCGAGTCCGACCTAATTGCCCATTGATTCATCGCTGAAGAAATCAAGAACGAACGCGTGTCTTTGGAGAATACGTATGTACTCCGTACTGGTAGTGTTGGAGGTCGTTTGGTATCCATCATTTAAGCTTAGAATCCTAAAATTTATTCTGCAATTTCATTTATACATTGTTTGGTTGACACGAAATTGAGTTGTCATTTCATTTGACAAATCCATTGAAATATCCCTATGTGTAAACCTAATTCCTATATCAGACCTATCATTTTCAAATTCCAATGGCAGCCAAACATGTGAATGTTTTTAGACTCATAATATAAATAAAATAAATCCATGTATTCATTTTATTTCTACTAAATGAAATGAATACCTGAATGCCAAACAATCTCTTAGTTGTTTTCGTCAGAGTGCAAAAAGAAGTTTGTTAATTGCTTGTCTTTTTTCCAAGGGGAAAATTATGAGGAGAGTGATCGGTGTGTCATGATGCCCCTGAATCCCTGGTCGATTATGAGAGGTTTGGGTTGTCAAATGGTTTTGTAGGAAAATCTTGGCTGGAAAGAGGAGGTCTTTCGATCTGAGTCAATCTTTTTTTTTTGATAAGGACGCTTTATTATTGAAGATTCTCAATATTACACTCGGGTCTGTATAGTTAAGATGCGCACCTCCCGTCAAACCCATTCATGAAAACTAGATTTTTTTAAAAGACGCAATACAAGTAATCATCAATGAAACTGCAAAGACGCCTAAGGTGATGACGGACCAATCCGAGATTATGCTGTCAGTCGTGTTGGATAAAAAAAATCAATCCCCCGCTATGTTCTCCGACAATATAGACATCTTCATAAACAAGCCGCAATGATCCACCATGAACGGAGAGTAGTTGTGCCCACGAAATAACCTACATGAGAAAAAACAAATTATCAATAAATAGCTTGTCATCTCAACATAGCCATAATGATTATAAGCGCTCTAACCCTAAAAAATAGTTTAAACCTATGATCCACACTATTTAACCAATTGCCATAATTGTTTGCAACATTGTGCGATGGGTATAAGGTAGAACATATCTATTTGTCTGGCCATATAGATCTAGCAAAATTTGCACTTGAAAAATAAATGTTTGATAATCCCGTCCTGATAGTAGAAGACACATTCTTTACTTCCATATCAATCGTGTTTCGAAAGAAGCACTAAAGCTAATGTTTAGAACTAAATTAGTGTTTAGATCTAGCGTGCATGCTCAGAAAAGCTGCTGGCTATCTGATATCGGATGTCCCTCAAGGGACACTGGCGGTCCGATATCGAGAATAAAATCTTTACAAACCGGCAATGGACAAAAGGGTAACTGCTGTAGACAAAAATCATCAACAAAAAACAGGTTGGCGACAAGTACTTAGCAGCTTAACATGTTAAAAATGACAATATGGTAACAATACTCCACCTTGCTACTATATAAAAGGAAAAGGATTCACCTTCCTCGGGGGATCGAACGAAAGGATCCCCCGGGTCATAGCTAGCTAGCGCTAATTGGAGGGCCCACCCACACGCGTTCAGTTCCTTGCGTGTGGGCTTCTTCCTCCGCTTTTTACGACGCATGTTGCTGCGGCCACGACCTGCCGCGCGCTGCTCTGCCGTCCGCCGATGCTCCGCCGCCGCGCAACCGCCACCATGGCCTTGCTACGCGCCGCTGGGACGCCATTGTACGACGCCCCGGCCGCACGACACCATGGCCTTGCTGCGCCGCCGCCGCGCAACTACCATCGTGGCCAGACTAGGCCGTCGGATCCCGGCCTCCGTCGCCGCATAGCCGCCACCGCAGCCGGACTAGGCCGCCGAAGCCCGGTCTCCGCCGCTACACGCCTTGGAGCCTACCGCCACACCCAACTAGATCTCGTCGGAGGCGCCCGAAAAAAGACGGTGGTGCTTCCCGTTGTCGCCGGAGATAGACTTCACTGTGGAGGTGCTCCTACGGTGTGGAGCGGCCATGGCTGTTGCGACCATGACGTGGCAACACACAGCCATGGTCCCGGTGACGTTGGTGGTGTTTGCTGCTTGCTACTTTTGTGGTTGTGTTTGCTACGAGCGTTTTGCTACCTTAGCATATTATTTTGCTATGTATTCATATATTTTTTGCTATTTTCGTGTAATTTTTTTGCTACAACCAATCTCTACAGTTTTGCTACGAGATCTCCGGCGGGGGAATATCTGGTGATGTCTCCGACGATATCCCTTTTGCTACATTAGAGAAAATATTTGCTACAATCGTTTTGTGGTTTTGCTACAATAACGCAAAGTTTTTGCTACACGGTCTCCGGCGAAAGTCTCCGGCGAGTCTCCGGTGAGGTCGGGTTTGCTATTTAGCACAAATTTGTTGCTACACGGTCACCGGCGAGGTCTCCGGCAAAATCCCCGGCAAGGTCTAGTCTATTTTTCTATTTCTTGGGCGAAACTATTTTTTGCTACATGTAGCAAAAGCGAGCCTATTTGTAGCAAATGGGTACGTTTGTAGCAAAAACGGGATTTTGAACGAAAAGGAGGACACGTGGTTGGCTGGGGACCCAGGATAAAAAGCACAAAACCCCCGTTGGACGCCTAGTACTGTCCTATATAAAACGCCTCCACATGCTGGTTTTGCTGTACGTAAGGAAGGATGGGCACTTAAAAGAGCTAATGCTCCAAAAGAATCTATTTGGTCCCGTGTCCAGCCAATAGTTGGTGATTAACACAACATTATCTCATTAATGCAGGGAAAGGTGAGTGCAAATCCCAACCAATTCGTATGGTGTAAAGCAAAAGCATAGCATCATAAAAGGAAAATCAAAGATACATTGTCCATTCCTGGTCACTCTCCTCGGTGCTTCACTTTACGAAATATTTAAAAGGTTTTAAGCAGGTTCCTGGTCCCTTGCCAGCCATGTGGCCAACTTACAAAATCATTCTAATAGCTACTATTTTCTCTCTTTTTGCCATGATAAAAAAAAACTAGGAGTATGTCATTAGCGTAATATTCAGCTCAGACCTCAAAATGTTCCACGTTCACACGCAGAGATGATTGTCAAACAAATGCCTCCAATGGCGCGCAGGGTGGTGCAGTATTATATATTTGAGTGGAGATGCAGCAAAGAATATATGTTGTTTCTGCCGCCGCCGTTGTTGCTGCTGTCCGTGTCGTTCTGTTTCTTGTGATCACACTCTATCAACGTGCTCGAACAAATCTGAGCGTCTTGATTATACTGTGTTTTTCAAAAAAAAAAAAAAACAGGAACTATTTCTAGCGGGTTATTGTTACTTAAACATGTCACGCATGCACTTGATATTTTGTGAAGGCCTCGATCCTGTGAGCCGTCACCTACAGTATTATTTCCTCCATTTTAAAATATAATAATTATAAACCAATGTATCTAGACTTTTTTAGTAGATAGGTTCACTTAACTATGAGATGAATGTACATACTAAAAAAATCTTTTTTTTTTATAAACCTAAAACATCTTATATTTTGAATCGGGTACGTGAGCGTGACGTGGCCGGGTGTTGAACAAGATCGGCGGGAAGATCGGACGATGATGCTGCAAACAGAATTCAGCGAACGAATCAAGGAACAAAAGTGAGACTCTCGATGCATATACGCGGTAGCACAGATCTTTTTATTCTCGGCAGGATTTAATGGCTCTCGTCCTGTCGATATGATTGTGCCGGGTGTGTGTGATATTTGCCTCAGATCACATCCAGGTGGCGCGCTCAGGAGCGGTTGGTTCAGAGGCTGCATCCAGTAGCTATGGGCCCTGGAGGCTGGAACTCGTCCCATCAACGAGCACGGAGAAGAAAGAAGACTCCATTGTCCATATATATACTCCGTGCTCATTGTCAAATGGTTTTGTCGAGGGAAGAATCTTGCCTGAAAAGAGGGTCGTCTTTCATCGAGTCCGACTTTTTTTCTTCAATAATAAGGACGTTTTATTATTTAAGAGTGGCCTCTGCATAATTACGGCACACAGCCGGTCAAATCCATTCGTGACAATAGAGAAATTTTAAAAATGCACAATGCAAGTAATTATTAGAGAAACTACAAAGATGACCAATCCAAGATTACAATGCCATCTACTCCCTCTGTTTTAAAATATAAGATGTTTTAGGTTTGTATAGAAAATGTATTTAGATCTATTTTAGTGTGTAGATTCACTCTAAATATGAATGAACCTACGTACCAAAAGAAGTATAAATACATTTGCTTCACAAAGCTAAACCATCTTATATTTTAAAACGGAGAGAGTATGTTGGATAAAAATATCGCTCGCCATGTCCTCTAACCGTGTAGACACCTCCAAAAACAGGCCGAGATGCTCCATGCACTGTTGAGACAACCATGAACGAAGTATAGCTGTGCACCTGTAGATATAACTTGTATAAGAAAAAATTATCAATAAATATCTTGTCATTTCTGCATAGGCATACTGACCAAATAACGACAAGGCTCCAACCCTAATAACTAATTTAAACCAATGATCCACACCATTGAGCCAATTGCCATAATTGATTGCAACACTGCATGGTGGCTATAATGTAGAACCTATCTAGATGACCGGCCATATAGGTCTACCAAATTTGTATCCAAAAAATAAGTGTTTGATAGTCTTGCCTTGATGGCAGAAAACACATATTTTACTTCCATACTAATCAAAAGAAGCGCTAATGCTAGTTTTCGGAACTAAATTGGTGTTTAGATCCACCATGCATGCTCAAAAAAGCTACTGGTTGTTTGATATCGAGAATAAAATCTTTACAAACCGACAATGGCCAAAAGGGTAACCGGTGCAGACAAAAAACATAGAAAAACAAGACGATGACAAACACTTATATAAAACCGCCTCCAGAGGCTGGTTCTGTTGTACTCCCTCTGTTTTAAAATATAAGATGTTTTAGGTTTGCGAAGAGAGTGTATCTAGATCTTTTTAGGTATAGATTCGGAGGGAGTAGTTAACAGAGATGGAAAGAAGCGCACTTAAAAGATCTAATCAGCTAATGCTCCAAAAGATTCTATATGACCCAGCGTGTGCTGCCAATAGTTGGCGATTAACACAAGATTATCTGACTGATGCAGGGAAAAGTTGAGTACAGGCAAATCCTAACCAATTCATATGGTGTAAAGAAAAAGTAGAACATCATAAAAGGCAAATGAAAGATACATTATTGTCCATTCCTTGTTCCCCAACGAGTTCCTTACTCTCGGTGCTTCACTTTAAGAAATATTTAGAAGGTTTTAAGCAGGTTAAGGCCATGCCTCTGCCACCTCCTGGTAACTTGATCATTCTAATAGCTCCTATTTTTTTCTCCTTTTGCCATGATAAAAAAACCATTCTACGAGTATGTCCTTAGCTTAATATTCAATTCAGATATCAAAATGTTCCACATTCACATGCAGAGATGATTGTCAAACACATGCCTCCAATGGCGCAGGAGGCTGTAAAAACAATGTCATGGAGCTGTGGTGTAGCATATTTGAGTGGAGATGCAGCAAAGATATAATATTACCCCCTCGGTCCTAAATCAGGATGTCACAAAATTTATTTGTATTTGAGTGAATCTAGACATGTTTTAGGGTGTAGATACATCCAAATTTTATCAAATCTAGAACATTTTTTTTAGAACATTTAGGACGAAGAGAGTATATATTATTGTTGACGTTGTTGTTGTTGTTGTTGTTGTTGTTGTTGTTGTTGTTGTTGTTGTTGTTGTTGTTGTTGTTGTTGTTGTTGTTATTGTTGTCGTTGTCGTTCCTGTTCTTGTCAGACTACTTCAGTTTTCCTTGCGTGTGCTCAAACAAATCAGGACTGTGTCTATGACAAAGTGGTGCTAACGTTAATTAAACATGGGCAGGCACGCACCTGATATTTTGTGAAAGCCTCCCGTGTGATCGGTCACTTGTGCGTTAATTAGTGTTACTAGCACATTTGTCACTTGTCACTTGTGAGATAAGCAGATCGCAACTTTGGGAAAGTGGCCGGTACACTTGTACATCAGTGCACTACATCTGCAGGTATAGTCCACGGGGGTGTGATTAATTGGAGGCCGACACCTGTGCGCGTAGTCGTCAGCCTGTCTCGGCTTGGACGATCGTAGCGACGGCGACGTGCTCACGGATGGAGCTGGTCGTCTCCCATGAATAGGATAGGCACGAGCATTAACCAAAATTTAGTTAGATCTTTGCGTACGTGAGCGTGACGTCCGTCCGTCCTGGCAGGGTGTTGAGGTAGCCAGATCGGCGTGCAGAAGCGGGAAGATTGGACGATGATGCTCGTGGTCCAAGGGCTATATACTGCTCGCACAATCCTTTAGCGCCAAAAGGCAAAGGCGATGTTCGTTGCATGCTAGCTCTCAAGCAAAAGGTCGATTCTTTCTATTCCCTTCTACCCATATTAATTGACTTAATTAATTTTGTCTAGATACGGTACTTAACTAGGTATGTATGAGTCTAGATAAACTTGAGCCAACTAATATGGCTCGGAGTGAATACTGCGATCTGGGAGCATAGTTCACGCTATATATGTATCTACTGCTACTGCAAACAAAATTCAGTGAACGGATCATCATGGAACAAAAGCGAGACTCTCTCGATGCGTATACGCGGTACCACTGATCTTTTGCATTCTCGGCAGGATCTAATGGCTCTCGTCCTGTTGGTATGATCGTGCCGGGTGTGTGTGATATTTGCCTCAGGTCGCATCCATGCATCCAGGTGGCGAGCCCGGGAGCGGTTGGTTCAGGAGCTGCATCGAGTAGGGACCTGGAACCTGTCCCGTCAACGAGCACGGAGAAGAAAGAAGACTCCATTGTCCTTATATCGGTGCGATCGTCGCGGCGGTTGCTCGATCGATCGTGGGCGACCATGGCACGGAGGCGTCCATGTGCGCGAAAGCTCAGGTAGGCCACGGCGGACACCTGGCGCGACCTGGCTCGTTGGGTCGCCTTTTCGTTTGTACTCCCTCCGTTTTAAAATATAAGATGTTTTAGATTTATAAAGAAAATAAATCTAAACTTGTTTTAGTGTGTAGATTCATCCCAAAGTTGAGTGAATCTATATACTAAAACAAGTCTAAATTCATTTTCTTCACAAACCTTGGGATGAATCTACACACTAAAACAAGTCTAGATTCATTTTCTTCACAAACCTAAAACATCTTATATCTTGAAACGGAGGGAGTAGCATCGATCTCATCATAGCTCCCGCTGCTGGTCAGAGGTTGTGAGGAGAGTGATCGGTGTGTCATGATGCTCCTGATTATGGGGGGTTTTGTCTGTCAAATGGTTTTGTCGAGGGAAAAAACTTGGCTGCTGGAAAGAGGGTCGTCTTTGCTTCAAGTCCGACCTAGTTGCCCGTAGTTTCGTATCTACCAGTTGGTTTGATTCAGCGCAGAAGAAATAATCAAGAACGAGTAGCTAGGGAGCCTGGAACTTGTCCCGTCAAGGAGAGCACGGAGAAGAAGGAAAAGAAGGTGCCATCGATCGGCGCGGTGCGGCTGGCTGCAGATCGTCGCGGCGGTTGCTCGATCGAACGTGGGCGCCCACGGCACGGACGCGACCATGTGCGCGAAAGCTCAGGTGGGGCAAGGCAGAGAAAAAGGAACCGAAAATGCAATTCTACATATACGAGGGTGTCTTATCCCTGCCATGTATTTGTTTGAGATTCGTGCATATTTTTACATAGAGAATATTGGAGTTATAATGATCTTTCATTTGCACAGCCCTTAATATTTTCAAAAGAGACCTTCTACTTTATTACAAATTTGATATGAGCTAATGGATCTGGATCACATGAATCAAGTCATGTTTGAGTTACTAGTAAAATTATTAGTACATACTAGAGCATTAAATAGAGAATTAGTATAGAATTAGCCAGCCACATAAGTAATTTCCGTTCACTACACAGAACCACTTTTTTTTAATAGAGACTATACTTACAATACTGCACGAGTTAGTACAGAATTACTCAGCCACGGAAGAAAAAATAAGGGCAAAACCAATCTAGGGGGAAATCGCATCAATCAAGAATCATAGGAAGAAAATTGGAACGAAGAAGTTCTGAATTTATATTGATTTTGACCATTGACAAAAGAAATTGAATGTTTCTGAACATGAGCAAAAAAAAGTTGCAAAAAAGGATTTTAATCCCGTTCTAGTTAGATCTGTTACAAAAACAAGAGGAAATGCATAAACACAAAGACTAGAATCCCAGATCATGTCCAACATGTGGCAAAGGGGAAGAGCTATGATCCAGATTTAAATTAAAAAAATTAGCAGAACGGGACCAAGATGGCAATGCCACTGCCAACTCAACTCTGCCCGGGTCGTGGACTTTTAGGCGCTGGTTGAAGAGTTTACAGCATAAAAAACAAAAAATTTCCTACGATGGGAACAAAGCACCAAGATCTATCTATTAGATACAAGCAACGGGTGGATATACATCCATAGAATACATACCCTCGAAGACCGTACAGCGTTAACGAGGTTGTACTCATGGATGATGTAGTCGAACGCTTGCCGATCTCAAGATCATGATGAAGTCCATCTGGTCCAGCCGGTCCAGCACGTCCAGCGCCGCAAAAGCAGTGGTGCATCTGTGATCGCACACACGTCCGGATACCCCGACAACATTTGCGCCCTCGCTCCAGCGAATCAGCGAAAGCAACAAATTCTTCCAGAAAAAGCCACCAAAAACATGTATCTCGCTGATCCGAGACCATGGAAAAATTCTAAAGGGGGGAGAGAGATCCTTCGCGAGGAGGTGTGAGATGGGAGGAGGGAGTGGGGTGCCTTTTATAGGGAGAGGGGGGACAACCCCCTCCCATGGCGTGGCAGCCATGGAGGTGCCCCCACCTCTTCCACATTCATGTGGGTGGAGCTCCCACTCACATAAATAGCCACCCACTCAAAATTCCACTCACCTCCATTAAATTTTCATCAAATTTAATGTAATCTCTTATTAAATAAAACTCTTTTATTTATTTAGAATTTTGTTAATTACTTTAATTAACAAATATTCATATAAAACCCCTTGCTAGTATTCAATTTCACATGCAGAACCAGTTTCTGCAGTTTCAACCGAAACAGTTTCGGTGTCTAGTGAAATAAATTCCCGCGCTTTCCTTTTTCTTTCTCTAGCATATTATTTGCTCCAAATGGTGTCGGTATCCCTTAAGTGTGTCATCCTACGGTTCGCGAATAATGTAGACATGATCGAGACCCCTCTCCGATTAATAATCAGTAGCGGGACCTGGAGATCTGTACTGACTCCCACATATTCAACGATGACTTCTGTGATCGTGTGAACCTTATACTCATGTAACTCAATCCTTTTGTCTCGCGATATATTACATGTCCGAGATTCGATCCTCGGTATCTCCATACCTAGTTTTGATCTCGTTACCGACATGTACTCTTTTCTCGTTCCCATGATATAACATTCTAGTGATCAAATCACTTTCTTGCAAGCTAATTAATGTGATATCACCGAGAGGGCCCAGAGTATATCTCTCCGTCATCGGGATGGACAAATTCCACTCTTGATCCATGAGCCTCAACATAAAACCTTCGTAGCACTGAACCCATCTTTATAGTCACTCTGTTACGGTGTGACGTTTGATGTTATCAAGATACTCTTTCGGTGTTAGTGATTGACATGATCTCATGGTCTAAGGACTAAGATAACTTCGTATGATGTTATAGCAATATAAACACAATGACCTTGATCGTAATGCTATACTTCGGATGAATGTTCATCATATCATTACACTAATGTTATGACCTCGTTATTAACAATATCCAATGTCCATGATCAGGAAATCTTGATCATCTTGTTAATCAACGAGCTAGTTTATGAGAGAGACATAACTAGGAACTTCCTTTTTGTTTATTAAACACACATATATTAACGTTTCCGTATTAATATAATTATAGCATGCAAAATAAATATTTATTATAAATAAGGAATACGATAATAACCATTTTATTATTGCCTCTCGGGCATATTCCCTTCACTGGCTCCAACGCTGGGCGATTACGTGTGTGCTTAGGATGGACATGAGCACAAATCTGACATGCAGAAGTATCCTGGCGGGCGTGGATGGCGCTGGGGAGATGCAAGATCCGGTGAGACGGCATGCTATACGCGGCGCTCCGAGCTTGGAGACAATGGAATCTGACGATGGCTTGACTCGTGGAGGCTCGATCCGGCGACAAACGCCTATGGATTGGACGGCGGCGAGGACAGGGTCGGTGCCGCGCGAGATTGACAGGAAGAAAGATAAATAGAAGAATGGATAAGGACAGAATCACGGGGACGGTGGGAGGAGATGTGCACTTTGGATCCTATATGGTGAGGAAGATGTACAAATAAGGGATGTTTGTGTGAAATGGCCATCACGACCCTCAAATAGGCAATGAGCAGTGGAGATAAGCCCGACACCCCCACGACTATGTAAAAAAACTACGGTCAAGAAGAATGGACACCCGACGCGACCTGGATCGTTGTCGTTGGGCGCGTGAGACGTTTCGAAATGGTCGTTTCTAGCATCATATCATAGCTGCCGCTGCTGGTCAGAGGTTTGCTAATTGCTTGCCTTTTTTCCAGGCGAAGATTGTGGTGGGAGAGCGATCGGTGTCATGATGCCCCTTGATCGATTATGGGAGGTTTTTGGTTGTCAAATGGTTTTGTCGAGGAAAAAACCTTGGCTGGAAAGAGGGCCATCTTTCTCGAGTCCGACCTAATCACGCGTAGTTTCATCTACCAGTTGGTTTGATGCAGCGCTGAAGAAATAAAAAACGAAAAACGTGTCGTTGGAGAATACACACGTACTCCATGCTAGGTAGTGTTAGAGCAACTTTAACCGAAACTCGTGCGCCCGTATTGGCCGAAGGGATCCGTTTTCCTATCTTTAAGTTTAAGGTTCGATGGGGCAGCGTCTTTTTTAAAGCATTTCTAGTTGTGCAGGTAAAATCTCGCCTCGTAAATCGCGAGTACAAGTCGAAAACTGGTTTTACTGTTCGGAAAGTCGCGGCGCGGAATGGAGCCCGTATAGCCGTCCCGTTAAAGATATTCTTTTTAACGGGCCGGCTGTACGGGCTCCATTCTGCGCCGCGAGTTTCCGAACGGTAAAACTGGCAGGATTTAACAATTTCATCAGCAAATTAAATGTCAAACAACATACCAAATCATCACAGTTTTACAACAAATAGTCCAGATAAAAAATAAACTGTCATCAACACAAACACAAGATGCGATCAAACCATCTTATCAACGGGAATGTCGGCATCGTGCGCACCATCAGCACTCATAGAAGAGTCAGCTCGAGCACTTGTCGCTGAACCACCTTGCCGTGCTTGCGTCCTCCTCTCTAGGATGTCGGCGAGCATCAGTTCATGCAGCTCCAATTGGACGGGAGTCATCTTCGAGGTGTCCATCAACATGATCTCCTTCTCCTCGCCCAGAAGCTCCTTCGCTGCCTTGGTCTCCTTGATCTTCAGCCTCCTCTCCTCTAGCTCACAGTTGAGCTTGGCATCATGGTGAATTGCTTCCCACCGTGCATGCTTCATCGACATCTTCTTGTCTTGTATCAGCATCTTCACCTCCAGGGTCTTGACCGTAAGCTGCTCCTTTGACTTCACCATGTCCTCGATCTTATCCCTCAATGAAGATGCTTCGCCCTCCATCTTCAACCTCTCATTTGCCTTCTTGTTGCCTTCTGGCTTGTTCTTGTTCCTTTCACCTTCATCGTTAGTCCCGTCATCCATTGACTTCATTCCGTCCTTCATTGCAACCACCTCTAGGTCTCGGTTGGTCCATTTAGGCATATGCTCAAGCAACTTGTAGCAATGTTGAAGGGTGAAAGGGTTTGCCAAATGATCCTTTCATTAGCTTGTACTTTTCCCTGGCATACGTTTCCTACACAACGTCCTAAATTCAGTTATCTACATCAACTAAAATAGAAAGAAATCAACTTACATATTCGTCGACATTGACACCACTTGGAGGAGCGTTGCGCACTTGTGCCAGGCATGCGGCCCAACGGCTACAAGCAGGCTTGATCACGTCCCATCTACCTTGCAGGGACCGAAAGGAGCGTCTGACTGGAGGCTACCTCGGCGGCTCCCAATAAAGGTCTAGGACCCGGTGTCCAGCGTTGGAGGCAAAGCCCTGGTCTTTCCTCGGCCGGCCGTGGCGGCGAGGGAGGAAGGGCCGGTGGCGGATGGCTCGCGTGCTCCTCTTTCCTGGCCGGCCATGGAGGCGAGGGGGTCGTGGAGCTACGCGTCGTCTTCATTTCTTCTTCTCTGGACGACGGGGCATGTTCGTGCTGCGGTGGGTTCACTTCCTCGGCTTTCTTTGGTGGCCATGGTGGTTGCCTTGGAAACGGGGTCTCGGAGCCTGTTGAAGCGGCTTCTTCCTGGAGCTTCCCTCCGGTGTTCATTGGCGGCCGGTTTCACCACTGCGCCGGACTCAATGGCAGTAGGGTTGTCGCTCCGCTGCTGCTCTCCTCTGTGTGTTTGGAGCTCCCTGCTCTCCGCCCCAAGTGGTGCGTCCCCGGCGGCGCTGTTGCAGGCCAGCACCGGAGGAGGTCGTCGATCTGGAAGATGAAGACTAGGGACCTGATCGCTTTTTTGTGCTTTCTTTAGGGTCCTTTGTGCATTTTCCATGGCCCTGTGTGTAATTCCTTTATCTTTTCGGGCTTTCTTGTAAACTTTCAAAGACTTCTATGCAGCTAATATATCGGGTGCTCTGCGCCCGTCACTTGTTAAAAAAAACTATTACTTATCGTAGATTAAAACATATACTTAAACTAGAAAACTATCATCGTCAGCGTTGTTGTCTGTTTCGGCGCCGACTAATTGCCAAGGATTTGCAGCCACGCATCATAGGCCTTCTCGGTCCATGGCTCGGCGTCTGAGAGTTCAACGACGGCGGGGCCGATGGACTAGTGGCAGAAAAAGAACCGGTGGCGACAAAAAAACCGACAGCAGACGCAGTACCGAACGCACAGTTGATATGGATATAACTTATCGGGTTCTCATAATTGGTATATCCGAAGACTAGGAAAATAAAGAATCATGAAGCATCGGAAGACCAGGAACCAGAGGTGGTGATGATACCCTTGATCGATTATGGGTGGAGGGTTTTTGGTTGTCAAATGGTTTTGTCAAGGAAAAAATCTTGGCTGGAAAGAGGGTCGTCTTTCGACGATCGATTCCGACCTAATCGTCCGTGGTTTCTTCTACCAGTCTATGAGATTCAGCGCTGACGAAATCAAGAACGCGTGTCGTTGGATAATACTACGTACGTAGGTATAGTTAGGCATTGCGTTGGGTAAACCGGGTAGCTCGGTACTACGTACGTCGTGTCTAGCCTATGTGCTAAAGAGGACTTGACTTGGGCTGAGCGTGTCTAGCCGACGTGCTAATTGTAGTACAACGTGGTGTCGTGTCGTGTGACCTTGAATCAACGACAGACTTACGTCTCACACAGGCTTGGACAATGGACAGTACGTATTCAGTAGCATGGCATTGCTCGCGTCGCGTTTCTGCCGGTCGACCACACAGACACCTGTCCAAGGATTGGAGCACTCGCATGAACAATGTAATAACGTGACAGTGCGGTCGGGAAACATACCCCAAATCAGGCAACCGCTGCGACACACGCGACAGAAGAAGTGCAAAAAGAAAAAAGCAATCCAGAACCCATCGGATGGCCGTGACGACGACTGACGAGTCCAGACCAGGATCATAGATCCCACAGTCCCCGGCGGGCGTGAGGTGTCGCCCTGCGGAGCAAGGCGAGGCAGCGCCTTTCCGCGCGGCCGCCCCGTGAGCCGAGAACAAAAACGGGCCGGAACGAGCGGCGGCCACGCGCCCGCCGGCGCAAAAGCGAGATGAGGACTCACGACGGGATCGGGATGGCCTGATCACGTATGGGCGCAGACGCTCCACATGTGTGTCGCTTTACCAGCTGCAGCTTCAGGTTCAGACTTCACTCTTTGGAGTAGAATCCATGTCCATTTCGAGCGTCTTGGCCGAGACGACATGGCTCTGCCGAGGGCGCACGGCGGACGCGTGTTCTTGCGCTTGCCCGGAACGGAAAAAGGGGGCAGGTGGATCGGGCCACACCGTCGAAAGAGACCGGCTCGCTTTGGCGATCGAGTGAGCGCGTCGCGCTGATATTTTCTGTCCGGGATGGTCACGGTGGCTGACACGGTTCGTGGCCAGGAAGTGGGAAGTGCACCTTTTGTCCATTGTTGCTTTCGCCTCTCTTTGCGTTTTGGCCGTACGCCGCTCGAGAGCACGGGAAGTTGCACTGGTGACTGGCCCATCGAGGCAGTGCAGCTTCATATGGCGTGGCACGCGTGTCGTCAGCTCCCTCAGCGCTCGTCTCCTTTGGCGATCTCGGGGTACCTGAATGATTGGGGGAGTTCGTTCGTTGTCGCCCTCGTACGTGACGCAGGGAGATTGCTGAGTCGACGGGCAGTGACGGATCGCGTGATCGATCGTCTCGGAGACCGGTTCCGAGCAAGATACATTGTGGGTGCCGTACGTCTTCGCTAAGGCGTGTCGCCGTGTCGATCAGTGTACATACGGATGAATAATGGCTGTGTTCTGGTTAATCATGCATGCATGCATGCTCCGGTCTGTGTTTTGGTTGCATGGTTGTTCTGGTAGAGGTTGTTGCAGCGTACGTGGCTATTTTCGGGAAACTATTTCTTTCCTCTTCTCCTAAACTGATATACTCCCGGTGTTACCGGTTCCACGGAATGAAACTGGAAGCTGTGAGCCATTTTCTTCGAAAACTACTCATATTTCAAGCCGTGTCACTCGTTCCAATACTATTTGGTGGACGTTGTTACGTGGCCAACAGCGTCCCGTCCTCGTTCAAGATTCAAGATTGTATTTTTAACGGTCGTTGAATTTTCAAGTCTGTCTTAGTACTCCATCCAATCCAAATTAATTGAATCAAATTAGTTTAAATACGGATGTATCTACATAAATCTGAATTAATTAATTAATTAATTTAAACGGACGAAACTACTACCAGTAGTAAAGTATACTTGAGTTGCGAGAGCAAACACTAGCGCTAACGGGCCAAGCACGAGAAGGTCCATTTATACCTTGAGCTAAGCCTTCGCTCACATCGTGGAACCTCCGGCAAGGAGTGTGGACACATTATTCAGCCTTTCGCTAAAAATACAGGTTCATCGGCCCATCTGTTCACTGATTGATCCAGAGAGTTGATTCGGCTCACTGTGTGAAGCAATTAGGCCAGCATAATTAGCCGGTTTTTCTTGAAACTCCAAGATCGGGGTATCAGTGTCAATGGGACAAAGTTTTGGAAGATTTAAGAGGAATTCGGATACTGCCGAGGCTGCAAGCAATCCGGTTTGGGAGAAATGGTGGGACCTAGAAACTCCAAGTAAGATTATTATTTTTTGGATGGAGGCCCCTAATGGTATGATCACATGTCGTGGTATTCTTGCAAATCGACATATTGGTAATGAAGCGGGTTGTCCAATTTGCTTATCCGGCTGCGAAGATATAAAGCATGTTATTTTCAGAGCCACAACTTGCAGTCGGGGTGCAAAATAGTCTCACAAATTATAAATTGGACAAATTTAGTCCCACAAGTTGTACCCCGGGTGCAATCTAGTCCAGTTTAAAACATTTCAAATGAATTCCAGGTGTTTTGACTGAATTAGTACAACCCTGGATGGCAGTTTACAAGTAAGTCCAAAAAACTTTTTTCGTGATGTGCTAGTCCTGGCTCCAGACCGATTCTGGTTGGACCGCACCAGCCCGACCGAGACCGAACTAGACTAATATGAACCAGTGACTCGACTTGATAGAATCATCTTTCGTGCTCTGCCCCTAATACAGCGGACATAACCTTATCAAGAGCGGACGGAAGAGCAGCGGCGACGACGAGATGTCTGTGAGCTCCATGGCACAGGCCGCTCCCCTACACCTGCTCGCCGAGGAGCGCGTTGGAGAGGTAGGTTGCCGAGGAGCAGAGTGGAGGGGCGGGTGGTCGAGGGGCGTGGTGCTGGAGCTGATGGCCGAGGGCGTGGGGGAGGTCTGTTCCCCCGTCTCGGCAACGAGGGGCTTGGTGATGCGGCGTTGGAAGAGGCGAGGCGCAGGCACGCGGCAGAGGAGGAGGAGACAAGGGAGAAGTTCTTCGCCTGTATTACTTGCTCGCGTCGGATGAGCAGCCCCAGGTACATCGTCCCCCCGCTGGACATGACTAGCAACGAGTTGCAGGGAAGAAGAGGCATAAGAAAGAAGAAGAGGAGAAGAAAGAAGAAGTAGAAGTAGAGAAAGTTACCAGCAGGGGTAACAATACATCCACCACTCCATTCAACGAATTTGTCCAATTTCTTCTTAATCTTCGGACAAATTCTTCCAGTCATCTTCTCAGCTTCCTTCTATTTGCTTTCAGTCCTCTGTATAATTTTGTAGAACATAGTTTCTAGCATGCATAAGAAAGGCATCTCCCTTGCTTCTAGAATATAGCTGGTTCCAATGTAAAAGAATAATATGTCAGAACATAATGAGACACTATACTAAGATAACAAGATGATGAGTAAACTTATGTCACTGTACCTATTGAACACCTCTGAATGATTGTTCAGCAGCATGTCACATTTAGGGAATTCATTGAAAAATGTCTTTATCCATTGTGAGGGGACAAGCTCTTCAATCCATGAATAAGATTTTTCACTATCAACTTTAAGCTTGTCCATGCTTCTCTCCCACTTTGGTACAGAAGTTGATCTTGCGATAGCCCAGATATCATTCTTTAGTGTCTCTCCTCTATGACTAGCCCTTTGGAAGTTTTGAATCATTGGGATCAATACCAATTGCTGTCAAAAGCATGCCTTTGTATTTAGTTTTGATGTGGCACCCGTATAAACAAATAAAAGGCCTACAACATGCAAGAAAACCATGCTTGCAGGCATCATAGCTCCAATAAACAGTGGCCAAATGCTCCTTATGCTCAGAACTTTCAGGGTCACTAACTAAATTTGTTGTGACGAAGAACTTAGATCCAGGATTGCTCCTCCTTTGCTCTTGCCCATAGTCCAAGAGCTGCCTGAATTGTCCTTCTTCATCTCCATGAATTTTTAGCAATGCAGCTTTCCTGGCTCTTCTTAGCTTCCATCTATCTGGGGTCATCTTGAATTCCCTTAGCACCTTCGCCGCAAAACTATTGAGATCTAACTTCTGGTTATCTCTGAATTCATGCATGAACTTCTCTGTTAGAACTTTGGTAGTTATTGCACTAACTGGAAAGTTGCCCTCACACTCGCGGGTTCCTTCATATTCAGTGATTATAAAGCCTCATGTCCTTCTTGGATCATTTGAAGCTTTTAGCCTCCAAGTACATCCAGGAGCGCAAATAGCTTCGTACCTTCTTCTCTCATTCCTCAACTTGTTGATTTTTACCCTATTCCTGATAGCATAGGTCGTCACTGCTTTCCTCAACTCCCCAACGCCACTGAAAACCATCCCAATCTTGAAAGTGGGATTATCCATATCCACTTCTGTATTAAATGTTTTGATTCTCTTCATCAAATGTTGTCTACTTTCTGCACGAAGTTCAAGAGTGTCATCATCGAGGGCATCATCATCTTCATTTTCCTCACACACTTCCTGCTCATTATTATCATTGACAGATTTATCAACATTATCAGCGAAGAGGTCATCGTCCCCATCTTTAGCATCAAAGTCACTGTCATAGAACTCAATGTCATCCTAATCACTGCCACTTCTATTTGACTCTACAAAGTGCATATATGTCTCCTCTACAACAACCAAACCTGATGAACGTGAAGATTCAGCATGATCAGAAATTGTTGGCATGATGATAGAAGAAACAGAAGCTTCAGCATGAGCATCTTCTGCTTGACTTGGAGCAGCTTGTGCTTGCCTTGGAGTAGCGTGTGCTGACCTTGGAGCAGCTTGTGCTTGACTTGGATCAGCGTGTGCTGGAGCAGCTGAAAGAACATTTCATAATCCCTAGTGTTTTGAAGTGTTGCAGTTCTCTCTAAGGATAAAAGGGAAAGGAATCTGCCTTTGGGGGCGGATAATCCGTCCCCACCAGGGGCGGATAATTCGCCCCTCCCTTTTCCCAGATAGGCGCAAGCCCCATAAGGGGGCGGAGTTTCGGCCGGATTATCCGGCCACGCCGGATAATCCGCCCCTCAAGGGGGCCGGATAATCCGCCTCTCTTGATTGTTGCCAAGGCACAAGCCCTAGAGGGGGGCGGAGTTTCGCCCGGACTTTCCGGACATGCCGGATAATCTTCCCCTGGAGGGGGTGGATAATCCACCCCCCATGATCTTCATCAAATTATTCAAGGCGCCATCCCCAGAGAGGGGGCGGATTTTTACCCCGGAGTATCCGCCCTGGGGGCGGAGTTTTCCCCAGGGTAGGATAGTCCGCCCCTAGTGGGGGGGCGGATTAAAAGTCAAGATCTGATCTGCAACCTTCATCCAAGAGAGCTCCACCTAGATCCACCCAAAGGCCCCGTCCCTTGGGGAATCGAAGGAGGAGAACTCGATCTTCATCATCAGCAATCAAGCGCTTCATCTTCTCTCCATTCATTTGGAGAATCACCGATCTAGTATTTCTTGCAAATAACTAGATCCTTGTTTTGTTTATATTGATAAACCTTGTTTTTGTGACAGCTTGTTTTCATCTCGGGAGCCCCCAATTCAGTTGTGGGTGTGTGCCCCGGTAGCATTGTAAAAGGCACTGGTTCCCACCTCGAAGGGTACCAATAGTGGAGAAGGTGGATCGGGCCTCTCGTGGCGAGATCCACGGAGAATAGGGTGAGGCCTATTGTGGCGTGGTGGTCTTAGAACCTCCCACCCCTCCAACTCAGATGTACTTCCCTTAACAAGGAAGGAACTATGGTAAAACAAATACCTGTGTCTCCGCGTGCTCCACTACAGTTCTCTTGCTCCTCTCTTTACGTGCTTAGTAGTTAGGGTTGCATATAGGGAAATTCTCGTAGTTACATATCTAGAGAATTTACTTTGTGTCATGCCTAAAATTGAAAAGGTACTAAAAATTGGGTAGCACCTATTCACCCCCCCTCTAGGTGCCCATACGATCCATTTCAATTGGTATCAGAGCCCCGTCTCTTATTTCGGGCTTAACCGCCTAAGATAAGTATGGGTTCCAAGGTAGATGGGAGTGATGCTGCTTAGGTAGTCACCATGAACGATCTCAAGACGTTAGAAAAAACCTTGGTGAGTTCAATGGAGGCTAATATGGAAGAGATGCGTCAATTGATAATGCGTCTCTCCACATCCGCAACATCACCTCCATCTAACTCTGAGGCTACCACTTCGCAATCCAAGGATACGGGTAAAACCGTTTCCAAAGATAACGAAGTGGTTGGTGATCTCACAAGAAGAGAATTTGTCGATAGCCAACTCAACGCTACATCTCTACACGATATGCCACACATTCAGCATCTTAGTACAACTAAGGAAGCTTGGGATGCTCTCACCGAGCTCTTCATCAGAAATAGAAGTACGAGAAGGAATAGATATGATGCTTTGAGCAACGAAGCTGAAGGATTCTATATGTTGGATGGAGAAAACCACGAGGACATGTATAGGAGGCTCAAGGCAATAGCCACAACTTTCAGAAACCATGGTGCCGCTCATGTTGATGATGCATGGATCAAGCGCAAGTATGTCAGTGCTCTTATGCCATTTGAGCCCACAGATTTGAAAAGTCTCGAAGGTAGGCATAACTACCACCTCATGACATCCAATGAGGTAATGCAAGAAATGGCCGCATTCAAAGTGGCTGCCAAGAATGCTTAAGATGCTCGTGCACGAGCTATGGGGATGCAAAAGTGGGTCAACATGGCCTTGAAGACTAGTGTGATTGATCATGATGAATATGCCATAGAAGGTATGGACTGTCCCGAGGATATAAAAAGGATCCACGGACAATACTTGGCTCTTTATGCTAGAAACTTTTGGAAAGATCCGGCCAAGGCTAAAGCTGAACTAGAACGCAAGAGTGGAGCCTATGGAAGAAAGGAAAATGGTCCCAGCTGAGAACATGTTTCAACTGTGGTGACCGGATGCACTTTGTAGCCGAGTGTCCATACCAAAGTAGGGAAGATAATGGAGGAAGACTTATTTTCAAGGACAAGTCAAAGGCTCCACGCAAGAAACAGTTTTTAAAGAAGAATGCTCCCTTCAAGAAGCAACCAAAGATTGTTCTAGTGGCTCAAGAAGAATATTCTTCGGGAAGTGAAGATGAGGACAAGGACGATAGCTCTCAAGAGGTGGATGCTATAGCCACCACATCTACATCAACATCTCTCTTCGACTCTCCGAACAAAAACATCATCAACAAGAATGCGACTTGTCTCATGGCAAGAAGCTCCGAGGTAACTACTTCTAACTCTTCTTTTCCTAAGGCTATGATTGACATGGATGATCCTACTAGTATTAAGGTTAAAGAAGAGATTATTTCTTTGGATTACTTCTACACTAACTTGCAAGGTGAGCACAAAATATGTTTTTAAGCTCTTATGGATCAGCTGGCCCAAAATGAAGCTCTCCTCGAAGAAAAGGGCAGAATTGAAAGGGAGGATGCAATGGAAATTGCATCCTTAAAAAATGCTCTTGAAGAAGAAGAAGCTTGGGTCTCTCTTGAAGAGAGGCTTGAGTCCATTGAGGAGTCACATGAAGAAATAGTGGCTAAACTTGCTAAGGAACGTGACAATGCAATCACCAAAGCAAAGAAGTTAAAGAAGGAAAAGATTGACTTTGGGGCTACTCATGATAGACTCTCCGAGGAATTGGAGAAACTTGACAACGCTCACAAGGCATTGAAAAGCTATTTCTCCATTCTCAATGAGTCACATGATCAGCTCCAAATTCGATTGGCCAAGGATGATGTTCCTAGCACATCCAATTCAACATATAGTCACAAGAAAAATGCTAGTGTGGAAAAAGAAGTGGTCAAGGACATCACTCCCAAGGATAAGGGTGTTCTTGATGAAGTTCTTGGCAAGCAAAGGTCAAATCATGGTAAAGAGGGACTTGGGTATGTCACCAAGTCCAAGAAAAACAAAAACAAGAAGAACAAGAACAAGATTGTGCAATCAAAGATAAACACCGCTGAGAAGAATGTCACAAAAGACAAAACTAACAATATTGGTTTTGCAGGGTCTCATAATCTAAATTATGAACTCTTTTGTGATGATTATGGCGATGTTTATGCTTATTATGTCGGTCCATTTGATGAATATATTGCTTGGTCTATTTGGGTTCCAAAGACCCTTGTTACTAACATGAAAGGACCCATTGAAAAATGGGTACCTAAAACCAAGAAGTAATTCTCTTGCAGGGCTATGCTTTCGGTGGGTCGAAATGGGTGCTGGATAGTGGATGCACTAGTCATATGACCGGAAGCAAGGAGATCATCACGGAGATGCGTCCAAATCATGATAATATTACAGTCTCCTATGGTGATAAGTCTAAATCTCAGGTGTTGGGTCTTGGCAAGGTTGTGGTTGCCCATGATATCTCTCCCGTGGATGTCATGCTTGTTGAGACCCTCGGTTACAACCTTCTTTCTGTTCGTGCCCTTGGCAAGATGGGTTTTGTTGTTTTTATCGATGATGATTTGGTGGTACTCTTGTGGAGCAAGTCTCTAAAGGTCGCTTTCGTTGGGTACATAAAAAATGACCTGTATGTGGTGGACTTTTCGGGGAAAACCACTTCGGGTTCGATGTGTCTATTCGGAAACGTGGGCTGGTTATGGCATCACCGTTTAGCCCATGTCAACATGAGAACTTTGCAAAGTCTCCACAAGGGTGGCCACATCCTTGGACTAAAAGACAATGTCTCCTTTGCCAAAAATCGTGTTTGCAGGGCTTGTGTTGAAGGCAAAATGTGTGACTCTCCCCACAAGAGGAAGACTATTGTGTCTTCAAAGAGGATCTTGGAATTACTTCATGTGGATTTATTTGGTCATCCTTCTCATGAAAGTCTTGGTGGGAAGAAATATTGCTTGGTCATTGTCGATGATTACTCAAGATATACATGGGTCTATTTCTTCAAGCTAAAGAGTGAGACTCAACAAATAGTCATTGACTTTGCCAATGAAGTTCAACATCAACACAATGTTCCTATCTTGGCAATAATAAGTGACAACGACTCCGAATTCAAAAACTACACTTGGAATGAGTTTCTAAGCGAAGAGGGGATTAGACATCAATATTCCTCTGCGTACACCCCTCAATAAAATGGTGTAGCCGAGAGGAAGAACCGGACTTTGATGGATATGGCAAGATCAATGTTAGCTGAATTCAAGTCTCCTTACAATTTTTTGGGCTGAAGCCATATCCACTGCTTGTCACTCATCGAACCGGCTCTACCTCCAAAAGATTTTGGACAAGACTCCATATGAAATACTTACCGGTAACAAGCCCAACATCTCATACTTCAGGGTATTCGGGTGTAAGTGTTTCTTTCTTATTAAAGGTGTCTGCTTGTCTAAATTTGAGTCTAAGGCTTTAGAAGGTATTTTTGTTGGTTACGGTGCCGAATCCCACACTTATAGAGTCTACAACAAGCTCACTGGGATTGTTGTAGAATCTTGCAGTGTGGAGTTCGATGAAAATAACGGCTCCTTTGTAGGGCAAGTTGATGTTTGTGATGCAGATGTTGAAATACCCCAAGATGCCATAAGAAGAATGGGCATGGGATTTTTCTGCCCCATTGAGGAACCCCTTGTGGCGGATCGGGAAGGAGAATGCTCCACTCAAGTGGATCCCTCATCTACACAAGATCATCAAGCTCCTACTGTTGGAGAAAACTCTGCACCGACACCGCAACCTACTGAAGATCATCAGTCTCCTGGACAAAATGGTAGTCACAGTCCGGACTATCCGCCCCCTCCAAGGGGCGGACAATCCGCCCCTGGCACTCCAACTTATTCCAGGGTATCTGAAGAAGAATACAACAACCAAGAAGACTCCAGGCCGGATTCTCCGGCCCCCGAAGGCGGATTATCAGGCTCTGGATCTCCCAGTTTTGTCAGGCATTCTTAGGAAGAGGAAAATGGTGCCTCATCTCCTAGGCCGGATAGTCCGGCTCCACCAAGGGGCGGATTATCCGGCCTCGAAGAACAAATTCAGCAGCAAGCTCCTGTTGTTAACTCAGATCAAGATCAATGGCAAGGTAGTGGACAAGACAAGGATACAAATATTGAATAAAATGCTTCTAGAAACAATAAGGACATTGAGGCTTGTCGCAAGGCTCGTGCTGATCGGAACCTTGAACTAAGGGTTCACACTCTTGACAAGGTTGTTGGTGATCTACGAAGAAGGGTGTCTACTAGAAGAGAACTTGCAAGCTTCTGTGGTCATCAAGTTCACATTTCCATGGTTGAACCAAAGAAGGTCTTTGATGCTCTTGAAGATCCCGATTGGGTTGTTGCAATGCATGAAGAATTAAATAACTTCGAGCGCAACAAAGTTTGGAAGCTCGTAGAGAAACCCAAGGATTGCCGCAATGTTATCGGCACCAAGTGGATTTTCAAGAACAAACAAGATGAAAATGGCATTGTTGTGAGGAATAAAGCAAGACTCATGGCTCAAGGATTCTCTCAAGTGGAAGGAATTGATTTTGGCGAGACTTATGCTCCTGTAGCTCGTCTTGAGTCCATCAGTATCCTTCTTGCCTATGCAGCCCATCATAATTTTAAATTACAGCAAATGGATGTTAAGAGTGCGTTTCTTAATGGTCCACTACATGAGTTAGTATACGTCAAGCAGCCCCCGGGTTTTGAGGACCCCAAATTTCCGAACCATGTCTACAAACTCGATAAGGCGCTCTATGACCTTAAACAAGCTCCACATGCGTGGTATGATCACCTTAAAGAGCTCTTGTTAGACCGTGGATTCGAAGTTGGGAAAATCAATCCTACTCTTTTTACTAAGAAGGTTAATGAGGAGCTTTTTGTATGCCAACTTTATGTAGATGACATTATTTTTGGCTCTACTAACCAAGCTTTTAACGATGAATTTTCAAAGCTTATGACTGACAGGTTTGAGATGTCGATGATGGGTGAGTTGAGGTTCTTTCTTGGATTCGAGATCAAACAACTTAGAGAGGGAACCTTTATTAATCAAGCTAAGTACATCCAAGACATGCTCAAAAGGTTCAAGATGACGGATCTCAATGGCGTTGCTACTCCAATGCAAACAAAGTTTCATCTTGAGCTCAATCCCAAGGGTAAAGACATGGACCAAAAGGTCACCGATCCATGATCGTCTCTCTCCTTTACCTTTGCGCATCTAGGCCCGATATCGTGTTAAGTGTAGGATTGTGTGCAAGGTACCAAGCCGCTCCTAAAGAAAGCCACTTAGTGGCGGTCAAACAAATCTTCAGATATTTGGTTCATTCCCCGAATTTTGGGTTATGGTATCCCAAGGGTTCAAGTTTCTCTCTATGTGGTTACACTGATTCAGATTGGACTGGTGACAAATATGATAGATAATCAACTTCTGATGCATGTCAATTCTTGGGCAGGTCTCTAGTGTGTTGGTCTTCAAAGAAACAGAATTGTATTTCACTCTCAACCGTCGAAGTTGAATATGTTGCTGCTGCAAGTGCTTGTACATAGTTATTATGGATGAGGCAAACTTTAAAGGAATACGGTGTCAATTGTGACAAAGTTCCTCTATGATGTGACAATGAAAGTGCTATCAAAATTGCTTACAATCCCGTGCAGCATACAAGAACAAAACATATTGAGATTCACAACCATTTCATTCGGGATCATGTTGCTCGTGGCGATATAGCCCTATCCTTTGTGATCACAAAGAACCAACTTGCTGATATTTTAACGAAGCCCCTTGACGAAGCAAGATTTTGTTATTTGAGGAATGAGCTAAATATCATAGATTCAAGGAGTTTGGCTTGACTACCCTTGCACACTCACTTGCTCTTATTCATGTATTTGGTTTAGATGCGGGCATAGACATAGGGGGTGTGGTCCTAATTGATTGGGTTAACCCTCCCCTCATAATGCCGAAAGCAAGAAAAATCATTTCCCTTAATATCATTTTGTGATATGTGGGTCATCGATGAGCATTGGTTTTGAACTCAAGATACATCTTTGCGGTGTCATGCCATGCGCTCCAACATGGTGGCTTCGGCCACCACCCTCTTCCTTGAGAAGAGTTGGTTTCTAATGGCTCTCTTTGGATTTTCTTGCATATTTCTTGTTCTTATGGAAGGTGACGGGGATGACTACGACGAGGATGAGGAGGCGTGATCTTCGGGGGCGGTAGCATTGCTCTTCTTCCTTTTTGGCGTTTCGATGCCAAAGGGGGAGAAGTAGTTCTATTAGGTCTCGTGGATTTGCAAGGGTCGGGTGCAAGCACTTGTCTTTCAGTCATTTTATTTGTTGTTTTATTTGTTTGCTTGCTTGTGCCCTTTTTAGCGTGAACTTATTTGTTATTTGTGCTTGGTTATGTAAGACTATGTCGTGCTTTACTCTGCTTGTTTGGTATTCTAGAATTCTGGATTTATCTATGGAGTCTATTTGATGTCATATGGAATCATGGGATTATATAATGTATGCATCAAAATTGTGTGATGTGCTTGGATTCTAATAATCTCATTAATTTCTTCGGCTATAATCACATCCCGGTGGTATGACCTTGTTACCCAACCCACCTTGTTTCAATTATCTTTGCTATGAAAGTTGTGTTCTCTCTAGTGTGTGTATTTGTATTCAAATGCAAATTCTAAATATGCACACATCTAGGGGAGCCTCTTTCATTTTTGTTAAGGTGGCGTTGGCCGGTTTCATTGTAAATCCTAGTATTGTCATCTAACACCAAAAAGGGGGAGATTGAAAGAACATTTCATAATCCCTAGTATTTTGTGTGTTAGATAACAATATTGTAACACCCTCAGAATCGGACCTATGCAAGTTTTAGCGAAACCCGCCAAAACCGCATAGAAACGATTCAAAGGTGCCCACCAGGCACTTTCGTGCGGGTGGAAAACGAAGTAATAACATTACACAACAGTCCTCGATGGGACCCACAGAACAGATATATACAGCACGACTCCATGAGTCAAGAATACAGATATAATATACAAAGATCCAAATCACCTCGAAAGTGATAGAGCGTCCGACTACGGACAAGATGCAAATGGGGCTAAGAGCCCTGAAGAATAACCAATGGCGTCCATAACCCTGCCCAGGCCAAGCCGGAAGGGTAACCCTGCTAACGACGGCGATCTCAAACCTGCTAAAACAAAAGGGGTGCCGACAAAGGGCAAAGGACAAAGAGGAGCGTCAGTACTGAGGCCAGTACACGGCGAGACTAGAATTCGGCGGTCCTCGCCTACATAGGTATGGTGGACTGAGCGGCAGCGGCAGCATGCACTAAACAACCTATAGAGACTCGATACAACTGGCGGCAATCAGAGAGGGGTAAGAAAGACCTATTCGGAACCAACCTGATACTACCACCAAACAAACCCATCCTGGTGTTTCCCCCTCGAGACCAAACGAGGAAGTCAACCGAGGAACTCACACAGTTGGCATTTTTATTTATTCAGTTATCGTTGCAGCAATTACTAGTCAATTATAGATAATCATCCTGATAAAATAAGCAGTGGACACTTTTAGTTAATCATTCCGTTATAGTTGCAACACTTACTATTCAGATACAATAAGCATGAGATAACCCAAAAACCCAGCAGTTGTTGGCACTTTTATTTAGCCATTCCGTTTTAGTTGCAATACTTACTAGTCAGATACAATTTCGCAAGCGACAAATCAAGCAAGCAATGGTTGGCAGTTTTATTTAGCCATTCCGTTGTAGTTGCAATATTTACTAGTCATATCAGATACAAGTCAATTTATAACAGTAAACTTTAGTTATAGTTGTCTATGATCGAGATACTGTGCTCCAAGTCGTCCATAACCGCGGACACGGCTTTCAGAAAGTTTTAACCCGGCCGGGGTGCACAAATAGCAACACACACACGATCAACCTCGGAAAAACCAAATCAAAACCCAACGAGGTCTTCACGACAGAGCAATCACAAGATTCAGAAATATTTCAGGGGGCCACCCCATTGAGTAGATCCGCAACAAAGTAAGCTAGCTCCGAGACGGACTCAAGGTTTGCGTCAATGGCTGTAAGCGACTGGGAACCCAAAACTGGGCTTGTCGATACCGCGAAATCACTCCGCTTACCTAAACAGTACAGTGTGCTATCTGTCGCACAATTTAAATAAAGCAGTAAAGCATGGCATAAGTACAGGATCGTAAATAAAACCTCAAACTAGTTTGTGGCCCCAAGAAATAAGACGGAATCAAGCTCTGGCTAAGGGGGCCCCATAATTCCCCATATGTGGATAGTGCGATAAATCAAGGAACAGGTATCAAGTACTCGGGGTCCTACGGGACACAAGTGGGCGGTCGGAAACCAAATATTATCTATCACCCACCGATGCCTCTGCTTACTTACTTCAATTTTAGTTGTTAAACAGGAATTAAAGTGAACGATAAGTAAAGCCGAGATCATCTCCAACATCAAACATGTGGCAATACTCCAACAACTGTGGTACATGGCGACACGCAAAGCACTTGAGCAAGCGACTACGACGCGCAAGTCCAACTATCTACCAAACAACAGATAATAGGATGTGTCCAAGGCAATTTATGGCTGCAAGGGATATCACGGGTACGGAAACTAGAGCATCGCAACACAGATAGCAATAGATCAACAGGAGGGAATAAATACTATAAAAGTAAGATAGGTAGAAAGGGGGAGATGCTCGCCTGAAAACATTGCTGAAGGTTCAACCGAAGATCGGGGCGAAGCTCACATCAACTCAACGGCCTTATCCGCGAAGAAGCAAAACACTAGAAGAAACACCGGATGCAATATTTAATACAACGGCGGAAGATCGGGCATGATGCATGTATGATGCATGGCATGGCAAGGTGCAATGCAATTAGGTCACATTAAGCGGAACCGGGGGTCCCGACACTTAATTAGATGGTTCAAGTTATTTATCTACCCCGCAAATTTAAATGTTGTCTTAACATGGCAGAAGATAGCACCGGTTCGCTACACAAATTTAAATGAGGTCAATATAAGGCTAGATTTGCCCGCATATGGGCCCCATATTTAATTATTAGGTGAAACGACAAAAGGCCCCAAACCACAGACAAGGATGCATGCATGAACATTTAATACGCGACAAGTTGTTATTATATTATAAAATAGGGTTCTCGGATAAGAGGTTCACACATTAGGGTTCGGCAGATCTTGGGGTTCCGAGGTTCGGGGTCGGTCTCAGGTTCAGGGTTCGACGGATCGTTCTCGGACTACTAGATAGATCTTGTCGCACGGCGCCCGCGTAGTAGATCTTGTTGTTCTGTGTCGGTGACCTCGGCATCCGGGAAGCAGGACTTGGTTCGGCGTCAGGGACGCACCGAATTCTCCTGGTCGCTGTCGTTCTTGTCGTCGCGTAGGTCTTGTCGGTTCCACGGTTTCGGTCTTCGGGATCCAGGAAGGAGGCCTTCGGATCCTCGGTCCGTGTCGGAGTACTTGGTGTCTGTGCAGAATTCCTTCGGTCATCGAACCCGTGAAGTAGAACTTGGCGATTCCGAGGGTCTTGTCGGGTCCTCGAACCAGATCGGTCTTGGCGTTCGGTCGAAGATCTTGGCGTTCCTTGGCGAAGTGCTTGGCGTATCCAGGATCGGGTTCCGTGTGGCGGTCTTGGCGTGCCGGTCTTGGGTTTCATAAGGCGAACTTGGCGTTGGTCTTCGGCCACACCAAAACAGGGTCGGCCTTGGCGTCCGTGAGGAAGAACATGGTAAGTCGAGTGTTGGTCTTGTCGTCTGCCGAACTTGGCATCGTGGCGGTTTCTTCTTGTGGCGTCGGTAGGTCTTGGGCGCGACACGAGTTGTCGGGACCGTGCTGGCCACATGGTACATGCGGTGGCTGATCTTGCTGATGGGAAACACGTCTTCGACAGGCATGGAACACACGGGGCTGTTGGCGCATGTACGGGCGCCGAGACGAGGCGAGGACGGCCCTCGGTGCAGACGGAAGCGGACCCTGGCGATGCGACGCCGAGCACGTCCGAGCGCGGCCGCGAGCGGGAGGGGAAGGCCGGACGCGGGCAGAGGGAGCGCGGTGCCGTGGCGGCGGCGGACGCAGGGTCGGCGGCGTGGTTGGGAACCTGCGGCGGGCTCGGCTCGAGGTCGACAGCGGGTGGGGCGCAGACGTGGTCGAGAGGGTGGGTCCGCAGGAGGGAGAGGCCGGCGACGAGCTCGAGGGCCTGGGGGCGCGGGGTGCAGAGGGGAGCGGGGCGAGCTAGGCGGCGCCGGAGGAGAGCGGGTCGCCGGCGGCGGGGACGGAGGACGGTGGCCGGAGGCGCGCGCAAGGGGACCAGGAGAGGCGGCGGAGAGGCGGGTTCCGAGGAAGCGGACGGCGGCGCGGTTGTCGGGGTCGAGCTCGGGCGGGGCAGCGGCGGTAGGAGGGCGCGGTGAGGCCGAGGGCGGGGTCGTGGCGTGGGCGTGTGGAGCCGCGGCGGGAGGAGGCGGCTGCGAGCACCGCGGTGGCCGGAGGCGCGCGCGGCGGCGCCAGGGAGGAAGGAGGGCGGCTCGTCGGGGTTGGCTCTGGGAGGGAGAGGCAGAGAGGAGGGGAGCTGCGGGGGGAGACGCGGTCGCGCGGGCTGAGTGCGGGGGTGGGCAGGTGGCGGGCCCATGCGGGGTTAGGGGGTGGGGCCAGATCGGTGTGGGTGGTTGCTAGCTGTTTGGGAGTGTGGCTGAGGCGTGTGGGGTGGGAGAGAGAGGCCAGGTGGCAGGGTCTGATTGGCTAGGGGGAAGGGTGAGGTGAGGTGTCGAGTGGGGGTTGGTTGGGGTGAGGTGGCCAGAGGGGTGGGTAGATAGGTTGGTAGCTTTAGGATTTGGAGGGGGCTGGTTAGGTGAACCGTTTTTGGTTCTGGGGGTGGTCGTTCGGGTCGGTTCGGCCCGTTCGACAGCCCCCACTAAAAATAATATAATATTTTATTTGATTAAAACAAAGCCTCTGCAAACCGATAGCAGACAAACAAAATAATCCGAAGACCCGGTTTTGGTGTTTAATTAAATATGGGGCGTTTAGAAAACACGAACCGATTTTTCCGCAAATAATTTTATGCAAGCAAATGCAAGATGATGACGATGCTCAAATGCAATGTGGCATGATGACATGAGCATGCGGTCATGATGATGCAATGCACAAAAACAACGCGATTTTCTAGTAGTGGTTTTGCGGGATGCCACAATTCGACACCACTAACAATGGATCTCGCCCTCGAGATCCGCCTCATGGTACCGGAAGGAAGGTCGGTGATCTGCATCTTCGCGCTTCGTGTAGGTTCTCGCGACACCACTAACAAGAGGTCGTTGTCCGTGATCGTCGAGAGAACACTCCGGGAACAAAAGGTCGAAGGTAGAGGTATCCACAAATAAAGCCACCTCTAGCTTCCATGGACGGAGTAAAATCGCTGGATCCACTGATTCGATGTACAAGAGCGAATGATAAGAGTAGTCGGATGGTGATCAGTCCATCGCGCACCCAAACCATTACTCTGCACACGAATAGGCGAATTATGCAACCAACTCTCGGAAGTAGACTGAAGATCTCGACAAGCGAGGTTCGGAAACAAAGGAGGGATGCAGACTCTGCATCGGATCTGGCGTAGGTAATGTCGTCGCGTCGGAAACACCGGAAAGCACAAACAAGGAACACAGAATGGTACCACAGTAGACGGATTCATCAGGCAGCTTGAACACCGGATGGTAGAACACCGTTATCAAAGAAGGAAGCGAAACCCTGAAGGTACGACGGAACCCAACCACGAGAAACCCTGGACTCGAAGAAAGAGACGAGAGCGGATTCAAAACACGTAGAGGTAAGAGGAGAATAGCAGAGGGGTAAGGAGTAAAATCAGACCTAATCATAACTATCCAACCGATTTTGCAAAATAGTTTTGACACTCTACTTCGGCCGTTAGCTAGGTTATCCTACAGGCTGGACTTGTGGGTATCGCAACTGCTGAGCTCTGATACCACTCTGTAACACCCTCAGAATCGGACCTATGCAAGTTTTAGCGAAACCCGCCAAACCCGCATAGAAACGATTCAAAGGTGCCCACCAGGCACTTTCGTGCGGGTGGAAAACGAAGTAATAACATTACACAACAGTCCTCGATGGGACCCACAGAATAGATATATACAGCACGACTCCATGAGTCAAGAATACAGATATAATATACAAAGATCCAAATCACCTCGAAAGTGATAGAGCGTCCGACTACGGACAAGATGCAAATGGGGCTAAGAGCCCTGAAGAATAACCAATGGCGTCCATAACCCTGTCCAGGCCAAGCCGGAAGGGTAACCCTGCTAACGACGGCGATCTCAAACCTGCTAAAACAAAAGGGGTGCCGACAAAGGGCAAAGGACAAAGAGGAGCGTCAGTACTGAGGCCAGTACACGGCGAGACTAGAATTCGGCGGTCCTCGCCTACATAGGTATGGTGGACTGAGCGGCAGCGGCAGCATGCACTAAACAACCTATAGAGACTCGATACAACTGGCGGCAATCAGAGAGGGGTAAGAAAGACCTATTCGGAACCAACCTGATACTACCACCAAACAAACCCATCCTGGTGTTTCCCCCTCGAGACCAAACGAGGAAGTCAACCGAGGAACTCACACAGTTGGCATTTTTATTTATTCAGTTATCGTTGCAGCAATTACTAGTCAATTATAGATAATCATCCTGATAAAATAAGCAGTGGACACTTTTAGTTAATCATTCCGTTATAGTTGCAACACTTACTATTCAGATACAATAAGCATGAGATAACCCAAAAACCCAGCAGTTGTTGGCACTTTTATTTAGCCATTCCGTTTTAGTTGCAATACTTACTAGTCAGATACAATTGTCGCAAGCGACAAATCAAGCAAGCAATGGTTGGCAGTTTTATTTAGCCATTCCGTTGTAGTTGCAATATTTACTAGTCATATCAGATACAAGTCAATTTATAACAGTAAACTTTAGTTATAGTTGTCTATGATCGAGATACTGTGCTCCAAGTCGTCCATAACCGCGGACACGGCTTTCAGAAAGTTTTAACTCGGCCGGGGTGCACAAATAGCAACACACACACGATCAACCTCGGAAAAACCAAATCAAAACCCAACGAGGTCTTCACGACAGAGCAATCACAAGATTCAGAAATATTTCAGGGGGCCACCCCATTGAGTAGATCCGCAACGAAGTAAGCTAGCTCCGAGACGGACTCAAGGTTTGCGTCAATGGCTGTAAGCGACTGGGAACCCAAAACTGGGCTTGTCGATACCGCGAAATCACTCCGCTTACCTAAACAGTACAGTGTGCTATCTGTCGCACAATTTAAATAAAGCAGTAAAGCATGGCATAAGTACATGATCGTAAATAAAACCTCAAACTAGTTTGTGGCCCCAAGAAATAAGACGGAATCAAGCTCTAGCTAAGGGGGGCCCATAATTCCCCATATGTGGATAGTGCGATAAATCAAGGAACAGGTATCAAGTACTCGGGGTCCTACGGGACACAAGTGGGCGGTCGGAAACCAAATATTATCTATCACCCACCGATGCCTCTGCTTACTTACTTCAATTTTAGTTGTTAAACATGAATTAAAGTGAACGATAAGTAAAGCCGAGATCATCTCCAACATCAAACATGTGGCAATACTCCAACAACTGTGGTACATGGCGACACGCAAAGCACTTGAGCAAGCGACTACGACGCGCAAGTCCAACTATCTACCAAACAACAGGTAATAGGATGTGTCCAAGGCAATTTATGGCTGCAAGGGATATCACGGGTACGGAAACTAGAGCATCGCAACACATATAGCAATAGATCAACAGGAGGGAATAAATACTATAAAAGTAAGATAGGTAGAAAGGGGGAGATGCTCGCCTGAAAACATTGCCGAAGGTTCAACCGAAGATCGGGGCGAAGCTCACATCAACTCAACGGCCTTATCCGTGAAGAAGCAAAACACTAGAAGAAACACTGGATGCAATATTTAATACAACGGCGGAAGATCGGGCATGATGCATGTATGATGCATGGCATGGCAAGGTGCAATGCAATTAGGTCATATTAAGCGGAACCGGGGGTCCCGACACTTAATTAGATGGTTCAAGTTATTTATCTACCCCGCAAATTTAAATGTTGTCTTAACATGGCAGAAGATAGCACCGGGTTCGCTACACAAATTTAAATGAGGCCAATATAAGGCTAGATTTGCCCGCATATGGGCCCCATATTTAATTATTAGGTGAAACGGCAAAAGGCCCCAAACCACAGACAAGGATGCATGCATGAACATTTAATATGCGACAAGTTGTTATTATATTATAAAATAGGGTTCTCGGATAAGAGGTTCACACATTAGGGTTCGGCAGATCTTGGGGTTCCGGGGTTCGGGGTCGGTCTCAGGTTCAGGGTTCGACGGATCGTTCTCGGACTACTAGATAGATCTTGTCGCACGGCGCCCGCGTAGTAGATCTTGTTGTTCTGTGTCGGTGACCTCGGCATCCGGGAAGCAGGACTTGGTTCGGCGTCAGGGACGCACCGGATTCTCCTGGTCGCTGTCGTTCTTGTCGTCGCGTAGGTCTTGTCGGTTCCACGGTTTCGGTCTTCGGGATCCAGGAAGGAGGCCTTCGGATCCTCGGTCCGTGTCGGAGTACTTGGCGTCCGTGCAGAATTCCTTCGGTCATCGAACCCGTGAAGTAGAACTTGGCGATTCCGAGGGCCTTGTCGGGTCCTCGAACTAGATCGGTCTTGGCGTTCGGTCGAAGATCTTGGCGTTCCTTGGCGAAGTGCTTGGCGTATCCAGGATCGGGTTCCGTGTGGCGGTCTTGGCGTGCCGGTATTGGGTTTCATAAGGCGAACTTGGCGTTGGTCTTCGGCCACACCAAAACAGGGTCGGCCTTGGCGTCCGTGAGGAAGAACATGGTAAGTCGAGTGTTGGTCTTGTCGTCTGCCGAACTTGGCATCGTGGCGGTTTCTTCTTGCGGCGTCGGTAGGTCTTGGGCGCGACACGAGTTGTCGGGACCGTGCTGGCCACATGGTACATGCGGTGGCTGATCTTGCTGATGGGAAACACGTCTTCGACAGGCATGGAACACACGGGGCTGTTGGCGCATGTACGGGCGCCGAGACGAGGCGAGGACGGCCCTCGGTGCAGACGGAAGCGGACCCTGGTAATGCGACGTCGAGCACGTCCGGGCGCGGCCGCGAGCGGGAGGGGAAGGCCGGACGCGGGCAGAGGGAGCGCGGTGCCGTGGCGGCGGCGGACGCAGGGTCGGCGGCGTGGTTGGGAACCTGCGGCGGGCTCGGCTCGAGGTCGACGGCGGGTGGGGCGCAGATGTGGTCGAGAGGGTGGGTCCGCAGGAGGGAGAGGCCGGCGACGAGCTCGAGGGCCTGGGGGCGCGGGGTGCAGAGGGGAGCGGAGCGAGCTAGGCGGCGCCGGAGGAGAGCGGGTCGCCGGCGGCGGGGACGGAGGACGGTGGCCGGAGGCGCGCGCAAGGGGACCAGGAGAGGCGGCGGAGAGGCGGGTTCCGAGGAAGCGGACGGCGGCGCGGTTGTCGGGGTCGAGCTCGGGCGGGGCAGCGGCGGTAGGAGGGCGCGGTGAGGCCGAGGGCGGGGTCGTGGCGTGGGCGTGTGGAGCCGCGGCGGGAGGAGGCGGCTGCGAGCACCGCGGTGGCCGGAGGCGCGCGCGGCGGCGCCAGGGAGGAAGGAGGGCGACTCGTCGGGGTTGGCTCTGGGAGGGAGAGGCAGAGAGGAGGGGAGCTGCGGGGGGAGACGCGGTCGCGCGGGCTGAGTGCGGGGGTGGGCAGGTGGCGGGCTTAGGCGGGGTCAGGGGGTGGGGCCAGATCGGTGTGGGTGGTTGCTAGCTGTGTGGGAGTGTGGCTGAGGCGTGTGGGGTGGGAGAGAGAGGCCAGGTGGCAGGGTCTGATTGGCTAGGGGAAGGGTGAGGTGAGGTGTCGAGTGGGGGTTGGTTGGGGTGAGGTGGCCAGAGGGGTGGGTAGATAGGTTGGTAGCTTTAGGATTTGGAGGGGGCTGGTTAGGTGAACCGTTTTTGGTTCTGGGGGTGGTCGTTCGGGTCGGTTCGGCCCGTTCGACTGCCCCCACTAAAAATAATATAATATTTTATTTGATTAAAACAAAGCCTCTGCAAACCGATAGCAGACAAACAAAATAATCCGGAGACCCGGTTTTGGTGTTTAATTAAATATGGGGCGTTTAGAAAACACGAACCGATTTTTCCGCAAATAATTTTATGCAAGCAAATGCAAGATGATGACGATGCTCAAATGCAATGTGGCATGATGACATGAGCATGCGGTCATGATGATGCAATGCACAAAAACAACGCGATTTTCTAGTAGTGGTTTTGCGGGATGCCACAAATATCAAGGATTATTTAATGTGTGTTGAAGTGTTGCAGTTCTCTCTAAGGATAAAAGGGAAAGGAATCTGCCTTTGGGGGGCGGATAATCCGCCCCTCCATTTTCCCAGATAGGTCCAAGCCCCAGAAGGGGGGCGGAGTTTCGGCCGGATTATCCGGCCACGCCGGATAATCCGCCCCTCTTGCTCGTTGCCTAGGCGCAAGCCCGAGAGGAGGTGCGGAGTTTCGGCCGGACTTTTCGGCCACGCTGGATAATCCGCCCCTAGAGGGGGCCAGATAATCCGCCCCCATGATCTTCATCAAATTTTTCAAGGCGCCATCCCCAGAGAGGGGCAAATTTTTACCCCAGAGTATCCGCCCTGGGGGCGGAGTTTTCCCCAGGGGCGGATAGTCCGCCCCTAGTGGGGGCGGATAATCCGCCCCCAAACTTTTTTCAACGGCCAGATCTGTGCAGGGGGTATTTAAGCCAGCCTTCCCCCTCCTGCCAGATCTCTTGGTTCATTCAAAAAGTCAAGATCTGATATACAACCTTCATCCAAAAGAGCTCCACCTAGATCCACCCAAAGGCCCCGTCCCTTGGGGAATCGAAGGAGGAGAACTCGATCTTCATCATCAGCAATCAAGCGCTTCATCTCCTCTCCATTCATTTGGAGAATCACCGATCTAGTATTTCTTGCAAATACTTAGATCCTTGTTTTGTTTATATTGATAAACCTTGTTCTTGTGACAGCTTGTTGTCATCTTGGGAGCCCCCAATTCAGTTGTGGGTGTGTGCCCCGGTAGCGTTGTAAAAGGCACCGGTTCCCGCCTCGAAGGGTACCAATAGCGGATAAGGTGGATCATGCCTCTCGTGGCGAGATCTATCGGAGAATAGGGTGAGGCCTATTGTGGCGTGGTGGTCTTAGAACCGCCCACCCCTCCAACGCAGATGTACTTCCCTTAACAAGGAACTGTGGTAAAACAAATCTCTGTGTCTCCGCGTGCTCCACTACGGTTCCCTCGCTCCTCTCTTTACGTGCTTAGTAGTTAGGGTTGCATATAGGAAAATTCTCGTAGTTACATATCTAGAGAATTTACTTTGTGTCAAGCCTAAAATTAAAAAAGTACTAAAAATTGGGTAGCACCTATTCACCCCCTCTCTAGGTGCCCATACGATCCATTTCAGCAGCCTGTGCTTGACTTGGAGCAGCATGTGCTGGAGCATCCTGTGCTTGACTTGGAGCAGCATGTGTTTGACTTGGAGCAGGTTGTGCTTTACTTGGAGCAGTGTGTGCTGGAGCAGGATGTGCTAGCCTTGGAGTAGTTTGTGCTTGACTTGGAGCAGCGTGTGTTGCAGCAGGATGTGCTAGCCTTGGAGCAGCTTGTGCTTGACTTGGAGCAGCGTGTGCTGGAGCAGCTTGTGCTTGACTTGGAGTAGTATGTGCTAGCCTTGGAGCAAGTCTTTGGCCCACAATTACCTCTGGTCTCAGTCCCTTGATGAAATTGCTATGACCAACATACAAGACAAGCGTCTTATGGTACTTGCTGGCAATAATCATATCCCTAATGTGTGACTGCATCTCAACAAGCACTAATCTATCAAACAGGTCCTTGCCAGGCAACAACAAAAGACTGAGGTCCTCTCATCCCTCTCATGACCCAATCTTCTCAGAATTTGATTAATCCATGTCAGTGACCAAGTGTCCATAGTCAAATTATCAAAATGAGATGTGGTTGCACTAACATACTGCAAATTATGCCTCAATCCACAGAAAACCCCGTTGTAAACTACTTCCACCAAGAATATTCCACAGTCTTCACGTGAAAACATAACTGCAAACGATCTACAATCAGGTATGTAGTAGAAGTAGCATAGTAGCATATTAACAGTACAAATTCAGCAGATTATATGTCAATTTACTCCAAACAGTACATGTCTATTAGTAGAGAATAAACAATAAATAGCCTACTATCTTCCTGTATTTGCTATATTTCTGGTTGTGCCATGTTGAAAAAAAAACTTAACATATACTTCCTCCAAGTTATATTAGTTGACTTAGATTCATTTAGATACGAATGTATCTAGTCAAGTTTTAGTGGATATATCCATATCTAGAAAAGTTTGAGTCAACTAATATAGGTCGTATCAAATTTTGGTCAGATATCAAATAACCGAACACTGCCAGTGCCACATTCAGTTAACTGAACATGCTCGTGAAAATGCAGTTAACGAATGTCACAGCTACAAACACATCTCAATTTGACATGCGTGTTATTTCCACAATAGTCAAATAATTTATGAAAAAAAACTTTATCAACTAACAACACCACTGAAAGTTATCTCATTTTAACAGAGATCCATGGAAAACACAGCCACCAACAAGTTCGTCCGCATCAACACATCGACTTGGTGGAAATCTGGCTTAAACGATGACCTATACTATAAAAATCAGTCTGCCATTGCTACCAACCCTATGTCCCAGCAATTTCCGCAACTAAAATGCATTGAGATTTACTTGATCATAACCCTACTCCGGCCAACATCAGGAAACCGCTGGGAGAGTAGAAATAGAGGAAAATCAGGTACCATAACAAGCTGGCGCATCCTTGCCATGCTCGCGGTATCGCATCTCTCCGGTGGGATCGAGCCAGAAAGGACACCGCGGACGAAGTCGCCGTCGGCCATCGTAACTTCCGCTCTGATCGACAAGTTTGGTTACGTTCTTCCCGAGAGGTTCGCTAGAGCTATGTTGAGGTCACCGTTTTCTGGGCTTAGTCTGGTTCGATCGGGCGCTATCTGGTGCGGTCCAACCAGAGTCGGTCCGGAGCCAGGTGCGCGACTAACAAATCAGGATACCATTTTTTGGACTTATTTGCAAACTGGTATTATAGGTGGTACTAATTCAGTCAAAACAGCTGGAATTCGTTTGAAATGTTTTGAACTGGACTAGATTGCACCCGGGGTACAACTTGTGGGACTAGATTTGTCCAATTTACAATTTGTGGGACTATTTTGCACCCTGGCTGTAAGTTGTGGGATGAAAAGTGTAATTACCTCTTATTTTCACATGCGAGAGAGCTAAGGAGGTTTGGAGGTGTCTAGGGATGTGGGAAAAATTGAGGGGCCGATGCATATTGATAGATCGGGTTCTATCCTGCTAGAAGAGATCATAAGGAGAGCTGGTCGGCTAGAACCCATGGACAATGTCGGCTTTGCTGAACTTATCTTGATGACAAGATGGTATATATGGTAGGAAAGAAGGCAGAAGGTTCATGGTGAAAATATTTTATTTTTAAATGTTAGCAAGAGAACTGCTAAATTCATTGATTAGATAGAAAACAAACTGCTTGGTTAATTTGGGAAAAACCAGGCGAAAACCCTAACAACGGCAAGCCACACCTAGAACACCGAACACATACAAGACGCCGAACATGAGCTTTCGGGCTAACCTCGACGACGCCAGAAAGAAACGACATGCCAAGAAGAGAACAAGTGCCTCTCTAAACCTGCGAGTAAAGATCGAAGGGTTCACTAGACGCTCTTAGCATTGTGAGGGGGCTCCGGCTGTAGCTGCCACACAACCTCTCGATCCACGGGTCCCTCTGATCGGATCCAACTACAAAACACTACCCTCAAGAGGGAACACAATGCCAAGTAGCGCCGCCACTGTCCCATCCAGAGACCAGATGTGGGGTCTCCCCCGGAGCATGTCGAGGTAGGCAGGTAAGAGCTGCTACATCAATGCCTTCAACAAGGAAACGACGCACGTAGGTATCGCCATTAACTGCTCCGGACAACATCGGAGCACGGATTTCACCAGCAATCTCACCTGCACTAGCCCAACAAGGAAATGGTCAGGCACCAAGCCATCCTCGCTGCCCTTGCCTCCACGACCAATATCACCTCCCAGCGAGCCCGACGTGCGGCCAACCCTCCTTCCTATTCCCCGCACTGGATGGGAGGATGCAACAACCGCAACGACGCAAGTCCCCTCCCATTGGGAGGATGCAACACCTGCAAAGAGCCATTCGTCACCCCTCCGGAGGATGCAACACCCGCACAGCGCCATTCGTCTCCCAAAGGATGCAACGCCCGCTGTGGCACCATTCCTCTCCCTCCAGTCACTACCACCCCGCCCTATATGCGGTGACCCAGCATACCACTGCATGATGTAGTACACTATAGTCGTTAACATAACACCAATGAAACACCGTTCACTAGTATTACATCCCTCAGAGTAGTACAACAAAAACATAGCAGGTCCAAGACATGACTATAGGTTACAACTCAACTCTTTACACAAGATCCAGAGAACACTCTAGGTTAAAGAGAGAGAAAGAAACTTCTTATGAAGAAGAATCAGGAATAAATAACTCATAGCTACCATACTTATAAAACTAGTAGCTGAACTATGAGGCTTGCATTGTTGCTATTGCAATACTCTACAGAAGTAGGTTCTATGGTTAGAAATTATATTCTTATCTAATCAGAAACTTCGTCTTCACTTGAGTTGATGTATATGTTGACTTTCTTAACTTCATTGAAGAGCGTTAGCTTTTGATGATGATTCCTGGAGCATAACTTGATGTAGATGTCGTCTGTACTGGCTTTAGAACCTAGCAAGGGTTAAGAAGATACTTTGAGTACGAGCGTACTCAGCACGTCCATTATAAAAGGAGTGTTTGATGCACTATATCTACAGCCACAGACCATAGGTCGTAGGCAATGCAAGTTTTCGTAAACATTTCTTCAAAGGTTACTTTTATTCTGAAAAGCTATGTCCGTCAGCCTTCACGGGTTTACCAGAACCTTCATGGGGTTCCTTTCCCGCCGTGTTCGCAGCTCCTTCCCGGAACAGGGAGTAACAAGTTACAGTTCTTACACTCTGCAGAGGTGCATCACTTTACCCATGAGAGATCTTAGCTTTGTTGCACATCCGGGCCGCGAACCCGTTCACACTTCCTTGGTGTGAGGCCCAGACTAAGACCCAAGCCAATCACTGCCTTTTCCGCGACCCTGCATGTCTCTTTGGTGTACGCCAGCCCACCTATTGAATTACGGCAATGGCAGTACAAACCGTTCAGATGCCGGAACTATCGTGGGACGTTGAGGGATTCCACCCATATGCTTCATATCCTATACGAATTACCATAAATAATATGCACGCTACTAGTGATAACAGCCACGACCCGCACATCCAGCTCCATGCGAGAGGGAAAAGATACAGCTAACTTCTTCGTACCATTCCAAATCTCATGGTCAACGTGTAATATACGACGTAAGAATCACTGGCGACATTGGTTGTTAAGTCCTAGATAATATGTTCCTTTACCACCAGAAATCTTATAGTAGGTTATTACCTCATGGTAAATAACCTATAATCACATTATTATGAAAATAGTGTTTTCTGTCCTTTTTCAAATGCAGGTGATGACAACACTTGATTTGAAAAATACTTTACAGAAAATAATCAAAGGACATGAGCAAGTGTGAACTTGACTTTTGTGATTGCAAGATTATGCACTCACAGTCTTCAAGACAATATAAGATCCAATAGTTGAAATCTGCATCATTGGTCCGGTAAGGACTAATGTTTAAAGAAGCAAGATGCTTTTATGCATAAGTAATGTAATGCAAGTTGATAAACGCGAATCCCGGAAATAACATTGTTCTAGGTTTGGATACTAGAAAGGTATTTCTTCGAATGTGTTGCCCTTTTAGATTAAGTTTCATATATGTGCTTCTTATTAAGGCTTGTGAGTGTGTGGAAAACATGTATTTATACAACAATAAAATACAAAATATGGAATGTTACTCAAGGTTGCTTACATCTTAACTGTTTATTTTTAATTTTTATTTTGCAAGTAATGTCACTTGTAAGGATTTTAAGTATTAACAATTTTATTATACAAGTAAAGTATAAAGTAAAGTGATTGTGATTAGTTGTTATTTGTTTTTCTGAAGTGGCAAAACGAATAACTTTTGAAGAAAATCCTACTCAAATAGGCAGAAGTATTTAAGCTTTTAAGTTAATCTTAGGAGGTGTTTTTTCTAGTTATAGTCTTTAAGTCAGAAACAATTGCCTTTACTAGAATAATGAAATTAGTAGTATTTGAGACTTATCTATCTTGGGTTTAACTGGGTTGGTTTGGTATTAAGATGCTTTATAACTTAATTATAACAGACCAAAGTTAACTATAAAGCATATAATAAAGTCTTCAGCATTATATTTAAAGCTTGGTAACTATAAGTAACTTTAAGAATGTAGATAGACTTAGGGTGTATTACTTATGATACTTGTATCTTGTTCATTTTATATTGTTTCCTTAGAGTTATTTAAGAACGACATTACTTCTATTGGAGTAGTGATTTCTTTACATTATAATGGTATAAAGGGATTTATCTCCCTATAAGGGTGTGGTTAAGGTTTATGAATAAGTAAACAATATTAGTTATTACTTATGAACTTACTTATAGTGATTTGATTTGTTTATAAACTTGTGGTTAAAGTAAAGGAATAGGTTTTATTTCTTTATAAATTATTCTTAGGGATTTTATATTAGATAAGAATTCTTTTATAAAATAATTTATAGTTATGGTTGAAGGATCATTCAATAAGATTGCATTTAAATGGTGTTAGATCATTTTGACTTCATAATGTTAGTATTTAAGATTAATACTATTTATTACATTTAATTGGTTAATTTAAGAAATATTAACAAATTTTATTTGCCATTTTATGAATTATTAACTAAAGAAATAGGTTTGAATTCAAGTTATGAAAGTGTTTAACTTTTTATTTAACTCAAAAGTGGAATACCACATTTTTAACATGTAGGTATTATTTTTGTGATCATTTTGGTATATTACATTTATTTTTGTGATTTATAAATAATAAGATAGGATTTTAATAAGCTTTATTACTTTATAAATACTTACTAATTAACGAATATTTAATTAAGTGAAATAATAATGTATAATTATAATTTTAAAGTATAATTCTTATTTTTCTAAGATTTTTGGTATTTTATTTAAATTTTTAACATTTACCATTATTAAAATATTAATTATCAAAGTATTAAAACTTTATAAAGTATTTATTAAATAATATTTATTTAAATAATCATCATCATAATATTTAATAATAGTTTTAAGTTGTAGATTTTATTTTTCCAAATATTTTCATATATTATAAGTATATTTCTGATTTATAAAACAAAAGTTATTGATTTTATAAGATTTAATCATTTTATTTTATTTTGGAATTAATATGATTTTATTTAATTCTTGAAGAGAAAAGACATTGCGCACCTAGAATAGATCTACCCACAGGCACTGACCAGTGGGCCAGTGACCACGTCACCCTCCACGCGAGCAGTGGACTAAGTCTAACCCGCTGACGTGGCTGGGATGACGTGATGATGATGTCAGAGTGACATCATCCAAGCAGGAACCTCCCAGATCGATTACCGATCGAAGGATTCAGCTCGCGCGCACGACTGAGATCGTGTGTATTGGAGAGAGGGCATCGCCAGGAACCCTACGATGGCGGCGCCACCATTTTTGGTCATCGGAGCGCGGCCAGTGATGGCGAACGGCGATAGGGATGACAGATGCTCGGCGCGGGCTCAGTGGAGGAAAAGAGGAAGGTAGAGGGGAAGTCCATAAGGACCAGGGGCTCACCACAAAGCGGGCAGAGGGGTCGTCGAGGATCTAGGTGGCCGGAATCAATGGCGAGCGCGACGGCCGTAAGAGGGGAACGAGGGTCCGATTGCAGCAGTGGAGTCCTTGCGCGCTTGCACGCTTCGGGGCAATCGACGGAGATGAACGAGGTGGATCTCCCAGACACCACGACGAGGTGCAGGACGGCCCGCAACGTTGGGAACGCCGGAGCACTTGGAGCTCAGTTTCGGTGTTGACCGGGGAAACGAAGCAGGAAGAGGATAAGGCGAAGCAAGGGTTGTTAAGGGGTGGCACGGTGCACTTAAGGCACTAGGGGACGACGGCGTGCATCTCCACGCCGGCGAGCATCGCGGTGCAGCCAGCGAGCTGCCTCCGGCGTGGCCAGAGGTGGATGATGGAGATAGACTGGACGAAAAGGTATCTTGGGCCCGGGCCTTGGTGGGCTGCAGCGAAGTGAGCGGAAGAAGATTGGTTGTGACCAGCGAGCGTTGAATAGAGAGAAGAGGGAATGGGCCGTGGGCCAGATTGGGTGTTCCCTCTGTTTTTTCCTGGTTTTATTCCTTTTTCATTTTCTGTTTTGTTTTTAGATTTGTATTTCCACATGTTTAAATACCATAATTTCTATACAATATTTAAAATATTCCAGAGGTAATTATACTAATTGATTGCTCTACTTATCTTAGTATTTTTCAATACCCATAATTTTATTCAAAATTATATGTTAAGTAAAATAATTAAGAACTAGGTTTTTAGAATTTTGTTTAAAACCTTAAAATCTTTCTATAATATTGTTCTCACTTTTATTTGGAGTGATAAAGTTTGTAAAATGTTTACCATGAATTATGGGAGTTTTAATATATTTATATCCTTTTAAAATTGTGAATAAAGGTGAATGGTTAAGACATGTTACCTTTATGTTTATAATCATAAATGATATCACCATTTAAAGTAAAAGAGTGGAATTGTTTTCTAAGCTAACTTATGAGAAATAATTGATAAAGATGGTTCCTAAGCACCTATAATGATGATAATTAGAAATGATAAATATGTGCTTAATTGATTTGTTATGGGAAAATATTCCTATAAAGCATTGTGGAAACAAGATGATAGATCAACCAAGTAAATGGATACTAGGTTTGGTCTTAGATTTAGGGTTTAGTGTTTAGCAAGGATTCCTATATTCCATACTTTATAATTCTGGACTTCTGATTAAGGAATTCCTTTCCTAGATATATTACTTCTCTATATCCATATTCATGTGCTAACATGATGAGCTTTGCTTTACAGAACATTCTTATCCACCTTTTATTCTTCTAAATCCATTTGTAATTCCAATGAGCTTAACACTAAAGCTTTCATAATCTTCTTATATTCTTCCTTAATCATCCATTACTAATACTACTTCAATAGAGGTATACATAAAATCCTACTTCACCTCAAGTGCTTAGTATTTCCAAAGAGGAAAATACTACTTCTTTAATCCAATGTTTCTCTAACATCATTTTAATCATATTACCTTGTCTCTACTTGACTCCAATATATAACATTCCAACCTCACATTATATTAATGTGACTTGTAATGACTAATCTAGGATAATAAATCTATACTATGGTTCAATCATGTTTTATCCACCAATGTCACTTATACATGGTATAAGCATTCAATATTGGTGAATAAGGCATGATCATTATAATCCTTTGATCCTTTATGATTCAGGTTTCCAATTGGCTAAACAAGGCTTCTATCCATTCAACATTACAGTGGTATTGTAATTATCTTCTGTTTAGCTCTATTGGATTAAGAGATATAATTCATAGACTATACCTACTTGATCCATTAGGACTACTCCTGATAACTATCTTTAGACTTCATTCTTGTAATCTTCTTTGTTACTATATTGATTTGATTTCCTCAAATCACTCCCATCCTATAGATGACATCTAGAACTAGCATCACTACTTATCTCTTCTTACTTCTTTCTTTATAAGCCTTAAGTGAATGCTATAATAAGGACAAGAGTTGATAGATCAAGAATTAATAGGTTAATAATTGGTGAATCAATAGTTGATTACTCAATATTGATGAACAACAAATATAAGGATATGATTCAATAGAGATGATAAAGATTGATATGGAAAGAAAGATTTATGGTGAATGATCTTGACTTGGTTTCTTTCCTACTCAATCTCACTAAAGAGTAATAGTTAGATATTTCCATGATACACATGGTATAAGTTGATAAGATTAAGATATATTTGTTACATTCTTATTATTTGTGTTACATCCTTAACTTGGTACTCATGAGTGATTATAATGAATACTATGATATGATCACCTAAGGATCAAATAAAAATCATTAATTAATGTATTAGGGTTTAGTCTTATTCCATTTGATCTACCCTTAGATTAGATCATGTTTACCCAAAATAAGATTTTAGCAAAGGTCATATTGAAACTTATCGCAGTCAACTTGATGATCTACTTCAATTCCATGAAGTTAAGAGAAGCTTCAATCATTTTGACAAGTTTTTATTTAAAAGCACGAAAATTATTCAGATTTTCCATGCATGAATGCAATGCACACACCTGTGTTCAGCTTATTTCTAAGCTCTAATGCTGGGATGTTACACTATATGTGTTACAGCAACGCAGGACAACCAACCACAACCCCAGTGACACCGAGATCTTCTTCTTATTCCCTGCATTGGGTGGAAGGATGCAACACACCTCCTGTGCCATTCCTCTCTTGCAAGTCGCATGTCCGATCAAGCACACAACGGCCTCACGGATGTGGCTGCCCGCACCACCAAACCCTGCTACATAGCCTGCAGAGCTAAGCGTCTTCTCCAACTAGTCAAACAGCCTCTCTGTCCTCTCCACACTGGCAGGAGGATGCAACACCAGATGTGCCATTCTTCTCCTGCACTGCCGCACTGGACTATGGTGCCATTCCTGTCCCGCAAGATCAGGAGGATGCAACACCAACTCCCCTTCTTCGCCCACATTGGAACCACCGGCCAGTTCAGCACCACTGGCCCTTCTCCTTCCTTCGGCATGGTTGTACACGGTTAGCAGAGCGCGAGAGAACCATCCCTGGCCACCTTCCCCGCCGGACAGCGCAAGCAGCAGACAGACCATAGCCTCTAGCACCAGCCACGCCTTCTGCACCACGCAGTCTAGCACGCACCCGGAACCGGCCCCACATCTGCGGCCCTCGAAGCCCAAATAGGGCCCAGATCTGGCCTGCTCAACCGCCGCCCGCACCCATCTCCTCGCCATCGCCTGGCCACCCACCACCGTGCGTCCCACTGCCCCCCGAGCACCTCCACCAAACCACGCGACCTGTCGCCGTAGGGGAAGAGGGAGGGACATGTCTTCATCCTCGACACTGATCTACTCCGGGAGACCGCCGCTAGAGAGAGTGTCCCCGCCACCGCCGTCCGCCACCCAGGATTCGCCTGGCGGACTCATCCGATCGGCGGTGAGGGGATGGATGAGAGTGGAGGGAGGTAGTGGTGGGGGAACCCTCCGATTCTGCCCGAGTCGCCTCAGGGAGGCGACACGGGGGCGAGGTGAAGGGTTAGGTGAGAGACGACAACTCCCTCGTTTCGCAAGTGACCTCACGGTGAAAATATTCAAAACCCTTTATGATCAGCATTGTCAATCACCGTTTTGGCCAGGAATTATATGATTGTTAGCAATAAACCATAAGCAACGGAAAGAGAGGGTTTGAAAAAGCCAATTGAAGGTAAATTAATGAACATTTTTTAAATTTTGAACTTCTTTAATTTGAAAAGTTTTTAAAGTTGAACTTTTGAAAAATTTAAATTTATTCAAAATCTAGGATTTTTTATTATTATAAAAATATAAAAAAGAAAACATAAAATAAAAAATCATACATGTTACCGGGCCGCATTGAGGTGACCCATGAAAGAGCTACTTTAGGCGGAGCGCCCTCTCGCGCTCATAGCGAGAGGGGATAGGATCTATCATCTGGCCCTCGACGAGTGCTCTCATATGTGCAACACCTACATGATGAATTAGACAGACACCTTGCTATACATGGATCTTGATGTTCCAGATCCAATGGGTATAGGGGTGATTGAGATTTAATATGTTTTTTATGGAAAGGACTCTAACATTAAAAAAATATGATAGTACAAAGCACCAAAAGAAAAACGAAAAAACAACAAAATCCTCGACATGCCCTTCATCTTCAACCTTCAGACCATGTCGACGGCACGCCGCTGCGCTCTTCCCTGAGTTGGCCTTAATGTTGTTGGTTAGGGACGAGAAGTCACTGAATGGGTCTAGAAGACCACATCCCTTCTGGAGACAAAAGAGGAAGAAGTAACCATCGATGAAGCCCGCCATGATGATCCATAGATACCCACAACCAGAAGTTCTCTTGGTAGACACACCAATTGTCAAGATCCAAAGATTATCTACTCTATTGGAGTTTCTTTACAAGACTATCTACCAGAGACATGGAAAATTAAGATTGATTCATGAAAGAGCTAGAACCCGATATATTTATCACACATCAAGATGAACTTTTTTGGGCAGCTCTATATGCGCCTTTTTCCTTCCCCTTGGTGAAGTCTGAAATACTAAAACCACACGGAATACTCCTCCGAAAATCCCAACTTAGACAATCAAAAACATGATGTGTGTAATGAACTAAGGGAAGAGAGGAGACGAAGGAGCAATAAGTCCTTGTAGTTATTCTGCAAAAATCTTGGAGTTGTTTCATTATTAAGGTAACACCAAGAAGTCAAGTGAAACAACTATATATTCAATTGAATAACATAGAAAAAGTTCTAGCCATGTTCGTAAAAATCTCTACTACCTTCAAAACTAACACAAGATGGTTGCTATTGACACTCCCCGCTTGCTTGAACCAACATTGTTGTATAAAAAAAAGGTCAAATTCCTTTCCGCAGAGCAATAATTATTTCATCTACAATGGAAGTTTTTGTAAGCAAAAAGAACAAATGGCACCCACTTTTACATCATCATAGTATAGCAGCATCATTACAATGGTTCACTGAACAAAAAAATAAGAGATGGCATCAGATCCGCACAACTTACTCAAGCCAAATTATAGCTTGCCAAAATTAGATTGTCTATTCTTATAGTTCCAATGGGAGCTACAGTCCTGGAAATCAACAAAATAAACATCAACTTGCCAATTAGTGAAGGCAACATGACATATTTCAACAATTTGAAAACCCAAACAGCTACAACCAATAAGCCTCTGTGTGGAACTACAATAGCTGATGTGCTTTCTTGGACTTGGAGTTATACAACCCACCTTGATCTTCCTATAAACAGTTTCCACAAACTAACATCTCAAATCGAGATGAACCATTCTAAATATCAAGAAACAGAGATGAGAAGGGGAGGTGTTGATTTCATACCTTGTTGCTGTGCCGCCACCAAGCTCTTCCACGAGTCGAAAGAAAGAGCTCATCTTGGGGAGGCCAATTGGGAAGGATGAGGAGGGATGTGTTCTCCATCTCCGTGAGCAATAACCCTAGAAATCACATATGCATTTCTGCTATGCTCTAATGGATTCCCACGCTGCACCACGGCAAACCGCAAACTAAAATCTCAAATTAAGATGAATCCTTCCAAAAATCAAGAAATAGAGGAGAAGGGGAGGTGTTCATTACATACCTTGTTGTTGTGCAGCCACCAAGCACCCCATCTCGAGGGTAACAACGTCTAGAGCCCTAGCCCTACCGCTTCTTCCCGTCATCATTGTCATCTCCTCTAAAAGGGAAGGGGATACCTCAAGGATGGAGCATCTTGGATGGGAGTGGGAGACCGCAGAGGGGACATGGCCTCATGCGCAACGAGTGGAGGCACTGGGTCGGCCTGCAATCTCCATGGCGCTGTCTCTAGGTCCGCACGCCCGCCAACAATTCACCGATCGTCTTCTATAGTCTCCCAAAAACCCTAGGTCATGGGGGCTTTTTGAGCACGCAGGGCCACTGCACGGCGCCAAGACGACCTTTGAAGTGTAGATCGAGGGGTGGATGTTGGAGATATGCTGATGTAGCCCGACCTACGGTCGCTACCACATCTTGGTCTCCAACTTACGCCAAGTCGTCATGGACTCCAAAGGTGAATCCGTTCCTCTATGCGAGCCCCCTTCCTACCATATTGAATGGTATGCTACTTCATACTCCGTCACATATGCATGATAGGTTCACATTGACAAGTACGGAGGCAAGGGAGGAAGCCCAGAGCATCAAGCCCGACAAGACGGAGGCTTGGAAGAGGAGGCGGAAGAATACAGATCGCCAAATGCTCTCTGTCGCCAGCGGTACTACCGGACCTGGCGACCGGTACTACCGCCCGGCGGCACTACCGCCCCCTGCTACCGCCACCAGCAAACGATGCCAACAGAAGCCAAATACTCTCTGTCTCCGGCGGTACTACCGGATCTGGACCCGGTACTACCGGTCAGCGGTACTACCGTCCCCTGATACCGCTCGCTACAGACGGCTCCAGTTGATGCTCCAGGACCGCAAGCGGTACTACCGGTCCCAGAGCGGCACTACCGGACCAAGCGGTACTACCGGTCCCAAGTCCGGTACTACCGCTCCTGGCAGTGCCTGCGCCCACTAGTTGGGCCACAGCCCATGTATCCCCCTTTACTTACCTATTCGCCTAGTTTATCCCCAAACTACCCTTGTTTATGTGGTTGGCCTATAAATAGAGCCCCCACCCCTCATGTATCCCTAAGGCATAGATGATAAACTAAAGAAAACCCCCATTGTGGAATCTCTAGTTTTGCCTCATCCCCTTTACCAAGGGGACCGACTATCGTCACCAACCTCGATTGGACTTTGCATCACGCATCCATCGTTGAACAAGGCCTTGGAGTTTGGTGTCTCGTCTCCAAGTTGTCAAGACCCTCCTCAAGGTGTTCTTCCCTCTCCGATGTGGATTTGAGGGAGAACGTTGACCGATCTTTCCTTGCGAGGATTCTATCGGATCGGTGGCCGCCGTTCGGGAGCAATCGGCCTTGTATCGTGTGAGTTTTGCGTGTGTTCATCGTGTTCTTCGCGAGGTGTGTGTTCGCTTCCGCTACCTTATCCCTTTCCCCTCGCTTTCCCATCGATTTGACCACGAGATCTGTTAAGATCGGGCACCCAAGAGGTTAACCCCTCCATCATCTGGTATCAGCAGCTTTTGGTTGCCACGGATTTCTCATCGATTTGGTCTTTTCCCCATAAATTCGAAAATTTCACCAAAAATAGCCCCAATTCGTGTTTTGGATCGATCTGTGATTTGAGTGCATTTTGGTAGGTTTTGATCCGTGGATTACTTGCTAAACTTGTTGATCTACCTTCCTTTGCGTTCCCATAGCCTAATTCCTTGATTTCCCCCGTCGATTTGGTGTTTTTCTTGAAGATTTTCCGCCCAAATCGCCCCAAACTCGCGAAATCACGTCAGATCTGGATTTCTATGTCTCGAGCGGTACTACCGCTCCAGAAATACGGTACTACCGCCCACCGGTACTACCGGGCCCATAAAACCGGTACTACCGCCCAAGACAGAAAGAAAACAGCAGATTCCAGATTTCAGCCTCTCACCGTTTTGAGCATAACTTTTGCATCCGAACTCGGATTTTGGTGTTCTTTAGATCGTTTCGAAGAGGAGAAGGAGCTCTACATCATCATCCACGTGGTTCATGCTATCTACTCAATCCAAATTCCGTGAGCAAGGCGGAATCCAACAATAAAGGGTGAAGATCGTCGACGAAAGGTATAAACATCCCGCGACTTCTCCCCACTTGCATTCCTTTGTGAACCCCACTATCTTTGCGAGCAACAAACACCTATTGAGAATAGTTCCTCTTATGATTGCTTGGGCTATGCACATTTGATACCTTGTAGATTCCGAGCAAACATTGTGAGCGCTTCTCATATAGTTATCTTGTATAGTTGTTGGCACAAGGAAGAGGCAAGTGAAAAAGAAATAAAAAGAAAAAGAGTGATACAAAAAGAAAAAAAAATAGAAAAAAGAAAAGAAAAGAAAGAGATATATATGTGCCTTATAGAATAGGAAGCGCAAGCTCGATGAACATCATATAGGTGGTACTTATTGTGCATATCTTGTAGCCCACCAATTTTGTGCAATCGAACTAGCGTCTCTCCTTGTACTTGTGTGACACGAGCTTATAGTCTTCGGTAGGTGATCATTTGGTTCTTAGCTCACTTTCTCCGTCGCACAAGTCCCATTTATCCCACCGTGTGTGTTTCCTTGTACATATTTCCTATCTTGTGGATTGACTTGTGTGCTTTGTGATCATTGTGGTTCTTGACTTGCCATTACAATATCTTGATTTCGGATTGTTTCTTGACATGCCACTTTTCATACCTATCCACCATAGGCCTTGTGTGTGTGTGTGTTTTTTGGTTCGTAGTTGGTTTTGGTGTTCCGCGTGAACTTCACTTTGCTTGGTTTATTGCTCTCAAGTGTGGCCACTTGCACGATACGATCTTCCAAGGTAAAGTAAGGTTTGACGTTGTATCCCTAACTCCCACTACCACTTCCATATACACCGCTTGGTCTTGTGCATCATGTCTAGGGACTCCGGAACCGAGGATGATATCTATGAAAAATCCATGATGAGCCACCATGCATACGACTCCACAAGTATAGAGGACATGACGGAGCACAACACCGACAATGGCTCCACATGCTTTGAGGACCCGAAGCACTACACCTACGATGACTCCACATGCATGGAAGACATGGAGCTCTACGTCGACAATGGATCCTCATGCATGGAGCCTATGGAGCACTACACCGACAATGGCTCCACATGCTTGGGTGATATGGAGTACTACACCAAGAATTACTCCCCAAACATGGATAACTTCGAGCGCGACATCGACGACGCCTCGCCAAGCATGGAGGACACGGAGAACTTCATCGAGTTTGATGGCTCCTCCACGAGCCATGAAGAATTCCTCCACCGCATGGAGATGGAAGCCTACTACGCCAATCAAGAGGAGGTGCATCATCAAGATTCCATGACCTTCAAGGCCAAGCGTGCCACACCAAAGGGCACCACCTACTTCGATGATCCACCTCCAAGGCGACATGTGCCACCACCTAGATGGCGTCAAGCGCCACCATCTCCAAGGCACCAAGCTCCATCACCTCCAAGGCGTCAAGCTCCACCATCTCCAAGGCGCCAAGCTTCATCACCACCAAGGCGCCAAGATCCACCTCCTATCCAAACAAGAGTGGCGTCCAAACATCATATACATCAAGAGGCGCCAAGAAACAAGAATCTTCATCGACAAACATCCTCTCATGAGCATCGCCACCATAAAGAGGATACAAGAAATTGTCTAAGGCATCTTCGCCACCAAGACGAAGAATTCAAGATGATCACCAACCATAATGCTCAATCAAGCTCAAGAATGCACCACACGCACAAGAAGAGTGCCAAGGCAAGTGATCATCGTCGCGAGTGTCATGTGGACGACCAAGTGCGCCACCTACATCAACCATCGGCAAGGCACGCCAATGACCTCCGTCGACACCTTCATAGGGCACCTTCTACTACTAGTGCCACCACCAAAATGGCACCAAGATCAAGCCTTCGTCCACGCCATCAAGCTTCAACGCCTTCGCTTGACTCCCACGACCTCGCGAACGAGGAAAATGTAGACGTCTACTTCGCCAAGTTGGATAGCATGAGCCTACCTCCACCACTACTACAAGATGGCCACAAGACGGTCGAGCATGGGATTTTCCCTTCGACCATGGAGGCGAGCAATGATGCCCATATTATGGCATCCAACCTTGAAGGCGACAAGGTCAAGAATGGTGAGCATGGGATTTTCCCTTCACCAAAGGAGGCGCATGGAGTTGAGGAAACCGAGCCTACCCCCATATGCTTGAGTGATGATGTGGTACCAATCCCATGTGAGTATGAGAGCCACTTAGCCCATTTGAGTGAGAACAAGAGTGAGATGAGTGACTCCACCTTATGTGAGATTGAGTGCTTCCACTTGGAGGGCATGAGCGATACTCCTAGTGAGTTAAGAGTGGTAGTTGATAGGTCAAGTGAGACCATTTCGATTTCTAACAACTTACCCTCTACCTCTAGTGTGTTCTCTTGTGTTGTGCTAGGTTCCATGGAGGAAGACGCCCGAAGCTATGAAGCAATGATGCCTCGAATGGAGAAGATGTACATGGTAGATGCTACTCCATGGATACATCAAGAAGATGAAGTCGTCCACAAGGAGGCCACTACTTCCACAACACCCACTTCATATAAGAGGTATGAACAAGGTAACAATAAGGGTGTTGATGATGCCATGATCCCACTAGTGGACATGATGAATTGTGAGGATATGCATGCTATGGATGATACTTGTGACATTACATATGCTTCATCCACTTTCCCATGTGATGATTTTCCTTTGCATAATATTGATCATGTGGAATTGTTTGATTGTGATATCATTGCCATAAACATGCCATGCTATGCATCTTGTGTGTATCCTCCAATTGTTGACTTGCCTTGTCATGCGAGTCATTCAATTTCTCCCGTTGCTTGCGATAAGATGAATGCTTGCTATTTAACTTGTTTTGCTTGCAACAATATTGATTATATGTGTTATAATGAGATGGCCCCCATAGCTTTCTCAATTTTTGGATACTTTAATGATTGCCATGATAAGCATGTTCCCCACTTGCATACTCACCATGCACCTATTTCATACTTGATTGAAATTAATGGTGATGTGCACAAGAAGAGATACGTCATGATGGATGATGTGTATCTCTACCATGCACACACGTTCTTCCTTTTACATATGATGTGTGTAGGTACCCGAACGAGAATGTCAACCTCGGTTGAGCACGAGTTGACAAAAAGAGCTCTTGAGAGCATCCAACAAGTGAGTTCAAGATCGAACCCAGCTCTGATACCTTTTGCATGCTTTGCATCTTTCATGTTGACAAATTGTTCTATCCTATGGTTTGCTTGCAAGCATGTTAATGGTATTATCTTCCCTTGTGACATGCATGTTTCTTCGCTTTTAGATAATGATGCTTTGTGTGTTGCAACAAAAATGTTGAACAATTTACCTTTCCGATGTTTTGTGTGCAACCACAATTCCTTTAAGAACATGTACTGTCATGAGATCTTCCAAGAATCTCGTCTTGTTGTTGCAACAAACATAAGGACCACTTGCTCTTTCATTTGGTTTGTTTGCAAATATATTGTTTTTGCTTCCGCTTGGGATACTCATATTCCCATGATATTTTCTTTCGATGATTTGTGTGTGACATCCAACATGTCGAACAATTTATCTTTCCAATGGTTGGTTGGCACACATATTGATGTTGTTTTGGACATTCTTCCTTGCGTGTTTTTGCCGAATTCTCCTATTCTCGCATCAAGGACGTTGATCAAAATTCTAGTCAATTGCCTTGAGTGCCCCACTACTATGTTATATGGAGTTTTTGAGTTTCCACATTTGGATGATGTTCAAACGATTTCCATGCACTTTGACCTTGCATATGCATCCCATTTTCTATACATGCATTATGCTAATAGTGTTGTGAAGAAGAATGGACATGCCACAAATGACATGCTCTGCTATCACACACAAACATATGTTGCTTGGTCTTTGTTGTGTGAAGGTACAAGTGCATACACGTCAACCTCTATGGACTATATGTTGACAAGAAGAACCGAAGAGAGTTACCTATGGCTACCCTTCATCGAGCTATCTCTACAAGATAAGGTGACTTCCTTCTACTTGAGGACTCATGCTATAATCTTCGTGAATTGGCTACGCTTTGAGTGTTGCTTTGCTTTTGTTGTGAGCTTTGTAGGCTTCAAGGAAGGTGAAGGAACATTGAAGTGTTGTCAAGTCACTCTTCCCGAGGACGACTATATGGTGAACCCCAGGATCAAGGATGTCCTTCGACCGCTTCTACTTTGTGATGAGCATGTAGAGTCGAGGACGACTCTTTTTGAAGGGGGGGAGCTGATGTAGCCCGACCTACGGTCGTTACCACATCTTGGTCTCCAACTTACGCCAAGTCGTCATGGACTCCAAAGGTGAATCCGTTCCTCTATGCGAGCCCCCTTCCTACCCTATTGAATGGTATGCTACTTCATACTCCGTCACATATGCATGATAGGTTCACATTGACAAGTACGGAGGCAAGGGAGGAAGCCCGGAGCATCAAGCCCGACAAGACGGAGGCTTGGAAGAGGAGGCGGAAGAAGACAGATCGCCAAATCCTCTCTGTCGCCAGCGGTACTACCGGACCTGGCGACCGGTACTACCGCCCGGCGGCACTACCGCCCCCTGCTACCGCCACCAGCAGACGACGCCAACAGAAGCCAAATACTCTCTGTCTCCGGCGGTACTACCGGATCTGGACCCGGTACTACCGGTCAGCGGTACTACCGGACCAAGCGGTACTACCGGTCCCAAGTCCGGTACTACCGCTCCTGGCAGTGCCTGCGCCCACTAGTTGGGCCACAGCCCATGTATCCCCCTTTACTTACCTATTCGCCTAGTTTATCCCCAAACTACCCTTTTTTATGTGGTTGGCCTATAAATAGAGCCCCCATCCCTCATGTATCCCTAAGGCATAGATGATAAACTAAAGAAAACCCCCATTGTGGAATCTCTAGTTTTGCCTCATCCCCTTTACCAAGGGGACCGACTATCGTCACCAACCTCGATTGGACTTTGCATCACACATCCATCGTTGAACAAGTCCTTGGAGTTCAGTGTCTCGTCTCCAAGTTGTCAAGACCCTCCTCAAGGTGTTCTTCTCTCTCCGATGTGGATTTGAGGGAGCACGTTGACCGATCTTTCCTTGCGAGGATTCTATCGGACCGGTGGCCGCCGTTCGGGAGCAATCGGCCTTGTATCGTGTGAGTTTTGCGTGTGTTCATCGTGTTCTTCGCGAGGTGTGTGTTCGCTTCCGCTACCTTCTCCCTTTCCCCTCGCTTTCCCATCGATTTGACCACGAGATCCGTGAAGATCGGGCACCCAAGAGGTTAACCCCTCCATCATATGCCCAAGAGGCAATAATAAAAATAGTTATTATTATATCTTTATGTTTATGATAAATGTTTATATTCATGCTATAATTGTATTAACCGGAAACATTAATACTTGTCTGATTTGTAAACATGTAAGAGTCCCTAGTAAATCCTCTTTATAATACTAGCTTGTTGATTAATAGATGATTATGGTTTCCTAATCATGAACATTAGATGTTTTTAATAACAATATCATATCATTAGGATAATAATGTGATGGACATACTCCTATAGTTAAGCGTAGCATAAGATCAAAGTCATTTCAATATTTTGTTTGCTATAAGCTTTCAGATACATAGTAACCTAAATCCTTCGACCATGAGATCATGTTAATCACCATCACCTGATGGATGCTTTGATGACATCAAACGCCACTCCGTAACTGGGTGTCTATAAAGGTGGCATTGAGTATTCGGAAAGTATGTGTTGAGGCACATGGATCAAGAGTGATATTTGTCTATCCATATGACAGATAGATATACTCTGGGACCTCTCGGTGGAATGTCATCCAATTGGCTTGCAAGCATGTGACTGGTTCACAAGGGACCACATATCACAAGAACGAGTAAAGTGTACTTATCGGTAACGAGGTTGAACTAGGTATGCAGAGATATCGACGATCAAACCAAGGATAAGTAAAGTGTCATGAGACAAAGGGAAATTAGTATCATATGTAAATGGTTCATTCGATCACAAAGTAATCGTAGAAATATGCGGGAGCCATATGAATTTCCAGATTCCTCTATTGGTTATTTATCAGAGAAGAGTCTCGATCATGTCTGCATAATTCACGAACCTTAGGGAGACACACTTAAGGATTCGATGTTGTTTAGTAGATATGGAATGTGAGTAAGAGACTGAATGTTGTTCAGAGTCTCAGATTGGATCCGGGACATCACGAGGAGATTCGGAATGGTCCGAAGAATAAGATTCATATAAGGAAAATCCAATGACAAAGTGGAATGATTTCGGCGTTTTCACCGAAATATTCTAGAAGGGTCTAGAAGGTCCACCGATCCGGAGTAGGAAGGCTACATGGATGTGTCATGACAAAGTAGAATGGTTGCATCATGTCCTAGGTCACTTTCCTGGGCAATGGGAAGAGAGAAATCAAACTCTAGTTTGAAAGTCAAACGCCAATTTGAAAAAGTCAAATCCCAACATGGTTGCCTAGTGGAGGGAGGGGAGGAATCCTACCTACGGCCACAAGGAGGAGTTGGGGGAGGACTCCCCTCCCTCCAACCGCCTCTCCCACCTATATAAGGAGGGGTAGGGCGCCCCTACCCCTCACCACAAACCCTAGCTCGGTCGCGCCTCTACTCAAGTCGTCGTCGCCCTAGGGATCTCCCCAAGTTGCCGCCGCCTAGGCCCTCTCTAGCCGCCGTCCACCTCTAAAACTCGGCCCTCTAAGCTCTAGATCGCCGAGGCCCTCTTCTACTCCACCATACCCGCTATGGCTTAGGCGAAGCCCTGCGGGATTTCCCCTCTATTTCCACCATCACGCCGTCGTGCTGCTGGAATCGCGAGGAGATATCTACAACCTCCGCTGCCTGCTGGAACAAGGGAGAGAAAGGTCTTCATCAAGTAACAAACGGGTGATCGACTACGGAAGCGCTGCCGGAACGCGGCGCCGGAAGGATCGTCTTTGCGATCTTGAGATCGGCAAGTGAACGACTACATCAACCACGAGAATCCGATCTCGTTAATCGCTTTAAAATCTTCGAGGGTTAGTACTCTATCGACTCGTTGCTACAATCTAGTAGATAGGTCTTGGCTTGTGTGTGTTCATGCGATAGAATTTTTTTTGTTTTACATGCTACGGACTCCTACAGTGGAGATGGAGGAGCGCAGGGAGACTGGAGGAGCTGACCCCTGTAGTGTAGCTCGCCTGGTGGAGATGTAGGAGCTCAGGAGAGAGGAGAGGAGGAGGGGTGTAACGGTTGAGAAGAAAAGGGACGCGTGCTTGATGAGGGGAGGGATTGGTCGCTAGGTTATCACCGTGCACGCACCAAACAACAAATCCAGGCGACGTGGACGAGGGGACTTCGTCTCCTGAATCGTGGGCCACGATGAATTACAGACCCACATGTCATGGGAAAATTTGATGAAAAAAAAAGCAAACAAAAATAACCATATCCAACGGTGGTAGATGGACGTGTGGTGAAAGCTGGCACTGTTTGGACGCATCCAACCGACGAAAAAAGCGCGCGTGTGGGGACGTATTGAGGAGACAGGTAGGCCAGAGCCTTTTATATGAGTAATGAAGGATACCTCTATATTACAGAAAACTTAAAAAATTATATTGGTATCCGGTGAAATTCGGTTTGAATGGAAACTAGGTCGTTGGAAAGGAAAGCTGCCAAGTGCAGTTTTTTCAAAATCAAAGATGAAAATGGTGGTTTTATGCTACGCGAGCCTTGATATGGATATATGACGCCATTCCCTGTTTTCCTATTCCACGGGATCGTTGGCAGAGTGACCATGTGTCCGTGGGCGACGGAGACAATGAAAAAGACGAGCAAGGCCGGCAGAGTAAATAAGTATCGAACAAGTACAAAAGATAGATACATGTTCCCAATCATGCAAAAGCTGTCTTCCTCTGCATACGCCAATAGGCGGGCCGGAATGAGTCACTCGTGTGAACTGAAAGGCACATTCGTGTCCGAACGCAACACAAGGCGAAACGCGTGACGTGCTCCCGTCTGTACGTACTCGCCGGTTCTTTTACGGAATAATCGGTTTGGCCGTATATATCGATCTCTCGGAGTGGAGACAAGAGTCGGACGCGTCACCAAATGTCCAACGCCGAACCATCGGTCAGCAGATTAATTCCTCGCCGGCCGGTTAAACCTCCATCCGCCACTGGGCTACGTGACACGAAACCAGTAGTATTAGCTGTGCCAGCAGCCATGGATATCGATCGCCGATGGATGCTGTGAAATGGCATATGCACCAACGAGTTTGTGCTAATCCTACTCGGAGTAACATAAGGTCCTTACCGGTACAATGCAACACCGTACGTACGCCAGTGGGCTGACGGTAAGATATTCTTTTTGGTTTCATACTACGTCCACTGCCAGCCCAGCCACAGCCAGTCTGGCGCAAGTGATCGATAAGTAGAGCTGGGTTCCATTTCCGTCCCATCATTGGAGCAGGACGATGCTTGTTCTCGTAAATTATCCACCACGAGCTACGTACAACCTCGTCCCGTCTCCTCTCTGGTAGCTAGCTAGGTTCCACGACGCATTGAGAAGTTGTCGACGGTTAATAAGGTTAGTACTAGCTCCGGTTGGATTTGATCGATCGATCTAACGATGGAGGAGGAGAAGGCGGCGGCTGGGAAGGCGTCGTTCCTGGAGATGGTCCGGTACGCGGACGCGCACGACCTGTGCCTCATGGTGCTGGGCGTGCTGGGCAGCTTCGGCGACGGCATGATGCAGCCGCTCGGCATGCTCGTGCTCGGCGACATCGTCAACAGCTACGGCGGCGCAGGCTCCGGGGACGGCTCCTTCAGCTCCGCCTCCGTCGACAAGGTAAAAAACATATCGTGTGTAAAAGTACTGTGTCGTGTTCTTCTGTCGCTAGATAATGACGTTGTTGTTGTGCATGTTCTGAATCTTTCAGTTCGCGCTTCGGTTGCTGTATGTCGCCATTGCGGTGGGCGCCTGCGCTTTTCTAGGTAAGCAAGCACAACAATCCCGTTTCAGTACTGACATTTTGGAGAATAATGGTAGAGTATTTTTTTTACGAATTACTACGATGGATGTACGTACTTTTGTATTTCACCGAGAAAATAATGGTGTCGTCATGTGAACAGAGGGGGTGTGCTGGACGAGAACGGCGGAGCGACAGGCGTCGAGGATGAGGAGGCTGTACCTGGAGGCCGTGCTGCGGCAGGAGGTGGAGTTCTTCGACGCCGCGCCGTCCGCGCAGGCAGGGGCCACCACCTTCCGGATCATCTCCACCATCTCCGACGACGCCGACTCCATCCAGGACTTCCTCGCCGAGAAGGTCTCACCCGTCACTCTCGATCGTCACGTGTCAGCACAAACAGAACCCCAGAAGCATGCTAACCCCGCCTGCTCCACTCGTGTCAACTAACTAATTTCAGCTGCCCACGATCCTGGCCAACGCGGCGCTCTTCTTCGGAGGGCTGGCGGTGTGCTTCGTGTTCTCCTGGCGCCTGGCGCTGGCGAGCCTGCCCCTCACGCTCCTCTTCATCGTGCCGTGCGTGGTGCTCGGCAAGCGCATGGCCGCCGCGGCCGGGGAGACGCGCGCGGCCTACGAGGCGGCCGGCGGCATCGCCGAGCAGGCCGTGTCGTCCATCCGGACGGTGGCCTCCTACAACGGGGAGCGGCAGACGCTGGAGCGGTTCAGGCGCGCGCTGGCAAAGAGCACGGAGCTGGGCATCAGGCAGGGGCTCATCAAGGGCGCCGTCATCGGGAGCATGGGCGTCATCTACGCCGTCTGGTCCTTCATGTCCTGGATAGGCAGCCTCCTCATCATCCACCAGAACGCGCAGGGCGGGCACGTCTTCGTCGCCGCCATCTGCATCGTCCTCACGGGAATGTCCATCATGATGGCGCTGCCCAACCTGCGCTACTTCGTCGACGCCACGGCGGCGGCGGCACGGATGCGGGGCATGATCGAGAAGCTCGGGCCGCTGCAAGAGGCCGGCGAGAAGGGCGACACCAAGAAGAGCGTCAAGGGACTGATCGTGTTCAAGGACGTGCACTTCACGTACCCGTCCAGGCCGGACACGCGCGTGCTCAACGGCGTGAGCCTCACCATCTCCGCGGGCGCCACCGTCGGCCTCGTCGGCGGCAGCGGGTCGGGGAAGTCCACCCTCATCGCGCTCCTGCAGCGGTTCTACTGCCCGGACGCTGGGCAGATATCGCTGGACGGCCACGACATCGGCACGCTCAACGTGGAGTGGCTTAGGAGCCAGATCGGGCTCGTCAGCCAGGAGCCGGTGCTGTTCGCCACCACCATCAAGGAGAACATCCTGTTCGGCAACGAGACGGCTACGATGAAGCAGATCGTCGCCGCGGCCAAGATGGCCAATGCTCACGACTTCGTCACCAAATTGCCCCAAGGATACGATACGCATGTCGGCCAGTTCGGGACGCAGATGTCCGGAGGGCAGAAGCAGCGGATCGCCATTGCCCGCGCGCTCATCCGGGACCCCAAGATCCTGCTCCTGGACGAGGCGACCAGCGCGCTGGACTCACAGTCGGAGCGCACGGTGCAGGACGCGCTGGACCGGGCGTCCGTGGGCCGGACCACCGTCATCGTCGCGCACCGCCTCTCCACGCTCCGCAAGGCCGACACGATCGCCGTGCTCGACAGTGGCCGCGTCGTCGAGTTCGGCTCGCACGAACAGCTCGTCGGCATGGACGAAGGCGGTGTCTACGCAAAGATGTTTCAGCTGCAGAACTCGTCCGTGCCCAGACAGGAGGAGCGGCATCAACAAAGCGTGGTAGAGAACGAGGAGATCAACCTGACGCCGTTCCACAGCGTGGAGATCATGTCGCCGGCCAGCGAACGTCGCGCGAGTCCGCGGCGGTCGTTCTGGTCGTTCGAGTCCGCCGCCGTGGAAGAAGGCAGCCCCGCGGCAACCTCGGTCGCGGCGGCACGACCACGCAAGCCGTCACAGCTCCGACTGCTCAAGATGAACCGGCCGGAGTGGAAGCAGGGGCTGCTCGGGTGCGCCGGCGCGGTCATATTCGGCGCCGTCCTGCCGCTGTACTCCTACAGCCTCGGCTCGCTGCCGGCGGTGTACTACCTCGGCGACGCGGCGCTCATCCGCGCCAAGACCAGGGTGTTCTCCCTGGCCTTCCTCGCGATCGCAACCGTGTGCATCACGGCCAACATCGTGCAGCACTACAACTTCGCGGTGATGGGCGAGCGGCTGACGGAGCGCGTGCGGGACCAGATGCTGGCCAAGATCCTGTCCTTCGAGGTCGGGTGGTTCGACGAGGACGACAACTCGAGCGCGGCCGTGTCCGCGCGGCTGGCGACGCAGGCGAGCAAGGTCCGGTCCCTCGTCGGGGACCGCATGTCCTTGCTGGTGCAGGCGTCTGCCACGGCGACTCTGGGATTCGCGCTGGCGCTGTCCGTGTCGTGGCGGCTCGCGTCGGTGATGATGGCCATGCAGCCGCTGATCATCGCCAGCTTCTACTTCAAGAAGGTGTTCATGACGGCGGGGTCGAAGAAGGCGAAGAAGGCGCAGGTGCAGGGGAGCCAGCTCGCCGGCGAGGCGGTGGTGAACCACCGGACGGTGACCGCGTTCTCATCGCAGCGACGGATGCTGGAGCTGTACGAGGCCGCGCAGGTGGGCCCGAGGAAGGACACGATGACGCAGTCCTGGTTATCGGGGTTCTGCCTGTGCCTGTGCCAGTTCAGCAGCACGGGGAGCATGGCGCTTGGGCTGTGGTACGGGGGCAAGCTCATGGTCGACGGGCTCATCACCACCACGCCCTTGTTCCAGGTGTTCTTCATGCTCATGACCATGGGGAGGGTCATCGCCGACGCCGGGTCCTTGACCTCGGACCTGGCGCAAGGCGGCGACGCGGTGCGGTCCATCCTCGACACGCTGGACCGTGAACCGACGATCAAATCCGGCGGCACCACCGACGATGCCAGCGAGTCGTCGGACGGCGACAACGAGAAGAAGCGGAAGAAGATCAAGGGCGCCATCGAGTTCAGAGACGTGCACTTCAGCTACCCGACGCGGCCCGATGTGACGGTGCTCGCCGGGCTGAGCCTCGAGATCGCCGCGGGCAAGACGGTGGCGCTGGTCGGGCCGAGCGGGTCGGGGAAGTCGACGGTGATCGGGCTGATCGAGCGGTTCTACGACGTGCAGAAAGGGTGCGTTCTGATCGACGGCAGGGACATCAGAAGCTACAGCCTGACGCACCTCCGGTCGCACGTGGCGCTGGTGAGCCAGGAGCCCACGCTCTTCTCCGGCACGATTCGCGACAACATCATGTACGGCGACGAGCGCGCCACCGAGGAGGAGGTGACCAGCGCCGCCAGGCTCGCCAACGCCCACGAGTTCATCAGGTACGTACAGTCTGAATGTCTGATGGATACAGAGTACAGACATGGTGAAACTGATGGATTGTTATTGCAGCGGGATGGAGAGCGGGTACGAGACGCAGATCGGGGAGCGAGGGACGCAGCTGTCGGGCGGGCAGAGGCAGCGGATCGCGCTGGCGAGGGCGGTGCTGAAGAACGCGAGGATCCTGCTGCTGGACGAGGCGACGAGCGCGCTGGACACGGTGTCGGAGAGGCTGGTGCAGGACGCCGTGGACAGGATGCTGCAGGGGACCAGGACGTGCGTCGTCGTGGCGCACAGGCTCTCCACGATTCAGAAGTCCGACATGATCGCCGTGGTGAAAGACGGGAAGGTGGCCGAGAGAGGGACGCACCACCAGCTCATCGCCGCCGGCCGTGCGGGGATGTACTACAACCTCATCAAGCTGCAGCACGGCACATCGCCGTCCCATAGTCCCGTGCATGATGTAGGCAACTAAGAAATGTAATGGTACCAACGAGACACGTTCACTAATGCGAATTGCACCAAGAGACGCGCGTCTAGAGGCTAGATTCTTTTTATTTGTTATTATTCAAATATTGTTTTCATCTTCGGTACACAATTTTCACAATTGGTTTTACTAATTCTCGGTCTATTGAGAATTAAGTTAGATCATTCAGATCCTAATCCATTGGATTAGCATCATGACTTGTACATCCTCTGAGTTGTAAGTGGGGTTGGAACTGAACTATTTTTTTAAGTTGCAAATGGGATTGCAAATAAGACTTTTTAGCAACTGATATGTGTAGTTGCAAGTACGATTGTAATTGAGATTGAGTGACATCACTTGACTAAGAATTAATTAGCCATACCCTTTTACAATTATTTGCAAATTAGTGTGCTTTATGGACAAACATTAGATGATACGGATCTTCTTTGTGGCCACAAAAGTGCCATTGATCATTTCATGTCCAACTTCTTTTCAGTAAGTTATCCTTAATTAAGATGTTAATTCAAGCATCAACCATACAACACCTTCACCTTGGTGTGTGTGTGTGTGTGTGTGTGTGTGTGGGGGGGGGGGGGGGGGGGGGGGGGGTTGATTTTTCATAGTCTAGTTGTCTACTTTGGGAGACAAATGCTACATGGGGTATGTTACAAGAGAATAGTAGGGCAAGGCGACATAGGAGAATCTAGGAGCGAGATGACACACGATGTACCTAGGTTCATCTCCCTAGTGGTGGAGGATCCCTACTCCTGTTATAAGTCACTATATAATCATAGATGGTTTACATTGTATCTGCCGACTTCATAGCTTGGGCGATGGTTATAGACTAGATTGCCTCTGTCTAATCTGATGTGCCCTCAAGGGGTTCATGTCCATAGTGGTGGAGGATCCCTACTCCAATATGTAGTGGAGGATACCTAGCTGGCATCTTGTCTAGGATTTGTAAGTTCTCTAAACGACGACATATTGGAGTCGTCATCTTGTGCTCCAAGTTGGCGCGACGTCTGGGTTTAACATGTTGTTTCGTCGTGTTGGGCCACCTCCATGATGAGCCACGTTTTACCTCTGTGAGGGTATCCGTGTCTCGTATCCACCTCACTATCTAGTTTTTCAAAGACGGGATCATGTAAATTATTGGCCCAGGGGTACAACCTACCAATGATTTTTAATTCTATTAATCCATTAACTTCAATAATGGAATTAAAAAAGATGAATCCATCTAGGAAGAACACAAGGCTTGTTTTTATTACTAATTTACCTAATGATTTCAAAATCACCTCCCATCATTATTACTCCTCTTCATTTATCTCATAAGAACACGAGCTTCCATTTCCTTCTGGTTGAGCTAGTTGGGCCATACACCCACTTCATGTTGAAATGTTTATCTAAAAGACGAATTATTCTTACTTAATGATTCTCAGATTCATATTCATTTTCAAGCATTATCCAAAAGAACCATGCGTTGTTGCATAGTGTAACTATTATTTTTTTAGAGTTAGAAAGCATACATAAGTATCATTTAAAACAAAATACACATACTCCCTCAGTATCAAAATAGATGTCACATGAATGTCAAAATTTATCGCTGAATTTAGTATATAGATTCATCCAAATTTTAAAAAACCTCCGACGTCTATTTTAAGATGGAGGGAGTATTATATTGTCTTAATTTTGTTCCCATAGCATCGGTCCCGGGCCGTGAGAAAACCGATGTTGCTAGAGATGTTATCACTTTTTCAGTATGAGTGCACCAATTGGTGTCTATGTTGTAAGGAGTTCATGTCTGTCAGGCTAGCCGAGCAATGTTCTCTTTGTGGGAGGTGTGACCAAATTAATCCCAGCACTTTAAGGCGGTGTGGCCAAGAATGTTATAATATACTAGTTAAGTGTCCGTGCGTTGTAACGGATAAAAAAGTTAACTGGTATTTACCAATAGAAGGGACTATATTTCTAAATATGTCTGACGTATATGTATTTGTTGTCTTCCCACGTCGTATGTTTTGGTTCCTTTCCTACTACCAAAACGTTCCTTTGTCTAATTTATTGATCTACCACACATAAGAAATATGGCCAAACAAGCATATATTTTCTATCTTGTGAGGCGTATTCTCTCGGTCAAACCAAAAAAGTGATATAGAAATAGAGTATTGGATTTCAAGTAAAAAAAAGACTTGAATTAGTAAATTCACAAGGTGAGGTAGGAAGTAAAACAATAGGATACATACATAATGAGTTTGGATAAATTCTGGAAGATGTATCTCTTACACCATAATAATTCTCCAGAGATAAAATTAGATCCCATCCAAATTATTTTCCAGACCAAATAACACAATAAGAAGTCTATCTAACCACAATTTGAAGTACAACAGGTGACCAACGTGACAATTAGGTAAACAAGAAAATGATTTGTGGCCTAGAGATTCTACATCGGTCCTTTGTAGCAACCCAGCAAAATGAACTGATTGTTCTCAATGTCGCATATTATAGTTGTGCAACTAACAAAGAACAGCCAAAACTTTTGACTATTGACAAAAAAATGTTTTCAACAGATATGCTTCTCAATAGCACTCTTTACAATGTAAGAGTCGTGAGCTTTGAAAACTCTTGATAGGCCAAGGGTGTCTTTGAAATTATCCAAAATCTTACATATGCGATAAAATAGTGGAGCTTCTAGATAGAAATGAACAATATGATAGCTGAAAGCATTTTGTTTCCCTTTCTCGTGTGTCGCCTTGGCACCACGTGATACTCAGCGCTCTGTGGCGCGTGCTACTACTGGTCGAGCCGCCACCACTGGTTGTTGAGGTTCACAATGGCTAGTCATCGACAGAATTGGTAAGGATATGAAGGGCTAGGTGGAGGAGGATGTCGGCTTGGAAGGACCATATGGACAGGACAACGGCGGACATATATCCGTAGCGTTGAGTTCGAGGCGCCAAGGAAGTGGGATAGGATTGAGTCGCTGAAGTGGAAGGAGGGGTCTCGGAGGATCAGGGTGAGCGACGACGATAGCGGTAGCTTTGGTAGGTGAGAGCGAGTGTGTGAGGGAGGAGCGGGGTTTCACGAAGGTCAAATCCACTTGTCGGCGACAATATTTGTTTGGGAGGTGTGCAACAAAGGCAAATACATATGGACCACGACGGAACATGAAATTCCTTTTAGGCATATAGCTCATAAATTCCACCTAAGCATAGCATCACAATAACAAAAATGATATATCCGAGGAAATCCTAAAAGAACTTGTTAATTGTTGCTACTTGTGGATAGGGATGAGATGTTGAGGCCATCAATGTCGTCCCATGAATTCTGGGCTGCGTCCTTGTCGGATTTGGCGCAGAGGCATAGACTGGCAATTGTTATGCCTCTTCCTGGACAGGGCGAGGAGAACTCATAAGCACCGATTCCAAAACTTCGGTCCAACAACACAATAATGATCAAGAACGAGTCGCAAGGGATAAAAAACTATAACAAAGGATCACTCATTAGTAATATAAATTTGTATTGTAGTCTCACCATCACAAATCGCATGGCCATTTCACTTACCTAGCACAAAAATTCTAAAAGGATAAGTAAGAAAATAAGGATGCATGCCTTGACAAGCTCAAGAATAAATGTGTTTTATCGTTAGTATCCATGCTCTTTTGATGTCGACGTTGCATAGAATGCGGCTATTGACTAAACATGCATTACCCGAATTAATGAAATTATGTGCACAACCTGACAACCCAAAGAATATTATTGGAGGCCTATTCTATTAGTTTTATCGGATCCAAATTAATGTTCTCAGATCTGTCTAGATTCGAGTGTATCTAGTCATATTTTAGTGCTAGATACATCCAAATCTAGAAAAATCTGAAACATTAATTTGGATCAGAAGGAGTACGCAAAGTTGGGATATAGTTCAGTGAAATTTATCCAAAAACTTTGTTCACATTAGGTCCTTGGAAGTTGTCACTACTGAAACACGTGGCATGCAACAAATTATTGACGGGTAAAGACTTTTTTCATACTTTTGGCTTGATTAATACACAAGTGCAGTGTGTATGAGGACTGCATTATTTTTCCAAACCTCTAAATCTTTAGGACTTTCTTGCACATTGAACGGGTTCGTTGTGTTAATTGGGATAATAAGAGTATTTTTTAAGAAAACATTGTTTATCCCACCTGCAAATCATCTAAACTGACACTTTCAAACTTCTCATTCCCGGCTCACAATTCAGCTGAATATCAACTTGGTATATGCACAACATAAAATTAGATAATAGTGGGACAAACAAAATATTCTTCTGTTGTGTTGAAAAAATATACTCTATCTATAATTTCATTGAATGGTCCATCTGTTTGCATCAAACTTACCGAGTAAATTTGCCTCGCCATGTTGTCACAATTTTCCGAATCTTTAGCACATCTACATTGATATGTAGCAAGATTAAGAAGTACACCCGAAGTGGTAGTCATATTCAAGTGAGCTTAACCCGAAAATTATCATAGACGCTCCTGCTCAAGAATTAGTAAAACTGAGGTAAAACATTTTCTTCTATATGAAAATTGCAGAGTAGAAATACAGAGACTAAGGTGTATGGATAAAAAGGAACAAGTTAATTCAAGCTAGTTCGTGCATACAATCTGAAGTGTTGAGACAATCAAAAAAGCTCTCAAAAACAAACAAGAGGGAGATTACCTAAGGAGAAATTATAGTTAACCAGGAGCATAAAAGCAGACAAGAGAAACCAGGTAGTGAACCATCCCCTAATCAAACAATGCTAACAGGAGTGTGTGCCACTCGTGGGATGCATCATCTTGCAGTAGGAGACGATGCCACAGAAACCCGGCGATGGTGAACTTATTTGGCAGCGTGTGGAAGGCGGTTTCGCTGGTGATAGACTGGGATAGTGAAGAACAAAATATAAATCTGTTTGGACAAAACTATTGCATATTCACACAGTAATTTTATATAGTAATGGTGCCAAAAGCATTCGAGGCCCTTCAGGTAGATCCTTCAAGACATCTCCGCCACTGTAATGTAGGTTCTTCGGGAGGACACTATAGAACAATTTGATGTTGCATAAGCCAATAGCATTAGAGTAGCATTATTGCTGCAGTTCGTCATTTTGAGGTGCTTAAAATTGGAGCTACTGCTTGCATTTTTCCCTAGATTACCAAAAATATTATTGGATGTCTATTCAACGGTCTCTAAGTATATCATACTTTAGTGGATGTCATTATGGCAGATATTGATCCATTATTCATTGAGGATTTTCTTACAGAACAATGTTTGTTCCCTCTCTGGGGGGATTTCGTGGATCAGTTCCTTCATGCTCGGTTTCTGGGAGAGCAATATGAGACACAATGATCCAACCTTCTCCAGATCATATGATCATCTACCTCTATTACTCTACTGGAGTAAGGGGTCATATGGCTGGGTTTTGGCGACACCGTCACTGTCAACATTGTGACCCTAATGGTTGCCACACAAACCAAGGCCAAGCCAATACGAACCCCCAAAAGGCTACGTGTCTTACGGGACTTCAACATGTTACTGCTTATCTTAATTTGATTATATTTCATGCATCAGCATCCATAAAGAACAGAAAATTTAGCCAGTGATACTCCAATTTAACAAGTGATACTCCAATTTAACAACGGCTGAACCACAAAAGTAAATTGGCATACATCAATGCTCGCAAAAAGAGAAACACATTGTGTACTCCAACTACCAAACATTATGCATCCATGTCTTTTAGATTAGACATTTTCTACAACTGATGCTCATTTTCTTTCCAGCCAAAATAAAACTATTTTCATAAGAATCATCATTATCGTATACACTGTATAATGAGGATCAAAATCTTTGTTGAATGCACACAAGTCCCACATATACACGTACGTATGATCAGGAACCTATTTCGGTCAGTATTTGAAACACTGAAATTAGGCTTCTGGTGGGAAACCGGTCAATATTTGAGCATAGATGTTAACCTGCACTCTTGTACTTAGATGATAATCTATACCGAAAAGCACAAATGCCTCTTGTCAAGGTCTCCACCGTTGACTTGTTATGCAAAGGCCACGAAAATAAGTTATTTAACGTTTCTGTGTTGTAAAAAATTATTTCTTAGCCATCTCTGATAAGCATCTGAATTGACTGGTAGAAGGCAGTTGTATAAAATGTTACCCTTCATGAAACTTTTATTTGTGCTTTGCTGCAGCGACATGCCAGAGGAAAATTCAGTGTTGCGCGATAGAAAATGACATGCACTGATGAATATTACCAGGGAGCTTAATAAGAAGGCGCCGTAGCAGAAGTATAACTCCATTGTGCACTCTACAAAACCATCTCCATGTAGTGATCAAAGGTATAAACTTCAAATAATAGTTACTTATTCCCAAGATGTAATGGCAAAGTCCAGGTCCAAGTCGTCATGAAATTTATTTGAAAAGAGCATACTAACATACTGATTAATAAAAAGGTGTAAACAAGATATTTGTACACTTATCTTCCTATGAGCATCTCTTCCTTATGGATGGGTCCTGTCGGTGTCAAGAAAGATGGCACACAGAACTCCTTTGTCAGCCCTACAACAATGTAGTGTAGTAATTAGGGTACCCGAGTATCTCATCTTATAATAATCATAGACTGTAAGAACATAGCATCATCAGAAGTCCACCTTTCAGCAAAAGTATCAGACATCTAGCATGCATGTGCCTACATGTTCTGTCATGCAGCTGTGCCGGTGCATCTGATCAAGCCGGTTTTATTTCATGGGTCTAATGCAGCAGGCGAGCAAGCGTAAGTGAGGGAGATTATCAAGACGCTGAGCGCCTAGCTTGGCCTTGGTTTGTGTGGCAACCATTAGGGTCACAATGTTGACAGCGATGGTGTCGCCAATACCCAGCCATATGACCCCTTACTCCAGTAGAGTAACAGAGGTAGATGAGCATACAAACTGGACAAGACTGGAGCATTGTGTCTCATATTGCTCTCCCAGAAACCGAGCATGAAGGAACCGATCCACGAAATCCCCCTGAGAGGGAACAACCATTGTTCTGTAAGAAAAACCTTAATGAATAATGGATCAATAACTGCCATAATGACATCCGCCGAAGTATGATACACTTAGAGACCTTAAATTAGACATCCAAGAATATTTTGGTAATCCAGGGAAAAATGCAAGAAGTAGCTCTAATTTTAAGCACCGTCAAAATGACGAACTGCAGTAATAATGCTACTATAATGCTATTTATGGCCAGAAATTAAAACATTGTATTCTGCTAGCTTGGCTAAATGCAATATGGAAAACGAATTCACGCTACCAAATATGTACTCTTTCCTTCCCAATCAACAATGATCGACGTTATGTTGTGCCAATTTATATCAAAGATCAGTGTCTAAGAAAGGGGAAGAGAACATAAGAATGTGACATGCATAAATTATGCAAATTGTACATAAGAAATAGAGTTATTACTTCACCTTATTGTTGACCTATTTCTTTGCTCAATACTTCTATAGTTCAGCAAAAAGGCCAATAAATCCCATGAGCCGAATGTAGGGGTTCGTAGCATGGAAAACAAAAAAATATTTTACCGCATGCACACAAACAAGCCAAGATCTATCTACTAGATTATAGCAACGAGTCGATAGAAGCACTCACCCTCGAAGACTCCAAAGCGGTTAACGAGAGCGGATTCTCGTGGGTGATGTAGTCGTACACTTTGCTGATCTCAAGATCCTTTCGGCGCTGCGTTTCGGCAGGGCTTCCGCAGTCGGTCACACGTTCGGTACTCGATGAGGACCTTCCTCTCCCTTGTTCCAGCAGGCAGCGAAGGTTGTAGTTCTCCCCTCGCGATTCCGGCAGCACGACGGCGCGGTGTCGGAAGTAGAGGGAATATCCCGCAGGGCTTCGCCTAAGCCGGTGCGAGTTATGGTGGATCTAGGTTTTCTCGGTGATCTAGGGTTTAGAAGACCGGGAGGAGGAGGAGGTGTCGGCGGCGGCTAGTGCGGCAGCGACGAGGCGGCGACGGCGCGAGGCGGTGGCGGCGCGGCGGCGTGCGGCGATGGCAGCGGCGGCGGCGCACGGGTGTGGGAGGGCTAGGGCTTGTGTGTTTGGGGCAGCCCTCCCCCTCTATTTATGAGAGGGGGGCAGCCTAGAGAGAGGGGAGTTTGAATCCACTTCCAAACCCAAGTTGGAAGGAATTTTTCCTTCTTTCACCGGGAAACTATTGTTCCAGTTTGACTTTCAAACCTCCCGTTTGACTTTCAATTTAGAGCTTTAATACTCTCTCACAAATGTCCACACCAAGTGACCTAGGATATGATCCAATCATTCCACTTACCCATGACATATTCATGGACCATTCTCCTTCCGGTCCAGTGAACCTTCTAGAACCTTCTAGAATCTCTCTAATGAAAACATCGAAATCATTACCGAACTCCGGAATCGGACTTTCCTTATATGAATCTTATTCTCCGGACCATTCCGGATCTTGATATCCCGGATCCCATCCGAGACTCCGAACAACATTCGGTACCCCTACTAACATTCCATATCTACTAAACAACATCGAATCCTTAAGTGTGTCTCCCTACGGTTCGTCAATTATGCAGACATGACTGAGACACTTCTCCGATCAATAACCAATAGAGGAATCTGGAAATTCATATGGCTCCCACATATTTCTATGATTACTTTGCGATCGAATGAACCACTCACATACGATACCAATTTCCCTTTGTCTCACGATAGTTTACTTATCTGAGGTTTTGATCGTCGGTATCTCTGTATACCTAGTTCAACCTCGTTACCGATAAGTACTCTTTTGTCGTTCCCGTGATATGTGATCCCTTGTGAGCCAGTCACATGCTTGCAAGCTAATTGGATGACATTCCACCGAGAGGGCCCAGAGTATATCTATCCGTCATATGGATGGACAAATCCCACTCTTGATCCATGTGCCTCAACCCATACTTTCCGAACACTCAATGACACCTTTATAGCCACCCAGTTACGGTGTGGTGTTTGATGTTATCAAAGCATCCTTCCGGTGATGGTGATTAGCATGATCTCATGGTCGAAGGAATTAGGTTACTATGTATCAGAAAGCTTATAGCAAACGAACTATTGAAATGACTTGATCTTCATGCTACGCTTATCTATAGGAGTATGTCCATCATACCATTCTCCTAATGATATGATCTTGTTGTTAATAACATCTCAATGTTCATGATCGAGAAACCACGATCATCTATTAACCAAAAAGCTAGTATTATAAAGAGGCTTTACTAGGGACTCTAATTTAGTTTACAAATCACACGAGTATTAATGTTTCCGGTTAATACTGTTATAGCATGAATGTAAACATTTATCATAAACACAAAGATATAATAATAACCACTTTTATTATTGCCTCTAGGGCATATCTCCAACAGTCTCCCACTTGCACTAGAGTCAACTAATCTAGATTACATGGTAATATACCGAACACCCATGGCGGTTTGGTGCTGGTCATGTTTTGCCCTCGGGAGAGGTTTAGTCAACGGATCCGCCACATTCAGATCTGTGTGTACTTTGCAAATCTTTATGTCACCATCTTGGACATGCTCTCGAATAGCGTGAAAACGTAGCTTGATATGCTTCAGCTTCTTGTGTGACCTTGGTTCTTGCGCATTGGCTATGGCGCCCATGTTATCACAATAGATAGACATTGGGTCCAGCGCACTTGGAACCACACCGAGCTCTGTAATGAACTCCTTCATCCATATCACCTCTTGTGAAGCCTCCGAAGCAGCTATGTATTCGATTCAGCTGAAGATCTCGCCACAACGCTTTGCTTTGCACTCCTCCAGCTAACTGCTACACTATTCAAAGTAAATACGTATCCAGATTGAGATTTAGAATCATCCGGATCGGTGTTCCAACTAGCATCGGTGTAACCATTAATAACGAGTTGTTCATCACCTCCATAAGAAAGAACCATATTCTTAGTTCTTCTCAAGTACTTAAGGATGTTTTTGACCGCTGTCCAATGATCTACTTGAAAGAACATGTTGGGCCCCCACGTGTGGTTTTGGTAATTAATGACAATCTTTATGGACTAATGTGTGTATTAAGTTGTACTTGTAGGAATTGTCCATTGGCATTGCTTGGAGCATGTGTTGACTTCAAGATAGATGAAATGAGAAGAAGATGTGTTGTGCAAGCTCAAAATGCGCCATCTATAGAAGATCTCATGTTTGATGCTTGCCATCCTCGGTGATCATGGATCGATGATGAGGAATCAAGAAAGGTGTCCATCTTGAGAAGGACGAGATCGTCTACATCTATCTCAAGTGGATTGCTCAAGGCAAAGGTATAATATTGATAGGTTTTCCCTTTTGCCGGTCTCATGTTTGTTGGGAGACCGGGTTTAGGATAGATAACCGTACTATCAAGAGGGGCTCTCGAATGAGTAACTCGGTCACATCGTTCGGAGAGAGATCAAACCTTTGCATACTTGCATCATCATATTTGGTTGTTATTTGGTCTTATCCATGTGAGGATATAGAGCTTGTGGTAATCTCCATAACAAGCTCTAGTCCATCAAAAACGGATTTCCATTTTATATCTTATTGCGTTTTGATCTTGGAGGTTTTACCGGTTTGTATTTTAGAGATAGGTAAAACCTTCCATTATTTGGTTCTTACTCATGTGAGGATTTAGAGCTTGTGTTAATCTCCATGACAAGCTCCCGTTCATCGAAAACGGATTTCATATGCATTTTCTATTACGTTTTTGATGTTGAAGGTTTTATCGGTTCATATTTTTGATAGAGGTTAAACCTTTAGTCATTTGGATCTATCCTCCCTTGCTGGACTATAATGTTTCTTTGCATTATCTTTTAGAGCTTGTTGTCCTCTTCGAAACAAGCCCAAGATCATCAAAATCGGAGTCCGGATGCAAAAGTTATGGCCGTTTTCGTTCAGGGATGACCGGTAGTACCGGAGGTCCGGTAGTACCGCTTCGTAGTACCGGTCGGTACTGAAAAAGGTGCGTTTGGCGACCTGGGATCCCCAGGGATTGTCCGGTAGTACCGGGATTGTCCGGTAGTACCGGGAATGCCCGGTAGTACCGGGATTCGCGCTTTTTTGGCTTCAACGGTTGGATTTTCGGGGAACCTATTTAAGGGGCCTTCTTCCCCAATGGTTCCCTAACCATTCTTGCAAGTTTTCCCCTCCATTGTTGACCTTCTTGAGCTTGCTTTCTCTCAATCCCTCCAATGATTCTTGCATATTCTTGAGGGATTTGAAAGAGGAGATCTAGATCTACAATCCCACCAATCAATCTCTCCTCTAAGTGAGGGGAACATATTGGGATCTAGATCTTGGAGTCTTGTGGATTTCCTCCATTGTTCTTCCTCTCTTATTCCCCCATAAGCTTTTGTAGCTTTGGTGGAATTTGGGAGAGAGGGATTTGAGCACCTTTGTGGTGTTCTTGCCATTTGCATTTGGTGCATCGGTTTGAGTTCTCTTTGGAGAATTTAATTTGAGTTACTCATTGGAGCTTGTCCCTCTTGGGTTCTTGGAACCCTAGACGGTTTGTGGCCTTGGTGGCATTGTGGCCTTGGTGGCGTTTGTTGGGAGCCTCCAATTAAGTTGTGGAGAAGTGCCCCAACCTTGTGAGAGGTTCCGGTTGCCACCGACAAGTGCACCGATAGTGGAAGCGTGGATCGATCCCATTGGGGTGAGATTCACCGGAGAATAAGGGAGGCCTTTTGTGGCGTTGGTGGTTTGATACCACCCCCTCTCCAAACGAGACGTACTCCATGTTGGGAGGAACTCGGTAAAATATCGGTGTCCCCGCGTGCCTCGGTTATCTCTATACCCGAGCTCTTTACTTATGCACTCTACATTGTGATAGCCTTCGTGCTTGAAGTACTATATATCTTGCTATCACTTTGTTGCTTGTATTGCTTAGCATAAGTTGTTGGTGCACATAGGTGAACCTTAGTTGTTCTAGGTTGTGCTTAACAAAGTAAACACTAGTTTTATTCCGTCTTTGTTGAGCCACTCTAGGAAAAGTTTTAATCGCCTATTCACCCCCCCCCTCTAGGCGACATCCGTATCCTTTCAATTGGTATCAGAGCCCGGTCTCTCATTTTAGGCTTCACCGCCTTGAGAGTAAAGATGTCGGCTAGAGGATTAGTGCACAATGACATGTTTATATTCGATGGCACAAATTATGATACATGGAAAAATCGCATGCTCATTCATTTTCGGGACATGGACCCAAATTTGGAGCGTATTGTAGATATAGGTTTTTCTCCTCCAATGGATTTCAAAAATCTATCTAGTGAGGATGAGAAAAACTTATATCTCGATGCTCAAGCTTCTAATGTGCTTGTTAATGCTTTGAGCTATGTAGTTACTTCTTCAATCATTCCTTTTTGGAGCGCTCAAGAGTTATGGACAAAACTTCAAGATAAATATAGCAAGTCCAACATTATTGAGGATGATTGTGTTGCTTCCACTTCCGGTCGAGATGAGTTCTCATCGTCTACCACTTCACCAACATGTGATTTTTCACAAGGTAATGATATGGTGAGTGGTGATAGAAATTTCAATATGGATAGTGTATTCACTATTTGTAATCCCTCATATCTATCTAGTTGCAATGATCTATCTTTGGACCTTAACACTTCTAGCACTCAAAATTCCTCACATGATTGTGTTAATAGTCCTTGCATATCATGTAGAAATGACTTGAACAAATCTCATGATGATATGCTCATGTTGTCTTATTGCCATGATAAAAATGCTTATATTTCCTCTAGTGCTTGTGCTGCTAACCATGTAGAGGAAAATGAAGATTCTATGGGCCAAGACAAGGTCTTGAAGAGAGCTACAAGTGCAATCTCATCATCACCTTCCTCCGGTTCTCACATGTGCCTTATGGCTAAGGGAACACAGGTAACTTCTTTGAATCCCATTGTATCTCATGATGATGATGATGTTGAGGTTGAAAATGATAATGATGACTATAGAGGTAAGTATGATATTACCTCTATTAAGAAAATGGGAGAGGTTGTCTATAGTGCTATCTACAAAAATAAAATTGCTTCCTCCAACCTTCTTGAAATCTTGAATTATGCTATAGAAGGCAATGATCTTATTGAGGAGCAAGAAAACATAATTGATGAAAAGTTTGCACTTGAGCGTGAATATGCTAATGAACTTGCTCAAGTAAAGGACTCCCTCGAAGAAGAACAAACCACCAAAGAATCTCTTGAGGAGACTTTTACTCTAGAATTATCTAGAGTAAAGGAATACCATGATAGAGAACTTGCGGTGGCTAACTCCTTCAAGATTAAAAATGATGAACTTGAAGTTGCTTATGATAAACTTGTGGAGGATTTTAAGCACCTCGAAAATGGCTCTCGGGTCGTTAAGAGGGAGCTCATCAAATTCACCGAGTCACATGAGCAACTTAAAGCTTCATATTCAAAAGATCTTGCCAAGTTGCCCTCACCTGTCACTAATAATGATGATGCTTGTGCTACTAACTCTATTTCTTGTGAAGCATCTATTTTGGAGGAGAATGTTGAGCTAAAGGCTCAACTTGCGTTGATAACTAGCAACTATGGGAAATTAGAAGAAAGTCATGTTAAGCTCTCAAGCTCGCATGAGGATCTTCTAGTCTCCCATGGTAGGCTAAAGATAGCTCATGAGGCCATCATGTCAAAGGTAACATCTAGTGGGCCTCATGTGGACATTAGCACTACATCTACTCCAAATGTTATATTGTCATGTGCTAGTCCTTGTAATTCATCCTCTCACAACCATTCTATATCTCATGATGAATTACACTCCATGCCTTGTTGCTCTAACAATGTAGCATCTACTTCCTCTAGTACTTGTGTTGAAACTAACCATGTAGAGGAAATCAAAGAGCTCAAGGCTCAAGTCACTTCTTTGAAGAATGACTTGAAAAAGGGTCATCAAGGGAAGGCCGCACTCAACAAAATATTGAGTGTGCAAAAATCCCCTAATGACAAGAGTGGGCTTGGATTCAACTCCAATGTCAAGAACAAGTCCACTATCAAGTTGAAGCACAAGGATAACAAGAAGATTGGCCAAGATAAAGTCAAGGATCCGGCCAACATTGTTTGCTTCAAGTGCAAGGAAGAAGGGCATCATGTCAAACATTGTCCATTAAAGAAGAAGTCCCTTGGCAAGAAGCAACAAGGGAAGCAGCCTCAAGCTCTACATATTGTTAGAGATGGGCTTCCTCCCAAGAAGACTCAAGCTCTTCCTCAAGTTGTTTCTTCATCCAAGAAGAAAGATGGCAAGAGTAGAACTTGCTACATATGCCACGAGAAGGGGCACATTTCTTCCTCATGCACTATTGGTATCTCCTCATCCCATCCTATCTTGATTGATGATGCTTATTCACTTCGTAAGGATGAGGTTGGCAATGTGTTTGCCAAATTTGTTGGTGCTCAATGTGGTGTCAATAAAAGAACCATTTGGGTTGCCAAGCCTATTGTGACTAACCTCTTAGGACCCAAGTTAGTTGGGGACCAACAAGCCAAAACTTGATCAATAGGTGTTTGTTGGAGGGCATTGGAGTCTTGGCTACATCATGAAGAATTAAGGGATCTTCATTATTATTTTTGTCAAGCCAAGTCATGTGGATTATATTGCTCCTATTATATTTCCAATGTTCCTCCTTGCGGTAACATATGCTTAACTCATTTCATTGAAAGTTACTCGCCCCCTTGTGCATGTGTTGGTTTTGTATCTTCCATGCTTTTGTACATGTTGTGTTTTCCACCTAATTATCTTGAGGTATCAAACATATTTGTGTATGATTAGGTGGCACACCATGTATGTGTGTTTCTTGTATTGTAGCCTTACTTGTTTATATTTGGTATCTTATTTGGCTCTTGTGAGAGATTAATGGATTATCCCATTTTGGGGGAGTGTTATGCTTGGGCATTCCACAATCCTAAAATTGTGTGTACATGAGGAATACCACCTAGTATTTATATTGGATTATTATCTAGTCTCTATGTGGTACAATTCTCATGATAAATTTAAGTTTTATAATGTCCATTAATTATCTCTATTTGTATTATTTTGCCTCGTGTTGGTTTTATGGTAGTATCACATTATGGGGGAGTCATATGCTTAGTGCATATTACAATCCTAGAAAATGTGAATATTTGAGGTTGTGTCACTTAGAATTCATATTGATAATTATCTAGCATCTATGTGACACATTTGCTCATACAAGTTCCAATTTGCTTGAATGCCTTTATTGATCATATCTTGGATCTTGTATATGAGAGTTTTTCTTGGTATGTGTTTCCTCATATTTAGATCTCTATATCATCATGGAAACCATTTGCTTCAAGTTACTCTAATCACTAGTGATTGTGTGACTATTGGAAGTTTCCAAGAATCTTGTTCGAAGTATCATGCTTAATTTTTAGATTTAGTTATATGCTTCTTGTTGTGACTATGATCTTGGATATCTATGCAAGCTACCTTGGCTAAATTATTCCCAATATTTCTTGTCCTTGGACAATGAGTACCCAACTTATGATAGAATTTATTGATCATATTCACTTTGGCCCTTCCTTGCTTCTTGTGGATCTTCTTATTTTTATTGATATCCTCTTGTGTTTTACTTATTGTAGGTACTAGTGATGATCCCATTTGTGTGCATTGTGCATTTAAATGGAAAATCCTACATAATGCACTATCTATGGGGGAGCTCTCCTACATTATTTAGAACACTCATATTTATGCTTCTTTGTTTGGTCCATATCGGGTTTTATGTGCTTGGAGCCTCAATCTTTTCGTTTTGGTATTTTGTGCCATCATGAGAAGTTTGAGGAGTTTGGTTTCTTGTTGGAACATTTTTCCTTTTGGGAGTTGGTTTTGTCTCATTCCTTGCTTCTTGATTTGACCATTTTAGAATGAGATAAATCCTTGAGCATTTTTATTTCTATCTATTTTTGCTCTTTTGGCCTTAGCCTAGTTCATTTGTTGAACTTGTGATTGTTCATGTGTTGAATTGGTTATTTGATACAATTTGGACACCGCTTGTCTTGTCACACTCTTATGTGTGCCAACTCGGATTACTTGGTGTTTTTATTCAAATTGTATCTCCTTTTTGGTTCTTGAAAGCTTGATGCATGCATATTTACTATATGATTATATTATGGCATGCTTTCTTTGTTTGATCCAATTTATAGGGGAAACTCCACCAATTCCCATCGGCTAAGTTGTGCATGAAATTCAATTTCATACCAATGTGCACATAATTATGTGGAGTCTCTCCTATGAATTGTAGTTTCTCTAACTACTTTGGACCCAATAAGTTTGGGGACCATTTTGTACTTAATTGTGTTTTAGGTACATTCGAGATATATTGGATGCTTGTATTTCAATTTTGAAGAAGTGGTGCATACATGAAAATTTGAGTCAAGCTATAGGATGATCAACGAATTCATATACTCTACATCCTACCAATTATATCTCGGTAACAAGTATCTCTTTCTCATGCTCATATATCTTGATTCCAACCGTTAGTCGGTTGCCTTCTAGCATGAATTCATGTATTTGTAATTGTTGTTATTCTAGCCATGGCTTTAAGAGAACTCTCTATTGTAAATGTGTATAAGTTGAGATGAGTACATATAGTTGGGACTATACAAAATCATGCATATGATCCTCCAATCCCAAATATATCAATCTAGAAATTTTATTGCCTATCATCTCCTCAACTTCTCTCATATGCAATAGTGAGATTTTGCTAGTCTATTTTCTCTTATGATACTTGTTGCCCTTCTTCATATATTTCAACTTTCAACTTTTCCCTTGGTGATAGTTGTAATATATGTAGTGTGTTTGTGTTTGAAGTCCATTATGTACAATAAGATATATGTGAGCCTTTGGCCATGCTTTGAAGCAAAAATCTTATTGATATATGTTATGACTTCATTTTTGCCTTTCATGTGCTTTCTTGTATAATCTTCTTGATGTGTGCATTTTTCTTCTTTGGAATATGTCTTTGTGATATTTTCCACTTAGATACATATACACATGTGACAAGATAATTTTAGTTGATTTTTAATCCTTGGAGACCACCTTTCTATTCCTTTTGATTCTTCGGTGGCTTCCAAATTTATTTTCCTATGAGTGCTTGTTCCTCTTGTTTGCATCTTCGGACACTCATATTTGTTCTTTCATGTCTTGTATTGTTAAATGAATTTGGATGAGTGAGGAGTCCATGAATATGCACCTCGTTTCCAAATGCAATTATCATAATTGGTGCATTCTCTTTGGGGAGCTCATCTAATTCATTTAATAATACTCATTTGCATTCTTTCACATTTGTTGTGTTTTAAATGCTTATGGGGGAGCAAGGGTTCCATATTTGTGCATTATGTATTCCAATACATTTATTTTGAATTGTGCACAAACCTTGGGGAGCTTCTCTATTTGTTATTTAAAACACTCTTTTGCTCATATCATAATATCTTGTTGTTTCCATTTGGACTCATTTGTTGTTTTCAAATTGGTTTGTCGGACCTTGTAGTTGCTTGCATCATTTGACTTTATTTTTGCAATCTTCGGGTCCTCGATATAGTTCTACTCCCTCCCAAGTATTCATCATTGGATATGTGCGAAGACACACCTTTGGAGGAATTATTACTATATTTGCCTTCTAGAACTTGTCACTCATTTCGGCAATTGATGCCAATGGGGGAGAAGTTTTAGAGGTTTTAAGGGAAGTTGGTTTATGCATTGAGTTTGTTCTTGTGCATTTGCTTCTCATGCTCTTGCATCTTTGTTGTTGCTTAGCATGTGGTATATATAGAGGAAACTCCACCAATGATAATGATTGGCAATATATGCAATGAAATTCAAGTTCATCACACATGCATAGATTGTGGGGGAGTTTGCTCTATATATGATGGTGGTACCAATATCACATACTTTTGTAGTATTTGATATTGGTATTACCATTTTATTCATTAAAAATCCTTATATAAACCCTCTTAAGGGGATTGTCATCAATTACCAAAATGGGGGAGATTGAAAGAACATGTTGGGCCCCCACGTGTGGTTTTGGTAATTAATGACAATCTTTATGGACTAATGTGTGTATTAAGTTGTACTTGTAGGAATTGTCCATTGGCATTGCTTGGAGCATGTGTTGACTTCAAGATAGATGAAATGAGAAGAAGATGTGTTGTGCAAGCTCAAAATGCGCCATCTATAGAAGATCTCATGTTTGATGCTTGCCATCCTCGGTGATCATGGATCGATGATGAGGAATCAAGAAAGGTGTCCATCTTGAGAAGGACAAGATCATCTACATCTATCTCAAGTGGATTGCTCAAGGAAAAGGTATAATATTGATAGGTTTTCCCTTTTGCCGGTCTCATGTTTGTTGGGAGACCGGGTTTAGGATAGATAACCGTACTATCAAGAGGGGCTCTCGAATGAGTAACTCGGTCACATCGTTCGGAGAGAGATCAAACCTTTGCATACTTGCATCATCATATTTGGTTGTTATTTGGTCTTATCCATGTGAGGATATAGAGCTTGTGGTAATCTCCATAACAAGCTCTAGTCCATCAAAAACGGATTTCCCTTTTATATCTTATTGCGTTTTGATCTTGGAGGTTTTACCGGTTTGTATTTTAGAGATAGGTAAAACCTTCCATTATTTGGTTCTTACTCATGTGAGTATTTAGAGCTTGTGTTAATCTCCATGACAAGCTCTCGTTCATCGAAAACGGATTTCATATGCATTTGCTATTACGTTTTTGATGTTGAAGGTTTTATCGGTTCATCTTTTTGATAGAGGTTAAACCTTTCGTCATTTGGATCTATCCTCCCTTGTTGGACTATAATGTTTCTTTGCATTATCTTTTAGAGCTTGTTGTCCTCTTCGAAACGAGCCCAAGATCATCAAATCGGAGTCCGGATGCAAAAGTTATGGCCGTTTTCGTTCAGGGATGACCGGTAGTACCGGACCAGGGTCCGGTAGTACCGCTTCGTAGTACCGGTCGGTACTGAAAAAGGTGTGTTTGGCGACCTGGGATCCCCAGGGATTGTCCGGTAGTACCGGGATTGTCCGGTAGTACCGGGATTCGCGCTTTTTTGGCTTCAACGGTTGGATTTTCGGGGAACCTATTTAAGGGGCCTTCTTCCCCAATGGTTCCCTAACCATTCTTGCAAGTTTTCCCCTCCATTGTTGACCTTCTTGAGCTTGCTTTCTCTCAATCCCTCCAATGATTCTTGCATATTCTTGAGGGATTTGAAAGAGGAGATCTAGATCTACAATCCCACCAATCAATCTCTCCTCTAAGTGAGGGTAACATATTGGGATCTAGATCTTGGAGTCTTTTGTGGATTTCCTCCATTGTTCTTCCTCTCTTATTCCCCCATAAGCTTTTGTAGCTTTGGTGGAATTTGGGAGAGAGGTATTTGAGCACCTTTGTGGTGTTCTTGCCATTTGCATTTGGTGCATCGGTTTGAGTTCTCTTTGGAGAATTTAATTTGAGTTACTCATTGGAGCTTGTCCCTCTTGGGTTCTTGGAACCCTAGACGGTTTGTGGCCTTGGTGGCATTGTGGCCTTGGTGGCGTTTGTTGGGAGCCTCCAATTAAGTTGTGGAGAAGTGCCCCAACCTTGTGAGAGGTTCCGGTTGCCACCGACAAGTGCACCGATAGTGGAAGCGTGGATCGATCCCATTGGGGTGAGATTCACCGAAGAATAAGGGAGGCCTTTTGTGGCGTTGGTGGTTTGATACCACCCCCTCTCCAAACGAGACGTACTCCATGTTGGGAGGAACTCGGTAAAATATCGGTGTCCTCGTGTGCCTCGGTTATCTCTATACCCGAGCTCTTTACTTATGCACTCTACATTGTGATAGCCTTCGTGCTTGAAGTACTATATATCTTGCTATCACTTTGTTGCTTGTATTGCTTAGCATAAGTTGTTGGTGCACATAGGTGAACCTTAGTTGTTCTAGGTTGTGCTTAACAAAGTAAACACTAGTTTTATTCCGTCTTTGTTGAGCCACTCTAGGAAAAGTTTTAATCGCCTATTCACCCCCCCTCTAGGCGACATCCGTATCCTTTCACTACTCCTGGATCACTTTGATATCTTCTAGTCAAACTAACAGCATATGCAATGTCGGGTCTAGTACATAGCATGGCATACATAAGAGATCCTATGGCTGAGGCATAGGGAGTCTTACTCATCCTTTCTCTATCTTCTGTCGTTGCAGGACTTTGAGTTTTACTCAAGGTCGTATTGGGCAACATGGGAAAGAACCCTTTCTTTCTATCTTCCATTCCAAACCTCTTTAGAACTTTGTCCAAATATGTACTCTGTGACAATGATATTAGGCGTCTCGATCTATCTCTATAAATCTTTATGCCTAATATGTAAGCTGCTTCGCCAAGATCTTTCATTGAAAAACTATTATTCAAATAATCCTTGACACTATTAAGAAGGTCTACATCATTCCCAATCAACAATATGTCATCTACATATAGTATTAAGAATCCTACAGAGCTCCCACTCACTTTCTTGTAAATACAAGCTTCTCCATAAGTTTGTATAAAACCAAAGCTTTTGATTACCTTATCAAAACGTTGATTCCAACTTTGGGATGCTTGCTTCAATCCATAAATGGACCGTTGAAGTTTGCATACCTTGTTAACATCTTTAGGATCGACAAAACCTTTGGGTTGTACCATATACAACTCTTCATCAATGTCTCCATTAAGGAACGCCGTTTTGACATCCATCTGCCATATCTCATAATCATAATATGTAGAGATTGCTAACAAAATCCTCATAGACTTTAGCTTTGCTACCGGTGAGAAAGTCTCATCGTAGTCAACTCCTTGAATTTGTCGAAACCCTTTTGCGACAAGTCGAGCTTTATAGACAGTAACATTACCATCAGCATCTGTTTTCTTCTTGAAAATCCATTTGTTCTCAACAGCCTTCTGGCCATTCGGTAAGTCCACCAAAGTCCATACTTGGTTTTCGTACATGGATGCAATCTCGGATTTCATGGCTTCTTGCCATTTATTGGAATCTAGGCTCATCATCGCTTCCTCATATGTCGCAGGATCATCGGTGTTGTCCACCAACATGACACTCATAACGCGATCATACCAATCAGGAGTGGTACGAGTTCTCGTTGACCTGCGAGGTTCTGTAGTTACTTCAACCGAAGTTTCATGATAAACATCATTAGCTTCCTATCTTATTGGTGTAGGTGCCACAGGAACTACTTCCGGTGCTGCGCTACTCGCAAGTTCAAGAGAAGGTTCAACAACCTCGTCGAGTTCTACTTTCCTTCCAGTCACTTATTTCGAGAGAAACTCCTTCTCTAGAAAGGATCCATTCTTTGGAACAAAGATTTTACCCTCAGATCTATGATAGAAGGTATACCCAATAGTTTCCTTCAGGTATCCTATGAAGACGCATTTTTCCGCTTTGGGTTCAAGCTTGTCGGGCTATAACTTCTTTACATAAGCTTCGCAACCCCAAACTTGAAGGAACGACAATTTAGGTTTCTTCCCAAACCATAATTCATACGGTGTCGTTTCAATGGATTTAGATGGTGCCCTATTTAAAGTGAATGCGGCTGTTTCTAATGCATAACCCCAAAATGATAGCGGTAAATCTGTAAGTGACATCATAGAACGAACCATATCTAAGAGAGTTCGATTACGATGTTCGGACACACCATTACGTTGTGGTGTTCCCGACGGTGTCAACTGTGAAATTATTCCGCATTTCTTCAAATGCTCGCCAAACTCGTAACTTAGATATTCACCTCCATGATTAGATCGTAGAAATTTAATCTTCTTGTTACGTTGATTCTCTACCTCACTTTGAAACTCCTTAAACTTCTCGAAAGTTTCGGACTTATGTTTCATGAAATAGATATACCCATATCTACTCAAGTCATCCATGAAGGTAAGAACATAGCGATAACCACCACGCGATGCTACACTCATTGGACCACACACATCGGTATGTATGATTTCCAATAAGTCCGTAGCTCGCTCCATCATACCAGAAAATGGAGTCTTAGTCATTTTACCCATCAGACATGCTTCTCATCTTTCAAGTGATTCGAAATCAAGTGATTCAAGAAGTCCATCAGAATGGAGTTTCTTCATACGCTTGACTCCAATATGACCAAGACGACAGTGCCACATATAGGTCGAGTTATCACTCAATTTCAAACGTTTAGCTTCAATGTTATTAATGTGTGTATTACTACAATCGAGATTCAATAAGAATAGACCATCTATCAAAGGTGCATGTGCATAAAACATATTACTCATATAAATCAAACAACCATTATTCTCGAACTTAAACAAGTAACCGTCTCGCAATAAACATGATCCTGATATAATGTTCATGCTCAACGCAGGCACCAAATAACAATTATTTAAGTATAAAACTAATCCCAATGGTATATGAAGAGGTAGCGTGCTAACCGCGATCACATCAACCTTTGATCCATTTCCAACGCGCATCGTCACCTCGTTCTTCGCTAGTTTCCGTCTATTCTGCAGTACCTGTTTCGAGTTACAAATATGAGTACTAGTGAGATACCCAGGCACTACTACGAGTACTAGTGAGATACACATCAATAACATGTATATTGGATATACCTTTGTTCTTGATATTGCCGTTCTTCAAATCCGCCAAATACTTAGGTCAATTCCGCTTCCAATGACCCTCTCCCTTGCAGTAAAAGCACTCAGTATCAGCCTTAGGCCCAGCCTTGGTCTTCTTCGCCGGCACGGTAACTTTCTTACCGCCCTTCTTGAAGTTTCCATTTTTCTTAGACTTGCCTTGCTTCTTGAATTTGGTGGTCTTATTGACCAGCAACACCTTGTGCTCTTTCTTGATCTCCACTTCTGCAGACTTTAACATGGAGAAGAGTTCGGGCAACGACTTGTCCATGTTTGGCATATTGTAGTTTAACACAAAGTTCTTGTAACTTGGTGGTAGTGATTGGAGGACACGGTGAATCCCCAAACCATTAGTAATCACTATACCTAATCTTTGAAGCTTGCTTGCGTGCCCAGATATCTTAAGCACGTGCTCACTAACGGAGTTGCCCTCTTCCATCTTGTAGTTAAAGAACTTTTCAGAAGCCTCATAACTCTCAACTGCCGCGTGACCCTCAAATATCATTTTGAGTTCACGGACAATATCATGTGGGTCATGGTTCTCAAACCTTTTCTGAAGCTCCGATTCTAAACCATACAAGATAGCACACTGAACTATGGAGTACTGATTTTTTCGAGCGAGGAAAACATTCTTTACCTCATCGGTAGCATCAGCTGCAGGCGGGTTATCCAGCGGTGCGTCCAGCACATAGGTCAAATTACCAGCAATGAGGACAATCCTCAAATTGCGGAACCAATCCGCAAAGTTGCTTCCATTGTTTTTCAACTTTTCTTTCTCTAGGAACACAATAAAATTGATGGTAGGGGTTGCCATTGATCTACAACATATTTGCAATAGTTTAGAATAAGTTTATGACAAATTGAGTTCTAATTAATCTAGGTGAACTCCCACTCAAAACAATATCCCTCACATTGTTTTAGTGATCACACGAACCAAATCCACCACATCAACACCGATCATCACGAGAGTTGATATAGTTTCAATGGCGAACAATCAACATGTTCATCATATCTACTATATGACTCATTCTTTAACTTTCGGTGATCCATGTTCCGAGACCATGTCTGTACATGCTAGGCTCGTCAAGATAAAACCTTAGCTTCCGTATGAGCAAATCTGGCTTGCTCACGTTGTATACACTCGCAGAATCTAACACACCCGATCATCACGTGGTGCTTCGAAACAACGAGCTTTAGCAACGGTGCTTACTAAGGACGAACACTTTATAACTTGAAATTTTGTGCTAGAGGGATCATCTTATAATGCTACCATTGTGAACTAATCAATACAAGATGCATAAAAGGATTAACATCACATGCAATTCAAAACATGTGATATGATATGACCTTTCTTCTTGTGCTTACGATCTCCATCTTCAAGCACGAACATGATCTGCATCATCACCGACATGGCGTCAAGGTCAATGGCGCCGCTTCATGGTTGTCGTCCACTAGCATCAACTATTACAACTACTTTGAATAATAGACACGCAGGTCTTAAACGAAATTAAAAGACAACCATATGGCTCCTGCCTGTTGCCGACTTACAATAAGGAACATTGCATACATCATATATAATCACAATCATGGCCATATCACATCACATCACACCCCTGCAAAACAAAGTTCGACGCCTCTAATTTTCTTTGCATGTTTTACGTGGTTTGGGGATTTCAATAAGTGTCGTTCTAACTTACGAACAAGAACCACAATGTTGATGCTTGAACTATCAAGTGTCTGTTGTAAATTGAATCTATACTATGATGGGAGAGACAGACACCCGCAAAGCCACTTATGCAATACAAGTTGCATGTTAAGCGTGGAGCAAGTATCATGAATGATGTCATGTAAGGTTAGCCCGGGCCGCTTCATCCCATCATACCGCAAGATGCAAAGTACACAAAAGGCAATTGATAATAAAAGCACCACCTCCCACAATGACCATTGTGTTCTACTCGTGCAACAGATCTACATATAGACATGGCTCTGATACCACTGTAGGGGTTCGTAGCATGGAAAACAAAAAAAATTCTACCGCATGCACACAAACAAGCTAAGATCTATCTACTAGATTGTAGCAACGAGTCGATAGAATCACTCACCCTCGAAGATTCCAAAGCGGTTAACGAGAGCGGATTCTCGTGGGTGATGTAGTCGTACACTTGTCGATCTCAAGATCGCGTAGACGATCCTTCCGGCGCTGCGTTCCGGCAGCGCTTCTGCAGTCGGTCACACGTTCGGTACTCGATGAAGACCTTCCTCTCCCTTGTTCCAGCAGGCAGCGGAGGTTGTAATTCTCCCCTCGCGATTCCGGCAGCATGACGGCGTGGTGTCGGAAGTAGAAGGAATATCCCGCAGGGCTTCGCCTAAGCCGGTACGAGTTATGGTGGATCTAGGATTTCCCGGTGATCTAGGGTTTAGAAGACCGGGAGGAGGAGGTGTCGGCGGCGGCTAGTGCGGCGGCGACGAGGCGGCGGCGGCTAGTTCAACCTCGTCACCGATAAGTACTCTTTTCTCGTTCCCGTGATATGTGATCCCTTGTGAGCTAGTCACATGCTTGCAAGCTAATTGGATGACATTCCACCGAGAGGGCCCAGAGTATATCTATCCGTCATATGTATGGACAAATCCCACTCTTGATCCATGTGCCTCAACCCATACTTTCCGAACACTCAATGACACCTTTATAGCCACCCAGTTATGGTGTGGTGTTTGATGTCATCAAAGCATCCTTCCGGTGATGGTGATTAGCATGATATCATGGTCAAAGGAATTAGGTTACTATGTATTAGAAAGCTTATAGCAAACGAACTATTAAAATGACTTGATCTTCATGCTACGCTTATCTATAGGAGTATGTCCATCATACCATTCTCCTAATGATATGATCTTGTTGTTAATAATATCTCAATGTTCATGATCGAGAAACCACGATCATCTATTAACCAATAAGCTAGTATTATAAAGAGGCTTTAGTAGGGACTCTAATTTAGTTTACAAATCACACAAGTATTAATCTTTTCGGTTAATACTGTTAAAGCATGAATGTAAACGTTTATCATAAACACAAAGATATAATAATAACCACTTTTATTATTGCCTCTAGGGCATATCTCCAACATAGAAAGACACTGATGACACGCAACATCTTGCACCATATTCCCATAATACGATGGAATAAATACACCACTCCCACCGAATCAATGTTGTCCAAAGCTGCCATTTGAGAAGCATCGTGGTTGAATCATTACAGTTTTCATCCGAGAGTAATTACTACTGCAATTGGATATAACAACATACATTGTCTAAAAAATGTCAAGTAAGTGAAAAAATATCTAGAATCATACTTCAATTACCGGGTGTTGATGTATTTTCACAAACCCGGTCAAACTTAAGATGGTTTGACTAAGGCCAAACCTAGAACTTCAATTACTTTTGGAAGTGACGGAGTATTCCAGATACAAATGAAGAAACAAAATACACTATTGATGTTCATCATGCAAACTAACTATTCGTACTTTAGTTTTAGTCAAGCTACATGTCTACCCCAAACATGTCTGTTCATATTTACTGGTGCTAAAAATTCGGGATGATGCCTTACCTTGTTGTTGGCTTGTAGACTATCATTTTCCCTCCCTTCTCACTTCTTTATTATTCTACACTTTATTTCCTTGAGCTCCTCTGCCCTTTCCTAATTCACTTGATTATCTCGCTGCAAAGCAACAAATATTCATAAAGTAATTATAGAACTTCAGCTTATGTTTTTCAAAAAAAAACTTCCGAACTTGATTGCAAAGCAAGAATAAAAATCCAAAGGTTATGAACCATGCATAACATGTGATGATTGCACCTTGAAACTAATTATTTGAATTAGAACATGAATTTTGAAAAATAAGAAATATAACAATGCACATGAAGAAACAAATACACTACTGACGACAATTCTGAAAGTGACCTTTACTTCATTGTGGGAATGTCAGTAATCTGAAATTTCATTGCGGCACCGGGCGCATACACATCATATCATTCTGTAGTATATAACAACCATATCATATATATGTAGATTGTGGGAATGTCACTAATCTGAAATCTCATTGCGGCACCGGGAGCATACACATCACATCATTCTGTAGTGTATAACAACTTCCATATCATATATATGTAGATTTGTTAGTTCATATGACAAAGTTTATTGAGGATTCCATTTAGTTTCTCTCCTAACAGAAGAGCATACTTGATTACCATGTTGCAACACTCCCATAACAGCAAGAGGTACACAAACTATTTGTCTGCTATCTATAGTGTTCCATGATAAAGAGCAAGGCCATGTTGTGCAAAATTGAAGGAAATCACGGCATGTAGTTCTAGATTGATATATACTCCTCCATTCAGAAATATAAGACATTTTAGCGGAGGGAATACTTCTAGAAAACAGGTATAGTAATATGACAAAAAAATTACATATTTGAATAGAACTTTTGACAGACAAAGAAGGAAAATGTTTCACACCATATCAATGGTCACCAATACATTTAGGCACAAACATCAATTACCATTATCTATTATTACTCCGTAGTATGCTAAATTCTTCACCGGAGGATAACATCCTGTAGAAGAAGCAGCAACAAATCATACGCCCAACATGCTTGGTCAGCCACGGCGCAAGATGAGGCCTCTTGACGCATCGGTTGAAGGAACGTCAGGACGGAGGTCCTTAGAACACCATGGACGCGTGGAGTGCAGCATAGCTTAGATGAGATCTGACTCTTTGACTCCTTGTGTGGGTGTGCATCCACGGCGGCGGCTCTGGCTCCGGGAGATGCCTTGCCGGCGTCCATAGTTCCAGGTCCTGCCTTTGTGGAGAAGCATCCTTGTGCGTCCCGACGCGGCGCGAGGTGACAGTGGCGCTCGTGCATGGATTATGGGGACGACGCGGTGGTGCACCGAGGACTGGAGGCGGCGAGATGGACGGGGGGCGAGGACCAGAGGCGGCGGAGGTGGACAGGGGCGAGGATCAGAGGCGGCGGCGGACGGGGCGACAACTGAAGGGGGCGACGAACGGGAGGACCGGAGGCGAGGACGTGGGGCGGCGGCAAACGGGGGCAAGGACCGGAGGTGTCCGACGAGGATGGGGATGGGCATCTTTTTTTAGGAAGCGGTAGGTGATTACCGGAAGCGGAATTAGCGGAGAGGGATAGACACGATCACATGATGAGGCGCTGAATGTGGACTTTCATAGGCGCAGTCTGCGGGACAAACGAATGAAACGACGGGTGGGGGAGTTGGACGAAGGACGACGTAGTGGTAGCATGCCAGAAAACGGCGGGTGAGGGAGTTGGACGAAGGACGACGTAGCGGTAGCATGGCAGAAAACGGAACCACGTTTTACTTTTTAGACAGTAGAGATAGAGATAGAGATTATCTTTCTTTTTCTAGTATATCAGATTTTTTATTGCGTTGGCTAGTGCATAAATTTATATATGGTATGAAAGCTAAGAAATCACAAGTTCAAGACCTAACCAATGCGCTATTTATAAAAACTAGACTTCTCCTTGTACCCCCGAGCACGGCTATCAGGCAGAATGTTTGATGAGACGAATCGGCTACATAGACGAATAGTATAGACAAAGAGTGAAAAATGTGTGCGATGAGCATTCTGTCATTACACAATCGCACTAGTGAAATGATATAAATGTTGCCTAGAGAGGGGGTGAATAGTCAATTTAAAAACTATTACAGTTTTATTTTGAAAGAATATAAAATTAAACTAACGTTTACTTACAAGCACAAAACCTAAATACGCTAGACTCAACTAAATACACCAATAACAAGTTAAGCTAAAAAAGATATCACAAGTTATAAGTGACATAGGTATGCGTAATGGGCATCCGCCTTTAGCCTATCTGGTCTGGTCCAGCTGGATGCCCACATGACAATCTACTAAGATCCCTGAATCCACTGACGATTCGGGTGCAACCAAGCCCATAAAAGCAGAATCGGTGGTAAGTTTGGTGGCAGCGGCCTGGATAGTAGGCAAACCGGCGACATCTCCCTCCCACCAGATCATACGCTAGACGAATCAGTGGTGCACCAAAAAAGTCGGTGCCCCGCCGAACTGAGCGTCAAAATAGTGGTAAAACCGGTTCACTCTGGTGGCCACCGATTCAAACCGGTGACATACCCGATGATGCTAGATTGCCCGCCGATTTCGTAGAAACCTCAGAACATGCATATTTTCTCCAATGTTCTATGCTCTCCTCAGGTAGGTGTGATGGAAATTTCGTGTTAAGACGTTATAGGTTATTTGGCATCCCCGGAGAGCCCATCGAGATTGTTCCGAGGTGTTTTCTATTTAACTCAAACATAAAAGAAGAGAAATATAGCGAAAACATTGGCTGTTCTGTTGAGTATCGAATTGGGCTCCCTCATCATCTTCCATCATCACTTTTGAACTAAAACATGTGTAAATGCTTGTATGTAAAATTAGTCCAAACTTTACCTCCAGTGTCAACATTAACCAAAATAATAGTTAAGGGTAAAAAAAGCGTTAGGCGTAAGCGAGGCGTTTGGCCTTCGCCTAGTGCCTAGGCGGTGCTTAAGCGCCCTAGGCGTGGCCTAGGCGAGCATATAGTTTTTACCATCAAGGGTATATATGGGTTATTATATGTGATATACATTAATTTAGAGCATGTAAATGAGTAAACAACCAACAACCGCCATTAGAATATGGCCCAGCTAGCTAAAAAGTGAAAAAAAAAATCATGATTTCTTGCTCGATAAGAAAATTTATTAATTATCCTGCCTAGACTTCCGCTTATGCTCTAGGCGAGGCGTTTGTCTACCGCCTAGTGACTAAGCGTGCTTAAGCATTGCCTAGGCGCCGCCTAATCCAACGGTGCCCTTACACATTTCAATACATTATACACACTTATTTTGTTGTGTTCCTTTCCTTTTTGTTTTTATTACCATTCCAAAGCTATCCGAGGAAAATGTTTTTCTTGGCCAAGCCATGTCAGAAAACACTGTTTGCCACTCTCTTTTTTTAGGGAAAAACTCGATCGCCACTTTATTCATCATTCATAATGTTTCTAGGGATATAATAGAAATCTGGGGACTCGGCCAACCAGATGTGACGACCATATTCACGATACACAGACGACCGAGCGAGCCCGTGCGCCTCCGTATTCGATGTCCTTCGCTCGTGGGCAAAGCTAACAACAGCAAAGTCAGCAGCTGCCTGACCTCCTGTAGAATGACACTAAACCTCCCCAGATAACTCGCCTCCATGCTCTTGATTACCTCGAGACAATCAGAGGCTACTCTGATTCTCATCTGGTGCAGGTCTGCGGACAGTACTAAAGCTTCCCAGCAGGCCAGAGCTTCAAGTATGGCAGGATCGTCAATTCCTGGCATCACCACCGCTGATGCTCCTAGGTACTCTCCTGCCTCCGACCGACACACAGCAGCCACTGCTCAAACATTCCCCTGTTTGCGAACAGCCGCATCCACATTTATTTTAGCGCACCCTGACGGCGGTGGATCCAGCGTAGTGTAGAGACGGCTGGTTTGGTTGGGTTCGTTGTGCCCTCCCGAGATTGAGTTAGCTCGAGGTCTCGAACCATTGATCCCACAAATAGGTGAGTAGAAAGGGGACTTTGGAACTCTCCCTCATGTATCACTTCCCGACGGGCAGACCAGATTGCCCACAACGTCACCAAGAAACGTTTGAGATCATCATGCTTCAAGATCTGAATCATCGAGAATAACCACTGTTTCGCCCTCGGCTTCGATGTTCTATTCATGTGTTCAACCATCTCTTCAGGAGCAAGGGCCTAGACTGAGCGACTCATAGGGCAGTCAAGGAGCGAGTGCCGCCACGAATCCGCTCTCCCACAAAAGAAGCATCGATCATCTGGTGCCATATGGCGGTGGAATCTGACATCCCCTGTAGGTATGGACTGTTTAGCAAGCCGCCATAGAAAAACTTTAATCTTAGATGGTACTCTAATCCTCCAGAGTGATGTCCAGCCTTTCTCTTCCCAATGGTGATCAGAGTGCGTAGCTGATCCATCTAGCCATGCTTACCTCCTCTTCTTAGCATCAATAATCATACGGTATGCAGACTTAACTGTGAACAGACCACTAGGCTCATAATGCCAAGACCAAAAATCCTCTACTCGACGAGTAACTAGAGGTATACCCTGAATTAATTCCACATCCATTGGTAGAAGAAACTCCCTCATTTTTTGCACATTCCAAGTAGCACTTGTACCATCAATGAATTCCGAAACCTTCAGCGGCGGATCGCTTTTTAGACAGGCAATTGGTCGCATAGCTCCTCCTAGGGGAATCCAATTATCATTCCAAGCATGTGTGTGTTCCCCGGTACCTATTCTTCGGATCAAACCTTGTTGCATAATATCGTTCCCTTCTACAATGGAGCGCCACACCTGGGAGTCATGGTTGCCCACAACAGCCTGCAAAAAATCAGTAGTCAGGAAGTACACTGCTTTCAACATTCTGGAGCTAAGGGTCTCAGGGTTTTGAAGGATCCTCCATGCTTGTCGTGCCAGCAGAGCCAGATTAAACAACTCTATATCCCTGAAGCCTAACCCTCCAGCATACTTCGGTGTACACATCTCTTCCCATGATACCCAACACGTCTTTCTCTTGCCATTCTTGCTGCCCCACCAGAAACTCCTGAGCATGCTGTTAATATGATGGCAGAGTCCCCTTGGCAGTTTAAAACATGACATCGAGAAGGTAGGAATAGCCTGAGCCACAGATTTAATCAAGATGTCCTTCCCACCTGCTGAAAGAATAATCTCCAGCCAGCCTTGGACGTGCTACCAAATTCTGTCCTTTATATATTTAAAGGCCCCATTTATAGACCGCCCAACATTAGACGGCATGTCCAGATATTTATCACTTAAAGACTCATTTTAAACATTTAACCTGTCCTTTATGGCTTGCCGAAGAACATCCGAACATCCCCTACTAAAGTAGACTGATGATTTATCCAAGTTTATCCTCTGTCCCGACGCTGCACAGTAAGCATCGAGTACTCCCGTCACTTCTCCCGCCCCCTCCACACTTGCTTTCACAAACAGCAGGCTATCATCAGCAAATAGTAAGTGGTTGACCGCAGGCGCGGTACTTGCCACCGTTAGACCTTGTAGGTTTGGTGATGAAATAACACTTCTGGATTTTAAGAGGCATGATAGGCCCTCTGCTGCAAGCAAAAATAAATATGGGGAGATTGGATCACCCTGACGAATCCCACGGGTAGGCTTAAAATCCTCTGTCGGTGACCGGTTGAACAAAACTGAGAAAGTAACAGAAGACACCATTCTTATCACTAAACTCACCCAGCCAGCATTAAAGCCCAGTTTAAGCATGACCGCCTCCAAATACGACCACTCTACTCGGTCGTACACCTTCCTCATATCCAGTTTCAGGGCGCAGTGTCTGTGTTTTTTCGCCCTATTTCTTTTCATAAAGTGCAAAAACTCAAACGCTGATATGATATTATCCGTGATAAGTCTTCCCGGGACGAAAGCCGACTGTTCCTGCGAGATGATCTCTGGCAGTATCTTTTTTAGCCGGTTAGCAAGAACCTTGGAAGCAATTTTATAAATAACGTTACACAGGCTGATGGGCCGAAACTGACCCAACTCTGTAGGACTTGCTACCTTCGGTATAAGCACGATAAACATGTCATTGATAGTACCTAGACTGTCCTCACCTCGATGGATACACAGCACCACCGACGTGACCAATTGCGTTGGAAGAAATGCGCAAGATACCCATCCGGACCCGGTGCCTTTGTAGGAAACATCTGAAAGAGGGCGATCTTTACCTCTTCACTTGTGTATCCAGCATTCAGATCATCATTCATCAACCGAGAAACTTTTGTTGGCACAGTATTCAGCACTACGTCCATGTCCACAGTCCCCTCGGTTGCGTATAAATTCCGGAAGAAATCTCCTGCTAGTTGCGCTAGCTCCTAAGGCTCTTCCGTCTCACTACCATCAGGTTTTTTGAGCTTTGACTAGCAAAATGCCCGTGCGTTGCTACGGGTGACAATACATATTTTCACGCAAAATGCAAGTTCACATACATTAAAAAAGATAGTTGTATAATATTGTAGCAAATATATTTTGCATAAAATGTAACTCGGTACAAAATATAATTATATACCTATGCATTAAAGCAACAACATATAATTAACTTTGGTTTACCAAGATTTGACTATGGAGACGGCTTCAAATAATAACTTCTATATGAGAGCCAACTTCCTTTAATTGTTTGTGCACGTGTCTTAGTGTGTCTAAAATAACTTAGAATTTTATATTGTTCTCTCTCGATGAATGTTGTCTGATAAATTAAAATTAGTACTATTTGAACTTTAGATCCAAATTCAGTGACCATGTAGTATTTTCTCTACACACTTCCAATCATTCTCTGTGCAAACTCATGCATAGCAATAATCAGTGATTTATTTCACCACAAACCGTTGCACACTACTCAGCCGAGCAGACCAGAAAGCAATGCATTATACAGAATCAAACTAACCGATACATTCACTATTCATGCACTACAAGCAACCTTCATTTTACTTGGCTATTTCCACCTCAGTACTACTATAGACACAACTAAGTACACTGCAACAACATAGAAGATGATTTGATAATTCTACTAATTGTCACTTTCTAGCTAGAAGTTTAGTCATAAACTTTGCAAAGCTATCATCTTTAATGAAGAAGTAGTTTGATCATGTACATCAGCCTTTTTAAATCTTCTATCAGATCATATATATCAGCTTCCTGCCAGACTTCAGTTTACACCTGCAATTTGAAGATATGCAAACATGCATGGACATTTTGGAAAAAAAAACTTCATGCTACAAAATTTATATCATAATAAGCATCTTGTCACAACCTCATGAAGTAAAACCCGAACAAGAACGTTCAAATTCCCATTTGTCACCTAACCGAGAAAGAGAATGATGTGCAACAACAAAAATTAACTTAAGTAGAGTTGTGATAGCCATTGAGTAAATAGGTTTAGCAATCCACCATTAGCCTAAATCAACGATGAAATAGGTATATTCATCCACCATTAGGAGAACCACAACCATATATAAACGACAACAAAATATGGTGGTGCTGATTTTGTTTGTTCCCTCTAAATTTCAGCAACACCCAATCTTGGTCATTGCTTCTCGTTAGTTCCTTTCTAATATAAGGAGAAGAGGAAAATACTAATATATCTTCTCAGATGGAAGTAGTGCAAATGTGTTCAGGCCTAATTACTAATGAGGTCTTTACTTATCTACAAAATTGCAAACAACATGAATTTGCGGATATTCTTCACATCATCTTACCTCGATGATCCATGAAGAAATAACACTTTCTATCTTTATAGTGGCCAATATTTACAGCCATTGAACACCTTTAAGAAATAAATTAAATAGTTAGGACACAAGCACATGTTGGAAATTTCATCATGATGCGTTATAAAAACATGTCAAAATAGAAACTGACTAAAAGTAGAAACAAAAACTGATTAAAACAAGATGCATTGGTGCACCAGGTTCATTAGTTGGGAGTTGATGCTGAAGATATGCCAATCTGAGTTTAGACATAGCAGATTTGATGTCTCTTTGTTATTTTTGTTTTTTGTCCTTAGTTGACCCATTAGAGTATTGATTTCGTATCAGTCTTCCAGTAGACATAAATCGAGGGCGCATAGAACTATGGTATACACATAGCATAAAATATCAAACAAAACAATGCCACACTAAAAATAGATAAGAGCATACAAAAGGGTATATTAGCTCACGTCACTGCTATAAGCACCATCACTTACCAGCAGATGAAGCTTCAAGATGAGGATCCCGAATAGGAGGGTAGATTTACATTTATTGAATGGTAAAGCTTGAAGTATATAAATCCTAGAAGAATCTACAGGAAAGATACCATAATCAGGAAAAAGAGAGGACCGCCACAAAGCACCAAGCACCTATACCATCAACAATTAGAAATTGTAGGAAGTGGTTTGTTCGCAATAGTTAAAGAAATGTACATACATGTACTCAAAAGTTAATACGTTATGTTCGACTTTTAGTTACAAATTAGAATATTGTGGTTTATGAATATCATTTATTTACAAGTAACTGTAGCAACTCTGGAGATCAAAAACAAAACACTATGTGGCAGTTTAACAAACATAGTAAGCACAACAGCAGAGATAATGCAAATTATGTATAACTGAAAATAAACAGGCAAGATAACTCCGAAAATATATGGTATTTTCAGGAAAAATAGGGAAATAAAATAATAAACCTTGCAATTTGGTGACATAATTTTAAATTAGATTTTTCAAATAGAAGTGCCAAAAGCTTTTGCCGCCAACACAATCATGCAGAGAGAGTATATGGAACAGACATACGGTACCCTCATTCCAACGCATTCAGGATGATCCTATATGTGCATGCCACCATCTAACTATAATTTAGTCTAAATAGACGTGCTGCTGTTTTTCTTCTAGAAAGAATTATTCTACATGTGTTGACTCGTAACTTAAATCCTACACTTGGCAATGCTGCAATGACTCATAACTTAGAGCCCGTCTGGGTGTTATAGGTCTCAGGATGAGGGAAGGGGAATTCATCATTCCATAACTAAACATACCTATGGCAGTTATGAATTTGTTATACTTATAGGCATTCACCTTCAACAGCAGGTAATGTTGCAAACAACTGCACCCTCATTAGGCAAACATCCATGTCTCTAAGGGCATCAATAAAAGTTGGATATCAGCACAACAACAGTAAAAAAAGGATGGATCATGTTATGTAAAGATAACACAGTTTGAATAACCACTCAAAGAGTCATCTTAAACTCACTCGGATTTGTAGGTCCCTAATGCTAGGTTTCAACTATTAGCAAATTTGTGATAAGATTAAATTTATACATAAATCTTTACATCATCAAAGGATTATTATATATACAAACTAATCCATGATTCATATAAATAAAATAATATATGCATACAAAAGCACTTACCTTTGCCCAGGTAAAAAACAAGTATCGTGCAAGGTCAATTTCACCATATTAGTAAATCACCAATGACGTAAACCTATTGCAGGCTTTCATCTTGTGAAACACTATCTATATGTCATCACACCACTGAAAGCAACAATGGGATCTTGTGAAACGGTGCTTACATTATATTCCTTTTGCCGCCATCATAAGAAAATAAATGAGGAGCTCAAAATTAAGAGTTATGCCATCATAAGACATCTTCTTTGATGGTTTCAGCCAAGAAACCATAAAACCACTCAATGATTCTGCAATGAATGTATTCTCACTCCTTGGTGGATGCTTCCTTTACACGTCAAATGTGGGAGGCATGTATGTACCTGTGTTCTCACTCCTTAGTGGACATTGCATCTGGTGTGGGAGAAATGTCTACATCCTCACCGCCGCGGGCAGTTGCTTCACTCTCTCCTTTGTGTCTTCTGTTTAACTGAGCATTAGAAGTTTAGAACACGGCTAGGAGAAATATGGGATCACAAATGGTACGGGGAAATGCCAGAATGTTGCTAATTTTAGGATAAGACACCTTGTCGGGGATCCCCATGTATCACTCCACGAGATGCCCTTGTTAGAATCATCTTGGCTCATGCACATTCTGACCTTATACTGCAGGATATTAGGCAGAGTTTCAGGATAAGACACATTAGGACATTAGGCAAAGTTTCAGGATAAGACACATTTAGTTAACATGTGAAAATAAAAGTTATGATCCCAACATTCTTAAACTGGGGTTTTATATACGAAGAAGGCCCTGTTTGGAACCAAAAATAAATCCCTGCAATGTAAGCTATTGGAACGCTCAGAATGTTTCCCTACATTTACTCTCTCGACTTTATGCATTTCATCCTCAAGAAGCGAAAGTTGTGCTTCTAAAGTCCAATGGATTCAGTAAACCCGACTGGAAATAGAAGGAAGTTATGAAGTTTATCATGATAGTGTTGGTTGTTAGTAAACTCTTCAATACAAAAAAACACTTCTAGTGTGTGGCAGTTATTACAACAAACACATCAGGTAGGTATGCTAGGATAGTCGAAGGTACTTAGCAAATAAGGTAGGCAGGGGCAGAGACAATCTTACCAACTATCAATGGGTTGTTGAGTTAGCTCTTGGTTGCCCGATCGGTTGTGCAGAGTACCCATCAGTTTGGATTTTTTTCCAATGGCTAAAGGACATTGCAATTATTATGCTTGGATCTGCATATAGCAATTTAAAACATGAGTACATGAGAAGGACCGAACGACGTAATATTAATTAAATCGCCCATGAACTTGGCTAAGCAACATGCACAAATCTGAACAAAGTTCAATGTATTGCATTCTGCAAGGTCTTTCACCATTCTAGTAATTTCATTTTTTTCTCGGATGTGGAGTAACTCATACTGATCCATCACATATGTTATTCATGTTGCACCTATCATTAATCCAACGTGAATGTTGCATCTTAATGCAATCTGGAACTTGCATAGACAAGAAAAGGACTTGTTATATGGACAAGCATGACTTAAATTGGGTTACATCGTTGGGCATCAATAAGAGTGGAAAATAGAAAGGATGTGACAAAATGTAGGAACAACCAGAAAGGAAGTTAATGTAGGAACAACCAGAAAGGAAGTTAGAATAAAAAAAGTGAAACCCATTCCACCGTGGGGAATATTGTATCATATGATCTGCTTGCCTGTGGAATCATACGCTGTTGCTATGGTTGACTCCCAAGTCGTCCACACTGAAAGAAAGGATCATACGTGGCCTCTGATTACTGCATACTTGCAGGATTTAGTGTTTATATTTAACAGTCACCTAATCGGCAAGAAACAGTGGGAACATCATAGGGAGCACGATGGGGTACCTAAATTAAATGAAATTGCAGATCGAGGAAACCACAAACAACTTCATTGAGTAGATCGCATCATCTCACCTTGTACATGGCTGAGGAGATCTACCATGGTGGGTCCGGGTTCCTTGGAGACGGACGAACATATGGTGAGGGAATCCAATCATGGGAGCTTTACTATCATTTCAACGAACTTGGAAGCACATCGAGAAATAGTTTGGTGGATGTGTTTCGGTGATCACACAGACTGATAGAGGAGAGAAAGATGGAGCGTGCGTCCATGATGGGATAATAGAGGAGAGGAAGGTCTGCCTCGCCGATCTGCTCTCCAGCCAGAGTTGCTGCGCTCGTCCCGTGCAGGATGCGGGAGGCTGCATATGCGGCGGCTCCGTTGTGTGTGCGTGTGGAGAATACGAACGCCGGGTGAGCTCAGGCCGCATCGCGTCGCTTAGTAGCAAGGAGAAACAAAATCAGCCGGCGTGGCGAGGAAGAGGTACGGCGAGGGGTGGGCGGTGACGCGGTACAGTAGATGGAGACGCCGAGACGGGCGGAGTGGACATGCGGGAGATGGGCGGCGCGTGCAGAAACCTAGCGGGCGAAGGGAATCGAGAACAGGAAGGGAGATGCGTACGTGCGCTGTGGGGCTGGGTTGTACGGCCCACCGGTAAAATCGGCCCAAAACTGGATGCGCGATGGAGCTTGACGAAGGGGGACGACGTAGCAGGCAGAAAACGGAACGCCTTGGTACTTTTTAGATAGTAGAGATATTTTTTTTCTTCCGTCGCCTACTCGCCCCCAGATGGAAAAAAACGCGTGTTTTTGTCTCCCTCGGCCAGCCACTAAATTCTGGACCGTTGTCTCCACATAACCTCCTCACGTTGCTGTACCTCAACAAGTTGATCACAAACCGTGATTTCCTCCAAAGATGGGCCAACACGGCCAGGAGCTGAACGTAGAAGCTCCAGCTTCCTACATAACCCTTTGATTTGTTCTCTGACACTACCAAAGGTATGTCTATTCCAGCACTTGAGCTCATTGGATGTCAACCGGAGTTTCTCGGTGATATCCTCCATACTTTCTTTCTGGCCACCCTCTTCCCAAATCCTTTTCAGAAAAGGGTCAAACTCAGAGTGAGTTTCCCACATAATCTCATACCTAAACATTATGTCTCCTCCAGGTCTACCTTCCTCTGCAGGCACACATTGGAGCAGGATTGGGAGGTGATCAAACGCCGATGCCGTCATGTGATTCAGTTCTGCAAGCGGGTACCGCGAACTCCAACTGGCCGACACGAGGGCGTGGTCCAGCCGTGTATGTGAGTAGGTCCCTCCCGCCACTTTTTCTCAAAGTTCCACGGCACACCCGTGTACCCAAGATCCATCAAACCACAGGTGTCCACTGCTTCACGAAAGGCCGCAATTTGAGCGTTGCTCCTCTCATTTACACCATTATGTTCATCCCTGTGTAAAACTTTGTTGAAATCACCAATACAAAGCCACGTAAGGTCCGTTGATGATTTAATAAATTTCAACATGTCCCACGTCTTATGACGCTCCCGAACTTGCGCTTCTCCATAGACACATGTGAGACGCCACGCCTCCATGTTTACAGATGAAACCACAACATCAATATGATACTGTGAATAAGGAAGAATCTCTATCATTATTTCATTATTCCAGAAAATACCAATTTCACCGCTACGGCCAGAACTACTGACCGCGAAACCCCTATCATAACCTAGCATTCTCGCTAGTCCTTCCACTCTACTCTTTTGTAACTAAGTCTCAACTACACAGAGAACAGTGGGGGCATGGATCCGCGCAAAATCGCGTAGCTCTCGAACTGTCGCCGCCACGCCAAGTCCACGACAGTTCCACACTGAAACACTCATTGGTCCTGGTGGCGCTCCTGAGAGGAGCCCGCCCCTTCTCCAGTTTTATGTCCCTGCTTTCCATCAGCCACCTCCTTCTGGCTTGCTGAACCTTTTTTATTTAGCCTTTTCTGCTCGCTTGGTGACAAATATTTTGGAGGAGGCGGGGGAACCTTTTCAGCAACTGCATCTGTCGGCTCCTCCATGTTGAGATGCACCTTGGCGGACTGTTCCACATCCTGGTTCTTCTCCTCGTCTTTCCTAGGATTCTTCTTCAACGGGCTTGCTGCGGTATCATCAAGGTCATCCTTCCTCCCACTCCCGAGTCCAGCCTCCTGGGAGTCACGTTTCCTCGCTGAGTTACTATTTGCTGGAGTCGGCCCTTTGGGGCACCACTTGCGCATGGGTCTCTCCACCCCAGCTCCCCTCCCCCCAGATCTTCCACCTCGGTTGCCTCCTGACCCTCGTCCCTCCATGCTTCTAAAGCGACCCATCTGTCGAACAGGGCGCATTCCCGGGATACCAGGCTTCTTCCGCCTTCATCCATGAGCCAAACTGGAGCTCACTCTGATCAAACTCACCAGTTCCACACTCCATGAATTCATGTCCCATCAAACCACAATGCTCACAGTATCGATGGATCTTCTCGTATTTAATCTGCAGGTACATGCGCTCCTTCCCCTCTGGTGAGAGCGGAGTAAATCGCGTGAGGGGTTTCTCCGAGTTCAGTTTGACCCTGACACGATGGAACTCACCATTGCCCGTAAGCACAGCAACCATATCCACTGCAACCACTTCTCCCACCCTGCTCGCGAGCTGTGTAATCACCTCCAAAGTCCTAAAAAGAGGGGGGGATCTTGTGAATCTACACCCAAGCCTACACTTTGCTTGGCACCACGGCAGGAATCGCCGTGGCCCCGTCATAAGGCTCGATCATAAGCGCTTGGTTGCGAAAGAGCCACGGACCATCTTCGGTGATGCGCTTCCAATCTCCCAAGCACCTCGCCTGGATAGTGAACAGGTTGCTCGTCACCTCACGGATGACTACTTCCTGCGCTGGACTCCAGGCTGCGAGCATCGTCCGCTTTAATGGCTCCGGGATAATATCCTTGCGAGTGAGAAGTTTCGCCGCAGCCATCCACTTCACCACAAGCAGATTCCCCATTGTCTCCTTCCCGAGGAAAACATCATCCAGTTCTGCATCATGCAGCTTTAGGTTCTTGAGGAGATCTCCCACGTCCACCGCACTCTTCCCTTCCTTCTCCTTGCCAGCAGTAGATGACCCATCCGCCATCCCGTCGTCCCCTACAGATCGCCCTCCAACAATCCAAAACCCCAACCGTCCTCTCATCGCCAAGGCCGGGAAACCAGACTAGCTGGTCCCTTAATCAGCCCGAGCGAGAGGGAGATAGGAGAGCTGAACGCCGGTGGTGGAGATCTCGTCAAGAAGTCCTACAACCGTTTGCCACTTAGTGCGTGCGAGAATGCGCTCTGCGCACCCCTTCAAGCATGTGGGCCGGCCCGTTAAGGTTTATTCAGGTCCTCTTGTTATCTTTTTAATTTTTTTTGTTATTTGTGCTCACTTTTTTGGTTTTCTATTTCTAGTATTCTCCTTCTGGTTTTTCTTTTTTGCTTTTCTTTATTTAATCTAGCTTTGAAAGGCTAAACATTTTTTTAATACAATTTTTTTAAAATTTATACATTTTTAAAATTAGAACAAGTTGAAAAATAGGATAAGTTAAAAAATAAACATTTCCAAAATTTGAATGTTTTTAGATCGGTTCACTTTTCAAATTGAACAACTTTTAAAATTTAAAATTTTTCAAACCTGAATAATTTTCAAGTTTGATTTTTTTATATATGAACAATTTTCAAATTTAAAATATTTACAATTTAAAGACTTGTTAAAATTTTAAATATCTTTCAAAATAAAACAAAAAAATTAAGTATAAAACAGTACATTTTATTTGGGACGCTTTTGGACGGCCCATGGCGAGACTCCCTATGTGTGGCGCCGTATATCCTGCTCGGTGCGGGAGAGAACCTGGCTCCACGTGCAACTATCCTTAATGGGCTACTTTCGAACACGATCCAGTAAAAAAGTTAGGTTTTAGTTTTACTTTTCTATTTTTTTCTATTTTTCTTTTTTGTATTTTATTTCAAAAAAGTTCAAAATAGGAAAATTCAATTTTAAAAAATTATTTGATTTTGATTGTTCAAATATGAAAAATCTTTAGATTTTGAAAAACTTCAAACTAGCAAATTGTTCAAATTTAAATTTACATTTGAATAAGACTAGAAAAATGTTCATATTTAAAAATCATATTTAGAAATAGTTCATATTTAAAAAATATTCTTATTTTAAAAGTGTTCAATTTCTAAAACTGTTTGGATTTAAAAAATATTCAAAATGACCATCAGATTTAAAATATTCATATTTGAGAAATATTAGATTAAAACTTCAACATTTGAGAAAAAACAAGAAAAGAATATTAAAAAATGATAAGAAAAAAAAAGAACTCTTATCTAGGCCGGCTCATATGGCTCGGTGAGATTGACGGAACCGAATCCTTCCCGCAATGAGCGGGATATAGGGTATTCCGGTTAGCGCACACCTTGAGCATGCTCCCATCCCTATGGACGCACACACACATACACCCTACCCTATGAGCATCATCGAGACTGAGCCAACAGATCGGATCTTGAGATTGACGAAGTCACCACGGATGCTCCCACTACAAAAATATTCTATTTTTTATGCAACACATAGTATCAAACATGAGATTTAAACTCTTGTGGACTGGAGGTACAACAACCCTCCTATCCACCCAACCATATGTTGTTTTGATTTTTATCTAAGACTAGCCCTAATGGGGGTATTATAGGTAGTATCATGCACTACATGCATGCAAAATGCTTATGTGTCACTGCAATTAATGATGAAAGAATATTAGTATCATAGGTAGATACGATATCATAGCACGTGAAACTAGAAAAAATGATCTCAAATAAATATTGTACACAATTTTACATTGAGATTCTAAAAAACAATAAATACACTAACACTATGATACTACTACATAATACTATGCATTATGGAGATGATATCGTATACTGGTATCATATACATGATACTACCGTATGATACTTTCCATTGTGACTAGTCTAAGAGTAAAAGCAAAAGGATTTTAATGTCGGATACAATCGACTGAGGTTTTGTGAGATCTAGTCCCGCATTTAAAACTAGCAATCCCTCAGATCTAAAATAAATATTGCTGATAAATAAATGTCACTAAATCAGCGACACAGGATTGGAGGAACTATCATCATTTTTCCATGACTTAAAGAACAACAGCAGAGTGGACTAGCAAGACAAGGAATGGATTGCAAGACTATTCATATTCTTCAGCTACATTTTCGTATCAAATACGTAGGCTATACTCGACGTCACATATGCAGCGTCATCAGTCTCACTCTCATTGGCAGCCACCACAATCACGTTCATGTGCGCTGCCCTCGCCAATTCTTGACCCAAGAAACCACAACTTGATGGCGGGCGCGTCAGCCGTGACGCACTACGAGCGGCCGGTCCAAACCGACCGGACAGAGCCGGCCGTCCAGGCCCCGGCGTCCCGCAGGAACGCGACCGCCGCCTCGCACTCGGCGATCACCACCTTGTCGGCCCCGGGTCTCGTGATGGGCGGGAAGAAGAGCCAGAACGCCGTGACGATCACGAACGCCAGCACCAGCGGGGTCGCTAGCAGCGGCGGCGGGCGCCACCAGTTGTCGTGCCTCGCCCACCACGCCTCCGCCACGGCGCACGCCCCGTGCAGCGCGAAGAACGCGGTGGCCTCCCCGGTGGGAGGCCGCAGCGTGATGTAGAAGAACATGAGCTCGTGCACCAGACCGGAGACGAGGAACGTCGCGAGCACCCCCGCGGGCGCGCTGCCGAGCCAGGCGCGCACGGGGCGGTACACGCAGGGGCGGAGCAGGGCGGGCACCGACAGGTTCCACCGCCGTCCCCAGAAGTCCCGCAGCGACTCGGAGAGGTAGGGCCGGTCGAACTGCGGCTCCAGATCCAGGCCCAGCACCGCGCGCGCTGCCGCAGCCGCGCACGCCAGGACGAGCTCCATGGCGAGGTACATGTGGAACGCGTAGAGGGTGAGCAGGAGGTACTGGTTCATACGCTCCTCGTAGCGGTACAGCGACACGATGACAGCGAGCAGCGCGGCCATGACGGCCGAGGAGACGAGGTCGAGGCCCGACGGCGAGGTTTGGGCGGGCTTGTCGGAGCGGAGTCGGACGGGGCCCGAGGCGACGGCGACGAAGGCGGGGAGTGGGAGGGACGGGTGGAGGGGTCCCTGGCCGTTGACGAGGAGGAGAAGCTTGAACTCGGCGAGCCAGGCGAGGAAGAAGCCGGAGATGGCGCGCGGGTGGACGGCGCGGAAGGCGAGCGGGAGGAACGGGAGGACGGCGAGCACAGGGAGGAACGCGGCGAGGCGGGGGAGGCCCGGGCGGAGGCGCCGCGCCGCGAAGCGGATGTAACACATGGCCGCGGTGACCACGGCCGAGACCAACGCGAGGCTGCGCAGGTCGCCGCCGGCCATTGTTGCGGTTCCTCGGGGCCCTGAAATCTAGAGTTGGGACGGCCGGTCGAAGTGTAGAGAGGTGTACGGGATCCAGGGGCGCGCATTGAGATCGGGAAATTTGTGTTGTTCTTTTCTGTCGACAGTCCAAGATGATTGCAAAGTTGTCTGCACCGCTGTCATTACTCATTAATTACACTATACAAGTGGTGGAGAGGCCAAGTAAATTCCATTGCGTAGGCTCCATGAGTTTAACGTTTTTTTTTTTGAAAATCTAAACGGCGAACGGTCGGTAAAAGTAAAAACTTGGCGGATGAGTGCAGGCCACCCCTTTAACTCCGGTTGGGAGGGCCCTCTTCAACCGCTGTTGAGGGTTCGGTGTTAGAGGGGGGACCCCTTTAACACCGGTTCTTATACGAACCGGTGTTAAAGGGTAGCGCACATGGGGCTGCCGCAGGCCTCAGCCCCCCCCTTTAACACCGGTTCGTATCTGGAACCGGTGTTAAAGGTTCTTCTGCCGCGGCAGAGATTTAGGCCGTTTTCCTGCCGGCAGGAAAACGGCCTAAATCTCTGCCGCGGCAGACTTCTGCCTCTGCCCCGTTCTGGGCGTATTTCTGCGGGAGGGGGGGAGCGAGGGGAATCGATCGGGAGCGGTATACACAAACATCGTCATCGGTACATACGAGTACACGAATAATTAAGCAACTATTATTATACACAAACATCGTCATCGGCACATACATCGTCATCGTTCATTTTGGTGGATATCTAAAGAGTTCTCCGCCAGGCGTGACGACCTCATCAAGTATGAACCCCGCCAATTCCTCTTGAATGGCTCGTATGCGTTCAAATGGTAGGAGTTGGTCCCGCATCCGTTCGATCTGAATATATATGAAGAATGGGCCGTCAATATATATATAAGAATAAAACTCAACACAATTGATGGTAATAAAATAATGTTGTGGACTTTGTTTACTTACTCTAAGTTGTTCTAGTGCGGCTTGGCCCGTCGCACATATCGTGTTGCGAATGAATTCGCAAACATAGTACCCACATAAGTTATTGCCATGTCCCTGATGCGCGCACTTTACGAGAATAGAGAGTTCAATCAAAATAATAATCAATAAAGCATGATATAATGAAATTGGAAGCTAGCTAGTATTACTTACATTTTGGTCTAAAAATTTTAGTTCTTCTGACCATTCACCCACGACCCTGCCCGTGAACCTTTTCCAAACCCTGTCCGACAAAGAAAATGGATAAAGGAGTAATTAATTACTTATTGTCACGAAAGTTGCCGATCTAGTGCGATAATATGATTGAAATTACCTCTGGAGCATCTCTCTAAAGTTTGCCCATATCTCTTTTTCTTTTCGTAACGAGTCCATGACAAGGACTTTTCCTGAGTCGGGTTGAATGACTAGAAAAATAAAGTGGAACCTACACACGCATAACTCATCATCAGTTACACTTAACATCGAGTAAGATGAAATAGAATGTGTACAAGAGAGAGGGTAACAGTACTCACGAGAAGTTGTAAGGCAATAGTATTTCCCTTTTGGTTTGTTGTCTCAGTAAAGACGTTAGCAAGTAATCTTCTGTTTGCCCGGGTTTGGTTTCTACCACTTCTTCATGAACTCTATTTGGGTAAACGAACCCAATGTCAAAAGGGCCTCCTTTCCTGCATTCCATAACCTTTTTCCTGTATAATAGTATTTACATATATGGTGAGCATATATATATACATGCAATTAATAAAGTGAATGAGATGAGATATAAATTATAGAAATAGTACTTACACACAATAAAGGCTGATGGCAGCTTTGTCGAGTTCCTTCTGATTGAATAGAAAATGCAAGTCTTGAATGTTGAAGTCGATCGCGTCATCTCCGCAGAAGAAAATATCATCTCTTATATGCGCCGTGATCCATTCTACCTTTCTCGTCTTGCAGAAATGAAGGTACCACTTGTGCAATTTTCACATCTTTGTTGGTAGAGTCTTGAGCTCCTCTTTCTTGACGAGATTCTTCCCATACTTCCATGGCTGTATGGGGTTGGCATCGCATTTGGGCAAGTTATCTCCAATGACGTTCAAGTATGCAATGTAAGTCATCCCCATCTCATTGGCCTTTCTTTGTAGCTCTGCCTCGTAATCATTTACGGGAGGAGCGTCCCGTGTGTCGAACATTTGGAGCGAGGCACATGATTGGTTTTCCTGCTCTCCGAGCATGGGAACTGTTTTCTGGGGTGCCTCACGACTGCTACTTTCAGTCTCCCTACGACGCCTTGCATCCACCTTCAAAATCTGGCGCTCGTAGTCTGGCACAAGTGGGGTTTCAGGTTTCAAAAGATTATTGTAAAACTTCTCCACCACCGCCGGATCTATTTTCTCCTTTGACTCGGCCCGTCTAGGTGCAAAGAATTTCTTGACCTGTTCTTCTGAGATCCTATTGGTCTCCTCGTCGCTGCGATTCCACGGTAAAATCGGCAATGGCTTGGCGGAAGGCTGCGGGACGTAGTTTTTTGAACTCTTTGGCGTACGGTTTCCTGCGGATTTCTTTGTGGCAGTGCTACTGATGCTCCTCGTGGCAGTGCTCTTCCGCTTACGCTGAGGAGATGACTGAAGCACCGGAGATGGCTGACGGGCCGGAGATGGCTGCCGCGCAGGAGATGGCTGACGGGCCGGAGATGGCTGCCGCGCAGGAGATGGCTGCCGCGTCGGAGATGGCTGCCACGCAGGAGATAGCTGAAGCGGCTCAGACTGCTGACGCTGCGGAGACGGCGGGGGTGCCAATGACCTCCAATTTGGAAGCACAATGTGTTCCTTCTTCCAAAGAATGGTTGTTTTCACTGCAAATTTGAGTTGAGTTTCCCCTTCACCTGTAGCATGGTCAAGCTGTGCTTCCTCATATTCCTTCACAACCTCATCCACCCCGGCAATAGCATAGCCATCTGGAATCGGTCGGCAGTGGTAAGTTCCACCAGCTACAGGAGGTAAGGCATAGCCGACAACCACCTTAATGGATAAGCCCATTAATCTCACATGCAGCTCAGCGTGTTCGCTCTCCGTGATCTCATCCACGGGGTATCGAGGACCCGTCATTTCAAGCGTGGGCTGCACGTTCTCCGTGGAAGCCACACCGCTTTTCCGCGTAGAGTCTGGGCCGCGGGCAGCTTCCAATGCAGGCTCTTCATGCCGCTGAGATGGGCCGGTAGCTTGATGGCTCTGTTGTGCATTCACTTGCGCCTGCAGCGCCGCAAGTGCATGTTCTATCTGTGTCATCCGCTCTGTACGCTCTTTTTATTTTCTGCCGCGCCATCTGTAAGAGTCGCTCCAGTCGGCAAACCCATCCTTTCACGTCATACCCCCTGTGCCTCGTGCATGTCCAGGGTGTTCTTTTTTACCGATGGCGCGTGTGAGCTGGTCATTCTCTCTGTCGGCATGGAAGGTCCTGGCGGATGTTTTCTCGTATGCCGTGATGAGTTCAGTGACGGGTTTGGCAAGGAGGGTTGGGAAGATACACAATCCTGTTTCTGGGTCCAACCTTGCCCCGATTCCGTAGAACCAAGTCTTTGCACGTAGGTCCCACCCATCTGTCTGGGGTGTGATCCCTCTCTCGCGCAGGGCCTTCTCAGCTTCCTCCCACTTAGGCCTCTGAGATATGTAGCCACCTGACCCCGTCCTCTGGTGATATTCCTTCTTCAGGGCATTAAGCGTATTGGTTTCTGACCTCTTTTTAGCTATAGCAATTTTTTATATGTCTCAAATTCGGGCCAGTGAGGTCTTATCTTCGCATAATATGCGTCTTCGAAATTTGGAGTCTCGCCAGATTTGACAAATTTGTTCAATTTTGTCTTCCAGTTGCGGAAAGCGTCAGCCATCTTCTTTAGAGTCCACTCTTTGACCTTTTCCTTTATAACCGGGTTGTTTTCATCCTCCTCTGGCGGAAGGGTGAAATTTACCAACAACGAATTCCAAAGCGTTTCTTTGGATCTGTCATCGACAAAGGTACCGTCACCCTTCTTTGGCTTATTCCAATTTTCAATTATGATTGGGATTTGGTCCCTAACAAGAACTCTAGCCTGATGTACAAATTTGTCTACGGCCTTCTTGGGCTCCATCGGCCTGCCATCAACACGGACTGCTTCGATCGTGAACTTTGCACGATCTTTCAACCGCTGGCTCGCGCCTCGCTTGCTCTTTTTCGTAGAAGAAGATGGTTGTTGGCTGGTCGATCCAGAGGGCTAAAAGAAGAAAGAAGCGTTAATTTGTATACACGAAAGTCAGCAGAGGCTTAATCAATGCATATACCTCGCTGGACTTTGTAACCATTAAATTACGTTCACCAGAGTCTTCATCTTCTCCATGACTAGTACTTGAGCTGTCGTCATCATGTCCCTCCAAGTTCATATATTGTGAGGTGTCCTCATCAATAATGTTCTCCATTATTTCTTCTTCTTCAAGGTTTCTACTAAGTGGATCCATAGTTTCTAAAACAATAATATTATCTAGAGTAAGAGTGTAAACATTCAAGTGGACTTGGATTCATACACAAATATACATATTATTCATACCAAAATACACAAATAAATACACAAATGAGTCAGAGGTCCAATTTGTATACAAGGTTTAATCTATGCATGTAGTACAATTTATCGAGCAAACAAGTTTTAATCAGGATGAGTCAGCAATCATACACGTGGCAGACACGTGGCGCTCACCGGTGGGGTGACGTTGGTCTTGTCGGGCGGCGGTGCTCGTCGGACGGATGCGGCGGTCTCGTCGGGCGGCGGTGCTAGCGGTGGGCTCGTCGGGCGGCGGGCGGCGTCGGTGTTTAGGCGTGGCCTATGAGCTCCGAAGCGGCGGCGGCGAGACGCTCCTGCACGGGGAAGAGAGCGAGGTGGTCAGTTAGGGTTTAGGCGTGGCCTATTATAATATCTTTGCTATAAGCTATTTTCTTTCTACTCCACATGCTTCTAATTCACATGTGCAAGGATTAAGGCCTCGTACGTTTTGTGGGGAATGAAACCAGACATGGAATTGATCTAGGCTTAAATTGATTTGATACCGCACCATCACCAAATCCATGTTTCACTAATCCCTCCTAACCCCTCCAAAACAAACCTGTTTGTTTAAGCAACCTAGATCGTCGGGGTCGATGTCACTAAGTTCATCTCGCCCATCTTTGGCACCCTGGAATCGTTCCGAGGGTCAATTGGCGATTATTTATTTTCATCCCAAGACTATTTAAATGAAATGGATTGGCCAAACAAAAAAAAATACTATGCAGAAATAGACAAATACTCCATATTTCTCAAATTTTTGCCTCGGTGGGGAGGATGATGTGGATTGGACCGACCCAAGTCAATCCCGGTCTTCTAGAGCCTAAACCAACGAGGCCTAAAGAATTGTGTTTATATAGTTGATATATTATGCAAATATGTTCATATTATGTCCTCCATGCATAGCTCCTCCGCCTTGGTCCCCTCCGACAGCGCCCAATCGAAGCCGCAGAGCATGCTGGCCAGGGCGAACTCCACGTTCATCAGCGCCATCGACCTGCCCAGGCACAGCCGCCGCCCGGAGCCGAACGACACCAGCTCCAGATGCGCGCCGTGCAGGTCCACCTCGCCGCCCGCGAACCTGTCCGGGTCGAAATCCTCCGCGCCATCGCCCCAGCTTACCGGGTCCCTCCCGATGGCCCACGCGTTCACGACCACCCTCGTGCCCGCCGACACGTTGTAGCCGCCGACGCTGACGTGCTGCATCGTCTCCCGCGGTAGCAGTAGCGTCGCCAGGAGCAGCAGGAGGAGGAGGGCCAGGCGCGGGTGGCCTTGTCCGGGAGGAGCGGGGGAGGGCCGGGCGCGGCCGGAGCAGGCGTTGGAGGGCTAGGCGCGGGCGTCTAGGCGTCGAAGGAGCGGTGGAACCCCACCGTGTTAGAGGGAGGGGAAGGATGCGGGGAAGAGAGGGTCGGGGGCGGCGGACCTCGAGCTCCGAAGCGGCGGCGGCGAGACGGCGGGTCGGGGGCGGCGCTTCGATCTCTCTGTGTTCGATCGATCTGGCTCAGTGGGGGGAAGAAAGGAAGGGGAAGGTGAAATAAATACACCCCCCTTTAACACCGGTTCGTGGCTGGAACCGGTGTTAAAGGGGGGGCATTTCCCGTGCGCATTTATTACCCCCCCCTTTAACACCGGTTCGTGGCTGGAACCGGTGTTAAAGGGGGGGAGGAGGGCTTTTCCCGCGCGCATTTATTACCCCCCTTTAACACCGGTTCGTGGCTGGAACCGGTGTTAAAGGGGGGTGGTGCGCGCGGGAAACGAAATAAATGCCCCCCCTTTAACAACGGTTCCTGTCTGGAACCGGTGTTAAAGGGGGGGGCATTTATTTCATGCATTAAAGGGGCATTTTTAATTCAAAAAATATGATATGAATTTAGAAAATTCATATCTTTTTCATTTCAACTCAGAAAAATATGAATAATATATCATAATTTTCATAAAAATAATTTCTATCCATTCATGTAAATCATTTTATATTTACTTTACATGAAAATTTTCAAAAAAATTAAAGCACTTACATATAAATTTTGATTATTCAATTCAAACCAAAATAAATTGTTAAATCCTAAAACTTTGAACATAAGAAATATTAAGCATCTAAAAAATGATTTTTATTAGATCAAATCATATTTTAATGCCGTATCTTTTGTATTAACATTTTTGAATTGATTGGATATTTAAATATCGCATCTTTTGTATACACTTGAATCTCACCAAGCCTCGCTCAACTTGCATTGTTTTTTGATAAAATAGCATATTGTGAACCTAAAAATGATTTTTGTAAAAAATCATGAGCATCGTATCATGTACTTGTAGTTCATATCTGACCCACTTCCTGCCGATTCGGTAGGAATTTGTCTTTTTCACCAGAGGTTGACGGAAAGGTTTCAGATCCCCCTGTTGGTACATTGTGCATATAAGGTGGTCTAGTATTTTTGTAAAATGTGTTGGTGGTTTTGTGAATTAGCCATTTGGTGGTTGCTTCACAAAACCGTCCGTTTTTTATGCTCGGAAATGCCTTTTTGGTGCGATAAAAAGGAAAACTTCCTCTTGCAATATTGTTTGCCATGCCATGATGCACATGTATGCACAATATGGCCATATTATCACAAACTATGTCTTGATTCTAGCCATAACATTGGTCATTTGACCCGAAAGCCAAGAAATCTCGAATGAGATAGGTCATTTTGAGACAGTTACATAAAGCCGAACTGGAACTGAAAATTAAGATACATAAATGAAATGAAAATTAAGATACATGGCCAGATTAAGTAACAATCGACCGAACTGGAACTGAAAATTAAGATACATAAAAGAACTGAAAATTAAGATACATGGCCAGATTAAGTAACAATCGGCCGAACTTGTTTCGGAATGTTGGAGTGATTCAGTCATGCTCCTGCCTACACCTGTAATACTCGCCACTGTAGTCGTCGTACTCGCCGCCGCCGTCATCGCTGTCGTCGTCGGGGTCGCCGTAATTGAACCTCTAGAGAGTACGCGTGGGCTGGACTTGAGGGTAGCGCGTGGGCTGGACTTGAGGGTAGCGCAGACGGGGGTTAGAGTCAGCGACAGTGTCATAGGCCATGACGCTCTGGAGAGTCCGACCGTGCCACCATAGCCGACGGCCGGCCTCGTTGAAGTTAGGAGGAGGTGGGCCGTCCTCCTCGTGCCTGGCGAGCGCCCTCTCATACCGATCCACGAAGAAGGCTTCCCAAGTAGGGAAATAGTCGGGATGCCATCTGGGATTCCTCCGCTGCTCCGGCGTGAGCTCGAAGTAGTAGTGGTCCGTGATGGCCATCCGGCGCGCCACACCTAGAGGGACAGGAGGAACCGGCACGCCTCCGACGCAGCATCCAGCCGACGGGGACACTGTAGCCCGGCGGGCAGGGGTAGTTCGAGGCGCAAAGCGCCTCCGCCTCCCTGGGGGTTAGTGCTACGGTGGAAGCCATGGGAAAGAGTGATGAGGTTGCAGATATGAGTCTAGAGATGTGCAATGACAATGGAGGCCAACCCCCTACATATATATATATAGTGAACTAGCGGGAAGAACTGGAGGGAAGAACTGGCGGGAAGAAAAATGGCGGGAAGAAGAACTGGCGGGAAGAAAAATGGCGGGAAAAAAATGGCGGGATAAACCTTTAGTCCCGGTTGGAGACACCAACCGGGACAAAACACGAGTCCGCACTAATAATAGGGGTGAGTGTCGACATTATGTCGTGCGGCGTGTACCTTGTCCCGGATGGTGTCACCAACCGGGACTAAAGATGAACCTTTAGTCCCGGTTGGCTTTAGTCCCGGTTGGAGACACCAACCGGGACAAAACACGAGTCAGCACTAATAATAGGGGTGAGTGTCGACATTATGTCGTGCGGCGTGTAACTTGTCCCGGATGGTGTCACCAACCGGGACTAAAGATGAACCTTTAGTCCCGGTTGGAGACACCATCCGGGACAAAACACGAGTCAGCACTAATAATAGGGGTGAGTGTCGACATTATTTCGTAAGTGTCAACACTATGTCGAGCTGCTTGTACTATAAATAGGCATCCTTGTGAGTCCAGTCCTCCAGCCAGTTTGAGGCAGGGACACCACTACGGCCAGTTTCAGGGAGATGCCGACGGAGCCCAGTCCTCCGGCATCTCCGAGAAACTGGTCATAGAGGCACTCCCTAATATGTGAAATTAGTTAGCTCCCAGGTGTATTGATCTAGTTAGAGAAGTTACAAAGCTGCAAGATGGTTTTCGAGAGCAGGGACACCACTACGGCCAGTTTCAGGTAGATGCCGACGGAGCCTAGTCCTCCGGCATCTCCAAGAAAAAGGTCATAGAGGCACTCCCTAATATGTGACCGCGCGCGTTTGGAGATCAGATCTTAATGGCAAGTACGAATCGGGACAACTTCTTCTCATAGTCCCGGTCCATCCACAAAACATGACTAACACTCAAGACATGTATTAATATTAAAAACATGAACTAGAGTTACATAATATGAGCATGAACTTTTTGGCATATGTCCTTCCTTATGATCGCTTCAGACGTAACCATGGAGCATCTTCTTTACTTAACGGAATGCTTGGGTCAGTTTTCACTGTGAAGGGCGGAATTTCATCAAACTTATTATAATCTTCTGACATGTCTGTCTTGTCCTCGATTCCCACGATGTTTCTTTTCCCTGAAAGAACTATGTGACGCTTTGGCTCATCATATGATGTATTCGTTTGCATATTTTTTCTTTTTTTTGGTCTGGAGGACATGTGCTTCACATAGAAAACCTGAGCCACATCATTGGCTAGGACGAATGGTTCGTCTAAGCTCTTCATAAGATTGTTGAGATCCACCGTTGTCATTCCATACTTCTTGTCTACCTCAACCCATCCTCCTATTAGCTTGACCCATTTGCATCGAAATAGGGGGACCTTAAAATTAGGTCCATAGTCAAGTTCCCATATCTCCTCTATGAACCCATAATACGTGGTCTTTTGCCCATTGTCTTCTGCTGCATCGAAGCGGACACCACTGTTTTGGTTGGTGCTCTTTTTATCTTGGCCTATCGTGTAAAATGTATTCCCATTTATCTCGTACCCTTGGAAAGTACATACAGTCGAAGATGGTGTCCTGGCCAACAAGTACAGCTGATCACCAACAGTGGTGTTATTCGTGAGAAGTCTTTGCAGCCAGCCGCCAAAACTCGATATGTGTTCACTTATAATCCATTCATCAGACTGCCCCGGGTGTTTGAGGCGTATTAAATTCTTGTGTTCATTGATATACGGGGCAACCAAGATAGATCTTTGTAAAACCGTGTAGTGTGCTTGATTGAGAGAATGCCCGTCCCTACATATCATTGCTTTACATCCTAGGGTGCCTTTTCCACGCAGTCTCCCCTCATGTCGTGATTCTGGAACACCAATCGCCTTAAGGTCAGGAATAAAATCAACACAGAACTTAATGACCTCCTATGTTACATAGCCCTTGGAGATGCTTCCTTCTGGCCTAGCACGGTTATGAACATATTTCTTTAAGACTCCCATGTACCTCTCAAAGGGGAACATATTGTGTAGAAATACAGGACCGAGAATGGCAATCTCTTCTACTAGGTGAACCAGGAGATGCGTCATAATATTGAAGAAGGATGGTGGGAACACCAACTCAAAGCTGACAAGACATTGGGCCACATCTGTTTGTAACCCTGGTAGGCTTTCTGGATCGATTACCTTCTGAGATATTGCATTGAGGAATGCACATAGCTTCACAATGGGTACTCAAACATTTTCAGGTAGAAGCCCCCTCAATGCAATCGGAAGCAATTGTGTCATAATCACGTGGCAGTCATGAGACTTCAGGTTTTGGAATTTTTTCTCTGCCATATTTATTATTCCCTTTATATTCGACGAGAAGCCAGACGGGACCTTGATACTGCTCAGACATTCAAAAAAGATTTCCTTCTCTGCTTTGGTAAGAGCGTAGCTGGCAGGAGTTAAGTGGCATCGTTTACCCTTCTCGTTCTCAAGATGCATAGGCTCTTCAGGGGCCTTCAGACGTTGCTGGTCCTGTCGTGCTTCCGGTATATCTTTTGTCTTCCCATACACTCCTAGAAAGCCTAGGAGGTTCACGCAAACATTCTTTGTCACGTGCATCACGTCGATTGAAGAGCGGACCTCTAAGACTTTCCAATAGTGTAGGTCCCAAAATATAGATTGCTTCTTCCACATGGGCGCGTGTCCGGCATCGTCATTCGGAACAGATAGACTGCCAGGACCTTTTCCAAAGATTACTTATAGGTCCTTGACCATACCAAATACCTCCTCACAGGTACGGAGGAAAGGCTTCCTCCGGGGTTCTGCCAGACGTTTGAAATGCTTGCCTTTCTTTCTTACTGGATGCAGGTTCGGAAGAAATCGGCGATACCCTAGGTACACAACCTTCTTACATTTATCCAAATATACACTTTCAGTATCATATAAACAGTGTGTGCATGCATTGTATCCCTTGTTTGTCTGCTCTGAAATGTTACTAAGAGCAGGCCAATCATTGATGGTTACGAAAAGCAATGCTCGTAGGTCAAATGGCTCCCCTTTGTGCTCATCCCACATACGTACACCTGGTTTGGCCCACAGTTGTAAAAGTTCTTCAACTAATGGCCTTAGGTACACATCAATGTCGTTGCCGGGTTGCCTCGGGCCTTGGATGAGCACTGGCATCATAATGAACTTCCTCTTCATACACAACCAAGGAGGAAGGTTATAAATACATAGGGTCACAGGCCAGGTGCTGTGACTGCAGCTCTGCTCACCAAAAGGATTCATGCCGTCTGTACTTAGACCAAACCTTAAGTTCCTTGCGTCACGTGCGAAGTCCGGGTACTCTCGCTCGACTTTTCTCCACTGTGACCCATCAGCGGGGTGTCTCAACATCGCGTCTTTCTTACGGTCTTCCATGTGCCATCGCAACAACTTGGCATGCTCTTTATTTCTGAAGAGACGTTTTAACCGTGGTATTATAGGAGCATACCACATAACCTTGGCGGGAACCTTCTTCCTAGGGGCCTCGTCCTCAACATCGCCAGGATCGTCTCGTCTGATCTTATACCGCAGTGCAGTGCATACCGGGCATGCATCCAAATTCTCGTACTTCTCACCGCGGTAGAGGATGCAGTCATTAATGCAGGCATGTATCTTCTGCACGTCTAATCCTAGAGGGCAGACAACCTTCTTTGCTTGGTATGTACTGTCGGTCAACTCATTATTTCTTGGAAGAAGATTCTTCATTTTTACCAACAACTTTGAAAATGCGCTGTCAGTCACACCATTCTCTGCCTTCCATTGCAGCAAATCCAGTGTGGCACCTAGCTTTTTGTGGCCATCTTCGCAAGTTGGATACAACAATGTTTTGTGATCCTTTAACATCTGCTCCAGCTTCTCCTTCTCCTTTTCAGTTTCACGTTCTTCCTTTGCATCAGTAATGGCCCGACCAAGATCGTCATCAGCGGGCCCATCTGCTCCCTCTTGATCTTCATTATCTACCTCTGTTGCATTATCAGCATATTCAGGATACATATTATGATAGTTTTCATCATCCTCTTCTTCTTCGTTGTCTTCCATCACAACCCCTTTTTCTCCGTGCTTGGTCCAACAATTATAGCTGGGCATGAAACCGGATCGAAGCAGGTGGGCGTGAATGGTTCTGGTATTTGAGTAGTCTTTCTTGTTCTGACAGTGAACACACGGACAGCACATAAAACCATTGTGACCACGGTTTGCATTAGCCACAACGATGAAATTTTGGAGGCCCGTAATGTACTCGGAAGTGCGGCGGTCACCATACATCCATTGCCGATTCATCTGCATTAATATGTAGTATATATCAAAAAATAATAGTGAGATGACCATTTATATATATAGTACATCAATAACACATGAAACTATAGTTGCCGACCTCGACCGAGACGGAAAGAGCAACAAGAAAGCTTATTTTGAGCTCTCGGGCATTTCACCGAACACTTCTAGTGCATATGAAAAAAACACAAACTAGCACTCTTCACACCCTCTTGCTAGGCTCCAAAATGTGAAAGAATGGAAGAGTGGGGTGTGTGTGGGCTGGGGTGGTGTCTTATATAGCCCCCCCTTTAACACCGGTTCATGCCACGAACCGGTGTTAAAGGGGGGGGGTGCACAGGCCACTGCTGCAGGGACCTTTAACACCGGTTCGTGGCACGAACCGGTGTTAAAGGGGGACTCCTTTTTTGGCGCAGGGGCCACGCAGCCCTTTTTCGGGATCAACAAAAGACCTCGTTTCCACTAGTGTGTACGTACAGTGCGTTGTCTTACCATATCTACTAAACTACAGAATGAATCAAAGTTAGCGAAAAAGCAAATCGAAAATTTAAAATGTTTTATAGATCAAACCGTTATCCGATTTAGAATCCATTTTTATCGTTGGGCTAGTCGCGACGAGATCTTCGAAACTATATCCCATGTTGGTATGTTTCATTGAAAAAAATTCAGACCAAAAAGTTACCCACATGTAACACTTGAGTTATCCATGTTATAATTTATAAGTTATCCAATCTATATCATATAAGTTATCCACCGTTAAATAGGCTGGGTCGAAGTGTTCTCATATTTCTCACGTGGATAACTTTTATATATTTTTTCATCTCATGAAACCTCGACTAACACATCAACGAGCGATAAAAACTCGTTACCCTAAAACCCTTTGACGCTTTGTTGCCAGTATGCCACGGTAGCGGCAACGGACAAAGCCGAGCCAATAGATTACTGGTTGCCCATTAATGTTCACTATGACTTAGGATGATAGATGGGTGAGGCATAACATCTCATTTATTATATCGTGAAAAAAACTTAGATTTAGTTTTTTAAGAACATATACAATACAAGATGCTTAGGAGAGTGTTTAGAAAAATAAATCGGTTTTTCTTTTAGCACCGGTGCTTATTTATACTAGGTAGATGCCTAATAAGCACCTTTTCTATAAAAATAAGCATCAATGCTTAGAAAAATGGTTGGTTTATTTTTGTAAACACTCCTCTAAGCACCTCCCATTATACATGCTCTAAAAACTATGCTTAATGTTTGACACAGTAGTTTTTTAAAATTGAGTCGCCTGTACGCTCCTCGCATCGCATCGATGGGAGACGAATTCAAGCCGCTAGAATAATTTTTGTATTCTATCTGTGGATAACTTTTATAGTGATGGATAACTTATGTGTTACTGGGTGGGTAACTTAAATGCTGAAGTATGGATAACGCTTGTGTTACTAGTGGATAATTATTATACAATGTTATGGATAAATTTTTATTTATCTATCTGGGAAACTTTGTATAATTTTCAGGATAACTTTAGTGCTCTTCGTGGACACCATAAATTTTTAAGCCTGGTTACTTCCATCTTAGTTAATTACATATGCAATAGACTTACTTGATTTGGACACGGTAGCTTAGATGTCAGGATACCGAGTCTTCGTGGTCGGTGTGAAACAAATCTTAAATCATAGAAGTTTACATTTATGTTTGCTCGTGCATAAAAAACTCAAACACATGATATGTTCATAGGAGGGATAACTTATGTAATATCAGGTGGTAACTTAAGTAGTTTAACATGGATAACTTCTATGTTACGCGTGGATAACTTTTGGGTCCGAAAAAAGTTCTCAAAACATATCAATATGAGATCTAGTTTCTAAGATCTCATCGCGACTAGTCCAACAGTGAAAACAGATCCAAAATCGGATATACAGATTGACCTACAAGTCATTTTAAATTTTCAGATTTTCGAATTTAAATCACACGTCATCCGTTTGTGATTAACAACTAAATAGGCTTTTATTATATCCTAGGCCACCTCCATGCATTCTCACATATCTTCACGCATGCATGCTCTGCATGCCGGTCGTAATGGTTTCATTGAAACGTCCGCCAGATTTTATCATTTATAGAACGGTTGCCAGGTAGCAATGTTCTTTTTTTTCGGCAAATCTATTCCTAAAACGATCGGTAGATGACCAATCCTGACGGACTGACTCTTGCCGTCGATCCCTGCACTCAGATGCAGAGTGTGTATATTCTACCGCTAAACGACAAAACAGATCATAACTAGCTTAGAATCAAATCAAAAAATTAAAAAGACTTGTAGATCAAATCGGTTGTCCGATTTAGGATCCGATTTTACTGTTGAACTAGTCGCGACGAGATCTTCGAGACTAGATCCCTTGTTGATATGTTTCGATAAAAAAAATTTGGACCAAAAAGTTACCCACCCTTAACACATGAGTTATCAATGTCATAATATGTATGTTATCCACCCTATAATACATAAGTTATCCAGCTTCTAAACGTGTTGGGTATAGACGTTTAATTGGAGCGCGATAGTCTAGTTGTTAGGATATCGAGACTTTATTGCTATCAATGCGTTAGCATCGACGAGCGATGAAGCCTCGGTACCCTAAACCCATCTAGGCTTCGTCACCCCTCGGTGGTGACGACAGGCGACGAAGTCGAGTGAGCGTCAAGTTGTTCACTACGGCTTACTGTGGTGGATGGTTGTGGCATAAGACCTCATTTATTTATATTGTATCCAAAAAACTTAAATTTAGTTCCTTTAATAAAATTATGTTTGATGTTTCACGTGGTGGACTTTCGAGATTGAGTAGTCCGTACGCTAGGAGAGCGACGAGCAACGAGGCCGAGCTGTTAGAATAATATTTTATATTCTGTTCGTAGGTAATTTTTTATAGTGATGGATAACTTACATGTTATTGGGTGAATAACTTATATACTAAAGCCTGGATAACTCTTGTGTTAGTGATGGATAACTTATGGATAATAAGAAAGTTACCCATCCATAACACATGACTGTGGATAGATTTTATAGTGGTGGATAACTTACATATTATTGAGTGGATAACTTATATACTAAAGTCTGGATAACTCTTATGTTACGGGTGGATAACTTTTGGTAAAAAAAAGTTGTCAGAATATACCAATCGACGCGGATTTGCTACTCACGGGCGTAGCTGCGCATAGGCAGAGCACCGTTGGATTTAGGGATCAAATGCATGCAACCTCTAGATGGAAGTGGGGTGGAACATGGATGAGCTAACAGTGTTAGTTTGTGCATGCATGAAAGAATCTAGGGTTTGGCATGGGTTCCAAATTAACACACTGTTTTGGCTACAAAAAATTTAACATCTAAAATGAGAAGGGATTGAGAACAAGGATTAAATAAGTTAGGGTTTCTCAGCATGTTGTCCGTTAGGGTTTGCCTCACCTAAACGAAATTAGATAAGCTTTGTTTTGCATGTTGCTCGTTAGGGTTTGCCTCATGCAAACGAAATTAGACAAGTTTTGTTTTGCTAGGGCTTCATGCATGTAGTATATTAGGGTTAGGGTTTACCTCATGTTGTATATTAGGGTTTGCCTAACCAAAACGAAATTAGATTTTGTTTTGTTAGGGATTCATGCATGTAGTATATTACGGTTTACCGTGTAGTATATTTGGTTTAGTGTTACCGCATGTTGCTCGTTAGGGTTTGCCTCATGCAAACGAAATTAGATAAGGTTTGTTTTGCTAGAGCTTCATGCATGCATGCCAAATGAACACTAACGGCGTTAGTTCTTAGACAAATCCTGGGTCTGGATACATGTGCTTCTGTTATCGCCATATTTTGGCCAAAGGAGGAGATGGGCTGTAATCAAGATGGGCTTGGAGGATACGTATATGCAACGTTTTGCTGGATCAGCCTTGTACGTGGATTTGGGCTAAATTGCCCATGTATCTGTATATTATGGTAGGTTACGTTTCGGTTTAAAGTAAGAGATAGAGTTGTTAGGGTTATTCCAAAGATAGAAAGTCTCCGGACTATAAATATGTACCTAAGGTTATTGAAAAGAGGAGGACGATCACGTTCACCACAAACACAATCTCGGCGCATCGCCACCCCTTGTTTCTAGGGTTTTCTCGGGTAAGTGTCATGCTGCCTAGATCGCATCTTGCGATCTAGGCAGTATCTGCTTATGCGTTATTTAGTGTTACTCGTGTTGAAGCCTTGTTGATGGCGAGTAATACTGTTATCATAGATTTGTTTAGGCTAGCATCGGTACCTTTTTGTTATGATTACTTAGTTATGCTGCCTTTATTTATCTCGCTGCCTTTGCACCTTTTTTGGGTGTAAGGGTAGCATCTTGCTTGATCTTTATTCAGTCGACTTGATCTGTTATAGTTATGCCTTGTTTTCCAAGGTTTAGTTTGATATCCACATGGTCAGGCCTTGCAAACGGGTTGAACGATCCAGTAGTATGTAAGGATATGGTTTGCCAATTCGAGGGGAGTTGTTCCGGGAATTGACTTTACGTCGGTTGTTAGGACTTCTCTAGGGTTAGTTTTCTATCATCTTTTGTATCTACTTGGCTCAATTACGTGTAGGATGTTCCAATTATGTGGTGAAAACGTTAAACTGTCGTAGATCGATTTAACTTGTATTGATGAAGCAAAACCCCATGTTATCATAGATCTAATGCAGAACCATGGGATAATCGGCTCTAGGAGCCGATTCACAGGGAAACCTGGGAGCCGGTCGCGGCTCGAATTTTACGTATGTTTGTTTGCCATGCAGGAAACTAATAGAAGCAACCCATCACCTTCCTGACCAGGTATAGGTCAGGTGGCACGCCCTTGCACCAGCCAGGACGTGTGCCGGAGTTTTGCGGGCCGTTGCCCGAGGGACCAGGGCCCACCAGCAGTTCTGGGAGCCTCCCGTCTCTTCGTGTTGCTCGTCGCTGCTCGCCGGTGGGTTTTGACAGGCAACACATTCTGGCACGCCCGGTGGGACGGATATGAAGTCATTCTTCATCGTTGACAGCAAAAGCACCTACGATGTCTTGCTGGGGAGGGATTGGATTCACGCCAACTGCTGCATTCCATCCACGATGCACCAGTGCCTGATACAGTGGGATGGAGATGAAGTGGAGGTCATTCATGCAGATGATTCGATCGAGATCTCCATAGCTGGCATGAACATCTGGGAGGCAGGAGACCAAGAGCCGATCTCTGGAGTCAGTCTAGACAGCTGTGAGCGCATTGAAGCTACAAAAAACGGGGTGAGGCTGGTCTTATCCACTGGCCTGACGGAGTAGCAAAGTCCACGATCGTACGTGGTATGGCCGATCCCTGCGATCGGCCACAAAACATAAAAATCAGTAGTCTTACGACAAACAGATCATGCAGTCGTAGTAGGGAGATTCCCTGCCATTGTAGAGCACAAATAAGTTGTAAACCTACCTCGACTAATGCAATCAAAAAGGGGGCCGATTCCGGCAATCGGCCCAAATTATCTTTGTTATCCTCACCAAATGTTTGCCCCATGTTTAGCGTCGATTTAGTAGGTGACAGAAAGCTAGGGTATGGGTTTACCTCCGCTGATGAGCTAGAGGAAATTGACATCGGTCCTGGGGATAAGCCGCGACCAACATTTATCAACAAGAAGTTAGATCCGAATCTGCGGGGTCCAATGATAGCTTTGTTGAAAGAATATCCAGATTGCTTTGCCTGGGACTATACAGAGATGCCCGGGTTAGACAGGAGCATCATTGAGCACCGACTCCCGCTTAAAAAAGGATTTCGGCCATTCCAGCAGCGAGCACGACAGATGAAGGCCGAAATTATGGAAGAAGTCAAGAAAGAGATCGAGAAAATGTTGACAGCTAAGTTAATCAGGCCATGCAGGTATGCTGAGTGGATTTCTAGTATCGTACCTATAGAGAAGAAAGATGGCCGCTGGCGTGTTGCCATAGATTTTCGGGATCTCAACAAAGCCACTCCAAAGGATGAGTATCCGATGCCGGTGGCAGAGACATTAATCAACGCAGTTGCTGGTCATAAGGTCTTGAGCTTCATGGATGGCAATGCCGGTTACAACCAAATTTTTATGGCTCCGGAAGATATACACAAGACTGCATTCAGAGTCCCAGGTTCGGTGGGGTTGTTTGAATACGTAGTCATGACGTTTGGACTGAAGAATGCCGGCGCCACATACCAAAGAGCCATGAATTACATTTTCCATGATCTGATCGGCAAGCTGGTGGAAATTTATATCGATGACGTGGTGGTCAAGTCTGCTTCAGTAGAAGGACACTTGGGCGATCTGCAACGCGTCCTGGACCGAACAAGAAAATTCGGCCTACGGATGAATCCAAAGAAGTGTGCCTTCGGTGTAACGGCCGGTCAGTTCTTGGGTTTCTTGGTCCATGAACGCGGAATTGAGATCGGCCTGAAAAGTCAGGAGGCAGTGCGAACAATGAAGCCACCTACCACGAAGAAAGAACTGCAGTCTCTCATCGGCAAGATCAACTTCGTCAGAAGATTCATCTCCAATCTGTCAGGAAGAATAGAGTCGTTCATGGGACTGGTGAAAATTAAATCTGATGAGGAGTTCCGCTGGGGGACAGAACAACAACGAGCCTTCGACGAGATCAAAGAATATTTAACGAAGCTGCCAGTGTTGGTTCCACCCCAGCCAGATAGGCCGTTCTACATTTACTTGTCAGTAGCTGACACGTCCATCGCCTCGGTGGTAGTGCAGGTTTATGACGGTTTGGAGCGAGTTGTGTTTTACATCAGCAGAAGGATGCTGGATGCAGAGACAAGGTATCCTGAGATCGATAAGTTGTGCTTCTGCCTGTTTTTCACCTGCACCAAGCTGCGCCACATCTTGCTCTCAGCGGAGATTATCATTATATGCAAATCAGATGTCATAAAACATATGTTGTCGGCTCCTATGTTGAAAGGCCGACTCGGCAAATGGATGTTTGCATTATCGGAATTTGATATCCGGTATCAACCCGCGAAAGCGGTTAAGGGTCAGGCGTTGGCCGATCTTATTGCTGAAAGAATCAACACCGATATAGCAGCGCTGTCTATACGAGCGTGGGCTATGTTTTTCGATGGATCGGTTTGTGATGATGGTTGCAGCATCGGCATTCTACTCGTGTCGCCCCGGGGGACAACATATTCCTTCTCCATCAGGCTATCTACCCCTCGCTCCAACAACGTCGCTGAGTATGAGGCGATACGCAAGGGAATGGAGTTGCTCATCGAAGCTAGAGCAGAAGCAGTGGAAATTTTTGGAGACTCCAAATTGGTGATTTCCCAACTCACGGAGGAATACAAGTGCGAGAGCGAGTCGCTCTTCCCATTATGGTTGCAATGCCGTGAGCTGATGGCACAGTTCTGGTACATAAACTTGAACTGGATCCCGCGATCGCAGAATATCGAGGCGAATGATCTCGCACAAATGGCTTCAGGCTACAAGGACGTCGCAGAGGGAGCTGATGTTCAGGTACAGTTCCTGGAGGCGGACGACTGGAGAGCCGATATCTTCAATTACTTGAAAGATTCGGCTCGGGGGGCACCTAAACGGATAAGGTACAAGGCCATGAAGTATGTGCTTATTGGGGACGACATGTTCTACAGGACTCTGGAAGGGTTACTGCTCAAATGTCTGGGGCCAACCGAGGCCAATCGGCTCCTACACGAGGTACACGAAGGCGCCTGTGGAACTCACCAATCGGCTCACAAGATGAAATGGTTGATCAGGCGATCAGGGTTTTATTGGCCCACCATGCTTGAGGACTGTTTTAAGTACTACAAAGGGTGTCAAGCATGTCAGAAATTTGGAAAAATTCAGATGGTACCCGCGTCAGCAATGAACCCCATCATCAAGCCGTGGCCATTCCGAGGTTGGGGCATGGATATGATCGGCAAGATCAATCCTCCATCAAGCAAAGGCCACATGTGGATTTTGGCCATTACGGATTATTTCACTAAATGGGTGGAAGCCGTCCCTATGAAGTCAGTGAACTCGAAGGATGTTATCGATTTTGTGAAAGAACATGTCATTCATAGATTCGGGATTCCCCAGACTATCACGACCGATGGAGGTTCGGTCTTCATTTCCCACGAGTTTAGAAAGTTCTGTGAGGACACGGGAATTAAGCTGATCCGATCATCTCCATACTATGCTCAAGCAAATGGGCAAGCTGAAGCGTCCAACCAGAGTCTTATCAAGCTGATCAAGAGGAAAATCGATGAGCACCCTAGGCGTTGGCACGAGGTTTTGTCAGAGGCTTTATGGGCTTATCGCATGTCATGTCATGGAGCGATAAAAACCTCGCCATACCATCTAGTCTATGGACAAGAAGCCGTATTGCCCTGGGAGATTACGGCTGGATCGAGACGTGTCACTTTTCAGAACGATCTAACAACTGAAGAATATGCGGCCCTGATGAGTGACAGTGTTGAGGATTTAACTGAGCTTAGGCTGTGGTCGCTTGAGAAAATCAAAGAGAACAAGGCCAAAGTAGCTCGTGCATATAATAAGAAGGTGAGACCAAAGGAGTTTCACATTGGCGATCTGGTATGGGAAGTTGTATTGCCATTGGGGACTAAGGATGCAGCATACGGTAAATGGTCTCCAAATTGGCACGGGCCATACAGGGTCGATCAAGTTTTAAGGGGGAACGCGTACATGCTTGAGGAGCTGGACGGCGTGAAATTCCCAGTGGCTGTCAACGGTCAGCATCTCAAGAAATATTTCCCAAGCATGTGGGATGATGGACAGTGAAATATGGGGGCCGACACATGAAATCGGCCAATAAAAAATAATAATAATACAGCCGATGCACAGCCATCGACTCTAGAGGTTCAAACTGTTACAGGCAGGTGTCAGTTTACATGAATAAGCTACTGAAGGAATGCCTCGAAGACGTGGAGGGCGTCAGCACGGACACGATCCACCTCAGCGATCTCGGCTTCGTCATCTTCGTCCTTGCCCATCACCAGCTGCTTGTTCAGGGCACGTATTTCCGCCAGATCAGTCTTCAGTTGAGCTTTGAGGCCTTCTGCTTCGTCTTGGGAGCGGGCGATGAATGCTTCCTTGTCACGAATGAGCTGTTTAGTCGCCCGGACCTTCTCTTCAAGATCTCCCAATTCCTTTTTCAAGGATGCAAGCTCGGCGGTGCTGACAGAGGTGTCAGTTTTGGCATCTAGGGACGCCTTTTTCTCGTTGAGCTGGTGACATTTGTCTGCAATATTGGCCTTCAGTGGGAGTTGGGCGCGGCGCAGATTAATCCTCTCACGAGCCAACTTCACCCTTGACCCGTAGAAAGACAGAGTTACAACTGGCCAAAGACAGAGTTACAACTGGCCAAAGCTTCACCTGCAGTGCTACTGGGAGTTGGTCCTTGATTTCGGCAAGAACGCTCTTCACCTCTTCAGAACCCTCGATCAACTTCTCGATCGGGGAGGACAGCAAGGCTTTGAGACGCTGGAATTGAGGTAGAACAACCCTTGCTCGTGGTTCATCGTTGGCGACAGAGAGAGTTGGTTCGATGGATTCAGGGTCGAACGTCAGCAGGCCTGAGATATCACAACCCTGGCAGGCCAAAATGGCGTCAGTATGCGTCCAACATGGAAGGATGAGCCGAACAAAGCGGACATACCTCTCCCAAGATCAAGGGGATAGCAGATGACTCGTGTGTTGTTGCTGGGGGCTTGGCCAAAGTGGTCACCGTTTCATCTACACCTTCAGGGATTACTAGATCCAGCCTTGCGAAAGGCATCGGCACTTCCCCGGCTTTCCCGCTAGAAGTATCAGTCGTCTGCATGGAAGGTGCTTAGCCGATGTAAGTAGTGATGAATCGGCAGATGAAAAACAATTGGGAAGAGCATCGAGGGTGATGACTTTCGAAACCTCCTGGCTCGATGAAGAAGTTTGCAGTCCCTTGCGAGCCCTCTTGGGGCTCACAGCTAGCCCCGCCTCGACTGATGCTCGAGGGGCATTAGGTGCAGGAACCAGCTTTTTCCTGGGAGCCGATGGTGGCAAATCTGGCTGGCTCGGCGTGGTGGTCCTCTCTGAGTCTGTTGGGCCCGACTCTCCTCGATTGGATTGTGCGTCCCCGCTGGAGGTGTCTTCGATGGAACCCTGTAAGAAAAGGAGAGCTAGTAAACGCAAGCATGTTTGCAAGGATGAAAGAGATCGACCAAAGCATGGATCAGCGTACGTGCGAACTTTCTGGAGAAGGGCTCCGACGCCTCAAAGTCTTCCTGGCAGCTACCTTCCTCACCGCCGTTCTTGTTTTAGTTGGAACTCGAGAGGCGGCGGACCCAGAGGTTGCTTGGATCTTGGAAGCCGATTGTGGTGATATCGGCTGGTTCTGCATCACGACCTTTTTCAAAGGTGGCGAGTTTTTGCAGAAAAGGACCACTGGAGCTGGTGGGAAGAATTCGAAGGGGGAGCCATCACCGTGTGTAGGTGCAGGACCATCTTGTTGCTGCAAGAAGACAGAGCGGGTTATTAGAAGAATCATTTGGGAGCTGCATCAAGAAAATTTACAAGTAATAGTACCTGTTCTACGGGGATATCATATTCAGCATTGAGCTGTTCCAGCAACGGTCCCAGAGCTCTCCTGAAGGCATGAGTCTTCCACATCGACCACCAGTTCTCAAAACCATCGGTTGATGAAGTGAAGATGAGGTTGTTAGGAATTGGGATGGTCAGAGCGTCGAAGAAGGAATAACACCTTTGACTGGTGAGAGGATCGGGCAGGTCAGCTCTGCTCTCTGTAAGATGGTGGAGAAAGAAATGGGGAGGTACTTGTCCAAGGCCAAATTGCCGAGCCACTACGACTGGCTGGTAGAATTCGTATCCAGGCTTGATTATTCTATTGGATGTGCTCATGCCAACTGGAAGGAAACAGGGACGGATCACAGTGGAAAATAGCTGCCGAGTGCTGGTGTCATCGGCAAAGTTGTCTAGCCTGAAGGAGATTGGATTTTCAAAATGTTCTGATTCTTCCGTGTAAGGAAAGAAGATAGGATTGTCCAGGCCTTGATAGAAAATGCTGAACCACTTGGATGCTTCCTGAGGGATCAGTTTGCTACCTGGCAGTCTATACAGAGCTTGGTCGTAGCTGGTGCATCGGATCTGCTTCCCTTTGGCGTCTGGAAAGGTGCAACTCGCCAAAAGGGGGAAGTTTGGGACATGGTTTTGAAAATACAGCTGAGACCATAGCTGAATGAACCACCAAGGACCTCCTGTTTTGACTGCTATGCCGGAGAATAGTTTGACAGACATCAACTGGAGATATCGATAGACTTCTCCAAGGAACAGTTTGCCGATGCCAAGTTGAGTGCCTCTGGCAAGTTCGTAGGCCAAGGAGATATAATTCTTGGTTGGAGCAAGGGAAGGGCCACAGAATATGAAATGTTCCAGCCAGAAGTTGAGGAAAGCCGTGTGTTCTTTCTCTGTGACAGGACCTTTAGTTTTCATGTGGCTTTGAAGATAGGCACCCCAGCTCGTGCAGTCTGTTTTAGAAGAGAGCTTGTAGGGGACCTTTGTCAGCTTAAAAGCAGAAGGGTTGGGTGATGTAACGTCCAGACCAGTAATCATCACCACGTCTAACAGAGTTGGTGTCATGGGGCCATGACCGAACATGAAGCAGTTCAGAGCATTGGACCAGAAATAGCCGATGGTTTTTAGAAGATTTTCATGTTTCTCAAGGGGAGACAATGACAGATACAAGGCATTGGCTATTCCCGTGGTTTCCCATTGGGATTGGTAAGTTTTGGCTACCCTGCTATACCAAGAAACCCAATGTTCAGGAGGATTAGGCCAGGCTCGCAAGCAGTCGGCCCAAGAATTCAAATCTAAGTTTTGGCTTACGAAGGGGATTCTGTTTGCCTCGCAAGAGATCAGATGGGCAGGACTAGATTCTGTACGGGGGCCAAGACAGAGAGAATTTGGGAGAGAAGGATGCGGCAGCAGGATGTCTGAAACCTAAAAAATTTAACGGTGGAATAAAGCATTAATTCAGGTGTTTGCTATTAATTCTAGCGCCGTGTTCAGACTACGAGGAGCAGGCGTACCTTCAGACCAGAGACCGCTGTGTTGGTATTGGACGATTCCGCCATCTAGTTTGCCGGCGGAGATGGATCTATGTGATTGGGGATCGAGGTTTCTTGTCGTTGTAAGCTCGATCTATGTGGTGAGGAAATTGGAGATCTGGTTTAGCCTTTTTGAAGAGGGTCGCAGGCTACCATTTGAAATTGGAAAGTGGCCGCTCAGATTTATCTAAATATGCGACCAAATTTGACCTTGTCGACGTTTGTAGGGAAAGTCGATGTGTTCCCATCGGCTCTTTGGGCTTTGACTTGGTTGACCATGAGAGCATAGTATGGTGAAAGCCGATACATTACTATCGGCTTCTGGAACGTTGACGTATTTTGACTATCAGCAAAATCGAATTGGTAAAGCAATCTTTGTTGATTCAAAAGACGGTTGTGTACAATGGAGTCGATTGCTTACAAATGGAAATCTACTACTAGTATTACTACTAGTTCCTAATCTAGAAGCCGGCGTCGTCGCCGCTGTCTTCGCCGTCGTCGTATTCACTATCGTCGGCGCTGCTGCCGGCGTAGTCTTCGCCGCTGCTGCTGAAGTACTCAGCGGGGGCTTCTTCGTCCTCGTCGTCGTCGTCGGTGTACTCGCTGGACCCGGCGCGGAAGCGCTTCACCGGCGGGTATTCGTCGGAGGAGGTGTCCTCCTCCGCTTCCTCCTCCTCGTCGGAGGATTCGATGTCCTCGCCCCAGGACACGGCGTCGTCGGCGCTCTCCACCTCCAGTTCCCCGTCGACAAGGAACTGGAGGCCCTCCTCGCCGTCGGTCAGGGACTCGTCGTCCTCGGACTAGGCGGCGAAGTCCCAGTCCCTCTCGTCCCACCATTGTGGGGCGAGAGCATTGTACGCCGCCATTGGCGGGTGCTCCGGCGTCGGCTCCCGGTCGCTCATTGTGTTGGAGGATTGGGAGGAAAGGCCGGATGATTTGGAGGAAGAAGAGGAGGCCATGGCGGAGAAAGAGGGTTTTTTGGCTAATGGAAGAGGATGGGGGTGCAAACTGCTCAGATGAATTTAAATAAGGGGAATAGTGGGAGGTGGTTCAATGCTATAGCGGTTTCCCAGAATGTGGTGCCAAAATTGTCAAATCATGCACTGCGGAGAAGTTGAGAAGACAAGGCATCATGATGAGGGGGCAGCGTGACGATTCTGCTCTGCAACACATTCTGGCAATGCGTAACCCGATATAAAAAAAAAGAAAAAAAACAACAGAGTGGTTTTGGAATTATTATTGCCAAAACCAGGGGGGCATGTGTTATCGCCATATTTTGGCCAAAGGAGGAGATGGGCCGTAATCAAGATGGGCTTGGAGGATACGTATATGCAACGTTTTGCTGGATCAGCCTTGTACGTGGATTTGGGCTAAATTGCCCGTGTATCTGTATATTATGGTAGGTTACGTTTCGGTTTAAAGTAAGAGATAGAGTTGTTAGGGTTATTCCAAAGATAGGAAGTCTCCGGACTATAAATATGTACCTAAGGTTATTGAAAAGAGGAGGACGATCACGTTCACCACAAACACAATCTCGGCGCATCGCCACCCCTTGTTTCTAGGGTTTTTCTCGGGTAAGTGTCATGCTGCCTAGATCGCATCTTGCGATCTAGGCAGTATCTGCTTATGCGTTATTTAGTGTTACTCGTGCTGAAGCCTTGTTGATGGCGAGTAATACTGTTATCATAGATTTGTTTAGGCTAGCATCGGTACCTTTTTGTTATGATTACTTAGTTATGCTGCCTTTATTTATCTCGCTGCCTTTGCACCTTTTTTGGGTGTAAGGGTAGCATCTTGCTTGATCTTTATTCAGTCGACTTGATCTGTTATAGTTATGCCTTGTTTTCCAAGGTTTAGTTTGATATCCACATGGTCAGGCCTTGCAAACGGGTTGAACGATCCAGTAGTATGTAAGGATATGGTTTGCCAATTCGAGGGGAGTTGTTCCGGGAATTGACTTTACGTCGGTTGTTAGGCCTTCTTTAGGGTTAGTTTTCTATCATCTTTTGTATCTACCAGGCTCAATTACGTGTAGAATGTTCCAATTATGTGGTGAAAACGTTAAACTGTCGTAGATCGATTTAACTTGTATTGATGAAGCAAAACCCCATGTTATCATAGATCTAATGCAGAACCATGGGATAATCGGCTCTAGGAGCCGATTCACAGGGAAACCTGGGAGCCGGTCGCGGCTCGAATTTTACGTATGTTTGTTTGCCATGCAGGAAACTAATCGAAGCAACCCATCACCTTCCTGACCAGGTATAGGTCAGGTGGCACGCCCTTGCACCAGCCAGGACGTGTGCCGGAGTTTTGCGGGCTGTTGCCCGAGGGACCAGGGCCCACCAGCAGTTCTGGGAGCCTCCCGGCTCTTCGTGTTGCTCGTCGCTGCTCGCCGATGGGTTTTGACAGGCAACAACTTCCTATATCAAAAGAGGATAGAATCAACGGTGGATAGGCTATGCGCAGCTAAGCCCGTGTTTAGCAGGCTATTTCCCATATACGACGCGGATTTGCTACACATAGGCGTAGCTGTGCATAGGTTTAGGTCTGTTGGATAAAAATATCACATGCAATGCTACTTTATATGGTAGTGGCTGACTCTTGAAAGGACTAACGGTTTCTAACAGCGGTTGTACCATACCGTCTGTGTCCATGCATGCAATACCTAGGGTCTCGAGCAAACCCTAATTTTTTAGGGCGCTGTTTTGCAAAGAAATTTTTAGCATCTAAAATGGAAAGATAAAGTGAACAAGGCTTAAAATGAGTTCTGCATGCAAACGCTTCGTACTATGCAAACCATAGTGAAAGTTTGTGATAGTATGCAAACCCTAACTTTTCATCTAAGTGATTTAGTGTCTTATATTTTTGGCGGGAGAGAGTTAGTTTGTTTAGGGTTTGCAACGTGCATGCAAAAATCTGAGAAGCTTACTTTGTTTAGGGTTTTTTGCATGTCTTTGACTATGACACATTGGGTTCAGCGTAATGGAATAAGGCTTAGTTTGGTTAGGGTTTAGCGCATGTAGTATATTAGGGTTTGCCTCACCGAAATAAAATTTGATAAGCTTAGTTTGCTAGGGTTTCACATGCATCAAAGGAATACTAACGGCGTTACTATCCTCAAATATTGAGCTAACGTTCTGGGTCTGGAAACATGTGCTCCCTATATCAAAAGGGGAGATAATTAACGGTGGATATGCTATGTGCACCTATTCCTGTGTGTAGCTGGCTATTTTGCATATACCAATATAGGATCTAGATAAGCTTAGTTTGCTAGGGTTTCACATGCATCAAAGGAATACTAACGGCGTTACTATCCTCAAATATTGAGCTAACGTTCTGGGTCTGGAAACATGTGCTCCCTATATCAAAAGGGGAGATAATTAAAGGTGGATATGCTATGCGCACCTATTCCTGTGTGTAGCTGGCTATTTTGCATATACCAATATAGGATCTAGTTTCGAAGATCTCGTCATGACTAGCCTAACGGTGAAAACGAATCTTTATTCGGACAAACTGTTTGACCTAGAAAACATTTTAAATTTTCGTTTTAAATTTAGCTGGCTAATCGATCCCGGTATTTGGCTGGTGTCGGAATGTCCGCCCGATTTTACAATTCACATGCGATCGTCAGGTAGTAAAGTCCTTTTTTTGCGGGACCATGATTTAATGTTACACCTCATATATTGTTTGTTTAATGAATAATACTAGTACTACAATATTTTAGGTAGTAATATAATATCGGTTTTGCTAGTTCGTATGCTTTGTGATGTGTACAAATTGGAGTTTTCGGTAGCGCGTGTTCCGGTCACGAGACGTTCGCGTCGCGCGCGTGCATGTCGTGTGTATTTTCTGGCCTGTGGCCATCATGCGTGTGGTTATGGGCTTTTTTTCTTTACCGGTTGTTTTCTGCGGGCTGTTACTATGGGCTTTTTTTTGTTAGCTTTTTCTCCGTGTTGGGGCTGTTTTTCTGTGGGCTAATATTGGTTTTTGTCTGTTTTTTCTGTACTGTTTTTATCTGTTCTTTCTGAATCTATGTTGTGTTTTGTAGTTGTTATGTGTGGTCATTTTATATGACAGCAATTATTATTATTTTTTCATTGGCAACATAAATATGTGAAGCTAGACTACTAGGGCATTTTCCTTTTTGTGGTTGTTTTCTTTTGTGAAATTAAGATTATCTTTTAAGTGTTTGTGAGTTGTAGGTTCAATCGAGTTTCAATTGAGTTTTTCAACCGGCCTAGTTGCAACTTGCTTGCAACCGAGAGGGGGAGGGGGGGGGGGGGTTGGCAGGCCAGTTTTGTAAGTTGTTTGTGAGCACCCATACGGGGTGAAACCAGGGGGACCCCGTTGGCGGGCTAGTTCGCAACTTGCTTGTAAGGTGCCAGTTGCAATTTGCTCGTAACTTAGCTCTGTCGGATCTTAGTTTGCAACTTTCTTGTAACTGGGGCTTCGCCGAGGGGGGGCACCCAGTCGGCGGGCTACTTGCAACTTTCTTGTAACTGAGCACCCGTTGGTATGGGGGCAGTTGCAACTTGCTTGTAACTCGGGCCCCGCCGAAGGGGTCAGTTGCAACTGGGGGGCCGTCGGTGGCCAGTTGCAACTTGCTTGTAACTGAGCACCCGTCGGTGTGTGTGGGAGGGGAGTTGCAACTTGCTTGTAACTGGGGCCCCGTCGAGGGAGGTCAGTTGCAACTTGATTACATCCAGGGCCCTGTCAGCGAGCCAGTTGCAACTTGATTACATCCAGGGCCCTGTCAGCGAGCCAGTTGCAACTTGCTTATAACTGAGCACCCTTCGGAGTGTGTGGGGGGGGGGGAGCAGTTGCAACTTGCTTGTAACTGAGCTCTGCCGGGTCAAAGTTGCAACTTGCTTGTAACTGAGCACTCGTCGGCGTGGAGGGGGGTTCAACTTGCTTGTAACTGAGCTCTGTCGGGTCAAAGTTGCAACTTTCTTGTAATTGAGGCCCCGCCAAGGGGGGTCTAGTTGCAACTTGATTGCAACCGGGGGAAAGGGGACCTCGTCGGCGGGACCGAGGGCTAATTGCAACTTGATTGCAATTGGAGGACCCCGTCGACAAACTAGTTGCAACTTGCTTGTAACTGAGCCCCGTTGGTGTGGAGGGGGCGCAGTCGCAACTTGCTTGTAACTGATCTCTCACTAATAGGAAAAGGGTTGTTAGTGGCGCACCTGTAAATAGCATCTGTGGCGCACCCGGGGCTCGCTCTACAACTATATCCTAGCCGTGGCGCACTGCCTGGTGCGCCACAGTGATGTCGAGATAGGCGTAGCGCACCTGCTAGTGTGCCACGGCTATGTGAGCAGGTGCGCTACGCTTTGGATCTTCTGTGGCGCACGTTGCAGTGCGCCACAAAGCTGCGCAGGTGCACTTTAGTTGTAGTGCGCCACAAAAGCTAGGTAGATATACACATAGATATATACAATACAGATTTTTTTTTAATTTCAGAGCCATATGATATACAATACAGATTATATACAATATTATAGGCAGATATACACATAGATATAAGATATACAGTTAAATATATAAATACACAATTCGCAAAACAAGATTAAAAAAAATACATATAGATAAGTCTCATACATGAATACATAGTATAAGTTATATTGTTTCGATCAAGTTACAAAGTAGTTGGTGACATGCGAATATATGTCTTGAACAAGTTAGAGCTCGGAAGCTCGCCTAGACATCTAAACTAGCTAGACACAAACGCGGGATAAACAACCAAAGATGATAAGCATGATCACCACGACGAAGGTGTAGGTCTTCATCCGGTTCCTTGTCCTAACTCCCACTAGATAGCGCGTGTATCTAGCTTCCGCCTCCGCCATAGTGTTGTACCATTTGTAGCTATTGCCGCCGAAACGGTGCACCTGTCTCCGGCAGTCTTCCCAATCATCGTAGACTCCGGGAACCCGTGTTGGAATTATGCCCTAGAGGCAATAATAAAGATGTTATTATTATAATTCTTGTTCATGATAAAGTTTATATTCCATGCTAGAATTGTATTAAGCGGAAACTTTGATACTTGTGTGGTTTATGAACAACGTTGTGTCCCTAGTACGCCTTTATGGACTAGCTCATTGATTAATGATGGTTAAAGGTTTCCTAACCATAAACATGAGTTGTCGATTAATAATGAGATCATATCATTGGGATAATGATATGATGGACAGACCCAAATCAAGCAGAGCAATTAGACCGTGTCATCGTGTTCATCTTTACGAAGATTTTTCTTATGTCAAATATTATATTCCTTAGACCATGAGATAATGCAACTCCCTGGTATCGGAAGAAAGCTTTGAGGTCATCAAACGTCATCCTATGAGAGGGTGATCATAAAGGTGTCTCTCAGGTGATCGGAAAGTATCTGTTGGGTTGTATGTATCGAGATGGGATTTGTCCCTCCCAAGTCGGAGAGATATACTTCGGGCCCACTCGGTAATCGATATCAACACCGCTTGCAAGAACGTGGTTAAGGAGTTAATCACAAAGTGATATCGGATTACGGAACGAGTAAAGTACTTGCTGTGAACGAGATTGACCTAGGTATGCCGATACCGACGATCGAATCTCGGGCAAGTAAAATATCGTGTGACGAAGGGAATATATATATGGGATTAATTGAATCCTGTCATCATGGTTCATCCGATATGATCATCGATGAGTATGTGGGAGTCAATATGGGTTTCCAGACCCCGCTGGTGATTATTGATAGAAGATCATGTCTGCATATTCCCGAACCCGTAGGGTCACACACTTAACGTGCCTCGACGCTAGGATAGAATGGATAATTGGTTTATGAGTTTTTGTTCGGAGTCTCGGATGAGATCCAGGACGTCACGAGAGGTTCCGGAATGGTCCGGAGAATAAGATTCATATAAGGGAAAGCAGATTTTGGATTTCGGAATTGTTTCGGATTGTTCGGTATTGTACCGGAAGCTTCTAGAACCTTCCGGAGTAGGACCAACGTGGCCCCACTTGTCGGGAGGGGGCGTGGGCCTACGAGGGAGTGCCCTGGCCGCATTGGGCCAGGGGCACAAGGCCCCATAGGCCCAGCCGGCCAAAACCCTAGGGAAACCTTCTAGAAGGAGGGGGAAAACTTGCCCCCCACTCCAACCCTTGGGCCGCCGCCCTAGGGCTTGGAGGAGGGGCCAAGGGGGCCGTCCAGCCCCCTATATATAGAGGGCAGGGGCGCAGCCCTCCTCCCCCACTCCTTCAACCCTAGCCACCATACTGCTACCCTCCAGATCTCTCTCTCTCTCCCGACTGCGGTAGGCGAAGCCCTGCTGTAGAAACTCTCCACCTTTGCACCATGCTGTCGTGTTGTAGATCCAATCTATCTCTCCACCCAACTTGCTAGACCGAGGAAGGAGGAGACATCGAGGTGTCGTACGTGTGCATCTCTCGGAGGCATCGCCACTTGCGGTGTTGGATCGGATAAGATCGCGAGGAGAAGACGCTAGTACGACTACATCAACCACGTTCCGCTGTGCGAATCTTCAAGGGTATGAAGATCTCATCTATCCCCTCTCGTTGTTTTCATCTCCTAGATTAGATCTTGGCTTTCCCGTTCGCATCCGTAGAATTTTTTTGATTTACTATGCTGCGAAACCCTTCAGTGGTATCAGAGCTAGATCTATGCGTAAAATGTGTTTCACGAGTAGAACACAACATGCTTGTTGCAGGCGTTGATGTTTTCTGTTGCAAGCCTCTTGTTTGTGTACTTCTTATGACGCGAGATAGTGAGATCGAAGCGGTCCAGGCCAACTTTACGCGACCTCGTTTGCGAGACCGGCTCCACACTTGACGTGTGGCTTGTTCCACACATGCGGCTGGTGGATGCCAGTTTCTCTCACTATAGTTGTCATGGGATGTACACCGGATTTTGGCAACCATAATATCACCGTTGTGGCTTTCCGTAGGTAAGAATCGTTCTTAGCTTGTTACTCCCATAAGCCACGTAAAACATGCAACAACAAAGTAGAGGCGTCTAACTTGTTTTTGCAGGGAGTGTTTCTGTGATATGGTATGGCCCAAGATGTGATGTGTATGTTGTATGCAATGATCATGTTTTGTAATGTTTCACGACTTGCATGTCGATGAGTACACAACCGGCAGGAGCCATATGGTTGTATTTATAATTGTGTATGACCTGTGTGTCAACTTCTTATACGCCATGTAATAGCTTTACTTTATCGCTAAGTAGTTAGCAATAGTTGTAGTTGCTATTCGTGGTGGAGGCAATCATGGTGGAGTGATGGAGATCATGCTGGCACGCACAAGATGGAGATCATTGCGCGGAAATTGGATATACCATGTCACATAAAATTATATGCATGTGATGTTTATCCTTTTATGTATCTTATTATGCTTCGATCGCGACGGTAGCATTATAAGATGATTCCTCATTTAAAGATCAAGATAAAACTGTGTTCTCCCCATGTATGCACCGTTGCGAAAGTTCGTCGTGTTCAAGCATCACGTGATGATCGGGTGCTATAAACTCTACGTTCACATACAACGGGTGCAAGCCAGTTTTGCACACGCGGAAATACTTGGGTCTAACTTGACGAGCCTAGCATGTATAGACATGGCCTCGGAACACACGAACCGAAAGGTTAAGCATGAGTCATATGAATGATATGATTGACACTTTGTTGTCCACCATTGAAACCACATCTCTTCTCGTGAAGATCGGATTAGGTATGATGAATTTGGATCATGTTCACTAAACAACTTGAGGGATGTTGAATTTAGTGGGAGTTCATCTAGTAATTTGATTAAGTTGAACTAGTTATCATGAACATAGTCTAAATTGTACTTGCAAATTTTGTAGATCAAATGGCTAAGTCCAACTTCAACTTCAACGTTTTTTGCTGAGAAAGAAAAGCTTAAGAACAATGGGTCTAACTTCACCAACTGGTTCCGTAATCTGAGAATCATTCTCTCTGGCGGACAAAAGGACTATGTCCTTGAGAAAGCGCTAGGTGACGCCCCTGTTGTAGATGCACCGGCTGATGAGAAAGCTGTTTATCAGTCACGCAAAGATGATTATGGTGTGATTAAGAGCACCATGTTGTTTGCTATGCAATCGGACCTTCAAAATCGTTTTGAGGAGTTCCCCGGGCCCTTTGAGATTCTTGAGGAACTAAAAACTATGTTTCAGACTCAGGCCCGTTCTGAGAGATATGAGATCTCTGAGAAATTCTTTAACTGCAAGATGGAGGAAGGGAGTTCCGTTAGTGAGCACGCCATTAAGATGTCGGGCTACACTCAACGCCTTGAGAAACTGGACTGCAAGATTCCAGAGGACAGAGTTCTGCAATCACTCCCTCCTAGCTACAAAGGTTTTGTAGTTACTCATAATCAGATTGGTTCCACTGATACGATCACTGAGCTCTTCGCTAAGCTGAAAGCTGCGGAGGTGGACATCAAGAAAGATAATCATGTGTTGATGGTCAACAAACCCCCCCAACTTTAAGAAAGGTAAGGGTGCAAAGAAGCCCTTCAAGAAGGGCAGCGGCAAGCGCGTTGCGCCTGCAGAGAAGAAGCTCAAGTCTGGACCTAAGCCGGACACTGAGTGCTGCTATTGCAAGGACAAGGGTCACTGGAAGCGCAACTGTCCGAAGTACTTAGCGGACAAGAAGGTTGGCACCATCAAAGGTATATTTTATATACATGTTATTGATGTTTTCCTTACTAGCCCTCGTTGTAGTGCCTGGGTATTTGATACTGGTTCAGTTGCTAATATTTATAACTCGAAACAGTAGCTACGGAATAGACGGCGGCTAGCGAGGGATGAGGTGACGATGCGCGTTGGAAACGGATCAAGAGTTGATGTGATGGCCGTCGGCACGCTCTCCTTAGTTTTACCTTCGGGATTAGTTTTAAACCTCAATAAATGTTATTATGTGCCTGCGTTGAGCATGAACATCATATATGGATCGTGTTTATTGCAAGACGGTTATTCATTAAAATCGGAGAATAATGGTTGTTCTATTTATATGAGTAACATCATTTATGGTCATGCACCTGCTATGAATGGTTTATTTCTTCTGAATCTCGAAAGCAATGAAACACACATCCATAACATTGAGGCTAAGAGATGCAAGGTAGATAGTGATAATACGACTTATTTGTGGCACTGCCGTCTAGGTCATATTGGTGTAAAACGCATGAAGAAACTGCATTCTGATGGACTTGTGGAGTCTCTTGATTTTGAATCATTTGACACGTGCGAGCCATGCCTCATGGGCAAGATGATCAAAAACCCCGTTCTCCGGAATAATGGAGCGAGCAACAGACCTGTTGGAAATCATACATACCGATGTATGCGGACCAATGAGTGTTTCGACGCGCGGTGGTTATCGCTATTTTCTAACTTTTACTAATGACTTAAGTAGATATGGGTATATCTATTTAATGAAACATAAATCTGAAACATTTGAAAAGTTCAAAGAATTTCAGAACGAAGTGGAAAACCATCATAACAGGAAAATTAAATTTCTACGATCCGATCATGGAGGTGAATATTTGAGTTATGATTTTCTCACGCATCTTAAAGCAAGCGGAATCGTTTCGCAACTCACGCCACCCGGAACACCACATCGCAATGGTGTGTCTGAACGCCGGAATCGAACTCTATTGGATATGGTGCGATCAATGATGTCTCTTATAGATTTGCCGTTATCATTTTGGGGTTATGCATTAGAAACCGCTGCATTCACTTTAAATAGGGCACCATCTAAATCCGTTGAGACGACACCATATGAACTGTGGTTTGGTGCTAAACCTAAGTTGCCGTTTCTTAAAGTTTGGGGATGCGAAGCTTACGTCAAGAAGTTGATGCCGGACAAGCTCGAACCCAAAGCGAAGAAATGCGTCTTCATAGGATACCCTAAGGAAACGATTTGGTATACCTTCTACCACAGATCCGAAGGCAAAGTGTTTGTCGCAAAGAACGGATCCTTTCTTGAGAAGGAGTTTCTCTCGAAAGAAGTGAGTGGGAGGAAAGTAGAGCTAGACGAGGTTATTGAACCTTCTCTTGAGTTGGAGAGTAGCGCAGCACCTGAAATTGTTCCAGTGCCGTCTGCACCAACAATAGAGGAAGCTAATGACAAGGATCATGAAGCTTCGGACGATTCTACTACTGAACTTCGCAGGTCGACAAGGTCACGTGCCCCTCCTGAGTGGTACGGCAACCCTGTCTTAACTATCTTGTTAGTAGACAACAGTGAACCTGCGAACTATCTCTCTCTCTCCCGACTGCGCGTAGGCGAAGCCCTGCTGCAGAAACTATCCACCTTTGCACCACGTCGTCGTGTTGTAGATCCAATCTATCTCTCCACCCCACTTGTTGTACCGAGGAAGGAGGAGACATCTAGGTGTCGTACGTGTGCATCTCTCGGAGGCATCGCCACTTGCGGTGTTGGATCGGATCGGATCGCGAGGAGGAGACGCTAGTACGACTACATCAACCACGTTCCGTTCAACGTTTCGTTGTGCGAATCTTCAAGGGTATGAAGATCTCATCTATCCCCCCTCGTTGTTTGCATCTCCTAGATTATATCTTGGCTTTCCCGTTCGCATCCGTAGATTTTTTTGATTTACTATGCTGCGAAACCCTTCAACCCGTCCCTTGTACACGACGTACCACGTCATCTACAAGTTGACAATAATAATTAACCGGTGATTGAAAAAAACATGTATAATTAAAGTCGCATATGAATATACACTTATAGAAAGTACTCCTAAATCGAAAAGACCAAACTCAAAAAGAATGCCTCATATATAACTAGGTTGTTCGACACAGGAATATGCTACGATGGAACCGTCCGCCAAGTAGGATGCACAACACCTGGACGTGTGCATAGCACTAGGCGGACAATCCCATCGCAACACATTCACATATATAGTGTGCCATGATATTTCAATCATCAGCATTCTTGAAAAAGACCAAAGTAACTCAAAAATCATGCCTCATATATAACTAGGTTGTTGGACACATGAATATGCTACGATGGAACTGTACGCCAAGTAGGATGCACAACACCTGGACTTGTGCATAGCACAAGGCGTACAATCCCATCGCAACACATTCACATATATAGTGTGCCACGACATTTCAATCATTGGCATTATTCTTGAAAAAAACAAAGTAAATCAAAAATAATGTCTCATATATATATACATAGGTCGTTGGACACAGGAATATGCTACGATGGAACTGTAAGCCAAGTAGGATGCATAACACCTGGACTTGTGCATATCACAAGGCTCACAATCCCGTCGTAGCACATTCACATATATAGTGTGCCACGACATTTCAATCATCGGCATTATTCTCAAAAAAAGACTAATAAAGTAAGGAAAAAAAGAAGGACCAAAGTGAGCAAAGGACCAAAGAGTAAGCAGAAAAACCAAGCATTGATTGATATGTAATAATAATAATAAGCAAAAGAAGTAAGCGATGATTCATAAACCTAATAAGATAAGTAGTAGCATGTACACTTGTCCACACACACAAAGGTCATCTATAGTTTGTAACTACAACTAGGCCAACATTAAGCCTTCTGGCTCGGCTTAGGGAACGGGAGGACGCCTTGTCTCGTCATGAACTTCCTATAGTCACCCTGCATCTCTAGACGATCTTCTATGTCATGGTTATTCGGGATATTTCCTTCGTAGAAGATCCCCCCCCCTAAGTCATGCCATCATGAAAGATGATTTCCCCAAACTGCTGCTGGATGCGATACATCTCTTGTCTAATATCTGAATCAGTGATCTTGGCCTTTGCTTTGGCCCACTGTTTGAGATGATCTGGCAGCATAGAATTTTGCTGGTCAAGTAGGAACGCCCTCATGTGATGAAGTGCGTAGTAGGCTTCCTTCTTACTGTTTTCCGGCTGCTTCACGCAGGGGAACTTCGTTACGTGTTTGAAGACGTGCCTGCCGAACTTGACCTTCGTACGCACGAAGGTGGTGCCTTCCGTCGAGGCATAGCCAGTGAGAGCATCATCCAGAACTTCCTTGATCTTGTCATAGTTTTTCTTCTTTTCTAGACTCCCCGAGTCGAAATACGTGGCGTGGGAATGCTTCGGCGATAAGGAGATGAGCGTGCAGTGTTCATCTTTGCGCAAAAAATTCAAATGGAATGTGTTGGAAAAAGAATGATGATAATCTAATAAAGCCAATCGACGGCGGCGAGTGAATAACGACTTATCGGGAAAGTAAGGCACGAGAATGTATTCCTTTGTCTTGTTTGCCACGAGGATTATTTTTAGGTACGAGGCCACGATACGTCGTTCAGCAGGGGAACCCAAGCAGCCGTCACACATGTAGTAGGGGTCCACTATAGCGATGCCTGGTGTGTTCTCTCTAATGATCTGCATGGCCAGGCTGAGAGAAAACAGGCGGACCATGGTATAGTGCAGCGGGTATAGGTGGAACATATTGAAGATGTCGTTGAACCGCAGGAAGAACAGATCCGCAGGGGCATTGTCGACGAAGCCCAAGCCTGGTGGCACCTTAACCACGAATACCGGGTGCGAGGGATCTTTCTCCGCCAGAAGGCGTCTCTCTATCGTCAGCACGCCGTCATGCACACTCTGCAGTTCTGAACTGGCGAGCCTCCGCAAATTCTTAGGTAGCATGGGCTCACCCGCCACATGAATCCTCCACATAATACCCTCGGGTCTTGGTGGCCTGTCCCGAAACCTGATCGGATTCGCAGTTGACGCCACCGGCTGGCTCGAGCTACTAGATTTTCTTTTCCTGCCTTTTTTTTCCTTTTGGAGAGCTGGCAGGCACCGCAATCTGAGCACCGCCCACCCTATGTAGTGTGTCAGGGCTTAGAATAAAGGGTCGGTTGGTTGTATCAGCTGGCTCTGTAAAGGCGCAAGCTGGAGGCGTCTCCTGAGAACCAAATAGACGATTGGTGATAGTGGCTTTCTCTGTGGGGCCACCAGCTAGGTCTTCGTTGCTAATTGAGTGTTGAAGAAGTGATCATTACAGTCTTCGTCGTCCTCGGCCGGATCCTGTGCCATGTGCATATCATCAACATGATCATCCGACCCACCGCATGGAGGTGACGACGAGGGTGGTAAGGGGGCCTTGCCACCGCTTGTCGCTGGCACGACAGGCGGTGCTGTTGTCTATGGCGTGATGGCCCCGCCGTCCCCAAACGGATCATGCTCTTTGGCCATTGCAATAATAATCCGAAGCAACTTCTGAGGACAGTCGGCTCTTCTTTATCCGCTCCTGGGGTTAAATGGGAGGTTCCAGGTCATCGCAGCCCCTTAGCACCCGACTAATTTTAACCTTGTGCACGCTATCTGGCATCGGCCTTGAGTGGAACGTGCCCTGCAAGGGTTCAATGATGGTACCCTTGGCAACATCCCTCAGCTCATTGTTCACGTAGCATAAGAGAGTGCAAGGAACATCCGTCTGCGGAAAACATGTACGACGTCGTCAGAGATGCCATAAGAGTAATAGATGGCGTGAAAGGCGGTAAAGCAATTTGTTTACCATGATGGCGTCGAGATCGGCTAATGTTGAGGCATCGCATACGGCGACGGGCGTGCAAGAGACGGAAGGGCTGCTTGATGGCGCGGTGCTGGCCGCCGGTGTATTCTCCCTAATGGGTGCTTGGAGCTTCGATGCCGCCGCGATGATGGCAGGGGAGGCCACCAACATGACCGGCGCCGCGGTGATCGCAGGGGGAGTCACCAACACTTGCGGCGCCGTGGTGCTAGCGGGCGGAGTCACGAACACGTAGTTCGCCTGATTCGTCAGCACCACGTTGTTCGAGTGGCTGCTGACCATTCTTGGAATCGGGCACGGCCCTACTCGACCACCCGCACTCCAGTTCGCTATTGACTCCACCAAGGTAGGCATGATGGATGTGAGGGTGATTGCCAAGTTGTCTTGGACGATCCGCGGGATCCGCGCCACTTGTTCCTTAAGTTCTTGAACCTCGCGGTTTTCCTCCTCGCTCCTTCCCGACGGTGCCACATGCGTCCTCGGTGGTAGACCAAAATGATCCACCCAATTCTTACCCCCGAGGCCGGCCAGACGGCCAGCCGACGACAGCTTCTTCGTAACCGGCTCTATTTTCTTGGCCCGGTTCATCGCCCTGTTAAAAGGGTTATCCCACCGGGTGGCCGCCGTCGACCCCTGGGATGAGGAACCCTGGGATCCATGACTAGCAACAATTTCCTCCTCCTGCAGAAGAAGTAACAGTGAATCGTTTAGAAACTAGACTTCATCGATTAGAATGAAATCGAGTTGATCCGTGGTAATTAGATTACTTACCACAATTTCCTCGAATTCCTTTACCGCAGGATCCGCAGTGAGTTGTTTGGTTTTTGGGTCCACATGGTAACGGGCCCTGATGAAGTTTCGAACCTGCCCGAGTTTGAATTTCGCAAAGGGGTTTTCTATCCCCTTAGATCTATACTCTTCGTCCTCCTTATTCCATTTGGCCTCCGCGGTTCTGTATCCACCAGATCCGAGATGGTGATGACCTATATTCATCGCCTGCAACACCATTACCCGATTACTATTGGCCAGGGTTCTTTTGGATTCACACCTCTCCTTGAACTCCCGGAACTGATCTTCGGTGATCTGCGGGTCAATCTTCTGGATCTCCTCGAGACTTTTGCCTTCTTTATAGATCTTCTTCTTTATCTGGGTTCTCCAGCTGGCCAGGGCGGTGCTCATCTTTGTGAGGGCGGATTTGTTTACTTTGTTCCCATGATAATTTGTGTTCTGATACTTAGCAGGGAACTTGTATCTTGTGTGCAGCTTCTCAAAGAGGAGTGTGCGCAAGTGGCCATTATCTTTATGCCGGAGATTCTCAGTGTTGATCGAGATGGTTGTCTGGGTGATCGCCGCCACTTTCCCACCGTACCCTTTGACGACAAGGTCGGGCTCCAAAGGAACCCCTGTTGGGCTCACTTCGGTAATTTCCTCCCTGACGGTGCCGACCGTGTTCGGGCACCGTTCCTTCGGCTTCTTCTTATTCTTAGGAGGATTTCTACCACTCCCTGTGCCCTCGCCGCCATCAGTGGTTTCATCACCCGCCGTTCCTTCGGCTTCTTCCTCCGCGTCTTCCATCTCATCATCCTCGCTCTCCGAAGGATGGTATTCTTCATCGTCTTCTAGCCGCTGGGCCGCCTCCCAGAATGTCAATTGTTTATTCGGAGGTCTGAGTTCTCCTTCAGCTTTGATGCGCTTAGAACATCCAGCCTCGTCGTTGTCACACATCTTTGCACTAATAAAAAACAAATAATTGGTTAAATGCACGGAAAAATCCGGCATGACCTTTGCTAATTTTCTTAAACTAGAAGTGCCCGATTTCTGCTGAAACGGAAGTTAATTGAGATTCCAGCAAAAATCAGGACTCATTTCATACAAGAACCTACATACACGACATAAGAAAGTGCTTCATACAAGCACAAGCACAATTGGAAATAAGCAAGATCATTTCATCACCAGGAGCATCTATATACACATATATATTCACTACCAGTACCAGGACCAGGACCAGTACCAGGATCAGTATATACACATATATATTCACTGCACAAAAAGTATAGAAAAGGTTGTACAAGCTAACCTATATACACATATATATTCACTACCAGGACCAGGATCAGTATATACACATATATATTCACTACCAGTACCAGGACCAGGATCAGTATATACACATATATATTCACTGCACAAAATGTATATCAAAGGTTGTACAAGCTAACAAGACTACAATGGATCATCATTCTATAACACTGAACCATATGCAAATATAAAAAGTATAGCAAAGGTTGTACAAGCTAACCTACTGCTCTGAACTTGTCATTTACCTGCTCTAATTTAGCTAAAATGAATTTATACTTCATTGCTTCTTGGATCAAAATATATCACCTAGATGGTCATAAGCTATATCACCTAGATACATCACATTCAGACAACTATAAAAACCTGTTGCAACCATGGCAGTATGCAAAAAAACCTATTGCAGAAGCTCCTATTTCAAATGTAGCTTATAAAATTATTTCAAATGTACTTTGTTAACATTGGCATATGAGGGGCTCATGGACTAAGAAAGCAGAACAATCTGGTTTGTTCTACAAAACCTACAAAACACTCCTGCAACTTGTCACTAACACTAGCAACAATCTGGTCATAAGCTACTGCTCTGAACAAGCTACTGCTCTGTCACTAACACTAGCAACAAGCTACTGCTCTGAACACTAACACTAGCAACAAGCTACTGCTCTGTCACTAACACTAGCAACTAGCTACTGCTCTGAACAATCTGGTCATAAGCTACTGCTCTGTCACTACATAGTAGCAATCTAAACCTACACCCTACACAATTGCAGTACCTAATTAACAGGCTGGACGATCATCTATATGGAAACTTCATACTTTGTGCCACCAAACAATGTAGTTGCATTACCTAATAAACAGGCTAAACAAACAATGTAGTTGCAGTACCAAACAATGTAGTTGCAGTACCTAATTAACTAGTATTTCTACATGTACAATTTCTCATCATCTACAATTTATCCTCTCTAATCTGAACACTAATTTGAACCCTAGCTATCTGAACCCTAATAAGAACCGCCTATAGAGAGAGGGGAGAGAGGGGAGGGGCTCACCTCTGAGACAAGGACGATGATGGCGGGCGGACGATGGCGGCCTCCACCTCCTCAGACGCGCGCGGGCCTCCTCCTCCTCGGACACGGGCGGGCCTCCTCCTCCTCGGACGCGGGCGGACCTCCTCCTCCTCGGACGCGGGCGGACCTCCTCCTCCTCGGACGCGGGCGGGCCTCCTCCTCCACGGCCTCCTCCTCGAGCGGCGGCTGCTGGCGAAGCTGGCGAGGCGGCGAATCGAGAGCGGCGGTGGCGCGGGGGGGGGGGGGGGGGGGGGCTCGTGCTCGGGCTGAGATGGAAAGATGGGGATGAGAGAGGGGGCTCGAATGCACGTGTGGATAAAGCCGGTTAGGCGTAGCGCACTTGATCATAGTGCGCTACGGATGTCTGTAGCGCACTCCGGGCTAGTGCGCTACGCCTATCGGCTTCTAACGACTGTATAAGAACACTGCAGCCCCACTCTATAACAACTATACTAGCTTATCCCACTGGTTCCGCCCTTAGCTCTATTCTAAACTTGTGAGCACCCAGGTTCGAATCCTGGTGCCCACCTTTTTTGTTTTTATATCAAAAATACTTTTAAATGTTCCAAAAAATGCCCAAAAGTGGTGATATATGTCATAGAAGTTTGGTTTTGATTTTAAAATACTTTTAAATATTCCAAAAATGCCCAAAAGTGATAATATATGTCATAAAAGTGGTACAAATTGTTGGAGATATGTCCTAGAGGCAATAATAAATGTAGTTATTATTATACCTTTGTGTTTATGATAAATGTTTACATTCATGCTATAATAGTATTAACAAGGAAACATTAATACTTATGTGATTTGTAAACTTAAATTGAAGTCCCTAGTAAAGCCTCTCTACATCACTAGCTTGTTGGTTAATAAATGATTGTGGTTTCCCTATCATGAACATTGAGATGTTATTAACAACAAGATCATATCGTTAGGAGAATGATATGATGGACATACTCCTATATATAAGCATAGCATAAAGATCAAGTCATTTTAATAGTTCAATTGCTATATGCTTTCTGATACATAGTAACCTAATTCCTTCGACCATGAGATCATGCATATCACCTTTACCGGATGGAGGCTTTGATGACATGAAACACCACACCGTAACTGGGTGGCTATAAAGGTGGCATTGAGTGTTCGGAAAGTATTGGTTGAAACACATGGATCAAGAGTGGGATTTGTCCATCCATATGACGGATAGATATACTCTGGGTCCTCTCGGTGAAATGTCATCCAATTAGATTGCAAGCATGTTACTGGCTCACAAGGGATCACATATCACGGGAACGAGAAAAGAGTACTTATCGGTAACGAGGTTGAACTAGGTATGCAAAGATACCGACGATCATAACCTCGGATAAGTAAACTATCGTGAGACAAAGGGAAATTGGTATCGTATGTAGGTGGTTCATTCGATCGCAAAGTAATCATAGAAATATGTGGGAGCCATATGAATTTCCAGATTCCTCTATTGGTTATTGTTCGGAGAAGTGTCTCGATCATGTCCGCATAATTCACGAACCGTAGGGAGACACACTTAAGGATTCGACATTGTTTGAGTAGTTATGTAATGATGAGAAAGAGTCCGAATGTTGTTCGGAGTCTCGAATGGGATTCGGGATATCACGAGGAGATCCGGAATGGTCCGGAGAATAAGATTCATATAAGGAAAGTCCTGTTTCGGAGTTGGGGAATGGTTCCGGTGTTTTCATCGGGAATATTCTAGAAGGTTCCGGAATGTCCCGCACTCCGGAGGGGAAAGGTACATGAATGTGTTATATCAAGTTGGTATGATTGCATCATGTACTAAGTGTCATCGCTGAACAAAATAGAGGATTTAATCAAATCCTTGTTTGAAAAGTCAAATGCCAATTTGAAAGTCAAACGGCTATTTTTGGGAAGTGGAGAGGGAGGTGGAAACCAAGTTGGGGAGGAGTTCCTCCCCTCCACCGCCGGCCCACCTCCAAGCCGAGTTGGGGAGGGACTCCCCTCCCCTTGGCTAGCCCCTCCACCTATAAAAGGAGGGGCAGGGCTCCCCTCCTAGACACCCAACACCTCCACCTCTAAACCCTAGCCGCCGGCGCTGCCACCTCCAGCTGCCGCCGCCGCCCTAGGGCAAACCGCCGCCGCTGCCGCCTAGCTAACCCTAGCCGCCGGCTTGCCCCCTCCTCGGCGTGTCTAAACCCTAGATCGTCGAGGGCTCTCTCATAGTCCACCATACTCGCTCCGGCTTAAGGCGAAGCCCTGCGAGATCTCCCCTCTACTTCCGGTACCACGCCGTTGTGCTGCCGGAATCGCGAGGAGAGTGCTACAACCTTCGCTGCCTGCTGGAACAAGGGAGAGGAAGGTCTTCGTCGAGTACCGAACGTGTGACCGACTACGGGAGCGCTGCCGGAACGCAGCGCCGGAAGGATCGTCTACGCGATCTTGAGATCAGGAAGAGTACGACTACATCACCCACGAGAATCCGCTCTCGTTAAACACTTTGGAATCTTCGAGGGTGAGTTATTCCATCGACTCGTTGCTACAATCTAGTAGGTAGATCTTGGCTTGTTTGTTTGTATGCGGTAGAAATTTTTTGTTTTCCATGCTACGAATCCCTACAGTGGTATCAGAGCCGTGTCTATATGTAGATCTGTTGCACGAGTAGAACACAAGGTCATTGCGGGCGTTGATGCTTTTATTGTCGATTGCTTCTTGTGTACTTTGCATCTTGCGGGATGTTGGGATGAAGCGGCCCGGGCTAACCTTACATGACATCGTTCATGAGACTTGCTCAACACTTGACATGCAACTTGTATTGCATAAGTGGCTTTGCGGGTGCATGTTTCTCCTAGCATAGTTAAGATCCAATTTACAACGGGTGATTAAGAATACTAGTATCAATGTTGTGATTCATGTTCGTAAGTTAGAACGACACTTATTGAAAGCCCCAAACCACGTAAAATATGCAAAGAAAGTAGAGGCGTCTAACTTTGTATTGCAGGGGTGTGCAGTGATGTGATATGGCCATGATTGTGATTATATTTGATGTATGCAATGTTCCTTATTGTAAGTTGGCAACCGGCAGGAGCCATATGGTTGTCTTTAATTTATGTTAAGACCCGCGTGTCTATTCAAAGTAGTTGTAATAGTTGAAGCCGGTGGACGACAACCATGACGAAGCGTCATTGACCTTGATGCAATGCCGGTGATCATGGAGATCATGTTCGTGCTTGAAGATGGAGATCGGAAGCACAAAGAAGAAAAGGCCATATCATATCACATATTATGAATTGCATGTGATGTTAATCCTTTATGCATCTTGTATTGCTTAGTAGACGACGGTAGCATTATAAGATGATCCCTCATGCACATGAATTTCAAGTCATAAAGTGTTCACCCTTAGTTAGCACCGTTGCTAAAGCTTGTTGTTTCGAAGCACCACGTGATGATCGGGTGTGTTAGATTCCGCAAGTGTATAAAACGTGAGCAAGCCAGATTTGCTCATGCGGAAACTAAGGTTTGATCTTGACGAGCCTAGCATGTACAGACATGGTCTTGGAACACGGATCACCGAAAGGTAAAGCATGAATCATATAGTAGATATGATGAACATGTCGATTGTTCGCCATTGAAACTATATCAACTCTCGTGATGATCGGTGTTGATGTGGTGGATTTGGTTCGTGTGATCACTAAAACAATGCGAGGGATATTGTTTTGAGTGGGAGTTCACCTAGATTAATTTTATTATTAATTTGAACTCAATTTGTCATAAACTTAGTCTAAACTATTGCAAATATGTTGTAGATCAATGGAAGCCCCTACCATCAATTTTAATGTGTTCCTAGAGAAAGAAAAGTTGAAAAACAATGGAAGCAACTTCACGGATTGGTTCCGCAATTTGAGGATTGTCCTCACAGCTGGTAATTTGACCTATGTGCTGGATGCACCCCTGGGTGACCCACCTGCAGCTGATGCTGCCGATGAAGTAAAGAATGTTTACCTCACTCGAAAGACTCAGTAATCCACAGTTCAGTGTGCTATCTTGTATGGTTTAGAATCAGAGCTTTATAAAAGGTTTGAGAATTCAGACCCATATGATATTGTCGAGGATCTCAAATTGATTTTTGAGACTCATGCGGCAATTGAAAGCTATGAGGCTTCTGAAAAGTTCTTTAACTGCAAGATGGAAGAGGGCAGCTCCGTCAGTGAGCATGTGCTTAAGATGTCTAGGCACGCAAACAAACTTCAAAGCTTGGGTATAGTGATTCCTAATGCTTTGGGGATTTACCGCGTCCTCCAATCACTACCACCAAGTTACAAGAACTTTGTGATGAACTACAACATGCAAAACATGAACAAGACGTTGCCAGAACTCTTTGCCATGTTGAAATCTGAAGAAGTGGAGATCAAGAAAGAGCACCAAGTGTTGTTGGTCAATAAGACCACCAAATTCAAGAAAGGCAAGTCTAAGCAGAAGGGACACTTCAAGAAGGGTGGTAAGAAAGTTACCACGCCAACGAAGAAGACCAAGGTTGGACCTAAGCCTGATACTGATTGCTTTTACTGCAAGGGAGAAGGTCACTGGAAGCGGAATTGCCCAAAGTACTTGGCGGATTTGAAGAACGGCAACATCAAGAAGAAAGGTATATCCGATATACATGTTATTGATGTGTATCTCACTAGTACTCGTAGTAGTGCCTGGGTATTTGATACTGGTTCGGTTGCTCATATTTGTAACTCGAAACAGGTGCTGTAGAATAAACGGAAGCTAGCGAAGAACGAGGTGACGATGCGCGTGGGAACGGATCAAAAGTTGATGTGATCGCGGTCGGCACGCTACCCCTTCATCTACCATCGGGATTAGTTTTATACTTCAATAATTGTTATTTGGTGCCTGCGTTAAGCATGAACATTATATCGGGATCTTGTTTATTCCGAGACGGTTACTTGTTTAAGTCCGAGAATAATGGTTGTTCGATTTATATGAGTAATATGTTTTATGCACATGCACCTTTGATAGATGGTCTATTCTTATTGAATCTCGATAGTGGAAATACACATATTAATAACATTGAGGCTAAACGTTTGAAATCGAGCGATAACTCGGCCTATATGTGGCACTGTCGTCTTGGTCACATTGGAGTGAAGCGTATGAAGAAACTTCATTCCGATGGACTTCTTGAATCACTTGATTTTGAATCACTTGAAAGATGCGAAGCATGTCTGATGGGTAAAATGACTAAGACTCCATTTTCTGGTATGATGGAGAGAGCTACGGACTTATTGGAAATCATACATACCGATGTGTGTGGTCCATTGAGTGTAGCATCGCGCGGTGGTTATCATTATGTTCTTACCTTCACGGATGACTTGAGTAGATATGGGTATATCTATTTCAGGAAACATAAGTCCGAAACTTTCGACAAGTTTAAGGAATTTCAAAGTGAGGTAGAGAATCAACGTAACAAGAAGATTAAATTTCTACGTTCTGATCGTGGAGGTGAATATCTAAGTTATGAGTTTGGCGAGCATTTGAAGAAATGCGGAATACTTTCACAATTGACACCGCCGGGAACACCACAGCGTAATGGTGTGTCCGAACGTCGTGATCGAACTCTCTTAGATATGGTTCGTTCTATGATGTCACTTACAGATTTACCGCTATCATTTTGGGGTTATGCATTAGAAACAGCCGCATTCACTTTAAATAGGGCACTATCTAAATCCGTTGAAACGACACCGTATGAATTATGGTTTGGGAAGAAACCTAGATTGTCGTTCCTTAAAGTTTGGGGTTGCGAAGCCTATGTAAAGAAGTTACAGCCGGACAAGGTTGAACCCAAAGCGGAAAAATGCGTCTTCATAGGATACCCGAAGGAAACTATTGGGTATACCTTCTATCATAGATCCGAAGGCAAAATCTTCGTTGCCAAGAATGGATCCTTTCTAGAGAAGGAATTTCTCTCGAAAGAAGTGACTGGAAGGAAAGTAGAACTCGACGAGGTTGTCGAACCTTCTCTCGAAATTGCAAGTAGCGCAACACCGGAAGAAGTTCCTGTGGTGTCTGCACCAATAAGAGAGGAAGCTAATGATGATGATCATGAAACTTCGGTTGTAGTTGCTACAGAGCCTCGCAGGTCAACGAGAACTTGTACCACTCCAGATTGGTATGATCCCATTATGAGTGTCATGTTGGTGGACAACACCGATGACCCTGCGACATATGAGGAAGCGATGATGAGCCCAGATTCCATTAAATGGCAAGAAGCCATGAAATCCGAGATTGGTTCCATGTACGAAAACCAAGTATGGACTTTGGTGGACTTACCGGATGGCCGGAAGGCTGTCGAGAACAAATGGATTTTCAAGAAGAAAATAGATGTTGATGGTAATATTACTGTCTATAAAGCTCGACTTGTCGCAAAGGGGTTTCGACAAATTCAAGGAGTTGACTACGATGAGACTTTCTCACCAGTAGCGAAGCTAAAGTCTGTGAGGATTATGTTAGCAATCACTGCATATTATGATTATGATATATGGCAGATGGATGTCAAAACAACATTCCTCAATGGAGACATTGATGAAGAGTTGTATATGATGCAACCCAAAGGTTTTGTCGATCCTAAAGATGCTAACAAGGTATGCAAACTTCAACGGTCCATCTATGGATTGAAGCAAGCATCCCGAAGTTGGAATCAACGTTTTGAGAAGGTGATCAAAAGTTTTGGTTTTATACAAACTTATGGAGAAGCTTGTATTTACAAGAAAGTGAGTGAGAGCTCTGTAGCATTCTTAATACTATATGTAGATGACATATTGTTGATTGGGAATGATGTAGACCTTCTTAATAGTGTCAAGGAATATTTGAATAATAGTTTTTCAATGAAAGATCTTGGCGAAGTAGCTTACATATTAGGCATACAGATTTATAGAGATAGATCAAGACGCCAAATATCATTGTCACAAAGTACATATTTGGACAAAGTTCTGAAGAGGTTTGGAATGGAAGATAGCAAGAAAGGGTTCTTGCCCATGTTGCCCAATACGACCTTGAGTAAAACTCAAAGTCCGACATCGGCAGAAGATAGAGAAAGGATGAGTAGGACTCCCTATGCCTCAGCCATAGGATCTCTAATGTATGCCATGCTATGTACTAGACCCGACATTGCATATGCTGTTAGTTTAACTAGCAGATATCAAAGTGATCCAGGAGTGGATCATTGGACAGCGGTCAAAAACATCCTTAAGTACTTGAGAAGAACTAAGGATATGGTTCTTTCTTATGGAGGTGATGAACAACTCGTTGTTAATGGTTACACCGATGCTAGTTGGAACACCGATCCGGATGATTCTAAATCACAATCTGGATACGTATTTATTTTGAATGGTGCAGGAGTTAGCTGGAGGAGTTCAAAGCAAAGCGTTGTGGCGAGATCTTCAACTGAATCGGAATACATGGCTGCTTCGGAGGCTTCACAAGAAGCGATATGGATGAAAGAGTTCATTACAGAGTTGGGTGTGGTTCTTAGTGCGCTGGACCCAATGTGTATCTACTATGATAACATGGGTGCCATAGCCAATGCGCAAGAACCAAGGTCACACAAGAAGTTGAAGCATATCAAGCTACGTTTTCACGCTATTCGAGAACATGTCCAAGATGGGGACATAAAGATTTGCAAAGTACACACAGATCTGAATGTGGCGAATCCGTTGACTAAACCTCTCCCGAGGGCAAAACATGACCAGCACCAAACTGCCATGGGTGTTCGGTATATTACCATGTAATCTAGATTAGATGACTCTAGTGCAAGTGGGAGACTGTTGGAGATATGCCCTAGAGGCAATAATAAATGTAGTTATTATTATATCTTTGTGTTTATGATAAATGTTTACATTCATGCTATAATAGTATTAACAAGGAAACATTAATACTTGTGTGATTTGTAAACTTAAATTGAAGTCCCTAGTAAAGCCTCTATACATCACTAGCTTGTTGGTTAATAAATGATTGTGGTTTCCCTATCATGAACATTGAGATGTTATTAACAACAAGATCATATCGTTAGGAGAATGATATGATGGACATACTCCTATAGATAAGCATAGCATAAAGATCAAGTCATTTTAATAGTTCAATTGCTATATGCTTTCTGATACATAGTAACCTAATTCCTTCGACCATGAGATCATGCATATCACCTTTACCGGATGGATGCTTTGATGACATCAAACACCACACCGTAACTGGGTGGCTATAAAGGTGGCATTGAGTGTTCGGAAAGTATTGGTTGAAACACATGGATCAAGAGTGGGATTTGTCCATCCATATGACGGATAGATATACTCTGGGCCCTCTCGGTCAAATGTCATCCAATTAGCTTGCAAGCATGTGACTGGCTCACAAGGGATCACATATCACGGGAACGAGAAAAGAGTACTTATCGGTAACGAGGTTGAACTAGGTATGCAGAGATACCGACGATCATAACCTCGGATAAGTAAACTATCGTGAGACAAAGGGAAATTGGTATCGTATGTAAGTGGTTCATTCGATCGCAAAGTAATCGTACAAATATGTGGGAGCCATATGAATTTCCAGATTCCTCTATTGGTTATTGTTCGGAGAAGTGTCTCGATCAAGTCCGCATAATTCACGAATCGTAGGGAGACACACTTAAGGATTCGACGTTGTTTGAGTAGTTATGGTATTTGTAATGCTACTTGTCATAATAATAAAAAGGGCCACTTCCAACATATAATTGTTGCATCATTATCATATCATGCTCATGTCATCATGTCACCTTGCATTTGAGCATCATATAAAACCCTTTCTTGTTTGGTTCTTATCTCATGTGCATGATTGATTGTAGTTGCCTCTTGATATTGTATTTGGTTCTTAATATATTGTTAAATGCCCAAGTTGAGTTGGGGGCATATCTCTTTTAACCTCCACCACCTTTCTTTCACCACCTCATAATTCCACCATCCAACTAAATATGAGCTTGGCATTTAGAGGTTTACTTCTAGCTCATGTGGGTTGGGATGGATCCTTTTCTTTTCCACATGTTCTCATCTTGGCATCATTTTGTTTTCACCTTATTGATGCATGAGAGCCACATGGCCACCTTTGCATGCCTTGTGAGTGGGACCTTTTCTCCCTAGCTTCCATATGTGTGTTTGTGGGGTTATCATCATGTGGAGATATTTTGTGGGCTTATTAACTACCTAGTGGCATATACACACTAGCAAGACCCAATTATCATCACATGTGATCATATCCATCTACTCCATCTGGAACCTTCCTCTTTCTCCTTGCTTGGCTTGTTTTCCACTTCTGGGAGTGCATATGGATAGTGCCATGTAGATATTATTGTCTTCACAAGAATAAACATGGCATTAGATATTTTTGCATGAGCCATGCAAGTTCCATCTTGTGTTGGTAATTGGTTTGTTTTGGTTTTTGGGTGATCCTCTTTAGCTCTATCTTTTTCTCTTGGTTGGAACCATGTGGATCTTGTTTAAATCCTACCACCCCATAATCATCTCTCCCTCTCTCTCCCTTTCCTTGTCTTGTTCTTGTGAGTTTGTCTTATGAGGCATGATCAAGTAAAGCCACTCCCTCTATCTTACCCCCTCTTAGCTAAACCCTAAAGCCTACCCCATGCCACCTCCCCATCCTAGCTAAACAAATCCTAAACTACACCCTCCCTAAACAAAACCAAAGCACCCCCTCTCCCTCTCCTCTCTAGCTAATCAACCCTAAACCTATCTAGCATGGCCACATCTCACCATGTCCTATCCACCCTTCCTCACCATCAAAGGCCTCTCTCCCTCCCCCACCTAACCTAGACCGAGCCGGCCCCCCCTCTAATCCTACCTGCCCTCGAGCTCCCCTGGCCACCTGCAGTACCCCTGGCCCCACCTGGCAGCCTGCCAGCCCGAGCACGCCCTGCCAGCTCGCGCACGCCCATGCACGTGAGGTGCAACGCCCTGCCCCTCCCCCACGCAAGCAACCACGCTCCTACCTTCCCCCTGGCGATCTTATCCTTCCCCCTCGCCCTAGCTTTCCCCCAGATCCCCCCCAGGCCTCTCTTCCTCCCCCATGCCTCCCTTCTTCCTCCCCAGCGAGCATCCTCTCCTCTTTGCCATCTAACCCTAGATCGGCCCCTCTACCTCCCTTCGCTCCAGAGCAACCCGAGACGAGCGAGGAGCGCCAGGAGCTGCGCCTGCTTCCCCTGCTTCGTGAGGTACCGGAGATCGCCCCCGAAGCTCGCCGGAGGATCGTCGCCGCCGCCGTGGCCGCGAGCACCGAAGCAGACCTGCCGCCAGCCTCCTCGACGATCACCTGCCCCCCTGCCCGAACCAACCCTACCAGCGAGCCCCGGGTAAGCCCCTCTTCCTCCCCGACATGGCCCCCGTCCCCCTAGTGCATCGTAGCGCCGCCGGCCTCTGTCGAACACCATACGTGCGCGCGCACAGCCGCAGTCACCGCCTCCGTGCGCTGCGACGCGTCTGCAGCCGTCGAACCGCCTCTGTTCCTCGACAAACACCGGCCAGCTCAGCCCTCCCCCGTCGTCGCGCCCTAGAGGAAAATTGTAGACCGTGCTGCCCCCTCCAGTTTTTGTTTTGGCGTCAGCGTCTGAAACGCGCCGGATGCGTCGCCAACGTCGACCAAATCCGGCCAGATCCGCCGCCGCGGCGCCACGTTCAGCAGCAGACAGCAGCAGCCCAGCCCGTTTTGCAGTTAGGCCCTTCCCCTTTTTCCCGCCTAAAACCCGCAGCCCTCGACCCCACCTACCAGCGTCTATTGGAATCTTGCAAAAAGGGTCCTCAGCTTTCTGGTTTTCCCACCCGCGGTCCCTGGATCGCCCACGTGTCGCCGCTTGATAGCTGCGCCCGCGCGTGGCCCCGTTCGACCACTGGACCCACACGTCAGTGCCTCGGGCTAAGCAGACCTGAGTGCAAAAAGGATCCTGAGTGAGTGTGACGGCCCAGTCAGCTATTGGACCCACCTGTCATCCTCTGGTGTAGATTTCTGCTGGGTAACAAAAGCCCATAGCTTGCTGATTCAAATTTTTCAAACAGATTTCAAATAAATTCAAACCTGATTCAAATTTCATTGAAGTCATAACTTATTCCTGGATTAGAATTTGAATTCAAACCTTATATGAAAAATGATTTGTTTTTGAATGTTAATTCAAATCTTTATTCAAATATCTTCAAAAATTAATTTAATTAATTAACCTTTGACTTTGACCTAATTTGACTAATTTTTGGACTAAAAATAAAATTAAATTCATAATTCCAAATAATACAAATAATATATGTTTTTGAATCAGAAAAATGGGAGGAATTCAAATATGCCATTCAAAATGTTATTTGAACATTTTAAAATTCCAAGTTGAGTTAATTACACAAATGCCACTGGAACTAAATAATTTCACAACTTTTGATTTATAATTCCAAATTTAACAAATGATATGTCTAAAATGATCAGCTCGACGAGACCTTTCTGTTTATGCTATCCATAAATCCAATTGCAGCATGCATCATATAAATACATAGTGAACAGCAATTGTTATGACAACCAAATGTGATCCAAAACCCCATTAAAACGTTATTACTTGTCTTCCACACCTCACCATGCCATGCTACCTTATTGCCATGTAAATTGTGCATCATTCATCATGGCATGATTGTTGCTTGACGCATCTTATTCATATGCTTGTGCTCTATATTCATGTTGGCCCTGTTTGTTTGGTTTTTCTCGGATAGACACTGAGCAGGGGTTATATCAAGAGAACCAGGAGCACTACCCAGATCCGTCCCTCGCTTCAACTGAGTTATCAGGCAAGCACTTCCACATGCTTGCATACATACAGTACCTATTGCCTCTATCTTATTCTTGCATCATTGCGTCGCGATTGCATTAAATTGAATCCCAAGTATGCATAGCCTTTACTTTTAAACCCCACCAAGCTTGTTCCTCCACCCCATGAGCCATTACTATAGGAGTTGTTTGAGCCATGCGAGTCATAGAACAGCATGTGTAGGGTTTGTGAGAGTCTGATGGATAACGAGGTACCTAAACAACTTAACCTGAGTAGTAATGGGATAACTAATGAAAGTGGCATCGGCGAGCAATATCTGCTATTTGGTTTTCCTGCTCACTTGTGTCCCATAAGACCCCGAGTACTTGATACCTGTTCCTTGATTTATCGCACTATCCACATATGGGGAGTATGGGCCCCCCTTAGCCAGAGCTTGATTCCGTCTTATTTCTTGGGGCCACAACTAGTTTGAGGTTTTATTTACTATCCTGTACCTATGCCATGCTTTACTGCTTTATTTACGATTGTGTGAGGAGCACGCTGTACTGTTTTGGAAGCGGAGTGTTTTCGCGGTATCGACAGTCCCCGTTTGGGGATCTGCTGTCGTTTACAGCCACTGACGCAAACCTTGAGTCCGTCTCAGAGCTTGCTTACTTCGTTGCGGGTGTACTCCATGGGGTGGCCCCCTGAAATATTTCTGAATCTTGTGATTGCTCTGTCGTGAAGACCTCGTTGGGTTTTGTTTTGGTTTTTCCGAGGTTGATCGTGTGTGTGTTGCTATTTGTGCACCCCGGCCGGGTTAAAACTTTCTGAAAGCCGTGTCCGCGGTTATGGACGACTTGGAGCACAGTATCTCGATCATAGACAAGCATAACTAAGTACCGCTTTAATCTGACTAAGTAATTGACTAGTAAATAGTGCAACACTCATGGAATGGTTAATAGAATTGCCAACGGATGGGGGGGGGTTGTTCGTCCGCTTCCTCGTCGGTAAGCGGGGAGGAGGATGGATCTGATGAAATTACTATTATAACTGTTGTTCTTAATTCACGGACATCCGTCTATCACTGGTTAGGCGGATGGTTAGCGTTTACCTGTAGAACTGCTAGGGTTTATCTTTTGCTGCAATTGCGTCACCCCAGGTTGTGTCCCCTTTAGAGGCATTAAGACTTGCTGAGTACCCTTAGGGTCTCACACGATAAATTATTGGTTCAGATGAACAGGTACCCTCGCAGGACGGATACTGGGTGGAAGAAGCCGAAGATGGGAGCAACGATCGTTTGGTGTAGAGATTCCGGGAACGGGGATCCATAAGACCTGTAGTTGGGATGTGCTTATTTCTATGGCATCTTATGCCGATTTGCTTCTTATCCGTACTCGGATTTTGTTTGCCGCTTCCGCATGATACTCTGATGTGTGTTGTATGAGGAAGTATCCTAAAATATAGATCTATCTAGGTCATCTGAATCTTGCCGTATGGCGTTGCTATATTTTCCTTTCTTTCTAGATGGTATGGCTCTGATGTACTCTTGTATGGTGTCTTGCGTACATACCCACTTGTGTACGTAGTTGATCCCTTCGCCTGCCGATTACGCCGCCCGTACAGGTCCCGTTGAGAGGGTAGTGGTTGGGACGTCCGAAAGGACTACCAGTGAGTGGCTTTTGGGGCCCCACCGTACTATTTCAACCACTACCACTCATCCAGGCTTGTATCTAGGAGCGTAATTCACCGAGGTAGTTACAATTGGTATCAGAGCCATCCCGACCTTCAGGGTTTCAGCCAAACGGTCGTTGTCAGTCTAGAAAATATTTTGGTAGTTATGTATATTAGGGAAAAACAAAACGCGAGAGTAGGACGGCTTCCACTTTTCTTCTTACCCTCCCAACCACCCTTCTCTGGTAAGGGAGTGCAACGTTTTCAATCCTCTTCTCAAAATTCAAACTAGGATTCACGTGTTCTGGGTTTCCGTAGTACCATAGGTTGTGTGTGTGTTTGTGTGTGTGTAATCCCTTGTCTATCTGTTGCATCCAAGTTGTTGTCTTATCTACCTTTGGTTATCAACTGTTGGTACATTCCATACCGACAGGCTTATGCAATCCGACGCAATCTATCTTCCTCTTTGTTACGACGCTATCTTGTTTGGGGTGTTCGTTTCCGTAGTTACCAATCTTTAGGTTTCGTCGTGAGAAGAAGGGGTTAGGATATGTGTTCCACTTGTTCATGTGCGGAGTAATGATTTGAGTGCGGGATGGAGTCGCGACCATACCACTACTTTTATCATTCGCTTTTGTATATTGATCGGTAGAGTCACTAATCTTGATTCGTTAAGTAATTTTCCGCATCTATTGGTATTATAATGCCGAAATTTGTGGAAAATTTTTCTTTGATATATTTGTGTACCACACTCCTTTTCAGTCGTGTGCGATATGCTTAATATCTTTTAGGTGCTATGAACTGTGTTGATATTTTAATATCATCTCAGTAAATTGTATCCTTTAATCTTGGTTAATTCCATCTTGGTACTATTTTGGATTATTATCATTCTCCATTATAGTACTGACTTGTGTTTTATATCAATGACAGGATGGCTCCACCACGCCGGACTGATGAGGACATACCTCCGGAACTGGGCTCAGCGCTGTCAAACATCGCTAATGCTTTGGCAGCTATGCAAGAGAACCAGCAACGCTTTGAGGAGAGTGTCAGAAGAAACGAGTTTGCTCCACTACCTCCACCTCCCAAGCGTGGAGACATCAAGAGCTTCCTCAAATTCAACCCTCGTCAGTTTGATGTTTCTGACCGACCTCTGGACGCGGATGATTGGCTGCGTGAGATCTCAAGGTTGCTAGAGACTGCTGATGTTCCGGAGCAGGAGTGGGTCAAGTGTGCTACTCACCTTCTCAAGGGAGATGCAGCTCTTTGGTGGGAGAACTATTTGAAGGCAAGCTGCACTGGGTTCCAGCCAACTTGGGAGAGGTTCACTACAGCTTTCAAGGAGCAGTTTCTCTCAGAGATTGTAATGGAAAGGATGAAGGAGGCTTTCCTCAACCTGAAGCAAGGGAATGATAACGTCAACACCTACATCAGGAACTTCATGAATCTCTCTCGTTATGGTGGTGATGAGGTATCTGATGACAAGAAGAAGCAGAAGAGGTTCAGGCAAGGGCTCAATGCATCGATCAAGTATGCGATTACTCATGCAAGGCCGGCATCTTTCCTGGAACTACAGCACACAGCCCTGCAAGAGGAGGCAAGCAGGCAAGTGTTCGAGGAGTCCAAGAAACATAACAGGGATGCATCAAGCTCTGCAGTTATGGCAGCTCCTTCTAAGCGGCGTGTCTGGGTTCCTAACACCCCACCGTCGCTCCTGGCTCCACCAAGACCTGCAAGTTTCGCGTCAAGGCCACCAAACTTCACCACTGCGGCTCCAAGGGGCTACAACAACAACTACCCTGGAGCGCCTGGCGGAGTCCCTGGCTACTCTGCTCCACGTCCACCTGGTGTCTCCTTCACGTGTGGAGATCCTGGACATCAAAACTGGAACTGTCCGTTGAAGAACAAAGCTCTCCCTACACCCCCGCCAAGATCTGCAGCAAGCTCTCCTATGGTTCGTGCACCACCACCTCGGGCTCTCAACATCAACACCAAGCCCGGGTCTATGGTTGCTCGTGCCAATTGTGTCAACGCCGCTCAAGCTGAGCATGCACCGGGTGTCGTGATGGGTATGCTTTCTGTTAACTCAGTCCCTGCACGAGTTGTGTTCGATTCTGGTGCATCACATTCTTTTGTTTCTCACAAGTTTGCAAATGAGAATGAATTAGTCTTGGTTCCTCTCCAAAAGCGGTTAATGGTCCTTTCTCCTGGAGAGAAGATGGCAGCTTCTAAGATCAGCCATGGAAATCAAGTTGAGATTGGGGGCTCTCTGTTCTCGGCTTCTTTAATTGCTCTGGGCAATTCTGACATTGACGTCATCTTGGGCATGGATTGGTTGACAGCAAATGCAGCTGTGATTGATTGTGCTGAACGCTCAGTGTCTCTGAAGATTCCTGAAGGCCATATAGTCTTTTCTCCAAGTCTGACTCCTGCTGTCCAGCTCTTCTCCTTGGCAGCTCTGAATGATGATGTTATGCAAGCTATTCAGAGTGTACCGGTGGTCTGTGAGTACCCAGATGTCTTTCCTGAAGAGTTGCCGGGTATGCCTCCGGATCGCGAGGTTGAATTCGTGATTGAGCTTGAACCTGGAACGGCTCCTATCTCCAAGCGGCCATATAAAATGGGTCCTTCTGAATTGGCTGAACTCAAACGACAACTTGATGAACAAGAGAAGTTGGGTTTCATTCAACACAGCACTTCTTCTTGGGGTAGCCCAACAATCTTTGTGAAGAAGCGTGACAGAACCGATAGGCTATGTGTTGACTACCGGGCTCTCAATGCTAAAACTATCAAGAACAAATATCCTCTCCCTCGGATAAATGATCTATTTGATCAGCTAGCAGGAGCTGTGGTGTTCTCTAAGCTGGACTTGAGAAGTGGTTATCACCAAATCAAGATTCGCAAAGAAGATGTGCCCAAAACAGCTTTCACCACCCGCTATGGCCTGTATGAGTACACGGTCATGTCTTTCGGTCTCACCAACGCACCTGCTACCTTCTCGAGACTGATGAACTCCGTTTTCATGGAGTACCTTGATAAGTTTGTCGTGGTATATCTGGATGACATTCTGGTCTATTCCAAGTCTAAGGAAGAGCATGAAGAACACCTGCGGTGTGTCTTAAACAAGCTTCGTTAGAACCGCTTGTATGCGAAGTTCTCAAAGTGTGAGTTTTGGCTGCCTGAAGTAACATACCTGGGTCATGTTATCTCTGCCAAGGGCATTGCAGTCAACCCGGAAACCGTGAAGACAATAGTTGAATGGCTTCCTCCTGCTAATGTCAAGGAAGTGCGGAGTTTTCTTGGTTTGGCTAGCTATTGCCGTCGCTTTGTTCAGAACTTCTCGAAGATAGCAAAGCCTCTTACCGATCTCCTCAAGAAAGGCAAGAAGTACCTGTGGACTCCTGCATGTCAAGAAAGTTTTGAGACACTCAAAGAGAAGCTCACTTCCACACCAGTCTTGGTTCCTCCGGATACATCTAAGCCTTTCCAGATATTCTGCGACGCCTCTTTGCAAGGATTGGGTGCGGTCCTTATGCAAGAGAAACAGGTGGTTACTTATGCCTCTCGTCAGTTGAAGACGCATGAGATCAACTATCCCACACATGACCTCGAGCTAGCAGCAGTTGTCTTTGCTTTGAAGCTATGGAGGCACTACTTGCTTGGTAACCGTTGTGAGATCTTTTCGGACCACAAGAGTTTGAAGTATATCTTCACTCAGCCTGATCTCAACCTTCGGCAGAGGAGATGGATAGAAGCAATCAATGACTTTGATGTGACCATCAACTACACTCCGGGCAAAGCTAATGTCATGGCCGATGCTCTCAGCCGCAAAGCTTATGTCAACAACCTCATGATAGAAGAGCAGCAGCCTCTCTTGTGCGAGGAATTCCGTCAGCTCAACCTTGAAGTTGTGGAACAAGGGCATCTCCTGAACCTTCTGGCTACTCCTCTCTTGGAAGAACAGATTCGCTCTCGTCAGCTTGGTGATCCGCACACCAAAAAGCTCATCTCTAAGCTTGACCTTCCGAAGTATGAGTCCTTCCACGTTGATGATCAAGGCACGCTCTTCTTTGAACACCGGATGTTTGTTCCAAACTACCCGGGTCTGAGAGACCAAGTTCTCAAGGAGGCGCATGATTCGGTTCTTTCTATCCATCCTGGCAGCACAAAGATGTACATGGACTTCAAAACACAATACTGGTGGCCTGGGTTGAAACGGTATTGTGCCAAGTATGTCTCAGAATGTGATGTCTGTCGCAGAGTCAAGGCTGTACATCAGAAACCATTTGGTCTTCTACAGCCATTGAAACCTCCGGAATGGAAATGGGAGAAAGTAGAGATGGACTTCATCACTGGCTTTCCAAGGTCGCAGAAGGGCAACAATGCAATTTTTGTTGTCATCGACAGGCTTTCTAAAGTGGCTCATTTCTTCCCAGTCAAAGAAACAATTTCTGGAATTCAGTTGGCTGAGCTCTATATCAACAGAATTGTCTCTCTGTATGGGGTTCCACTTGAAATCAGTTCAGACCGTGGGAGCATCTTCACCTCAATGTTCTGGGAGAGTTTCCAAAAAGCTTTGGGAACAAAGTTGAACTTCAGCACTGCTTACCACCCTCAGTCGCAGGGACAAGTGGAGAGGATCAATCAGATTCTGGAGGATATGCTTAGAGCTTGCGTCATCTCGTTTGGCATGAAGTGGGAGGAATGTCTTCCATATGCTGAATTCTCCTACAACAACAGCTTCCAGAAGAGTCTAAATATGGCACCATTCGAGGCTCTCTATGGACGCAAGTGCAGAACTCCGATTGGTTGGTCAGGTGCAGGAGAAAGAATCTGGTTTGGCCCTGACATTGTAACTCAGGCAGAGGAGAAGGTGCATATCATTCTGGAGAACCTGAAGATTGCTCAAAGTCGTCAGAAGAGCAACTATGACAGGAAGCACACGGATATGGTATATGCCCCTGGTGATCTCGTCTACCTTCGTGTCACTCCCATGAGAGGAACACACCGCTTCGGCATCAAAGGAAAGTTGGCTCCTAGATACATCGGTCCTTTCAAGATACGTGGTAGAAGAGGAGAAGTTGCTTATGCCCTGGAGCTCCCGGAAAAACTCAAAGTCCATGATGTTTTCCACATATCTCAGCTCAAGAAGTGCTTCAAAGATCCCGGCAGGACCGTGGATCATGAGCTAATCGACCTCCAAGAAGATCTGTCTTATCAAGAACACCCCACCAAAATCCTTGAGACCGCAGAACGAAGGACTCGCAACAAGTCTATCAAGTTCTGCAAGGTGCAGTGGTCACACCATTCTGTTGATGAAGCCACATGGGAGCGTGAAGATGAACTCCGTGCCAACCATCCTTCTCTCTTTGTATCTTCTTCTTCTTCCTAGAATCTCGGGGCGAGATTCCTGTTTAGTGGGGGAGAGTTGTAGCATCCCAGTTGTCTAACTCCTGTAATGCTACTTGTCATAATAATAAAAAGGGCCACTTCCAACATATAATTGTTGCATCATTATCATATCATGCTCATGTCATCATGTCACCTTGCATTTGAGCATCATATAAAACCCTTTCTTGTTTGGTTCTTATCTCATGTGCATGATTGATTGTAGTTGCCTCTTGATATTGTATTTGGTTCTTAATATATTGTTAAATGCCCAAGTTGAGTTGGGGGCATATCTCTTTTAACCTCCACCACCTTTCTTTCACCACCTCATAATTCCACCATCCAACTAAATATGAGCTTGGCATTTAGAGGTTTACTTCTAGCTCATGTGGGTTGGGATGGATCCTTTTCTTTTCCACATGTTCTCATCTTGGCATCATTTTGTTTTCACCTTATTGATGCATGAGAGCCACATGGCCACCTTTGCATGCCTTGTGAGTGGGACCTTTTCTCCCTAGCTTCCATATGTGTGTTTGTGGGGTTATCATCATGTGGAGATATTTTGTGGGCTTATTAACTACCTAGTGGCATATACACACTAGCAAGACCCAATTATCATCACATGTGATCATATCCATCTACTCCATCTGGAACCTTCCTCTTTCTCCTTGCTTGGCTTGTTTTCCACTTCTGGGAGTGCATATGGATAGTGCCATGTAGATATTATTGTCTTCACAAGAATAAACATGGCATTAGATATTTTTGCATGAGCCATGCAAGTTCCATCTTGTGTTGGTAATTGGTTTGTTTTGGTTTTTGGGTGATCCTCTTTAGCTCTATCTTTTTCTCTTGGTTGGAACCATGTGGATCTTGTTTAAATCCTACCACCCCATAATCATCTCTCCCTCTCTCTCCCTTTCCTTGTCTTGTTCTTGTGAGTTTGTCTTATGAGGCATGATCAAGTAAAGCCACTCCCTCTATCTTACCCCCTCTTAGCTAAACCCTAAAGCCTACCCCATGCCACCTCCCCATCCTAGCTAAACAAATCCTAAACTACACCCTCCCTAAACAAAACCAAAGCACCCCCTCTCCCTCTCCTCTCTAGCTAATCAACCCTAAACCTATCTAGCATGGCCACATCTCACCATGTCCTATCCACCCTTCCTCACCATCAAAGGCCTCTCTCCCTCCCCCACCTAACCTAGACCGAGCCGGCCCCCCCTCTAATCCTACCTGCCCTCGAGCTCCCCTGGCCACCTGCAGTACCCCTGGCCCCACCTGGCAGCCTGCCAGCCCGAGCACGCCCTGCCAGCTCGCGCACGCCCATGCACGTGAGGTGCAACGCCCTGCCCCTCCCCCACGCAAGCAACCACGCTCCTACCTTCCCCCTGGCGATCTTATCCTTCCCCCTCGCCCTAGCTTTCCCCCAGATCCCCCCCAGGCCTCTCTTCCTCCCCCATGCCTCCCTTCTTCCTCCCCAGCGAGCATCCTCTCCTCTTTGCCATCTAACCCTAGATCGGCCCCTCTGCCTCCCTTCGCTCCAGAGCAACCCGAGACGAGCGAGGAGCGCCAGGAGCTGCGCCTGCTTCCCCTGCTTCGTGAGGTACCGGAGATCGCCCCCGAAGCTCGCCGGAGGATCGTCGCCGCCGCCGTGGCCGCGAGCACCGAAGCAGACCTGCCGCCAGCCTCCTCGACGATCACCTGCCCCCCTGCCCGAACCAACCCTACCAGCGAGCCCCGGGTAAGCCCCTCTTCCTCCCCGACATGGCCCCCGTCCCCCTAGTGCATCGTAGCGCCGCCGGCCTCTGTCGAACACCATACGTGCGCGCGCACAGCCGCAGTCACCGCCTCCGTGCGCTGCGACGCGTCTGCAGCCGTCGAACTGCCTCTGTTCCTCGACAAACACCGGCCAGCTCAGCCCTCCCCCGTCGTCGCGCCCTAGAGGAAAATTGTAGACAGTGCTGCCCCCTCCAGTTTTTGTTTTGGCGTCAGCGTCTGAAACGCGCCGGATGCGTCGCCAACGTCGACCAAATCCGGCCAGATCCGCCGCCGCGGCGCCACGTTCAGCAGCAGACAGCAGCAGCCCAGCCCGTTTTGCAGTTAGGCCCTTCCCCTTTTTCCCGCCTAAAACCCGCAACCCTTGACCCCACCTACCAGCGTCTGTTGGAATCTTGCAAAAAGGGTCCTCAGCTTTCTGGTTTTCCCACCCGCGGTCCCTGGATCGCCCACGTGTCGCCGCTTGATAGCTGCGCCCGCGCGTGGCCCCGTTCGACCATTGGACCCACACGTCAGTGCCTCGGGCTAAGCAGACCTGAGTGCAAAAAGGATCCTGAGTGAGTGTGACGGCCCAGTCAGCTATTGGACCCACCTGTCATCCTCTGGTGTAGATTTCTGCTGGGTAACAAAAGCCCATAGCTTGCTGATTCAAATTTTTCAAACAGATTTCAAATAAATTCAAACCTGATTCAAATTTCATTGAAGTCATAACTTATTCCTGGATTAGAATTTGAATTCAAACCTTATATGAAAAATGATTTGTTTTTGAATGTTAATTCAAATCTTTATTCAAATATCTTCAAAAATTAATTTAATTAATTAACCTTTGACTTTGACCTAATTTGACTAATTTTTGGACTAAAAATAAAATTAAATTCATAATTCCAAATAATACAAATAATATATGTTTTTGAATCAGAAAAATGGGAGGAATTCAAATATGCCATTCAAAATGTTATTTGAACATTTTAAAATTCCAAGTTGAGTTAATTACACAAATGCCACTGGAACTAAATAATTTCACAACTTTTGATTTATAATTCCAAATTTAACAAATGATATGTCTAAAATGATCAGCTCGACGAGACCTTTCTGTTTATGCTATCCATAACTCCAATTGCAGCATGCATCATATAAATACATAGTGAACAGCAATTGTTATGACAACCAAATGTGATCCAAAACCCCATTAAAACGTTATTACTTGTCTTCCACACCTCACCATGCCATGCTACCTTATTGCCATGTAAATTGTGCATCATTCATCATGGCATGATTGTTGCTTGACGCATCTTATTCATATGCTTGTGCTCTATATTCATGTTGGCCCTGTTTGTTTGGTTTTTCTCGGATAGACACTGAGCAGGGGTTATATCAAGAGAACCAGGAGCACTACCCAGATCCGTCCCTCGCTTCAACTGAGTTATCAGGCAAGCACTTCCACATGCTTGCATACATACAGTACCTATTGCCTCTATCTTATTCTTGCATCATTGCGTCGCGATTGCATTAAATTGAATCCCAAGTATGCATAGACTTTACTTTTAAACCCCACCAAGCTTGTTCCTCCACCCCATGAGCCATTACTATAGGAGTTGTTTGAGCCATGCGAGTCATAGAACAGCATGTGTAGGGTTTGTGAGAGTCTGATGGATAACGAGGTACCTAAACAACTTAACCTGAGTAGTAATGGGATAACTAATGAAAGTGGCATCGGCGAGCAATATCTGCTATTTGGTTTTCCTGCTCACTTGTGTCCCGTAAGACCCCGAGTACTTGATACCTGTTCCTTGATTTATCGCACTATCCACATATGGGGAGTATGGGCCCCCCTTAGCCAGAGCTTGATTCCGTCTTATTTCTTGGGGCCACAACTAGTTTGAGGTTTTATTTACTATCCTGTACCTATGCCATGCTTTACTGCTTTATTTACGATTGTGTGAGGAGCACGCTGTACTGTTTTGGAAGCGGAGTGTTTTCGCGGTATCGACAGTCCCCGTTTGGGGATCTGCTGTCGTTTACAGCCACTGACGCAAACCTTGAGTCCGTCTCGGAGCTTTCTTACTTCGTTGCGGGTGTACTCCATGGGGTGACCCCCTGAAATATTTCTGAATCTTGTGATTGCTCTGTCGTGAAGACCTCGTTGGGTTTTGTTTTGGTTTTTCCGAGGTTGATCGTGTGTGTGTTGCTATTTGTGCACCCCGGCCGGGTTAAAACTTTCTGAAAGCCGTGTCCGCGGTTATGGACGACTTGGAGCACAGTATCTCGATCATAGACAAGCATAACTAAGTACCGCTTTAATCTGACTAAGTAATTGACTAGTAAATAGTGCAACACTCATGGAATGGTTAATAGAATTGCCAACGGATGGGGGGGGGTTGTTCGTCCGCTTCCTCGTCGGTAAGCGGGGAGGAGGATGGATCTGATGAAATTACTATTATAACTGTTGTTCTTAATTCACGGACATCCGTCTATCACTGGTTAGGCGGATGGTTAGCGTTTACCTGTAGAACTGCTAGGGTTTATCTTTTGCTGCAATTGCGTCACCCCAGGTTGTGTCCCCTTTAGAGGCATTAAGACTTGCTGAGTACCCTTAGGGTCTCACACGATAAATTATTGGTTCAGATGAACAGGTACCCTCGCAGGACGGATACTGGGTGGAAGAAGCCGAAGATGGGAGCAACGATCGTTTGGTGTAGAGATTCCGGGAACGGGGATCCATAAGACCTGTAGTTGGGATGTGCTTATTTCTATGGCATCTTATGCCGATTTGCTTCTTATCCGTACTCGGATTTTGTTTGCCGCTTCCGCATGATACTCTGATGTGTGTTGTATGAGGAAGTATCCTAAAATATAGATCTATCTAGGTCATCTGAATCTTGCCGTATGGCGTTGCTATATTTTCCTTTCTTTCTAGATGGTATGGCTCTGATGTACTCTTGTATGGTGTCTTGCGTACATACCCACTTGTGTACGTAGTTGATCCCTTCGCCTGCCGATTACGCCGCCCGTACAGGTCCCGTTGAGAGGGTAGTGGTTGGGACGTCCGAAAGGACTACCAGTGAGTGGCTTTTGGGGCCCCACCGTACTATTTCAACCACTACCACTCATCCAGGCTTGTATCTAGGAGCGTAATTTTCACCGAGGTAGTTACAGGGCACTTCAACCACGTGAGCCACGGAAGTTTGGATTACCTATAGCCCTTTTCCTAGTAGTGTCTACCAGGTCCCAGTTGTAACCGAGCTTCTGACGGGGCCCAGTTGCAACTTGAATGCAACCGGAGAACCCTGTTGGCGGACAGTTTACAACTTGCTTATAACTGAGCACCCGTCGGTGTGTGTGTGTGTGGGGGGGGGGGAGTTGCAACTTGCTTGTAACCGAGCTCTGTCGGGTCAAAGTTGCAACTTGCTTGTAATTGAGCATCCATCAATGTGGAGGGGGGTTCAACTTGCTTGTAACTGAGCTCTGTCGGATCAAAGTTGCAACTTGCTTGTAATTGGGGCCCCGCCAAGGGGGGTCTAGTTGCAACTTGATTGGAACCGGGGGGGGAAGGGGACCTCGTCGGCGGGACCGAGGGCTAATTGCAACTTGATTGCAATTGGAGGATCCCGTCGACAAGCTAGTTGCAACTTGTTTGTAATTGAGCCCCGTTGGTGTGGAGGGGGCGCAGTCGCAACTTGCTTGTAACTGAGCTCTACCAGGTCCCAGTTGTAACCGAGCTCCTGACGGGGCCTAGTTGCAACTTGAATGCAACTGGAGAACCCTGTTGGCGGACAGTTTACAACTTGTTTATAACTGAGCACCCGTCGGTGTGTGTGTGTATGTGTGTATGTGTGTGTGTGGGGGGGGGGGGGGCAGTTGCAACTTTGCTTGTAAGCGAGCTCTGCCGGGTCAAAGTTGCAACTTGCTTGTAACTGAGCACCCATCGGTGTGGAGGGGGGGAGGGTTCAACTTGCTTGTAACTGAGCTCTGTCGGGTCAAAGTTGCAACTTGCTTGTAATTGGGGCCCCGCCAAGGAGGGACTAGTTGCAACTTGATTGCAACCGGGGGGAAGGGGACCTCGTCGGTGGGACCGAGGGCTAATTGCAACTTGATTGCAATTGGAGGATCCCGTCGACAAGCTAGTTGCAACTTGCTTGTAACTGAGCCCCGTTGGTGTGGAGGAGGCGCAGTCGCAACTTGCTTGTAACTGAGCTCTACCGGGTCCCAGTTGTAACCGAGCTCCTGACGGGCCCAGTTGCAACTTGAATGCAACCGGAGAACCCTGTTGGCGGATAGTTTACAACTTGTTTATAACTGAGCCCCTGTTGGGAGGAGTAGGTGGCCAGTGGCCGATCAATAGGGTGGCAGCTTGTGTAATTGTTTGCACTTACTCATGAAGAGAGAAGGTTGGTTTCAGTACCCTTGCTAATGTTGCCCTTCGTCTTCAGTCATGCATGCATGGTCCTATTTCCAACTCGCAAGCACATGCGTACGTGTCCTTGATACGATCATTATTTACTACTACTAGTTGAATGCCTGTGCTTTGCTACGAGCCGTTTAAATTTGATTTACTGTCATATAATTTAATTTAAGTCATGACATATGATCTCATAAATTATGTATGAATTTCCTATCTAAATCGAGCTCATTTCTTGTTCAACATGTTAGATCGGATGCTTATAGGAAAAAAGGCCCAACTCAGCATTCTTTAAAAATGTGGTAAGGAGAAGTCAACACAGTACAGGTACCCCCTTACGGCAAAGATTTTACATTTTCTAAAGGAACTGGGACTAAAGTTTCTTTTCAATATTCAAGAGTTTATATATGTTATCATGAACTATAGTACTTAAAAAACAATCTGATTCTACTTTTCTTAAAATTCAATTCGACAAAAGACTATTATTCAACACCATCTGCATATAAAATCAATAAACCAATTATATCGTATCTTGGAGATTGCTCATGGAAGGTACTTCGATAATTCTTAGCAGCATATATACTCAGCATGACATGCAAATTAGCATCCCATATGATGTACGTAATGCTTTTGTTCTGAAGATCATCCACCGCAGTATCAAATGTTTCACTTGCTGGGCGTTATTGCTAACTTGATCCAGGAAATACAACCACAACATTCCATATTATAACACATCCTAACATCATCCTGAAAATTTTCCATGGGAATGCCCTAATTCTCATGGAATTATACTGACTGCTTACGATGAAAGTAAATCCAATGAAAGAAACTCACGTAAGCACTATTGGGTTCTGAGTAGTGACCCATTTATCATTACAACCTTACTGGAGAGAGAAGTGCACATATGCATCTTTTTTTTTCTTAAAAGTCTTGGACGCAAGAAAATAGGACAAATTAACCTTGCTAACATGTTAGCGGCCAACTAAAACTACGGACTGGCGGTACATTTCTTCGACTTTGCACTTGGTTCAGTTCAGAGAGGGTCAATAAAATACTCTCTGTCAGGTAAAAATAACAAGTGCGAGCGTTGTGTGTTACAAAGTTACAGACTAAAAGAAGATGAAGAAATAAACTGCACCAGAGATTGTTGAAATGCTCCTGCGATGCACAAAATGTCACATGACGCCGTTAGGCCTGCTTCGCCTGGGTCATATTGCTTGCTTGTGTCATCATCCGTCCGTCGAAACACGATAGTCTCTTGAAAACAACTTGTCTCAACGCATCCACCTTTGTACATTGCTAATGCTATAGTACCCACAAAATGGTAAAAATATGCTATCAAAAGGTCATTCAATTTGCTTGCAAATGCATTAAATCTAGTAATACACTTGTGATAGTGTGCACATAATTAACATCTTTCTAGAGCCCAGATACATCATATGCCATGCATTCAGATTCTCACCGTTGTTGAGAAGCTGATTGCCGTTGCAAGCATTGCATGTCATATACACAAAGAGCAGAAAATCAAAGTTGTTTTACCTTTGATAAAATATCAATCTCCAACTTACAGGAGCGTCAACGGACACACAGACACAGGATGCAAGCTAGTCATAGTTGTTTATAATAACACCATTGTCTTTGGTTAATTATAATAACAAACTTAATCGAACCAAAATCTCAAAGTTTACATGTAACCTGAAAAATAAATAGATATAGCTCCGCAATTAAGAATCTTCTATTGACACAAACATAAAACAAAAGTAAAACCACTGGTAATTGTCTTCTCGCCTTCTCTATTCCACTTCCTTCCCCTCTCCATTGCAGTCTCCAGTGAGATATGGTCTCCAGTGAGATATGGTGAAGTACATCACATGATCCTTAATGACGCCTGCACCGCTGCATTTCACCTGAGCAATTCTCCTCCTCTCTTAACCTCTTCCTCTCAAATACACCTCTTTCGGCTGGACCACTAACATGTGTTCATCTCCTCCTAAATCCAAGGCCTCTTCATATAGATCTCCATTTCCGAGCACGAGGACGTGGATGTGATAAGCAGTAACCACGCCATCCATCGCTCCTCTAAGATCCATATCTTAATCGTACAGTACAAAAACCACAGCCTATTGATGGAGTGAACCTTTGATTAATTCTTGTTAGACATGTTTACATAAATAGATGAAGTGTGTGTATGATCATGGATGTGGTGGTAGTAAGGGTTATACATATGTATATTTCCTTTCCCTATTGCTATTGTTTGTGTCAAACAGAAAGAGAAGGCCTCAATTCTGATAGATTTTCTTTACATTTCTCATATCTTGTTTTCGCCTTCTGACTATACAATGAAGTGGGAGGCTGATTTAAACTGTTATCTTCTAATCGAATTATGGATTTGGACTGTTGAACCTGAAGCATACAACAATCTGATAACGAAAAATGGCACTGTGTGGGAAAGGTGTACTACGCCATGTACTGAAATTGGGGCTTCTACGCAGCAAGTTGTCATAGAATTGAATTGTAGCATATAGATACTGTTACCTAGTAATATAAGCAGATAGATAGAAGGGGAGGGGCGGAGATCTGCAGTGACCTAGAACATGGCCTCACCGAACACCCCGGGGGCGATCTGGAGCACGTCAGGCCCGTCATTGGTGAACAGCCATTTGCGGTAGATGTCGAGGCACCGCGCCGCAGCATCTCCAACACGAGGACGTGCGCGCGGGAGGAGAGCAGCAAGTAGGCGATCCAACCACCATAAAATGAAGAAGGAATAGACACAATTCAATCCATGCTGATGCAAAGAGGGCGTCAATAGCGAACGAACAAAAGAAAGAGAAACAAGAGAAAGAGAAACGGATTGACACACACGGCTGTACTCTGCCATGCCCCTTCCATCGGGTTCCCCTGCGCCCTCGCCCTCCGCCACGGACCAGCTCCTCGCCGGCATCCCGAACCCCGGCCGCGCGGCTGCGCCACGGGCCTCAGATCAAGCCCTGCTTTCCGCTTCCCCGACCGGCACCTCGACGTCCGATCTCCGTCCGCAGCGACCTGGCGCCTCTCCGTCAACCGCGGCCTCCCATCCAAGCTTGTGCTCCTCCATGGGCTTGTGCTCCTACATGGACGGCTCGGTCGTTGACCCAGGAGACCCAGAGCGGCGGTTGAATTTGATAAAGGTTGAAAACGTAGAGTGGCGGACGGTATTGATTAACCTACCTCAAGAAAAATAAAAATTAATAGATAGATAGAATAGGTAAGCCCGTTGTTTAGGTGATCCGGGTAATTCTGGATCCAAACCTCCAAAACCTCGGTCGCCGCGGCCAAAGTCGTGTCTAAACTATTTCCTCATATACATACAGTTGTAGTAGCATCGTATTCCTTGTCGTCGTACGGATCCGAAAAGTAATCTTGCGGACATGCACCTACACTGAACCCATGCTTGGCCCCGTGCTTGCGCGCGGCAAATCTCATGATGCGCAGCTCGATCACACTACTATACTAGACGGCGCCGCAAAGTGGCATGATCTTCAAACTGCTGCAAACTTTCGGTTATATTGGCTCAAAGGAAAACATCGCTAGGATTATTTTGTCTATGACATCACACGACTAAGACCTATTGTCTCAGTCGCCTGAGACCTAGGCGTGTCCATATAATATTACATAGATATCAATGTAAATAGTATATTTCAAAGTGTACAAGAACTTCTGGATGAATTCGACCGATTTGATCTCCACGCCGGTATTGTTTGTCCAACAAGGAGCGCACCCTCGAGCGCATAGGTGATGCTTATGTTTAAATGCGAGTACATCTTCTGGTAACGCGGATTTTCTACAGTTAATGATATATACGGGAGTGCCACTTCAGCAATGACATCACCTATGTGTTGGCCAAATTTTTAAAATTTTATGAAATAAAAATGAAACTTGTGAAGCTTGATTGAAACTTATGAATTTTTTTGTACTATTCACAGACTGTTTCACAAAAGTTTCAATGTTTCATTTAAGTTTCAGTTCGGTTTTAATTCAATTTCAATTAGTGATGTTAGCATGACTTCACCCATGTGCTCACCAGAAAAGGGATCGACTAGCGCATAAATCTTAAAGCAAAATTGGACAGTGGATAGGACACCGACACGTACCATTTACTATAAAAAAAATAGTTTTTGATCTTCGGGTGCATTGTAAGGATGTTTCATCTATGAGCTACCTGCCTCATCATGCATAGCATGGGGCTCTCCGAGTGTCGCGACCATACAAGTACATGTAGTTGCAGATGGTTACTATGAGGAGCTTACATGACAGTAATAAGTCATAATGATTGTTTGGTATCTAATTAGATCTGCATCGAGATTCGACAGATTTGGAAAAATTGGTCTGAGCACATCGAGCGTGGCGCCATCGACATTCCATACAGCTTGGATGAAGATGACTAGGATTGCTCGGCCAAGCCCGCTGCCGCCATCGACCGTCACGCCGGCAAGGCCCGCGGTGAGGAGCGCCGCCACGGCATACCCTGGTCCGAGGAAAATCACAAATGTAAAAACCAAATCATCCTTTTTTTTCTGTTCACCATCGTTTAATATTTATGTAGTAATATTGTATAGTTGATAGTTTCACCATCGTTGATACAAAAAAGTTTAGTAGCCTGTGCCGATCGGCTATTAAAGATTCACCATCGTTGATACATAAGTTTGGTAGGCTCAACCTTAGCCGAACGGCTACTAAAGTTTGTCCCCAAGACATAAGACTTTCTCTAACTATAGTGACCTAAGAAACTCACCCGAACCTAACACGGCCACGATTTTTGTAATTCCTACATATTTATACCAATTTTTTTACCCTTTAGATTTTATTTTGTTAACTGCGGTATAGTTTTTGTTGTGCCTAGTATAGTTAGCCACACAATCTACTAAACATAATATCGCATACATATTTTATAGAATTTTAATGTCTAATAATTAAAAAATATGCTCGAGTGAATTAAAAGCGTATTTTAGAGTGCAATTCTTATAATTACAAGCCGTTGCCTTTAAAAAACAAAACTCAGTGCACAATATCTAACCAAAAATAGAAAGGTTTTGCTAAGTTTGAAACGCCAGATATTTCCTTATGTCTTTCGTTTTACAATTTTCCTTATGTCTAATTGAATGCCTTGAGTCGTCGCCTTTGTGTCGATTAGATTTGTACAAGGTGGGAGGAACTAAGGCTTGATCAACTGACTAATATTATTGACATAGAAATAACAAAAATCTCTCTTGAGTTAAGTGCAGACTCATAATAAAAGAAAAAAACCACCTATATGGATTGATATATGCCACTATGATATGATATAGTTACTTATATATGTTACATGAATTTTAGTAGCCTTAACAACTTTTAGAAAGCTCTAGAGCGTCCGCATATAACAAATACTACGTTCATAGAGTTTTGTAGAATGCAATGGCGGGCCAAGCATTTGGACAACCGTATTTGCAATAAAGATGTTACAGGGAAAAACATTAGAAACTAGTTAGGTTACTCAGGTTTGAACCAACAACTAACTAATTGCACACAAATTCCGCACTGGACATCTGATGTCCGGGTACTGAATTCTGGTTGGAGGAAGGCACTGATGTTCGGTTGCCACACTGCATTGGGTGTATTGTTATTGGGTACAGTTTCTTCTGATCCAATCATTTGTCCTTATTGTGTAACTCCATTATCCTGACTCAACCTTTGGTAAGTAATCCACTGTTATTGTCTTGACGAAGAACAAAACACGGGATTTGTTGTCAAAATCATCCTTTGAGTGTAGTCTGGCTTAATTTCCTCCAACATTTCTCCATGACGAACACACGTAACAGAAGAAGACAGCAACCCAAGGAATGACTACCGACTCTCAAGGCATCAGATACGCTAGTTGTTTTTTTGCGGGGATTTTAGAGACCTTTATTCAACCAATAACAAATCCTGCATGTTCAACCTGGAGGCTAGCAAGAAGGAAGTCCGGCGATGAGTCTAAGAGCAAGTTCAATAATAAAGTCCGCTATTTGCTATAAGCCGCTGCCACGTCATCTACAGCCAATCTAATAGCTAACATATACAATAATTATCTATAATTTTGTACTAATTTATTTGGTTAAGGCACATCTTACACTCACACAAAGTGTCTAGGAGCACGTGCTATAGTTAGCTCTTGCATGAGAGCCCACTAGTGTTCTCACTACACTTCTCTCTCCTCCACATCATTTCAAATATATTATTTAAAGTCTTATAGCCTGTTTACATAAGCTTGTTGTACTTGCTCTAACCAACTACTCATCACCATCACGGTGCAAGCGAGCTTCGCACAAAGATGAACAAAGAGATTAGCTGATCTAGGCACATGATGGATAACAAAAGAAGATAAACTAAGAACTAGCTCTCCAATTTATAAAAGAACCGGTGTCACGACCAAACGAGTGCCGTGATGAGTATTCTAGAAATTCACAATCTCCATGCAGTCCACCTCCATCGCCACTTTGTTGAAACTTTGCAGGCCCGTGAAGATGACGCCATCTCTCGGTGCCATCGCTTCGATAAGAGGATCCGTAAAACTAGGGTGGGGTTTACTCCATGCTCCTAAGAAGGCGGTGTTTATACAAACAATATCTCTAGCACCCCCTTTCCGAGCATCCAATGATAATCCACCAACCGTGTTAATTTTCACAACATCCACCATCCATGACCAGGCAATATCTTCGTTAACTTCTTCGGAGGTTCCAACATAGCGAGAGCTTCCTTCGCCATTTTCAGAGCTTGGACCGGATCGAAAGTTTTTTGATCATGAGTCCAATTATTTCTTGAGATCACAGAGAATGTCCCCGAACCATGTATTTGGATGCAGTTTAGGAAGAGTGAAATTCAGCCACACCTGAGCTTCATCCCAAAATCTCCTCACATGCAGACACTGTATTGGAGCATGCATCAAATCTTCATCCGTATCAAGACAAATTTTGCACCTTCCAAGCTGGGCAATATGTATATGTTTCAGTGTACTCTATGTTGGAAGAATGTCAGAAATTTAGGTACAACTTGTAACTTCCGGAGGGATTTCCACATTATTCGTTATTGAGAATATGAGGTCTCCGTCACCGTCCCCTCATCTAGAGCTTGATGCTCATTCCGATTCATCAGAGCATCGTACACTGGTTTAAACTTTAACGGATTAGATGCCTGATTTCTCCAAGTTCTAGGCCTAGAAATATTCACCTCCACCACGCCGTAGAGGGATGTTCAGTATATCATCAGCTTCAGGACTGATGGAATTATTTCTTGACACACTGATTTTCCAATTGCTGTTCTCAGTATGAATTAGATTAGAGACCATATTTATCCATGGAGATTGGGTACTCACTCTAATGCCTCTGTCCACATGCACACCACCAAGGTTATTCAAAAGTTCAGTAAAACTTATGAACAAAGAAGAAACAAGTACGGGAAATTGGGTTTCCTTGCCGCAAACCACGCGACGTAGTAAAATACTGCAAAAGTTCTACGTTCACTTTGACCATAAACCTGACTGACGAAACACACTTAAGGACTAGTCTCACTGTGTTGTTACTGAACCCTAGTTGGCATTCACCGTGTTGTTACTGAACCCTAGTTGGCATTTTTACAGGAACCATTACCTACTGGCAAAAGATCCAACGGTAGATCTTTTGCCGATAGGCAACAGTTCTTGTAAAAATGTCATCGCCCGGCGTTTTTACAGGAACCGCTATCTACCGGCAAAAGAATCCACTGTTGATTCATGTTGTAAGATTCATGTCACAGTTAAATTTTTAGATTTATTCTATTTATTTTTTTAGATTTATTATGGTTTTATTCTGGGCACGAACCTTAGGGCATGAATCAACGATGAATCTTGTGTCGGTAGGCAACGGTTTCGGTAAAATTTCCATGTTGGACACTATACACACAATTATCATTCGTATGTAGTACTATTGTAGTAACAACCTCTACACAACAATTAATTAAGGTCGACGAAAGTCATAGATCAAGTCATCAAAAACACAAAGTACTCCTGATCGACGAGGACAGCTTCACAAGTTGCATATGTTTGTTTATTTATTACAACATAATCACGCAGTTTGTGTCCTTGGATCACGAGTACACTGATCGACGAGGACATGTGCGCGACGTACACACTAGCGTTCATGGTGAGGCTTAGCCGTAGCAGCGGATGGGATCGGAGCCGCGCTTCTTGGCGGACTGGCCGCCCTTCTTGAGGTAATGCTGGTGGTAGTCCTCTGATGGGTAGAACTTCTTCGCCAGCAACAGTTCCGTCACGATCTCCGGCCCCGTTCGCTTTGGAGGAAAATCACAGGTATTTTGAAGGTTGAGTTTCCTACGGAAATTTTTCCTTTGGATGTGTGTTCGGAACGTAGGAAACTGAAAGAGCAATTCCATAGGAAAGTTTCGGTTTCCTGCGCTTTTAGCAAGATTTCACGGGAATTGAAAAATCCAATCGGAGCTCAGTTTTTCGTGGATGCCCGAGGCGAGCAGCTATGCTCTAGTACTCTAGTACTGAAAAGTAGCAGACATACTTGCTTGTAGCTAAGTATAATAATGCTAATCAACGATCTACAACGGCTCCACCGGTGGACAGCTGAATTAAAAAATCTGCACGTTGCTGTTCATGCGTTTAGTTTCCTGTGTTTTCCGTTGCTCGTCCAAACGCCGATACATGGACAATTCCTCCGGTTCTAAACCCTGCAGTTTTGCACCAACAATGCTTTCCTATTCCTACACGGTTTCCGCTTCCTTAGTTTTCCTTTCCCGTGTTCCGAACATAGCCTCCTTCTTCCACTCTTGCTACTTCTACGCCAGTGACTCCCGTGCCTGCGTCTCCTACTCCGCTGTGTAGCAGTAGCTGCCTGACCGGTACTATGTCCCGACGTCGTTGCCCTGAAGTACACATGGTGGCCAGGGATCAAAACACACATAAGTATATCGTCTCTACTCGTCTAACACCATGAACAAACCCTAAGAAATCCAAATCGGTTGATAGCCAGAACTAAATCTAATTCCTAAATTAACTAGCCAATTGGAAGTACTCCCTCCGTCTCAAAATAGATGTCTCAGGTTTGTCAAAATTTAGATGCATCTATATACTTAATAGTGTCTAGATTTCTAAATTTTAACAAATCAAAAACATCTATTTTAAAACGGAGGAAGTAGTACACAGGTCAGAGAGATCTATCTCCTCAGAGTCGTCCCCGCTGTCCTCTGTGTCAAACAACGGACCTCCTTTTGGTTGTTGAATCGGGGGAAGCCCCTCCTCTTCCCCGACTTCTTATCTTCTTCTTCTTGGGGTAGAAACTGACAGTCACAGATTTGACGCTGCCATCGAATCGATGCGCTCCGCCATGGACGAGACCGCGCCCGTATTGACCACTAACGCCACGGCAGCTACAACAAGATCTTGACGGCCACGTCCAGCCTCAGTTGAGCTGGTTTGGCCGCCCGCGTCAGGAACTTCTACTCTGCTGATAGCCTTCTTGGCCATCTCTGGCACTCCGCCGGTGGAAGACTTTTAACTTAAGTTTTAAATTCCACTTTTGTTATAAATATATCCGTTTTTGCTACAAATAGTCACTTTTTGCTACACGTAACAGAAAACGGTTCTTTTCAGAAAAAGAACAAATAGACTAGACTTCGTCGGAGACCTCACCGGATACCTCGCCGGCGACCTTGTAGCAAAAATATATATTAATATAGCAAAACTGAGTTCGCCGGAGAATCTCGCTAGAAAAATCATCGCCGGAGACCTCGTAGCTAAAAATTTACACTAATATAGCAAAACCACAAAACGGTTGTAGCAAAATATTTTTGCTAATATAATAAAACCGACTTCGCCGAAGATATCACCGGAGACTCTCGCCGGAGGACTCGTAGCAAAACCATAAAAATCGGTTGTAGCAAACAAATTGTGAAAAGTAGCAAAAAATATATGAATACTTAGCAAAATAATATGCTAAAGTAGCAAAACGCTAGTAGCAATGACAGATAAAAATAGCAACACCGGCCAACTAAAGTAGCAAACACTCTAAATTGTGGTAGCAACGTCAGACACCGTGTGTAGGAGAGAATACTACTTACAATGGGTTAAAATTATAAAACACCGGACACCGTATGTAGCAGAGCGTCGCTGCAACGCCATCGTCGCCGGGATTGTGCTCGCAGCCGCGGCGACAAGCTGCAGGCGGCGCACGGCGGTCCACTGGAGACGATCTGTCCATGGTGGCGTGGCTGTGCGGCCGAAGAAGAGGACACGACAAGCTCCGGTGACACGGCAAGCTGTGGTCGGGGCGCGGCGAGCTCCGGCGGCGCACGACAATTACAGCCGGCCGGCGCGTGGCAAGCATAGCACGACAAACACAGCGACGGCCGGCGCACGGCAAGAACAGCGCGCGGCGAGGTCCGGCGATGCAGGGCAAGAGAAGACGCGACCAGCCGGGGCAGCGCACGGCAAGCTCTGGCGGCAGAGCGGAGAAGACGGAGCGCGCGGCAATCATCGGCGGCGGAGGCAGCAGTCCGCTCGGCGGCGGAGGCAGCAGTACGCGGCGGAGGCAAAGCGAGATGGGGAATCACGTACAGCTCGGTCAAACCTGGCCCCACCACGAGAGCGACGGGCCCGACCCAGAGGATAGAAAGTCACATATCCCCTTGGAGAGGCCAATCATTTTCCATATGGAAAAGGAGTGACGCGTCTGATGTGTTATTTCTATAGGGCTTGACGGTTCCATTCCTACTGACGTCGCCATACAAATACGAATATGGGTACGCCCACATCACCACCATACAACTCTAGACGTGCCGTAGGGTTTCAGACAGGCTTTACGTAGAGATTTTTGCACTTAACAACTTTAACAATTTGGGACATTTTTTCACAGAACCATGGCTCCAGCAATTTCTTTCACAAAACACCAATATTTGTAGAAACTATTTGCACATAACACAAAAACTGTAGTTAGCTCATTTATGACTAATTAGCTAGTCGTGCCCACTGTGAGGATGTCATCGTGGCTAATGGAGATTCTTCCCCAACGGCTAGAGTCGGAGCCTTGTGAAATGGAGGTGCATGTGACCCAACGGCTAGAGAGTACGACTCATCGGCATGAGGATTTCATGCTCCATACCGATGTGCTCTCCATATTCAAAGTCGGGCCTGAAGGAAATATGTCCTAGAGAAAATTAATAAATGTTTATTATTATCATATTTCAATAAGTTCGTAGTAGTTTCATATTCTGCTATAACTATATTAAGTGGAAACATTGCTACATGTGTGATATGAAATAGAAGTCGCCAGTAGCCTCTATTCATATTAGTTCGTTGAGCAATCGATGATCAAGGTTTCTTGATCATGGGTGATAGTGCCAGTTGAAAACGAGGCCATATCGTTGGTGAATGATATGATGGACATTATCCAAAGATTGCCACACGATCAAGTCATGAAGTTTATCATTGCAATAGTAATAAACAAAGTCTCATTCTCCTTAGATCGTGAGATCATATTCATCACTGCCTCCCGAGGCTGCTTTAACTGCATCAAACGTCACTCAGTGGAATAGTTATTATAAAGGTGTATGTTGGGTATTCCGGAGGAACAGGTTGAGGCCTATGCATCAAGCTGGAATTTGTTCACCCAATGATGGGTAAGATACATAAGGTCGACTTGGTGATATTACATCCATAATGTTGCAACATGTGACTAGGTCACGGGGATGTAATATCACGGGAACAAGTGAAACAGTACTTAACAGCAACGGGATTGAAGAAGGTATGAGATACCAAATGGTCGGATCTCAGACAAGTCGTATCGAAGAAACAAAGGGAATTGGACTCGACGTTTACGGTTCAAACGACATTGTCATCGTGGAATGTACATGGGTCATTATGGGAATCCCGGTCCACTATTGATCATTGATGGAGATCATGTCTATGCCATTCCCAAGCCATGGGTAGATACACTTAAGGCTACGATGAGCTAGAGATCATCTAGAAGTTGGAATCACGGTAGAGAAAGAGAAAGCCGAAATTGTTCCACGAAGGGAGATCCGAAGTTGTTCGAAGAAGAAAGGGAAACCAAAAAATGTTCCGTGAGAGAACCAGGATTGTTCCAGAAGTTTTGAAGTCATTCGGAGGAAATCAAAGGGGAACCGAAAGGTGTTTCGGGACAAACCAAATTTTGTAATATGTATTTACATATTAATTAATGTAATTAATATTAAATATAATATTAAAATCTAATTTGAAAGGGTATTCCACTAATGGGCCAAACTTCCTAGGGAAAAAGGGCCCATGAGGAAAACCGCAAGAGGGAGGGTCTCCTAGATGGGCCCTAAGGGCCATGCGCCTGGGGAAACCCTAGGGTTAGGGTTTGGGGAACCTAGGGCTTCTCCCTACTTCCCTTGGAACACGGCTAAATGCCTTGGGGAGGGGGGAAAGCCTGCCCTCCATTCCCTATATAAAGAGCCCCCTCTTGGAGGAGAACACACCAAGGCCACGAGTTTAGAGTTCTCCACCTTCCTCTATGCGCCTCCTCCATCCGTCTCCCCTCTCTCTCTCTCTCTAGTTGCCTCCGTGCGCTAGTATGGTCCCATGATAGGACTATTCATGCAAGAGACAACGCACCTGCAGCACGCCGTTGCGGTGAGAGGATTCCAAGCCCGAGATATACTTCCGCACTCCCGGTAGAGATGAAGGAGCCGGAGGTCGTCATCGTACAACATATGTGTAGAAAACCATGAGGGACCACACTTGGGGAACCTTGGATGTCGTGATCCGGACTGCTGCATGATGATGGAGCAAGGGGTGACATGCGAGTAGCTTCACGACCTTGAGGGTGGCTGCGAGCACGAATACTTCAACCACGTTCCCCTCGAAATATTAACCGCTTTCGGACTATAAAGGTATGTATCTGAAACCTCGGCCATTACTGCATTACTCCTAGATAAATCTTGGGCAGTTAGGACGTTCCAATGTAGGAATTTTTCTGCTCCAGAACCCAACAGTGGTATCAGAGGCGATCTATGCGTAGTGGTGTGGTACGGCCAGTACGCACATGGGTTGTGCGGTATTGATCCTATAGTTGTTACCCTCCAACGTGTACTTGTTTATATCGCGGTATTATTTGATGAAGCGGCCCGGACCGACCTTACGTGTATCCGTTCGCGAGATTGGTTCCACACTCGACATACGGCTTGTTCTGTATAAGTGGCTAGCGGATGTCTATCTCTCTTTCAATAGTTAATATAGCATTTACAATGAAGGGCCCTGAAAGGGGTTAAGTAGATACAACTATTTGGATCGATGTTATGGTTGGAAAGTTCGTAGATTAGAAACGATTCTATTGCGAAAGCCCGAACAACCACGTAAACTTGCAAAAGATAAAGTAAAGGCGTCTAACTTTATTTTGTGGGAGGGATTGTGTTATGATATGGTATTGGTCATTGTGAAGGTAAAGTAGTTTACTTTTCTGTTACTAAGTGGTATAGTAATACTCATCGTTCCGATGGACGACCTATTGATGGTGTCGTGGACTTGGCATCAAACCGAGGGTAAGATGGAGATCATTCAAAGCGCTCAATGGAGATCAAAGCGCAAGAAGGAACATATCATATCACAAATATACATGTGATATTCATACATGTTTAACATCTTATTGTGTGCTTGTATTAGATACTCAACGGTAGCATACTATATAGGATGATCCCTAATAATACCAAAAATTGTGTTCTCCCCTAAGTGTGCATCACCAAGAAAGTTCTCCGATATGAGGCGCGCAGTGATGATCGGGTGTCAGACATATCGGTGTTCACATATGGTCGGTGTAAGCCATGTTGCACAGCAATACACTAAATATTGAATTGGCAAGCCTAGCATGTACAGACATGCCCTCAGAACACGGGAGATCGAAAGATTGAGCATGAGTCATATGAATGATGTGATTGGCATTAGAGAACGTCCACCTTTGCAGCTACGTTGCCGGTCGTAACGATTGGGGGTGATTAATACCCACGCCTGAGGGATATCCACGTAATAAGATGATCTTCTTTTCTTGATACAATAACCATTAGGATATAGTCTGATAACTCCACAACATTTGTGTTTTCTTCATAATCATCCAATAAGACATTCTCCATTCGAAGGAGAGTTGTACTACAATTTTTTATTTTGCAACATTGTGTACATAAAGTATGAGTCGCTGAATGAGTTTTACTCCATGATGGATGAAAACGGAATATTTGGAGAGTCACTTAACAATCTCGCATTAGAGTTGAGAACTCTCAGAAGAGCTTGATTGTAATGGAGGTCATGGATAAAAAGAGTATATATTAGATATATAAAGTTATAAATACAATTCTTGCAAAACTCGTTGCAGTTTACAAAAGTATTGGATACTTGTCCTATTTTGTGAAAACAGGATGGTCTGGTTGAGAATTGTTGAAATTGAGACAATGTGGCTTGATGACGGCAAAAAAATTAGTCGATGGACGACATCACCCCTTCCCTCAAAGATTATCATTTGGATTAGTGGACTTGAATATAACTTTATAATCCTTATTTGTGTGTCTTGCTTTTGGCAAAACAATTATTCATATCAATAATTTACAAGCTAGTTGTATTGTTCTTATGAATAATACCTTTATGGTCGTATTACGATTATAAATAAGTTATTCTCGTCATTATGTTAATGATAATAGTTTGAGAATTTATAAAGAATTAGAATGCTAAAAAATATCCAAATTTTAATAATGACATGATACAATTGTTTAAGTCGTCGTCGTGGTTATTGCATGTTTTTCATTTAGATTAAAATCATGGTTTTAGACATTTGATCTAGAGACTTTGCAAAACCATGTCTCGTTGGGCAAAATAACTAAAACTCCGCATTCCGGTTATATGTGAAGAAATGTTGAATTTTATACATAGTTATGTATTGTGTTTTCAACAAATAGTGGAAATCATTATTTCATTATGGACTTAAGTGAATAGGGGTATTTACTTAATGAAACACAAGTTTGAAACAATTTGAATTGTTCAAATGATTTCAAAACTAAGTGGGATATTTAATTAACAAAGAATACAAAAGGTCTTTTCAATTTGACCGACATGACTAAAGTATTTAAGTTAATTTTTGGCATAAAAGGACTTGTGAAAGATGTTTCACAAATTATGACAATTGGACAAATTCAATGTGTTGATATGTCTAGATATCGTAATCATTTGTATTAGATACATATGTTCTAATATTATCTCTTATCAGGGTTATAGTTATCATTTAGAGTTAAGGTCAAAATAAACAAACACTCGTTTGAAATACAAAGGTACATCTAAAGATTCGTGGAAGCAACACCATAAGAGTTATGGAATGTTCGAGTTTCTAGAGATTTCAATGATTCGAAATCATGGCCAATAAACAAGTCTTTGTAGTGTATTCTTAGGCAACTATGAATACATGTTCCACAAAGGGCAAGCCTACTATTGTCCTAAGGTTTTATGTGTCTTGATGAAGATACAGGTGGAAGAAAGTAAAAGATAAAAACAAGGTATTTGACCTTACCTCCTTATTGTTGAGTGGTGAAACAAAATTTGTTTCATGAAATAGAGAAACTAATGATAATGATCATAAAGTTTCAGTGAATACTTTTACTAAAGAAAATAGGATTCAATTATATATATTCTACAAGTTTGCGGAATTATATTATTGATTCACTTGTCATGTTATTTGAACAAGACATACCTATGAACTACAAAGAAGTGTGATGTACCTAAATGCGAGAAATGACTAAGAGTCATGAAATCATGTATTAAGTTACATTTAAGATTAAAAAATAATATGTTACTTGATCTTATTAAGTAAAGATGTTTACTTGATATTCCTAAATGACTGCAAAGTCATAAGAAAGAAATGAAACTTAATGGAGGACATAAAGCTCAATTTTTCACAAAGGATGTTTGGACAAATTCAAGGAGTTGACTACAAATATAGCGATGCTTGAGTCTATTGGATTTACACCAGCAATATATGGATATTGGAAATAGCGATGCTTGAGTCTATTGGATTTACACCAGCAATATATGGATATTGGAATCTCGTAGATGGAATTCTCAATTTGATGATTATCAAAGAATTTTGGAATGTCCAAGATAGTTGAAAGGACTTACATTTGAATGGGGGCTTATTGGCTTGGCTAAATCTTAATATGTAAGAGACATATTTTGAGTGGGAGCTAAGTGAAATCCCTGGATCTCATATATGGATTCCATATTTGAGTGGGAGTGTGTCATCATTCTAAAATATGGGGATGACATATATGAATGATGTGACTGGTATTAATAATATTTAAGTTAGTAAATATGGAAGAAGTAGAACAATTTATTAAACAGTGAAATCTATTTGGTAAATTTAATAAACATTAATGTTGAATGCTTTCTAGACTCGATTCTGAAGATGATCAGAATATCCTAGACAAGATTCTGAAGTAGTTCAGAATGGAACAAGGGAAGAAATAAGTTCTGACTTGTATGAAGCATTGAGTTAGTCTCAGTATTGCAACTATGGTTTAAAATAAAGAAAGAGATGCGTTGCATCTCCTATGACTCAGTCATAGGTTCTTCCATACAACCATATTGTATACTCGACATAATGTGACCTAAGGATTTGGTTGGAAGAACATGTCTTAAAGTGATTCCTGAGTTAATCACTGAATCAGAGTTAAGTTTGTTCCTAAATGACAAGAAGCAAAGTTAGGTACAAAGTTGCATTTTATGCACTAGGATCTACATAGAGATAAAAGTATGGTATTTGGCTAAAGAAGTGTGACTTTTACTAAGTGTGTTAAGTTTGCATGACAACTGTGGAAGTTAAGTTGACTGATTGACCTTCATTATAAACAATATAACCAAAGTCTCACTCTGTCGCCAAACAAATACTTCAACCCATTATCGAGTGAATATCAAAATTAGGAAGACATTAACGATTACAAAAGATATACTGATCTGGTAAAACAGAACATGGACATAACGTTTCTCATGAGCGTGCAAGATCAATAAACACATATGTGATATGGTTTATGATTAGTAAATGCGAGCTAGATTATTTGTACTCTAGTGCAAGTGGGAGACTGAAGGAAATATGCCCTAGAGGCAAATAATAAATGGTTATTATTGTCATATTTCAATAAATTCATAATTGTTTCATATTGTGCTATAACTGTATCAAGTGGAAACATTGCTACATGTGTGATATGAAACAGAAGTCCTAGTAGTCTCTGTTCATACTAGTTCATTGGGAATCGATGATCAAGGTTTCCTAATCATGGGTGATAGTGTCAATTAACAACGAAGTCATATCATTGGTGAATGATGTGATGAACATTACCCAAAGATTGCGACACGGTCAACTCACGAAGTTCATCGTTGCAATAGTAATAAACGTAGTCTCCTTCTTCTTAGACCGTGACCTCATATTAATCATTGTCTCCCGAGGCTTCTTCAACTGCATCAAACATCACTCGGTGGAACGGTGATTATAAAGGTGTATGTTGGGTATTCTGGAGGAACAGGTTGAGGCCTATGCATCAAGACCGGGATTTGTTCACCCATTGATGGATAAGATACATAAGGCCAACTTGGTGAGATTGCATCCATAATGTTGCAACATGTGACTAAATCACGGGGATGTAAATCGTGGGAACAAGTGAAATAGTACTTGTCGGTAACGAGATTGAACAAGGTATGAGATACCAAATGGTCGGATCTCGGATAAGTCATATCGAAGAAACAAAGGAAATTGGACTCGACATTTATGGTTCAAACGACATTGTCATCATGGAATGTACATGGGTCATTATGGGCATCCCAGGTCCAGCTATTGATCATTGATGGAGATCATTTCTGTGCCATTCCCGAGCCGTGGGGAGATACACTTAAGGATACGTTGATCTAGAGATCATCTGGAAGTTGGAATCATAGTAGAGAAAGAGAATTCCGGAATTGTTCCGCGGAGAGAGATCTGAAGTTGTTCGGAGAAAGAAAAGGAAACTGGAAAATGTTCCGTGAGAGAACTGGAATTGTTCCCAGAAGTTCCGAAGTCATTCGGATGAAATCGAAAGTGAACCGAAAGGTGTTATGGGTCAAATCGGATTTTGTAATATGTATTTACATATTAATTAATGTAATTAATATTTAATATAGTATTAAAATCTAATTTGAAAGGGTATTCCACTAATGGGCCAAACTTCCTAGGGAAAAAGGGCCCATGAGGGAAACTGCAAGAGGGAAGGCCTCCTGGAAGGGCTCTAAGGGCCCATGCGCCTGGGGAAGCCCTAGGGTTAGGGTTTGGGGAACCTAGGGCTGCTCCCTCCCTTCCTCCCTTGGCCACCGTCTAGATGCCTTGAGGTGGGTGGGCAAGCCTGCCCCCATCCCCTATATAAAGAGGCCCTCCCCTTGGAGGAGGAGGTCACACCAAGGCCATGAGTTGGGAGCTATCCTCCCTTCCCTATGCACCTCCTCCCTCCCTCTCCTCTCCTCTCCTCTCTCTCTCTCTCTAGTTGTCTCCTTGCGCTAGTATGGTCCCATGATAGGACTATTCACGCAAGAGACATCGCACCTGCAGCACGCCATTGCGATGCGGGGATTCCAAGTCGGAGATGTACTTCCGCACTCCTGGCAAGGATCAAGGAGCCGGAGGTCGTCATCATACACTGTATGTGTATGAAACCACGAGGGGCCACACTTGGGGCACCTTGGATGTCGTGAGACGAACTAGTGCATGATGATGGAGCAAGGGGTGACCTGCGAGGAGCTTCACGACCTTGAGGTCGGCTACAATCACGACTACTTCAACCACGTTTCCCTTAGAACGTTAACCGCTTTCAGACTACAAGGCTATATATCCAAAACCTCGGCTATTATTGCATTACTCCTAGATAGATGTTGGGCAGTTAGGGCGTTCCAACGTAGAAAATTTTCTGCTCCGGAACCCCAACATGCCCAACAACAACAAGCAAAACGGACTAGGTCAGCAAACAAACCCACAATAGCACTACTAATCAAAAAGAATTGGATTCTTCCCGTCTAGAACAACACCCAACAGAGAAATCCAAATAATATTAGCAGCGTGAATCTCTCTTCAACTGGTTTGAACCAAGTCCACTTTGGGTGCGACGTGGTGTCAAAAGTGGGCCTAGGTATCTAATTAGTTGTCAAAACGAGCCCACGACATTATGTGTTTTTTGTGCAAACAATTATCCCAAAGGTTGGTGTTTTGTAAAAAAAAACTAGGGTTATGGTTTTGTGAGAAAAAGGCACCAACAAGTGGTGTAAAGTGAAAAAAATCTCCTTTATGTAGGGCTCATAATTGCTGAATTGTCAATCGTGTCCTCCCACCCGAAGGGGTTCCCGGACATCCTGGCCGTCCTTGTGTTTAGAGTTGGAATTTTGAATTTTTAGAAGAAAGTGGGTGCATTGAAGCAGAAGCTTTTATACTAATATTTTGTACTTCTTGAATCTATTTTTTCAATCAATCTATGTCTTTTGTTGTGCCTATATTGACCACGTGATTGTGATCCTAAATATAATATATAATACTATTTAATACAATTTTATTTTTTAATAGTTATAAATATACATGAACTCAATTAAAAGCATATCCGCAACTCGAGTTGTATTTGGCTTTTTTCTTATTATTCTGTATAAGACACTGCCTTTATAAAACTCTTTTTTAACTCAATGAACCATATCTAAGCAAAATAAAGAAAAAATGTTGAATACAAGATGTCAGATATTTCTTGTGTCTAATTGAATGCCATGAGTCGTCAGCTGCCTCTATTTTGGTGAAATTCGTACAAGATAGGAGGAATCAAGGTCAGGTGCTATCACTATCAGGCAAAGAAATAAAAGATATCCCACTTGGGTTAAGCGTACACGAAATCATAATTGAAGAGAAAACCACCTGTATGTGTTAATATATGCTACTATGATATGATATTGTTGTGTATATATGGGTAAATGAATTTTATTAGCCTTAATGAATTTTAGAAAGCTCTAGAGTGTCCGCGTCTAACAAATATATTCATAGAGTTTTCAATAAGGAAAAAGTCCATTTTAAACCCTGAATTCATAGAGGTTCGACAGTTTAAACCCTAAAGTCGAAATACCGGTCGTTCACACCCTAAACTATCGAATCCCGGTCTAAATCGAACCCTAGACCTGTTTGGCACATCAGGAACAAGCATAATCCCGGTCAAGAATTTACAATGTCTCACTGACTAGACGGCCCGTGTGTCATATTCATCTCTATCTCTATCCATATCATCCTAATCTGTGAAAAAAAAGGAGGCCTTGTCGAACACGAGGGAAACCGCGATGGGGATGGGTAGGGGCGCCGGGCTGCTGCTGCTTTCCTTCTTTCTCTGGTTTGAGGAGGCCGGGACGGGGAGAGGGGGACAGAGACGGACAGGGAGGTGCATGAGCTGGCTTGTTTGACCACCATCGCCGACGGCCGAGCGACGACCACCCCGTCACAAGTGCCCTGCCGCTACGGAGCCGCGCCGCGAGGTCCTAGTTTCCCGTGCAGACTGTGTCCACCACGACGCGCTTCTCGTCGATGCGTTCATGGCTCCGGCAGCTGGCTCGCCAGTGGAAAATACTGCCCCGCCTTGCCGCTATGCACAAGAAAAACTGCTTCCGCTCGAGTAGGCAGGGACCATGGCGTCCAACACCACCGCGCTATTTGAGTGCAGATGTTCCCAGCTTAACCTCACAAACAATTTTGTGACATTGCATGGGTAGTAAGCTAGCACGAAAATTTCGGCAGGCCGGATGCAGAAATTTGATGCGCCCACTTCTGAAATCCACGTACTATTAGTATTCAAGATGAGTGTGGAGAGCCAGACGAGATTAAAAAACGGACCGGGTTTCAGCGGAGAACATCCAGATGAGTAGGAAAATATCAAATAGAGAGAGAGGATAAAGGTAGAAGATAGATATGACATGTGGGCCAACGCAATCAGTGAGAGTAACAATTTAGAATTTTATTTTTCTATACTAAAAATAGATCTGGGGTTCGATTTAGACCGGGATTCAATAGTTCGGGGTGTGAACGACCGGGATTTCGATTTCAGGGTTCAAATTGCCGAACCTCGATGAATTCAAGGTTTAGAATGGACTTTTTCCTTTCAATAATGCAATAGCAGGCCAAGCATCTTGACACAATATAATTCCAAATAAAGATGTTACAAGAAAATATACTCCTTCCGTTCAAAAATAAATGATTTGGATGTGTCTAGATGTGTTTTACTCTAAGATACATGTTAATCTAGATAAACCCGAGACAGTTATTTTCAGACGAAGGTAGTAGTGGAAACTAGTTAGTAGTAAGCTTTGAACCCATACCTAACTAATTTCACACATGTTGACTAACCAATCGAACAATTACATGGTCCTCTAAAAAATGCTAAGGAACCATCTGTTAAATCCATAACAATTACCATCAAATAAACACATGTTCATAGAATCATGAGCAACGGGTGTCCATGACCTGTGACCGAACAACAATTTCACAAGTTGCATTATTTATTACATCACAAACATAGTACTTGTACTGATCCAACAGGATCACGCAGATGTCGTCCTTGTATGGAGTACGCCGGCCGGTCGGCGCAGATACAAGGGACCTCGCGAGCGGTGGATCGGAGTAGATCGCGATGAGGTTCAGCCGTAGCAGCGGATGGGGTCGGAGCAGCGCTTCTTGGCGGACTGGCCGCCCTTCTCGAGGTACTGCTGGTGGTAGTCCTCTGCTGGGTAGAACCTCCTCGCCGGCAGCAGCTCGGTCACGATTTCTTCCTTCCACTCTCGCTGCTTCTGCGCCAGCGACTCCCGTGCCTGCGTCTCCTGCTCCGCCGTGTAATAGTAGATGCCCGACCTGTACTGAGTCCCGACGTCGTTGCCCTGAAGTTAAGTACACAGCAGGGCGGCGGCAAGGGGTCAATCGGAGACAGAAGCGCAACTAGTTTATGAGAGGCGTGGCCATCTAAAGACAACATGTCTTCTTTTGGAGCCAATATTGATGTCGTGATCGCCTAGCCGACACTGTCTACAAATGGTGAAACCTAATGCATGCTCAGCGAATCACAATTATTAATCCATTAATTCTCGCCGGAAATTTTAGTACGGAGTAGTACTACTCCATATTCACAAGCAGGCAATACAATGATCTAGAGTATTCTCTATAATCTGTCAAATGATTTTTTCCTCCTTTTATAGAGTGAAATTCACTATACTAATTACTTTATATATGTAGCTCAAAAAATACACTAACTATTAAAACCAATTTATTTTTCCAAAATGGAGACTGAGCACCGGACTGAATCGATAGATGCATACGACCCTTTATTAAATTAATTGAGTCTAGAGTTTATAAAAAATTACATCTAAACCATTTTATTCCTAAATACAGAAACGGGCAGATAACTACTGGGCACGATTGGCAACAAAAAAAACTAGTGGTGTCCAACTTGCTCAGGACAAGTCAGCCCCCAAGACCCGTTCCAGGTTCATTGAACCTTGCGACACCGGCCGGCAGGCCGGCAACAAGATCGGCGCGGCCGTCGCTCCGGAATTCCCCCGACGAGGATCAGGACGTACCTGTCTGTTGAGCGTGGTGGGGTTGTGCTTGGCCCAGAAGACGTCGAGGAGCACGGCGTAGGGGATCTCCTTGGGGTCGTAGTGCACGCGCACCACCTCCGAGTGGCCGGTGCCGCCGCCGCAGACGTCGCGGTACGTCGGCGCGTCGAGGTGCCCCTGCGAGTAGCCCACCTCCGTGCGCGCCACGCCGGGGAGCCGCTGGTACGCTAGCTCCACGCTCCAGAAGCAGCCCGCCCCGAACTGCGCCAGCTCCAGGCCCTCGCCGGCAGGGGCGTCGGTGTCCGGTCCCGCCGCGGGATTCGACATGGCGGCGAGGCTGCTCGGTGGATCGAACTCTTGTTGGTGGTGGTGGTATTTGGTCTCAGAGATTGACTCGTGCGGTGCTCGATCGAGTCTTGAACTCCAGATTCTGTAAGCCTGGTCAATTTATGTTTCCTTTGTTGTTTTCCCGGGACTATCAGGGGGAGGTGAGGTGTGGCCACTTGCTCCACACAAACTGATGAATGGTGCCAATCCGTGGTTAAATGCACTCCACGATATGCACGGTATCGGCATACAGTATTTGTTATTATTCGATCCACTATTATTTGACTTCAAATTTCCAGTTAATTCTTTTTTTAAATAGATTTTCTGTCAATTCTTACTGCCCATTTTCTCAAACTACTGCACATATAGTTCTTTTAGACAAGTCCCCTACCAACTTTTTTAACTAATCGGTAGTATATTACTTTCTCCATTTAAATGAATATGTTGCCCGAGTACGCGTATAAAAAATTCCTTTAATCAAGATTTAGTCCAAATATATAAGAACGCTTTGACAAAAAAATGATATGAGAAAGTGTTTTTCAATACGAATTCCGCGATAGTAATTTTTACTCCCTCCGATCCATATTACTTGTCGTGGAAATAGATGTATCTAGACATGTTTTAGTACTAGATACATCCATTTCAGCGACACGTAATATGAATCGGAGGGAGTACATAAGATAACGATATATTGTTGGTCAAAGTTTTGCTTGCAAAGTGTGTGTGTCTGATTCATAGAAAGGAGAGAATAATAAGTAAATTTTGTGGTACAAGATCATAACACAAACACACATTTTGGCACATGAATTTAGTCATATCAAAAATATATGTTATGTAAATAGATTCTCACAGAGTAACTGTAGGTCATAGACTTATACCGATAAAACTAGCATGTGGGGTATTTTCAAAACAAATGAAGCATGTTGTCTTTCTATGCCTTGCCATCCACGAGAGATGTCACCCATTGGTTACCATCACTAGACGACCCGTTGCGCCGCTAGCGCAGGTGGTTGAAGCGAAGATGTATTGGTGCCATCAATTTGAGGTTTCTAAACATAATTGATGTTTGTTGATCATTATTTAGTGGAATGTGGTTAGAAGCAAGTATTCATGCATGTTCTTTGTGTCGGTACTTGGCGACACTAGGATGGGTTAAAGCAAGATGCTAACTGCTGCCTTCGTTAGAGTAAAAGGATTAGTTGCCTAGTCAGAAACTCGTGTGTTAGTCCTCAAAGGCGTATAGGGTGGTAAACAACGTGACATAGTAGCAAATTATTCATCGTCCATGGTGGTAGAAGACCTACTACTCCGTGATGACAGGCTTGGTTGAGCAGAATAATACTATTATAGATCAATAGATGCTTTGGTAGTTCAACAAGTACTTTAAAGGAGGCTATTAGTGTTATTGAAGGGAATATGCCCTGAGAGGCAATAATAAAGTGTTTATTATATGTATTCCAAGTATATGGTAGATGTTTATTTTGCATGCTATAATTGTATTAATACGGAAACATTTATACATGTGTGTTTAATAAACAAACAAAAAGTTCCTAGTTATGCCTCTCTCATAAACTAGCTCGTTGATTAACAAGATGATCAAGGTTTCCTGATCATGGACATTGGATGTTGATAATAACGGGATCACAACATCAGTGTAATGGTGTGATGAACATTCATCCGAAGTATAACATTACGATCAAAGTCATTGAGTTTATATTGCTATAACAACTTACGAAGTGATCCTAATCCTTAGACCATGAGATCATGTCAATCACTAACACCGGAAGAGTTTCTTGATAACATCAAACGTCACACCGTAACAGGATGATTATAAAGACGGATTCAGTACTAATAAAGTGTTATGTTGAGGCTCATGGATCGAGAGTGGAATTTGTTCATCTCGATGATGGATAGATATACTCCGGGCCCTCTCGGTGATATCACATTGATTAGCTTGCAAGCAAGTGATTTGATCACTAGAATGTTATATCACGGGAACAAGAAAAGAGTGCATGTCAGTAACGAGATCAAACTAGGTATGGAGATACCGATGATCGAATCTCGGACATGTAATATATCGTGAAACAAAGGGATTAAGATACTAGCGTAAAAGGTTCCGACGATCACAAGAAAGTCATCGTTGAATGTGTGGGAGTCAGTATGGGTCTCCAGATCCCGCTTCTGATTATTGATCCGAGAGGGGTCTCGATCATGTCCGCATTATTCACGAACCGTAGGGTGACACACTTAAGATACACCGACATCCAATTGGAGCAAAAGTTTCATGCCGAAAGAATGAAAAAGCGTAGGAATTTATTTCACTAGATACCGAAACAGGTTTTCGGGTGAAATTGCATAAAGTGGTTATGCATGTGAAATAGAATTCTAGCAAGGGGTTATTTGTGAATGTTTGTCAATAAATTAATTGACAAAATTCTGAATAAAATAAAAGAGTTTTATTTAATGAGAGTTTGCATTAAATTTGGTGGAAATTTAATGGCATGTTTGAGTGGGATTTTGAGTGGAGGGAATTTAAAGGAATTTTGTGAGTGGAGTGTCCACCCACATGAAGAGGGAGGGCAAGGGGGCAGCCCCCATGCGCCGGCCAACCCGTTGGGGTCCCCCCTCCTCCTATAAAAGGCACCCCTCTCCTCACTTCTCACTCACACCTCCTCGTGAAGGATCTCTCTCCCCCTCTAGAATTTATCCCCCATGGTCTCGGACTAGCGAGATACATGTTCCCGGTGGCTATTCGGCAAGAAAGAGTTGTGCTTCCGCTGCATCGCTGGAGCGAGGAGGCGGAGGTTGCTCGGTGCCTCGAACGTGTGTGCGAGCACGGATGCGCTGCTGATTTGCGGTGCTAGGACTTCCTCTCGATCTTGAGATCGGCAAGAGATCGTCTACATCAACCACGAGTTGAACTCGTTAAGCTTTGTCGGTCTTCAAGGGTATGTTCTCTACGGATATACATCGCCCGTTGTTTGTATCTAATAGATAGATCATGGTACATAGTTCACATCGTAGGAATTTTTTTTCTATGCTGCGAACCCTACAGTGGTATTAGAGCCAGATCTATGCGTAGATGCTTTACACGGGTAGTACACATATGAGTATGTGGGCGATGATGATCATGTTGTTGCTCCTTAGTTGTAATTTTGGATATTGGTGGCATAGTGGGATGAAGCGGTCCGGACAAACTTTACATGTCCTCGCACATGAGACCTGTTCCACGCTTGACATGCAACTAGTTTGCATAAGTGGCTAGCGGGTGTCTGTCTCTCCTACTATAGTCAATATCTATTTTGCAACGAGTTGTCAACAATTTGGTTATCCTCGTTGTGGTTCATGTTCGTAGGTAAGAACGGTTCTATCTCGAAAGCCCTAAGCCACGTAAAACTTGCAATGAATAAATTAGAGGCATCTAGTTTAGATTGTTGCTGGACTAGTGTTATGATATGGTGATGTTGTAAGTAGAAGTATGAGATGATACTCTTACAACATACATAACGTGTAATCTCCATAGACCTTGGACTTACACATATACGTATGATAGTGATCATACCACGATGCACATGATAGAGATCATCTGCGGGAACCATATCATTTCACTAATAAACATGTGATGTTTGTTAGCATCTTATATTGCTTGTTTAGCTCTTTGTTAGAATAATAAGATGATCCCTCATTTAAATATCAAGATAAGAATGTGTTCTTCCTTTAGTATGCACCGATTATGTTTTCGTCGCTCCAAGACATCACGTGATGATCGGGTGTTCTTGGATCCACGACCATATTTCGGGTGTAAAACAGTTACACACGCGAATACTAAGGTTCTAACTTGGCGAGCCTAGCATGTACAGACATGGCCTCGAAACACGGACCGAAAGGTTAAGCATGAGTCATATAGTAGATATGATGCCCATTTGATGCTCGCCTTTGAACCTATTACCGACTCACGTGATGATCGGACTTGGTATAGTGGATTTGGTTCATGTAATCACCAAAAAGGCACGAGGGATGTCGTTTTTGAGTGGGAGTTCATTCGTAATATGGATTAGTTGAACTCAATCTATCATACACTTAGTCTAAACTTTACAAATTCTATTGTAGATGGCACCACCTGCTTTTAATTTCAATGTGTTCATGGAGAAAGAGAAACTTGCAACGAATGTTAGCAACTTTACCGAATGGGCCATAAATTTGAGGATTATCCTCTCTGCTGCACAAAAGCAATACGTGCTAGAAGCGCCACTAGGCCCCCCACCTTTTGAGGATGTCCCTGACGAGGATAAGAATGTCTATCAGACTCGTCAGGAGGACCACAACTTAGTTCATTGCGGCATATTGTATGGGCTAGAGCCGGAACTTCGAAAGCGTTTCGAAAATGGCAATGCTTTTGATACAATGGGTGAGTTGAAAATGATTTTCGACACACATGCTGCTGTAGAGAGCTAGAACGCTTCAGAAAAGTTCTTTAGCTGCATGATGGAAGAGCACAACTCCGTTAGTGAGCATGTACTCAAGATGTCGGGTTGCGCCGATAAGCTTGTGTCCTTGGGAATAACGATTCCCATTGACTTAGGCATCCATCGTGTTCTGAAGTCTCTGCCACCTAGCTATAAGAGCTTTGTGATGAACTATAATATGCAAGGCATGAAGAAGTCTCTCCCCGAGCTTCTGTCAATGCTTAAAACTGCAGAAGTGGAGATCAAAAAGGAACATCAAGTGTTGATGATCAATAAGAACACCGGTTTCAAGAAAGACAAGAAGGGAAAATGGAAGGGAAGTAAGGGCGGCAAGCCGGTTGCCGTGCCTGAAAAGAAACCCCGAGTTGGACCTAAGTCTGATACCGAGTGCTACTATTGTAAGGGGACTGGCCACTGGAAGCGCAACTGCCCCAAGTATTTGGCAGACAAGAAGGCCGGCAAGGCAAACAAAGGTATATATAATATACATGTTATTGATGTGTACTTGACTAGTGCTCGCAGTAGCACCTGCGTATTTGATACCGGTTCAGTTGCTAATATTTGTAACTCGAATCAGTGGCTGTGGAACAAGCGACCGCTAGCAAGGGGTGAGGTCAAGATGCGCGTCGGCAATGGATCAAGCGTTGATGTGATCGCCGTCGGAACGCTGCCTCTCCATGTGCCGTTGGGATTAGTTATAAACTTGAATAATTGTTATCTGGTGCCTGCACTGAGCATGAACATTGTATCTGGATCGTGTTTGATGCGAAGTGGTTATTCATTTAAATCTGAGAACAATGGTTGTTCTATTTATATGAATGAAATTTTTTATGGTCATGCACCGATGATGAATGGTTTATTTCTATTAGATCTCGATGACAGTGTTACACATATTCATAATGTTGATGCTAAAAGGATTAAACTTAATGATGATATATCCGCATATATGTGGCACTGCCGTCTAGGTCATATTGGCGTTAAACGCATGAAGAAGCTCCATTCAGATGGACTTTTGGAATCACTTGATTTTGAATCATTTGATACATGTGAGCCATGCCTTATGGGCAAGATGACTAGAACGTCGTTTTCCGGTTCAATGGAACAGGCGACAAATTTATTGGAAATCATACATTCTGATGTATGTGGTCCAATGAGTGTGTCAGCGCGAGGTGGATATCGTTATTTTGTTACTTTCACGGATGATTTGAGTAGATACGGTTATATCTACTTGATGAAACACAAGTCTGAAACCTTTGAAAAGTTCAAGGAATTTTAGAATGAAGTGGAAAATCATCATAATAGAAATATCAAATTTCTATGGTCCGACCGTGGAGGTGAGTATCTAAGTTATGAGTTTAGCACTCACATGAAAGAGTGTGGAATTGTTTCACAACTCACACCTGCCGGAACACCACAGCGAAATGGTGTGTCGGAACATCGTAATCGTACTTTATTAGATATGGTTCGATCTATGATGTCTCTGACGGACTTGCCGTTGTCATTTTGGGGTTATGCACTAGGAACTGCTACATTCACTTTAAATCAGGCACCATCTAAATCCGTTGAAAAGACACCGTATGAATTGTGGTTTGGAAACAAACCTAAGCTGTCATTTCTTAAAGTTTGGGGATGCGATGTTTATGTCAAGAAACTTCAACCGGATAAACTCGAACCCAAAGCGAAAAAATGCGTCTTCAATGGATACCCTAAGGAAACTATTGGGTATTCCTTCTATCACAGATCTGAGGGCAAGGTTTTTGTTGCCAAGAATGGATCCTTTCTAGAGAAAGAGTTTCTCGCGAAAGGTGTGAGTAGTCGGAAGGTAGAACTCGAAGAGGTTATTGAACCTTCTCTTCAAAGTATGGCGAGTAGCGCAGCGCCGGAAGTTGTTCCGGAGTTGGATTCACCTGTTGAAGAAGGAACTAATGATAATGATCATGGAACTCCGAAAGAGAGTACCACCGAACCTCGCAGGTCTAGCAGGTCGCGTGCAGCTCCCGAGCTGTACGGAAATCCTGTCATGAATTTCATGGTTGATGAAAATGATGACCCTGCGACGTATGAAGAAGTGATGATGAGCCCGGATTCCAACAAATGGTTAGAAGCCATGAAATCCGAGATGGAATCCATGTATGAAAATCAAGTTTGGAACTTGGTGGAATTACTTCACGACCGAAAGGCCGTGGAGAACAAATGGATTTTCAAAAGGAAGACTGATGCTGATGGTAATGTGACCGTCTATAAAGCTCAACTTGTCGCAAAGGTGTTTCGACAAATTCAAGGAGTTGACTACGATGAGACATTCTCTCCCGTAGCGATGCTAAAGTCAGTTAGGATTATGTTAGCAATTGCTGCATATTTCGATTATGAGATATGGCATATGGATGTCAAAACCGCGTTTATCAATGGTAATATTGAAGAAGAGTTGTATATGATACAACCAAAGGGTTTTGTCGATCCTAAGGATGCTAACAAGGTGTGCAAGCTTCAGCTATCCATCTATGGATTGAAGCAAGCATCACGAAGTTGGAATCTCCGCTTTGATGAGGTGATCAAAGAGTTTGGATTTGTCCAAACTGATGGAGAAGCTTGTATTTACAAGAAAGTGAGTGGGAGCAATGTGGCATTTCTGATATTATATGTGAATGACATATTATTGATCGGAAATGATATAGATCTTTTAAACAGTGTTAAAAGTTATCTAAACAGCACATTTTCAATGAAGGACCTAGGTGAAGCATCATACATATTAGGCATAAAGATCTATAGAGATAGATCTAGACGCCTAATAGGGCTATCGCAAAGTACATACCTTGATAAGATTTTAAAGAAGTTTAAAATGGACGGAAGTAAGAAGGGGTTCTTACCTATGTTGCAAGGCAAGACATTGAGTAAGACTCAAGGTCCGGCTTCGGCGGAAGAAAGAGAGATAATGGACAAGGTCCCCTATGCTTCAGCCATAGGCTCTATAATGTACGCCATGCTATGTACAAGACCGGATGTGGCACATGCTATTAGTTTGACTAGTAGGTACCAATCGGATCCAGGTTCGGAACACTGGATAGCGGTCAAGAATATCCTTAAGTACTTACGAAGAACTAAGGATATGTTTCTTGTATACGGAGGGGAAGAAGAGCTCGTCGCTAAGTGTTATGTTGACGCTAGCTTTGACACCGATCCGGATGACTCTAAGTCTCAATCCGGATACGTATTTCTCATGAATGGCGGTGCGGTTAGTTGGAGGAGCTCCAAACAACCTGTGGTGGCGGGATCAACAACGGAGGCCGAATATGTTGCTGCTTCAGAAGCGGCTCAGGAAGCAGTTTGGATGAAGGAGTTCATATCCGAACTAGGAGTGGTTGCAAACGCGTTGGACCCAATGGTGATCTATTGTGACAACAATGGTGCCATTGCTAATGCCAAAGAGCCAAGGTCTCACAAGCATTCCAAGCATATTAAGCGCCGGTTTCACTCCATCCGAGAGCATGTCAAGTATGGAGATATAAAGATTTGTAAAGTACATACGGATCTCAATGTAGCAGATCCGTTGACTAAAACTCTCCCTAGAGAAAAACATGATCAACACCAGAACTCAATGGGTGTTAGATTTATCACTATGTAACTAGATTATTGTATCTAGTGCAAGTGGGAGACTGAAGGGAATATGCCCTGAGAGGCAATAATAAAGTGTTTATTATGTGTATTCCAAGTATATGATAGATTTTTATTTTGCATGCTATAATTGTATTAATACAGAAACATTTATACATGTGTGTTTAATAAACAAACAGAAAGTTCCTAGTTATGCCTCTCTCATAAACTAGCTCGTTGATTAACAAGATGATCAAGGTTTCCTGATCATGGACATTGGATGTTGTTAATAACGGGATCACAACATTAGTGTAATGGTGTGATGAACATTCATCCGAAGTATAGCATTACGATCAAATTCATTGAGTTTATATTGCTATAACAACTTACGAAGTGATCCTAATCCTTAGACCATGAGATCATGTCAATCACTAACACCGGAAGAGTTTCTTGATAACATCAAACGTCACACCGTAACAGGATGATTATAAAGACGGATTCAGTACTAATAAAGTGTTATGTTGAGGCTCATGGATCGAGAGTGGAATTTGTTCATCTCGATGATGGATAGATATACTCCGGGCCCTCTCGGTGATATCACATTGATTAGCTTGCAAGCAAGTGATTTGATCACTAGAATGTTATATCACGGGAACAAGAAAAGAGTGCATGTCAGTAACGAGATCAAACTAGGTATGGAGATACCGATGATCGAATCTCGGACATGTAATATATCGTGAAACAAAGGGATTAAGATACTAGCGTAAAAGGTTCCGACGATCACAAGAAAGTCATCGTTGAATGTGTGGGAGTCAGTATGGGTCTCCAGATCCCGCTTCTGATTATTGATCCGAGAGGGGTCTCGATCATGTCCGCATTATTCACGAACCGTAGGGTGACACACTTAAGATACACCGACATCCAATTGGAGCAAAAGTTTCATGCCGAAAGAATGAAAAAGCGTAGGAATTTATTTCACTAGATACCGAAACAGGTTTTCGGGTGAAATTGCATAAAGTGGTTATGCATGTGAAATAGAATTCTAGCAAGGGGTTATTTGTGAATGTTTGTCAATAAATTAATTGACAAAATTCTGAATAAAATAAAAGAGTTTTATTTAATGAGAGTTTGCATTAAATTTGGTGGAAATTTAATGGCATGTTTGAGTGGGATTTTGAGTGGAGGGAATTTAAAGGAATTTTGTGAGTGGAGTGTCCACCCACATGAAGAGGGAGGGCAAGGGGGCAGCCCCCATGCGCCGGCCAACCCGTTGGGGTCCCCCCTCCTCCTATAAAAGGCACCCCTCTCCTCACTTCTCACTCACACCTCCTCGTGAAGGATCTCTCTCCCCCTCTAGAATTTATCCCCCATGGTCTCGGACTAGCGAGATACATGTTCCCGGTGGCTATTCGGCAAGAAAGAGTTGTGCTTCCGCTGCATCGCTGGAGCGAGGAGGTGGAGGTTGCTCGGTGCCTCAAACGTGTGTGCGAGCACGGATGCGCTGCTGATTTGCGGTGCTAGGACTTCCTCTCGATCTTGAGATCGGCAAGAGATCGTCTACATCAACCACGAGTTGAACTCGTTAAGCTTTGTCGGTCTTCAAGGGTATGTTCGCTACGGATATACATCCGCCCGTTGTTTGTATCTAATAGATAGATCTTGGTACATAGTTCACATCGTAGGAAAAATTTTGTTTTCTATGCTGCGAACCCTACAGTTATGTGAACCATCCATAGTTGTATCTTGTTTTTTATGAGGGTGTTATGGTTATAAGTTTGCAATACGAACCTTATTGCGTGCAGTGCACCCTATATTTTAGTCAATCTTGTAATTACCCTTGTTTTTTATTAGTATGTATTTATGTATGTTTGATCATTTCTTGGAACCTGGAGACAACACCATGTGTTAATTTGAGATGACATAGTTGCTTGAACACCACCTTGTTTTCGAACAAGAAGAACTATTCAAGATGGAGCGAAAGCTTGTATGTTGTAACAACCCGAAAAATAAGTCCTAAGAAGGGTAGATGTTAGAGTTATGCACGTCTAAAAATGTGGGTAAGTTTCAAGTTTTTAATTTTGAAGTTACAAGGAGATTGAAAATGAACTCTAGTGTTGAGTTTGACTTAGGTCAACACTAGGATTTAAATTCAAATTTAATATGATCTTTGTGTATTTCAAATTTTGGGATTTAATTTGACTTCAACATAAATAAGTGAGTCCAAGACTCATAATACACAATACGCAAGATATAATACATCTAATATAAACCTTTGAATTCAAAATTGCGGTTTGAATTATTCAAACTTGAGTTCAAATTCAAAGATTCACAATTAACTAAGTAAAATTCAGAACAACACAATGAAAATATCACAATGTTTAGAATTGAATTTCCATTGATATATAAAACTGGATACAAGATTCTTTACAAGATTCACAAATGAAATATATATTTGGGTCTGGTCCTAATACAACTACAGGAAAGGAAAATAAAACCTATCTAGTCTTGTTCTTTCCATCTTGACTTTTGACATGCAAAAAAAAACACAAAGACAACCATTGGTTAAGGTTAAAATTTTGGATCCACCCTAAGGTGAATCCACTTAATGTAGAATCCAAAGGACATGATCTAGGATTAGTCCTGAATAATCTTGAAGTTGAGGTTTTTCGCAAAAAGAACATCCATAGCAACAAAAAGATAGTGGACAGTGAACAATACCAAGGAAAACAACAACAGATGATATTGTTGTTCATTTAGGAATGACCATCAATAAGAATTTAGGCAATTTGATCACAGAAACTAGCACTAGACCATAAGACTAACTTAGGAAACCAAACAAGAAAATGTAACAAGGAAGAAATCACCTCAACCATGGATTCTTTTAAAGAACCAAATGGTATAATCAAGTAAAATCTAATAGTTCATTAGATCATGCTAAAGTAAGACACAAGCAAGTGGAAATTGTCCAGTATTAAGAATTAAGCAACCAGACAAGTTCATAGAATTAACTTGAAAGAAATTATATTTTTCAATATCCAAAATGACTAATGAATTTACCAAACTAACCCTAAAATGACATGCCTAATTAGGCATATGATCAAACAACTACAAGACCATTATAAACTATAAATGCACACTAGAAACAAACATAGAGAGGCGGTATGAGCAACATACTTACCATTGCATGCATTTGAGGTGTCATAACCATAGTAGACCTAGAACACTATACATAGGGACCGAAAACAGCATCCCCACAAACCTTTGAGCAAAGCTTATAAGAAACACACTCAAGTTAGAGGCTGCGTGAGAGGTAACAAACACAAATTCCACACTCACTGAGTGTGTGTGTGTATGAGAGAGAGAGAGAGAGAGAGAGAGAGAGAGAGAGAGAGAGAAGGGGGATATGAGATAAGAGAAGGAGCAAGAACAGGAGATGTAGGACAAGGAACTCCATCAAATCTTCATCAAGAAAATTTTAGAATATTCATAGGTTGTTAGCTGGAAACCCTACAATAGATGATAGGGATAGTAGTGCCACTAGCACTGGTACTAGACAAGGGCTAGCTAGCTATGCCTCTTCCAAGAGGATGAAAAAACCATGCCAAGCTCATGGATATGAGAACTAGGATCACTAAACTAGATTAATAAATCACATGAACAAGATACAAAATAGAACCATACCATTATTTCCTAGCCCTACCTTCCTAGGGAACATTATAACGATGGTCTAAGGAAGAGAAGTTAGGCAGCAATAGGTAGAGCTCATGCTTAAGTCATGAGTACTGCATAAAGCAATCAATTATCATATTTTATAAGTCCAAGCAATCAATTAATTTTTTTTTCAAAATTTTAGTATGGGTTTTATTTATTTTCTAGGGTTTTCTGCCTATTTATCAAATTACCAAATTACCCCTAAGGGTCGGGCCCACTGGGTAAAAACCAACCCCACGAGCTGGTCTGGTCAAACCAGACAACCTCCCACTCACACTCACTCGCTCGCCTTTCACGTGATGGCGATGGTGACTGCAACATCGCCGCCTTGCTCTGGCCTCCTCCGTCGTCGTGCTTTCACCCAAAATACTCGCCTCTCTTCGCTCTACCTTTCTACCGCACCGATTTATCTCTCTTGCTCTCTCCTAGCGGTGTGCAACCCTAACCCTAACTAGGGTTTCGAAGATGCGTCTCCCCCTTAACTCCGACACAACTCATGCGTTCCCCCACTATCGAGACGGTGTAGGATCTTACCCTTGTCGCCATTGGGAGACTTGTCAATGCCTTCGGTTCTAGATGATGTGCGTTTGGGGGATGTCAGGGGCGTTCGCCCTGTTCATAGACACCCCCTACATCGAGGGTATAGGCTTAACGAGTTGTCGCTTGTTTGGGTGGGTTTCAGTTTGATCTTTGTAATCCCTATTATAAGGTTTTTGAGAATAATCTAATAAAACATGTGTGTATCTCTTGGATGCAGAGGCCAGGGCGATCTTCCCTCATTTCGAAAAAAAGGAGTTCCAAATGTATGTTTCCTTTGCAGTTAGACAATTGACGAGGTTTAATCTCGTCAATGCCCATTGTTATGGACTTAGGTTTTGGAGAAGATGGGGATGCTGGAGATCGCGGAACGGTTAGCAAACAAGCAACGCAGGGACACGAGGTTTACCCAGGTTCAGGCCCCCGAAGGGAAAACCCTACTCCTGCTTGTCTGCTCTGATTATGGCAGAACCAAAGGTTACAGGGGTGCGCAGATGCAATCTGGCGTGAAGGTGTGTATGCAGTGGTATGCGAGAGATTGTAAGAGAGCCTCCTCGTCGTGCCCTCCTGGCCTTTATATAGAGGCAGGCAGGTCCCAGGCACAGATCGAGTCGGTTAGAGGTTTTAGGGTTTGCTCCTTTGAATTTTCTATCTACTCTAGTCTTGCTCACCAAGGATCCGAAGGCGTCATGGGCCCTGGCCACCCGAAAGTCTTCATGGGCCGGCGTATATGTGTCATGGGCCTTCCTTGGGCTGGACTAGGTATGCTAAGGTCGTGTACCCGTAGGGTATAACCATGTCAGTAGCCCCCGAGTGTTCAGTCGAATCGTAGATTTGGCTGAGGACTCCTCATTCTTTCGGGTGCGGCTATCTCTGTTTGCTAGATAATGATTTGAGTGTGTATGGATTATTGATGTGTGTGCCTGACTCTCCCGATGGATAAGGGTCAGTTAACTGTCTTAGGACAAAACAACATGATCTTCTTCAGATTCGAGTCCCTCGACTCGAATCCGGAATAGATGCTGGCATAATTCGACTCAGGCCGCGGAGGACTTACAGAAGTGGAATTCCAGTAAATTTAAATGATGTACCCAACGCGTCCGTCGGGATTTTCATCACGCCTGCTGGCACGGGTTTTCACTAGCAGAGCACAGTCGTGTGCGTTGCCAGGCCATCGGATGATATCTGTAGGTCTTATCTTTGTGTCGCGGACATAGCATCCGAATTTTATCGCCACGGAGGCGTTTCGAGTGGCCAAGGAGGATGCTTCTCACTTAGCGTTAATCGAGGCAGAGTTGCTGAAAAGTTTTTGCATTCTGATCCGAAGGATCGCAGTCAAAGAATTCATAGGGTGCGCGACCAGCGCTCCCTATGGGAGTAGCCCCCGAGTCCATGGTGGAGCATCGTAGACTCGAGCAGAGACTTTAACTCAGCCGTTGTATGACTCCAGGTCCGTCAGACACAAATTTTTCGGATGCTTGAATCCATTCTCCCTATGGGAGTAGCCCCCGAGTCCATAGTGGAGTCGCAGACTCGACGTAGGACTCGAAGAATAGCTTTGCAGTGTGATATTTTGATTATACTTCGGGTGCGCGGCCAGCGCTCCTGATAGGAGTAGCCCCCGAGTAATTAATCGAATCGTAGATTTGAGTGAGTACTCTTAGCTGTATAGCCAAAGAATTGTAACCGTTGCTAGTATAGCTTTTGATGACGTCAGTGCTGACGATCGGTGACCGCACGCGTCTGCGGCACCAGAGGTGACTTGACTGGACGAACATGGGTCCCACCTTCTGACTTTGAGTTGACCGGTCACGTGCAACGTGGAGATAATTACGACGTCGCCTCAATTTCCGTGCATAGTGGATGGCGTGTTAGCGACGGTTCGCTGCTGTGCTGACACATGGATGGCCAGATCTTGATGCTGGCTCTAGGTCTTCCCGATGGACGGTCGTCGTGCATCATCCTCGTCCTTATAATCATTGGGGAAAAGGTGAATTTGTTTTCACCGCAGCCATTCTTGTTTCACTGCTCCCATCTTCTCTGAGTGTTCTTGCTGTGCGCTGGAATTTCCTCGATCTTTTTCTTCCTTGATTCTGCGTGCTCAACGCCGTCACCACCGCGCTGCAATGGGGAAGCCGAAGAAGTCCTCCCCTGCAGTTGGTACCAGCGCCGCCGCTGGTGGCAAGAAAGGTTCCGCCGCTACCCGTGTCACTGATGGTGGCTGGCGGCGATCGGAGACGCGTGAGAGTGATCTCCGCAAGCTCCATGAGCGGGGATTGATATCTCAGGATAGAGAATACGTCAAACTTCCCGGCAACGAGGTAATCCCCCGTCCTCCCGCTGGGTTTCGGGTTATGTTCCTCGCCTTTGTCCTTCGGGGCTTTTCCTTCCCAGTCCACAATTTCCTTCGTGGATTGCTTTTTCTTTACGGCATCCAACTGCATCATCTTTCTCCCAACTCTCTTCTTCATATCGCTTGTTTCGTTACTTTCTGCGAGTGCTGGCTCGGTATCGAGCCACACTTTGGCCTCTTCCTAAAACTCTATTCCGTGAAGAGGCAATCTGGTTCTGATGGTGTTTATCCCAATGGGGGTTGCATCATTTCCCTTCGATCCAATCTTCTTTTCTTCTCCTTTTCTATGTCCGAATCTGTCCAGTACTGGCTAGGCAAGATTTTGGTCTTGCTCCTTTCGACCCCTACCAAAAGATCGAGCCGAAGAGGTCCTAGAAGAACCAGATCTTGGATGGCGAGGTGGCGGAGATAGAGGGGCTCTATCATCGGGTGGAGGATCTCTAGCTGATTCCGGATAAGGAGGTGAACGGTGTGGATATCATCCGCACTTTTCTCAAACGTCGGGTGCAGCCGCTCCAGGCTAGGGCACACCCGATGTTCCTTTATTCTGGTCGCCGCGATCCAACTAGGGTTTCGGCTGAGGAGTTTTCCAAGGGGGATCTCGACGGGATCCTTCGTACTCTGCTGAAGTTCAAGGCTGGCGAGGATCTTCCAGGGAGGTCGCTGACCCCTCCATTCGCTGCTTCTCGTCCGGTTCCACAGGTGTAGATCTAGGGCGTGTGCATAGCACTTATTTCGACTGCGTTTTTCCTTATATTTACCTGTGTTCTTACAAATTTTCTTCTATTGCGTAGGAGTTCAAGGTGTCGGGCATGTCGTCGCCATTGCCCGAAGTGTTTCTGGATGCACCGGACAACGAGGTAGTGGACTCCATGTCCGAACTTCCGTCGGCGTGATCGCCGGTTGAGGAGGCCAACGAGTCGAGCGAGGATCACACTCGAAAATGGACGCGGAGATCTAGTGAATCATCGGATGCTTCGACTCCGCCTACCACTAGGAATCCGCTATGCCTTGAGCGTCACAGTGGGGGTTATGGGGGCTCTTCTTCTCCTCTTCCGGCCATTCCCGTGCGGGCTGTAGCGCCGCAGCCGCCGGCGAAGCGAAAGAAGGAAGAGAAGAAGGGCAGGAAGACCCCTCCTGTCTTCGACTTGAGCGATCTCGACTCGTAAGTTTCCTCAATTCCTTTTTTCCTGTCTTTTGTTTTCGCCTGATTATTCTTGGCTGACGTTTTCTTTTGCAGCCACTCTTCTGACAACTCCTCCAGCGATGGCGCTCGGAAGATGGTGGGGGAGTCTGTGACATCCCAAAAATACTAAACTTGGATCATCAAACTCTAATCATCAAAATGAGGGTTAACAAAAACTTTTCTAAAATAAAAATAGGAAAGCATGCATGGTGTATGCATTTCATTTGGAATTCTTTTGAATTGCCTTGTTTGTGTGTTCCTTTGCTTGTAAATGGATTCTTAGGTGAAATAAACATCATCTAAACAATTCCCAAACTTTTCTCAAAGACAAGTAAATCAGAACAAATAAAATAAGGGAATGGTCATTTTGACCAATTTAACTCCCATGCCTACTTTGGCTGTCCCAAACTTTTAGAACTTAACAGAAACTTTTCTGGATCTTTGCACCCCTTGATTGTACTCATAACAAAGTATCAAGGCCCACTTTGTGATCATCCAAAAACTTTCAAATGCATAGTTTAAATGACAGTTCAAAATTGAATCTTTATCATATGAGAAGACCCCACTTTTTCAAAAACCACTCAAACAAGCTCAACTTTCAAAACCCAAGGATCTACAGACTCACCAGCACCAACCTAGCACACCCACCAAAAATCTTTTCAAAATTCAAAACTTGAATTCTTGCGGCCATTTCATCAAACACCTTGCAGATACAAATCCTCAAAATCTTAAACACTATTGTGAGCAGTGATTGAAGCCTAACTTGTCCTCTCTCTAGCTCACAACCATCTCAGTAGATCATCTAGCAAGTTAAACCAAGCACTAGCCTCACTGTAAGCTGGGAAATGACATCAATGGTGAACAGCCGAAGCCCACCATGCCACCCCAGTGGAGACAGCAAGCTAGGAGAAGAAACAAGCCTAGCAAACATGTCTGGGAGGCAGCCCACCGTCCACTGCCACTCCCTATCCCAGCCGCGAGCGTTGCCAAACCCTGGACCACACGCACGGACCACGCCCAGCTCGCCAGCAACCATGCCGAGCATGCGCCAGAGCGCCACGCTCGACCGACGCCCACAGACCGCGCGCCGTCCTTGCCGCGTGCATACATGATCGCCACCAACCCAGGAGACCGCCAGACATCCCCTTTCGTCTCCCCATGCCGCACAGCCACCGCTCGCCGTCGAAGAGGCCGCCTCTGCCGCGCAGAGCATCGCACGTTCCAGACCAAACCGCACCGCCCCTACGCGCGCATTAAAGCCGTAGAGCATCGTCAGGAGACCACCAAGCGATCGCCACCGCCGGCCATGCCTCTAGCCGCCCGTAGCCGTGTCCCCACCGTTGTCTGCCCATCCCGTTCGGTCTCGTCGTCGCGACTATAAGTAGAGGCCACCCCCAGCCGAAATGAGCACACCATCTCACTCCCCTCTCCTCACTGATCGTGCCACCTCGTTCCCGGAGCAAGGCGAGCAGCACTTCACCGGAATTTCACCGGATCCCGCCGCCTCTGGAGAAGAAGGAACCGAGCGATTGGAGCCGCCCCAGGAGAAGCTGCCGGTACCAGGAGGTTCGCCGTTGTCGACTTTGTCGTTCGCCCGCCTCGCCGACCCTCGCCTGAACCCCGGTGAGCCCCCAACGACCCCCACTGGCCGCGCTAGGTTTCTGTCTCGCCGATGTTGCCCAACGTCGACGATGACCATCAGCCGTTGGATTAGAACCAGATCGAATGCACCACATCGCCCCATACCGCTTCGCACCCCTGCCTCACTGACGCGTGGGGACAGCGGCTTAACCAGCCAGCGTAAGCGCTGTGCTTAGCAGGCCGGCCCAGTATCACTTCCCGCGCAGCACAGTTATTTGAATTAAACCTTTTCCATTTTATTTCAAACACACTTCTGTACCCAGTTTCAAAAATCAACCCAGGTCGATTCAGTGAACCAAATGGAATGAAACCAATTTTGTTAGAAAGATATGGAAATGCTGAATCCAAGCCCGTTGGATTCAAGTCATTTGGATCTATAGATCATCCATGGTAAAAATAACAAGGCAGAAGCTTTTCTGCATTCAAACATTTTTCAAATTTAAACCATAATAGCTTTTGAGTTGATTCCAACTCTCAAAAATCAAATTTAACCATACCTTTCAGAATATATAAAAATATATAGGTTTACTTACACAAATAATGTTCAAGTATTAAAAGAATGCCACATAGGCATTTCTAGCCACTTTAATTAATTAAAATAAAAGAGAAAAACCTTATTAAATTGTGACACTACTTTAAATCACATTCCCATGTACTGAAATATGTGGTGATGACATGTGTCAACATGATCCCATGTTTGGTTTGGATAATATTAAATCTTAAGTAGTTTTTCAATGAGTAGAAATTACTTTTCTAAAAATAAAAGGAATTAAACCAAGCTTTAATCTTGTAATGTTAGTGATGATGCTAGATCATCTGTAGGACCCTTGTGTTTGATGAATGCAAGTAATTAAGTATTGTTTGGTGATTGTGTACCTCGTATTTATTCATAGACGCTAGTACCGACCAAGGATACGAGGAGGAATGAGGATACTACGAAGAAGAAGTCGAGGAGAACTTCAACCACTGCTCTGCACAAGGCAAACTATTAACCTTGCAATCTAACAATTGCAATTTAGCAAGCTTAGACTGATACTGATGCAAGCCAATACTTGTTTGTCACCATGACAACTATATGCCTTAAGCATAGATGATCCTACCCACTTGATAAACCAATCCTAGTTTTACTTACAAGATTTATACTGTATTTCTTTATCAAATCTAGTACTTAGATCTTACTTAAGTGAATTGTAGATATTAGAAAGATAATTGAAGGTTGCATAAAGAGCATAAAATTTGTCCTAAGCTAGATAATCTTTCTGTCATCCTAAGGCATGAGATTGAACTTAGTTAAACTCCACTAGTTTACCACCGCTCCTTAGTACTTACCCCCACTTGTAGATGCTAGTGCTAAGCATAAAACTTGATCAACATTAGATGGGAATACTTGGTGAAAATGGTTATGAAAACCTTGGAATGATGGATCATTCTATTGAAATGTTTTGGACATGTGTTTCCGAACACCTGATGATTTTGGTGATGAAAATGTTGAGGCGTGAGCCTTAGCCCTTTATAAAACTGATGGTTGTCTGGATGCGATACCATTCCAATTTTATCGTTCAACCACAATACCCGAAGATTGGGTATGGCTTGAATGGAAACTTATATACCTTAGTATTAGTTCCCTCACGGCCAAGGTCTGAGCTGAGGCTACCTTGTGAAGATTTTCCACCTGTGCAGTACCCAAGATGACAGTTGGTCATGGTTGGGAGGCCAAACTCACAGGAGAGGTGCTTATACTAGGGCGTGTAATTGAAAGGTTAGGATTGATTATCCGCATACTGAGTATGGTGAATTCAGGATTTGTTCCTGACGGATGTATCGAATGTTGTGGTGAAAGTGTACAATATCTGCAGAGTGTCAAACTATTCGAATAGCCGCGTCCGCGGTTATGGACCGTTGGAGTGGCCATACTGTTCCCCCGTCAGATGTTTTCAAAAGACTTGTGAAATGAATTGAGACTTTGACTTGACCACAACAGGGTTGTGATATGAAATACAAGTTCCTAATTAGAAGTTATAAAATTGTGACTAGCTTCTCTTGCTTCTCAGCTTAGTAGAAATAAATCTGGCTTTTGCAAAACAACCCTAGAGCCTAGTGTCCTATTATCAAAAACCCCTTTCACTTGTTAGTATTAGTTTGCGAGTACTTAAAGAGTACTCATGGCTTTGTCCCTGGCTATTCCCATGGCCAGACTATGAAGAGGAGTACCTGGAGGATGGACCCCAGGAAGGTTACGACAACTAGGATCATCTCCCATCGTCAGCATTGCCTGTGACCCCGAAGATGGAGCTTCGCCTACGCTACCGTTATTATTACGTATTCCGCTGCTTGAAGTTGTATTAAGAACTGGATCATGAGATCCCTATTTGTGTAAGAACTTATGTATACATTGTAATGGATGATGTACTGTGGTATCCAATTCTGTTATGTCTCGCAAAAATGGTAATCCTAGGATTGCGATTTATGGCATAATAGGCATCTGGGATTAAAAATCCGGCTGTTGACAGAGTCCAAGATTCCTTCTCCTCCGCCTCAGAAGGTGGCCACCTCTGAGGGCGCTGCTCCGAGGTCTTCTCCGCAGGAGGCTCTGGTGGTGGTCCCTCAGAAGACTGCAGGCGAACCTTCGGATTCGCCGTCTATCCATGTAAGTAATTCTGTTTTCTGCCGCAAGGGGAGCCCTCGAGCCTTTTCGGATGATATGTTGATCATTGATTCTTCGCGCCTCGGGGGGAGCCCCCGAGCATCTTATGGTATTTTGTTGTTCGTTTTTCCTTCGAGTCTCGGAGGGAGCCCCCGAGCGTTTTTCGTATGGGTACCTCGTTTTTTTTCTCGTTCTTTGGGCGTAGCCCCCGAGCCTTTGTTTTGACGGGTAGTGTCTTTTGCAGCCTTTTGTGCAAGGCGCCAACCAGCTAGTGCAGCAGCACCTGGCGTTGGAAGCCAGCTTCAAGGTGCGTATGTGGGTTGATCTTTTTGCTTCCTCTTTTGTTTCTTGTTCTGCCATCTGATATGTGTTCTACTGTCTGTATAGGACAATAATGCCACCCTCCGTGAGCTTGATGCTCTCAAAAAGAGCCTTGGACGAGCGGAGAAGAAGGCTGGGGACGCCGTTGGTGCCAAGGAGCGTCTCGAGCTGGAGCTAGCCAACACAGCTGCGGCCAAGGAGCGCCTGCAGTAGGAGGCTACGGATCACGAGGAGCAAGTTGCCACCGCCGCGTCTTCGCGCGAGAAGGAGATTGCCAACAAGCTGATGGCGGCTGCCAAGGCCATTTCGGGTGAGTTGCTTTGTCTTTCTTTTTTCGGCTTCCCTGTCTTTCCTTGCTGTGCTTTTATTTATGTTGCCCCTTCTTTTTCTTTAGATGCCGCTGGCATCGAGTTTGACCGCGGTGCCCTGGAGCACGGAAGTGCTCTGGATGATGCCACTGCGGCGGTCGAAGACCGTTGCGGTACCGTGGTGGGCTCGCTTGCCAAGGCCAAGGAGGTTCTTGGGAGCTTCTATAAGGAGCTCGTCCCCAAGGGCGTCGCCCTTGAAGATGTCGATGCCTTGGCGGAGGAATTGTCAGCCGAAGCACCTGTGGCGTACAAGCGCAAGCAGAAAGGCATTGGTGCGTCCGTCGGGCTGGCGATGGCCCTGGCTTCTGGAGCGGAGCTGGATCTTCATCAGGTCACCTCCTGGATGCCAACTGCTGCTGATGGATCCGAGGTAGCCTTTGCCATCTATGCTGCTCACTGTAAGCGTTATGGGCCGAAGTTGATTGACTTTCTGGCTGAGTACGCGTTGAAGCAGCAGGGAGAGGCCAAGGGGAGACAGTCCGGATCCGAGGCTAGTCAGGATGCAGCCTCTTAGATCTTGTAGTCGTAGGATAGCTTTTGTTTTCAGCTTTTGTAATTGTGTTTATGAACAATCCCTGCGCCACGTAATGCCTTTTTGTTGTACATACTGAATTTCCGAGTTCTGTGTTCATTCGTCCGCTTGTTCATATCCTTGTCTTCTTTTACTCTAGGATCCTTCGGGTGATGATCCTGTTGACACTTCGTCTGCACCACAGCTGCGGCCATCCTTGGATGGTGCGTTGCAGCTTGTGTTTCTTCGAGACTGCATATGTAGTCTTGAGAGGGAATAGCTTGGAGTGTGTGGCCATGCTGATGTTTGGAAGTCGAAGGCGGAGCGAGGCGCTGCCCGAGAGGAATATTTGATGGGGGAGTTGCATCGTCTGGCCGAACAGCTTGAATGTGAGTTTTTCGAGCTGCTGCTCATTGTTTCAGATGCGCCTGTTGGCCTTGCATCTTACTTTTGCAAGTATTGCAGGTGCTAACCTTTCTTCGAAGGAGGAAAAGGAGCGTGTTGCTGTTCGGATTAACTGCTTGACCCAGCAGGACATGGAGGCCGGCAGGTTCTTCTGGATGGACGGTGATCGTGCCATGGTCCTTGCGACAATGCAGGATCGTGTCCACCAGGTATCGCGGGTGCATCATCAGGTGCAGTCTTCGTTGGCGTCAGTTATGCATGTGATGTTTCTGCTGGATGGGGTGTCGTCGACTCTCTCTGGCCTGCTGGCGAAGTTTCGGAATATTCACCATGTCAAGGAACTGGTGCGACATCAGCTTGTTGCGGGGGTGAAGGCCGCACTTTCCCTTGTGCGGTTGCAACATCCCGATGTAGATCTTTCTGCTGTAGCGGATAGGCCGCCTCTTCGTCCGGATGGTGGTGAGTGGGATATGCGTCCACATTATGCGGCTGTAAGGCAGTATGCCAAACAGATTGTAGACCTGTTTGAGCAGCGTACGCAAGCTATTGTGCAGAATAGGTAGAACCTGTAAAAAAGGTAGATGTAAAATTTATATATATTCAACTGGGCATGTTGTGCCCTTTATTATTGTAAAGGTTTATTGTTGTGTAGCACGTGGTGCTCTGTTTTTTTAAGTGTCCTTTTCGTTAGCCTGACGTGGTTAGCTACTCAGGATGCACGTGCTATTCTCAGTCGAAGAAGTCGTGAGGTAGGGGGAGCCCCCAAGTGTGTTGTAATGTGGAGTAAAATGCAGATGATGAACAAAAAAGTTTGGGGCGAGACACTTAGCTTTATTCATATCATAAGGAAGATGTACATTGTTCAGCTGAGTAGCCTTGGCTGAATAGCCTTATTGAAAGTAAAATAGGGGGGTAGTAGAAGCGTCGCAGCTGTGCGACGTTCCATGGGATGGAGTATGCGACTCCAGACTCCACGTGCTTGAGGCTATAGGCGCCACCTGGGATGACTTCAGTGATGATGTAGGGTCCTTCCCATGGTGGCTCGAATTTCTTTAGTCGCTCTTGCTTGAGTCGCAAGACTAGGTCTCCTTCGACGAAGGACCTTGGACGTAGACGTCGGCTGTGGTAGTTCCGAAGACTCTGTTGGTACACCGCTGATCGAGCTGCTGCTATGTCACGCGCCTCGTCGAGTGTGTCGACGGCGTCTTCGAGTGCGGCCGTTGATTCGGCTTCGCTGTAAGCGACGACCCGCGGGGCCTTGTGGCGTACCTCTACTGGCAGCACGGCTTCGGTGCCGTGCACCATGAAGAAAGGCGTGTAGCCAGTTGAGCTATTTGGCGTTGTGCGCAGGCTCCACAGGACCGAGGGTAGCTCTTGTGTCCAAGCTCCTGCGAGTCACTCGAGTGGGCTTATTAGGCGCTTCTTGATGCCAGCACCGACGAGGCCGTTGGCCTTCTCGACCTGCCCGTTCGTTTGCGGGTGCGCCACGGAGGCGTATGTGATGTTGATTCCGAGGTCTTCGCAGAAGTCCTGTAATTCCTTGGAGATGAAGTTCGACCCATTGTCGGTGATGATGCTATGCGGCATGCCGAACTTGTAGACAATGCACTCAAAGAACTTGACGGCAGTTTTGCCCTTTTGGTTAGTGATGGGCATGGCCTCAGTCCACTTGGTGAATTTATCAACTGCGACCAGGAGGTATACGTGACCTCCTTTTGAGGACCTTGGCAGTTTGCCGATCATGTCAAGGCCCCATTGAGCGAAGGGCCAGGCCAAAGGTGGTGCCTGAGCTCTAATCCGGGTGCGTGCGGTTTATCAGCGAACCTTTGTCATGTAGGGTTCGCAGCATAGAAAACAAAAAATTTCCTACGATGTGAACTATATACCAAGATCTATCTACTAGATACAAACAACGGGCGGATGTATATCCGTAGAGAACATACCCTTGAAGACCGACAAAGCTTAACGAGTTCAACTCGTGGTTGATGTAGACGATCTCTTGCCGATCTCAAGATCGAGAGGAAGTCCTAGCGCCGCAAATCAGCAGCGCATCCGTGCTCGCACACACGTTCGAGGCACCGAGCACCCTCCGCCTCCTCGCTCCAGCGATGCAGCGGAAGAACAAATCTTTCTTGACGAATAGCCACTGGGAACATGTATCTCGCTAGTCCGAGACCATGGGGGATAAATTCTAGAGGGGGAGAGAGATCCTTCACGAGGAGGTGTGAGTGAGAAGTGAGGAGGGGGCTCCTTTTATAGGAGGAGGGGGGCACCCAAGGGGGTGGCCGCCGGCCATGGGCTCTGCCCCCTCCCCTCCTTCATTCATGTGGGTGGACACTCCACTCACAAAATGCCCTTTAAAATCCCTCCACTCAAAAGTCCACTCAAATTCCCATTAAATTCCCACCAAATTTAATGCAAACTCTCATTAAATAAAACTCTTTTATTTTATTCAGAATTTTGTCAATTACTTTAATGACAAACATTCACAAATAACCCCTTGCTAGAATTCTATTTCACATGCATAACCACTTTATGCAATTTCACCCGAAAACCTGTTTCGGTATCTAGTGAAATAAATTCCTACGCTTGTTCATTATTTCGGCATGAAACATTTGCTCCAATTGGATGTCGGTGTCTCTTAAGTGCGTCACCCTACGGTTCGTGAATAATGCGGACATGATCGAGACCCCTCTCGGATCAATAATCAGAAGCGGGATCTGGAGACCCATACTGACTCCCACACATTCAATGATGACTTTCTTGTGATCGTCGGAACCTTTTACGCTAGTATCTTAATCCCTTTGTTTCACGATATATTACATGTCCGAGATTCGATCATCGGTATCTCCATACCTAGTTTGATCTCGTTACCGACATGCACTCTTTTCTTGTTCCTGTGATATAACATTCTAGTGATCAAAACACTTGCTTGCAAGCTAATCAATGTGATATCACCGAGAGGGCCCAGAGTATATCTATCCGTCATCGGGATGAACAAATTCCACTCTCGATCCATGAGCCTCAACATAACACTTTATTAGTTCTGAATCCATCTTTATAATCACCCTGTTACGGTGTGACGTTTGATGTTATCAAGAAACTCTTCCGGTGTTAGTGATTAACATGATCTCATGGTCTAAGGATTAGGATCACTTCGTAAGTTGTTATAGCAATATAAACTCAATGACTTTGATCGTAATGCTATACTTCGGATGAATGTTCATCACACCATTACACTAATGTTGTGATCCCGTTATTAACAACATCCAATGTCCATGATCAGGAAACCTTGATCATCTTGTTAATCAACGAGCTAGTTTATGAGAGAGGCATAACTAGGAACTTTCTGTTTGTTTATTAAACACACATGTATTAACGTTTCCGTATTAATACAATTATAGCATGCAAAATAAACATCTATCATATACTTGGAATACACATAATAAACACTTTATTATTGCCTCTCAGGGCATATTCCCTTCAGTCTCCCACTTGCACTAGAGACAATAATCTAGTTACATAGTGATAAATCTAACACCCATTGAGTTCTGGTGTTGATCATGTTTTGCTCTAGGGAGAGTTTTAGTCAACGGATCTGCTACATTGAGATCCGTATGTACTTTACAAATCTTTATATCTCCATCCTTGACATGCTCGCGGATGGAGTGAAACCGGCGCTTAATATGCTTGGAATGCTTGTGAGACCTTGGCTCTTTGGCATTGGCAATGGCACCATTGTTGTCACAATAGATCACCATTGGGTCCAGCGTGTTTGCCACCACTCCTAGTTCGGATATGAACTCCTTCATCCAAACTGCTTCCTGAGCCGCTTCTGAAGAAGCAACATATTCGGCCTCCGTTGTTGATCCGACCACCACGGGTTGTTTGGAGCTCCTCCAACTAACCGCACCGCCATTCATGAGAAATACGTATCCGTATTGAGACTTAGAGTCATCCGGATCGGTGTCAAATCTAGCGTCTACATAACACTTAGCGACGAGCTCTTCTTCCCCTCCGTATACAAGAAACATATCCTTAGTTCTTCGTAAGTACTTAAGGATATTCTTGACCGCTATCAAGTGTTCCGAACCTGGATCCGATTGGTACCTACTAGTCAAACTAATAGCATGTGCCACATCCGGTCTTGTACATAGCATGGCGTACATTATAGAGCCTATGGCTGAAGCATAGGGGACCTTGTCCATTATCTCTCTTTCTTCCGCCGAAGCCGGACTTTGAGTCTTACTCAATGTGTTGCCTTGCAACATAGGTAAGAACCCCTTCTAACTTCCGTCCATTTTAAACTTCTTTAAAATCTTATCAAGGTATGTACTTTGCGATAGCCCTATTAGGCGTCTAGATCTATCTCTATAGATCTTTATGCCTAATATGTATGATGCTTCACCTAGGTCCTTCATTGAAAATGTGATGTTTAGATAACTTTTAACACTGTTTAAAAGATCTATATCATTTACGATCAATAATATGTCATCCACATATAATATCAGAAATGCCACATTGCTCCCACTCACTTTCTTGTAAATACAAGCTTCTCCATAAGTTTGGACAAATCCAAACTCTTTGATCACCTCATCAAAGCGGAGATTCCAACTTCGTGATGCTTGCTTCAATCCATAGATGGATCGCTGAAGCTTGCACACCTTGTTAGCATCCTTAGGATCGACAAAACCCTTTGGTTGTATCATATACAACTCTTCTTCAATATTACCATTGAGAAACGCGGTTTTAACATCCATCTGCCATATCTCATAATTGAAATATGCAGCAATTGCTAACATAATCCTAACTTACTTTAGCATCGCTACGGGAGAGAAAGTCTCGTCGTAGTCAACTCCTTGAATTTGTCGAAACCCCTTTGCGACAAGTCGAGCTTTATAGACGGTCACATTACCATCAGCATTCGTTTTCCTTTTGAAAATCCATTTGTTCTCCACGGCCTTTCGGTCGTGAGGTAATTCCACCAAGTTCCAAACTTGATTTTCATACATGGATTCCATCTCAGATTTCATGGCTTCTAACCATTTGTTGGAATCCGGGCTCATCATCGCTTCTTCATATGTCGCAGGGTCATCATTTTCATCAACCATGAAATTCATGACAGGATTTCCGTACAGCTCGGGAGCTACACGCGTCCTGTTTGACCTGCGAGGTTCGGTAGTACTCTCGTTCGGAGTTTCATGATCATTATCATTAGTTCCCTCTTCAACAGCTGGAGCCAACTCCGGAACAACTTCCGGCACTGCGCTACTCGCCATACTTTGAAGAGAAGGTTCCACAACCTCTTCGAGTTCTACCTTCCGACTACTCACACCTTTCGCGAGAATTCTCTAGAAAGGATCCATTCTTGGAAACAAAAACCTTGCCCTCGGATCTGTGATAGAAGGAATACCCAATAGTTTCTTTAGGGTATCCTATGAAGACGCATTTTTCCGCTTTGGGTTCGAGTTTATCCGGTTGAAGTTTCTTCACATAAACATCGCATCCCCAAACTTTAAGAAATGACAGCTTAGGTTTGTTTCCAAACCACAATTCATACGGTGTCTTTTCAACGGATTTAGATGGTGCCCGATTTAAAGTGAATGCAGCAGTTTCTAGTGCATAACCCCAAAATGACAACGGCAAGTCCGTCAGAGACATCATAGATCGAACCATATCTAATAAAGTACGATTACGACGTTCTGACACACCATTTCCCTATGGTGTTCCGGCAGGTGTGAGTTGTGAAACAATTCCACACTCTTTCATGTGAGTGCTAAACTCGTAACTTAGATACTCACCTCCACGGTCGGACCGTAGAAATTTGATCTTTCTATTACGATGATTTTCCACTTCATTCTGAAATTCCTTGAACTTTTCAAGTAGATATAACCGTATCTACTCAAATCATCCGTGAATTTAACAAAATAACGATATCCACCTCGCGCCGACACACTCATTGGACCACATACATCAGAATGTATGATTTCCAATAAATCTGTCGCCCGTTCCATTGAACCGGAAAACGGCGTTCTAGTCATCTTGCCCATAAGGCATGGCTCACATGTATCAAATGATTCATAATCAAGTGATTCCAAAAGTCCATCCGAATGGAGCTTCTTCATGCGTTTAACGCCAATATGACCTAGACGGCAGTGCCACATATATGCGGATATATCATCATTAAGTTTAATCCTTTTAGCATCAACATTATGAATATGTGTAACATTATCATCGAGATCTAATAGAAATAAACCATTCATCATCGGTGCATGACCATAAAAGATTTCATTCATATAAATGGAACAACCATTGTTCTCGGATTTAAATGAATAACCACTTCGCATCAAACACGATCCAGATACAATGTTCATGCTCAGTGCAGGCACCAGATAACATTTATTCAAGTTTATAACTAATCCCGACGGTAAGTGGAGAGGCAGCGTTCCGACGGCGATCACATCAACGCTTGATCCATTGCCGACACGCATCTTGACCTCACCCCTTGCTAGCGGTCGCTTGTTCCGCAGCCCCTTATTCGAGTTACAAATATTAGCAACTGAACCGGTATCAAATACCCAGGTGCTACTGCGAGCACTAGTCAAGTACACATCAATAACATGTATATCATATATACCTTTGTTTGTCTTGCCGGCCTTCTTATCTGCCAGATACTTGGGGCAGTTGCGCTTCCAGTGGCCAGTCCCCTTACAATAGTAGCACTCGGAGTCAGACTTAGGTCCAACTCGGGGTTTCTTTTCAGGCGCGGCAACAGGCTTGCCGCCCTTACTTCCCTTCCGTTTTCCCTTCTTGTCTTTCTTGAAACCAGTGTTCCTATTGATCATCAACACTTGATGTTCCTTTTTGATCTCCACTTCTGCAGTTTTAAGCATTGGCAGAAGCTCGGGGAGAGACTTCTTCATGCCTTGCATATTATAGTTCATCACGAAGCTCTTATAGCTAGGTGGCAGAGACTGCAGAACACGATGGATGCCTAAGTCAATGGGAATCGATATTCCCAAGGACACAAGCTTATCGGCGTAACCCGACATCTTGAGTACATGCTCACTAACGGAGCTGTGCTCTTCCATCATGCAGCTAAAGAACTTTTCTGAAGCGTTGTAGCTCTCTACAGCAGCATGTGTGTCGAAAATCATTTTCAACTCACCCATTGTATCAAATGCATTGTCGTTTTCGAAACGCTTTCGAAGTTCCGGCCCTAGCCCATACAATATGCCGCAATGAACTAAGTTGTGGTCCTCCTGACGAGTCTGATAGACATTCTTCTCCTCGTCAGGGGCATCATCTAAAGGTGGGGGGCCTAACGACGCTTCTAGCACATATTGCTTTTGTGCAGCAGAGAGGAGAATCCTCAAATTCATGGCACATTCAGTAAAGTTGCTACCGTTCGTTGCTAGTTTCTCTTTCTCCATGAACACATTGAAATTAAAAGCAGGTGGTGCCATCTACAACAGAATTTGTAAAGTTTAGACTAAGTGTATGATAGATTGAGTTCAACTAATCTATATTACGAATGAACTCCCACTCAAAAACAACATCCCTCGTGCCTTTTTGGTGATTACATGAACCAAATCCACTACACCAAGTCCGATCATCACGTGAGTTGGTATAGCTTCAAAGGCGAGCATCAAATGGGCATCATATCAACTATATGACTCATGCTTAACCTTTCGGTCCGTGTTCCGAGGCCATGTCTGTACATGCTAGGCTCGCCAAGTTAGAACCTTAGTATTCGCGTGTGTAACTGTTTTACACCCGAAATATGGTCGTGGATCCAAGAACACCCGATCATCACGTGATGTCTTGGAGCGACGAAAACATAATCGGTGCATACTAAAGGAAGAACACATTCTTATCTTGATATTTAAATGAGGGATCATCTTATTATGCTAACAAAGCGCTAAACAAGCAATATAAGATGCTATCAAACATCATATGTTTATTAGTGAAATTATATGGTTCCCGCAGATGATCTCTATCATGTGCATCATGGTATGATCACTATCATACCTATATGTGTAAATCCAAGGTCTATGGATTTTACATGCTATGTGTGTTGTAAGAGTATCATCTCATACTTCTACTTACAACACTACCATATAATAACACTAGCCCAGCAACAATCTAAACTAGACACCTCTAATTTATCCATTGCAAGTTTTACGTGGCTTAGGGCTTTCGAGATAGAACCGTTCTTACCTACGAACATGAACCACAACGAGGATAATCAAATTGTTGACAACTCGCTTGCAAAATAGATATTGACTATAGTAGGAGAGACAGACACCCGCTAGCCACTTATGCAAACTAGTTGCATGTCAAGCGTGGAACAGGTCTCATGTGCGAGGACAAGTAAAGTTTGTCCGGGCCGCTTCATCCCACTATGCCACCAATATCCAAAATTACAACAAAGGAGCAACAACATGATCATCATTGCCCACATACTCATATGTGTACTACCCGTGTAAAGTATCTACGCATAGATCCGGCTCTGATACCACTGTAGGGTTCGCAGCATAGAAAACAAAAAATTTCCTACGATGTGAACTATATACCAAGATCTATCTACTAGATACAAACAACGGGCGGATGTATATCCGTAGAGAACATACCCTTGAAGACCGACAAAGCTTAACGAGTTCAACTCGTGGTTGATGTAGACAATCTCTTGCCGATCTCAAGATCGAGAGGAAGTCCTAGCGCCGCAAATCAGCAGCGCATCTGTGCTCGCACACACGTTCAAGGTACCGAGCAACCTCCGCCTCCTCGCTCCAGCGATGCAGCGGAAGCACAACTCTTTCTTGCCGAATAGCCACCGGGAACATGTATCTCGCTAGTCCGAGACCATGGGGGATAAATTCTAGAGGGGGAGAGAGATCCTTCACGAGGAGGTGTGAGAGACAAGTGAGGAGGGGGGCTCCTTTTATAGGAGGAGGGGGGCACCCAAGGGGGTGGCCGCCGGCCATGGGGGCTGCCCCCTCCCCTCCTTCATTCATGTGGGTGGACACTCCACTCACAAAATGCCCTTTAAAATCCCTCCACTCAAAAGTCCACTCAAATTCCCATTAAATTTCCACCAAATTTAATGCAAACTCGCATTAAATAAAACTCTTTTATTTTATTCAGAATTTTGTCAATTACTTTAATGACAAACATTCACAAATAACCCCTTGCTAGAATTCTTTTTCACATGCATAACCACTTTATGCAATTTCACCCGAAAACCTGTTTCGGTATCTAGTGAAATAAATTCATGCGCTTGTTCATTCTTTCGGCATGAAACATTTGCTCCAATTGGATGTCGGTGTCTCTTAAGTGTGTCACCCTACGGTTCGTGAATAATGCGGACATGATCGAGACCCCTCTCGGATCAATAATCAGAAGCGGGATCTGGAGACCCATACTGACTCCCACACATTCAACGATGACTTTCTTGTGATCGTCGGAACCTTTTACGCTAGTATCTTAATCCCTTTGTTTCACGATATATTACATGTCCGAGATTCGATCATCGGTATCTCCATACCTAGTTTGATCTCGTTACCTACATGCACTCTTTTCTCGTTCCTGTGATATAACATTCTAGTGATCAAATCACTTGCTTGCAAGCTAATCAATGTGATATCACCGAGAGGGCCCAGAGTATATCTATCCGTCATCGGGATGAACAAATTCCACTCTTGATCCATGAGCCTCAACATAACACTTTATTAGTTCTGAATCCATCTTTATAATCACCCTGTTACGGTGTGACGTTTGATGTTATCAAGAAACTCTTCCGGTGTTAGTGATTGACATGATCTCATGGTCTAAGGATTAGGATCACTTCGTAAGTTGTTATAGCAATATAAACTCAATGACTTTGATCGTAATGCTATACTTCGGATGAATGTTCATCACACCATTACACTAATGTTGTGATCCTGTTATTAACAACATCCAATGTCCATGATCAGGAAACCTTGATCATCTTGTTAATCAACGAGCTAGTTTATGAGAGAGGCATAACTAGGAACTTTCTATTTGTTATTAAACACACATCTATTAACGTTTCCGTATTAATACAATTATAGCATGCAAAATAAACATCTATCATATACTTGGAATACACATAATAAACACTTTATTATTGCCTCTCAGGGCATATTCCCTTCATGGCACCCGTTGCATCTTCGGACGATGTCCTTGGCGTCGTTCGTGGCCGTTGGCCAGTAGAATCCGGCTCATAGAGCTTTGGCGACAAGGGCGCGACTGCCCGCATGATGGCCGCAGATGCCCTCGTGGATGTCTTGGAGGATGGTTTTGCCGTCACTGATGGTGACGCACCTTTTGAGTAAACCCGAAATGCTGCGCTTGTACAACACGCCATTGATGATGGTGAAGGCCTTTGACCGGCGAGATATGCGCCGGGCATCTGTCGGTCTGTCAGGCAGCTCGCCGTCTATCAGGTACTTGAGGTATGGTTGTGTCCAAGATTCTTCGACTGCCATGACCTGCATTAGGTTGACCACTGCGACCTCTGTGTTGAGATTTTCAGGTCCTTCCTGCCCTTCGGGTAGCGCAGCCCCCGAGTGCTCTGCTTCTTCGGGTGATCCCTTTGGGAATTTCCGCTTGATGGATGGCACGCAGATCTGTTCGAGGAACACGCCTGGTGGCACCCGTGGACAGGTGGAGCCGATGTTGGCAAGTCTGTCGGCCTCCTCGTTGCTTTCTCTCCCAACGTGCCGAAGCTTGCAGCCGTCAAAGTCTCCTTCGAGTGAGTTGTAGAGTGCTCGGTACGCGATCATGTTGGCTGCGTGTGCATCACACTCGTTCATCGTCTACTGGACGACAAGGTTCGAGTCTCCATAGATGACCTGGCGCGTTGCGCCGCAGATTTTTGCCATCCTCATGCCGTGGATGAGGGCTTCGTATTCGGCCTCGTTGTTGGAAGCTCGAAATTTCATCCGGAGGACGTACTTCATCTTGTCGCCCTGCGGGGAGGTCAGTATGACCCCGACTCCTGCTCCGGCCTCGCGTTTGGAGTCGTCGAAGTGCATCGTCCATGACTGTGTCATGTCTGGGGTGTCTGGCAGCTGCAGCTCCATCCAGTGGACGAGGAAGTCCGGGAGGACCTAAGACTTGATCGCGAGTCACTTCTCGTAGACGATGTCTAGAGGTGACAGCTCGATGCCCCATAGGGCCACGCGCCCTGTGGCCTCCGGGTTGTTCAGGATGCTGTTTAGTGGTGCCTCATTGACGACCATCACCTGGTGCTCCTGAAAGTAGTGGCCCAGCCGACGATCCGTCATGAACACGCTGTAGGCGAGTTTCTGGTAGTGAGGGTACCTCTGCTTTGTCGGCGTCAATACCTCGCCGAGGTAGTATATTGGGCGTTGGACCCCATGGGTCTTCCCTTCTTCGGGTCGCTCGACCACCAGTACGGTGCTTACCACCTGGTGTGTGGCTGCTATGTATAGCACTAAAGGTTCGCGCTCCTTTGGCGTGACCAAAACGGGCGAGATAGAGAGCAGCCGCTTTAGATCTTCGAATGCGTCATCCGCCTCGGGCGTCCACTCGAACTTGTCTGCCTTGCACAACAGCTGATAGAACGGCAGGGCTTTTTCGCCCATGCGGCTGATGAACCTGCTCAATGCCGCGATTCGCCCGGCAAGCTGCTGGACGCCCTTTAGGTTCTTCGGCTTCTCCATGGCCATTATGGCCCGAATTTTATTTGGATTCGCCTCAATCCCTCGCTGGGAGATGAAGTAGCCTAGCAGCTGACCAGATGGGACGCCGAAGGCGCATTTTTCTGGGTTTAACTTGATCTCGTATCGATCAAGGTTATCGAACGTCTCGCGGAGATCGTCGATGAGCGTCTTGGCCTCCCTTGTTTTGATGACTATGTCGTCGACATAGAATTGGATATTGCGGCCGATCTGGTCCTTCAGGCATGCCTACATGCATCGTTGGTACGTGGCGCCTGCGTTCTTCAGCCCGAAGGGCATTGTGTTGTAGCAGAACACTTCGAACGGCGTAATGAACACCGTCTATTCCTGATCTTCGACCTTCAATCGAATCTGGTTATAGCCTGAGTAGGCGTCGAGGAAGGAGAGTTTTTTGCATCCTGCAGTCGAATCGATGATCTGATCGATCCGAGGGAGAGGGAAGTGATCCTTCGGACAGTGCTTGTTCAGTGATGTGAAGTCCACGCACATCCGCAGGATGTCCATATCCTTTTTGGGGACCATTACGGTATTGGCGAGCCACTCGCTCTCCTTGATGTTCCTGATGAAGTTTGCGTCGAGTAGTCTGTTGACTTCGACTCCGATTGCTTCGGCCCGTGGTTCGGACAGTCGTCGGATGGACTGTTTGACGGGATTGGCGTCTGGAAAGACGTTGAGTGCGTGCTCGGCGAATTCCCTGGAAACTCCTGGCATGTCCGCAGGACACCAGGCGAAGATTTCTCAGCGCTCACGGAGGAATTCGACGAGCGTGCTTTCCTATGCGGAGCTGAGGTCGTTGGAGATCAGCGCCGTCTTGGAGGCATCCGTCGGGTGTACCTGCACCTTCTTTGTGTTGACGGTGGAGTCGAAGGACATATCTGGTGCGTTCTGTCGTGCGTCTGGGGGTTCCCTGTTATCCGTCACCTCGCGGAGACTTACGAGCTCCTCCTGCATGCCAAATGATTGGGAGATTATGTTGAAGTCCCTGTCGTAGTGGTCCGATCGGGTGAAGCTCCCGTGGACTGTGATGACTCCCTTGGGTCCTGGCATCTTGAGTAGCAGGTACGCATAATGTGGTACTGCTAGGAATCTTGCGAATACTACACGCCCGAGGATGGCATGGTATTGTGATGGCCAGTCCACCACTTCGAACTCGAGTCGCTCACATTGAAAGTTGTCGGGTTTGCCGAACGAGCCATATTTTTCCCAGGGGGAAGATGCCCTTCCCTGGGACGATGCCGTGGAACGTTGGCTGCACAGCGGGATCCGCATTGCTGCTAAGGTACTGGCGAACATCAAATTAATGCCTCTGCCGCCGTCCATGAAGACGCGGCTCATGTCAAACCCTCCAATCTGTGCCTCGAGCACCAGGGCAGCATGACCTGCGCGAGGGACCTGGCAAGGGTGGTCTGAACGGCTGAACGTGATGCAGGACTCTGATCCGCTGAGGTACTCAGGGATGGCGGGTGGAGCGGTCACACCCAGGTTGATCTGACGTGTGATTTTCTTCTGCACCCTGTTCGTTGGGTGCCCCTTTTGGATCATCAACGCTCCTTTCGGCGAGGGATACACATGCCCACTGTTATTTTGCGCAGGTGCGACTGGGTGGTTCGGGCCTCCCGGAGGTGGTGGTGGAGGAGCTACATGTGCGATCTCGCCTGGTGCGGGTGCGTTCCCGTATCCAGGGTTCGGGGCTTGCTGCCTCATATGAGCTATGCTCTCGCTGAGTTTCTGGAACTCGCGGCAGTCTTTGAGCATGTGGCTTGCCTTCTTCTTGCCATCCTGCTTGTCGATGTAAAAGTGGATGGTGCATGGACCCGACAGTTTATCGAATGCTGAGGGTCCATCATCACGGCCACGGTGTTGCCATGACTGCGTTGGGCGTCCTCCTTCACGGAAGTTGCTTCCACGGTATCTGTCGTTGTTGTGGTTGCCGTCGTTGCGGCGGTCGACGTAGCCAGCCGCGACCATGTCGGGTCCATCGCGGTCATCGTAGACGCGCGATCTTCTCTTGCTACGGCGCTCAAGTCGCCGGCCGTAGTCGTCTTCCTCCTCCGAGTGCGCTCGGTGGATAGAGTCCTCGCCATCATCCCACCTGTTGGCGATGTCCATTAGGTGTTCGAGTGTCTTGGGCTTGACGCGCCCAAGTTCTTATTTGAAGTCCTCGCGTTTGACGCCGTCCTTGAAGGCGTCAATAGCTCTCTCCTCGGAATATGCGCCGCGGAGTTCTTGGTGTTGGACCAGCGCAGTATGTACGAGCGAATGGATTCGCCCGTTCGTTGGGTCCAGGCCCGCAGTTCCTCGATCGAGGCAGGCCTTTTGCTGGTCCCCTTGAAATTTCGGACGAAACTGTACGCCAGCTCCTCCCAGCTTCGGATGGATCCCGAGGATAGGCTGCTGAGCCAGATCCGGGTTGTGCCTGTCAGCTACAGCTGAAGGCATTGCATGGCGGTTTCCTTGCTCCCGCCGTGTAGCTTGACCGATGACAAGTGGTCGCTAAGCCACGCCTTGGGGTCTTGTGTACCGTCGAACTTCGGAGTGTCCGAAGGAAGCTTGATGTTTCGCGGCATCCGCGTCTGTCGGACGGATCTACTGAAGCATCGGGCTCCGCAGAGTTCTCCTTCATCATCGTCCTCTTTGGATTCAGATGAGCATACGCGCTTGGCGCGTGCTTTGTCGATCTTGCGTTGTGTTAGCTCGTTTCTAGCGTCATAGTCGTGGCTGCGACGGCGCGATCTCTTGTGCCTTCGAGGAAGGTCGTGCTCTTCGTCCTCGGATGAGGGCGTGGGGCTGCGGTTCAACCTGACCGCAGCCTTCTTCTTTGGCTCCGCAGGAGCTTCTCCGTGGAGCGCGGCTCCAACGAGTCCGAGTCCAGTGAGCACGGACTTGTGCATGGCCCTCTTTGGGTCCCCCTCCGGAGGTGGATGGGACGCGAGGTACGCGGTGGCTGCCATGATCGCGGCTTGCAGCGTCTTCGGGATGACGTTGCCATCGGCATCCATCTCCATGAAGGACGCGTTGAGGGCTCTAGTCACCTCGCGGCGTGCCTTGGGATCCATGTTCTCTATGCGAGAACGGTGCTTGTTGCCATGGTTTCCATGCGAGCTGGAGTCGATGCCCATGGCGGAGATCGCAGCTCGCCGTGCACTGGACTCCGAGGCTGCTTGCTTGCGTTTGTCAAGCACCTCTTGCATCCTCAGTTGCTTCCTGTGCTCCTCGACAAGGAGCATGTGGTATGCCATCAGCAGGTCCCGTAAGGCATCAGCGGGCAGGATCTTATTGCCTACTACGGCCTCGCGTGCTTGGGCCCATCCCTCCTCGTTGAGGTGGATGACTTGATCATTGTTGTCCCCGTTGGGTGGGGGAGTGGCTTCTTCTGTTTCCACCATTTCTACCCTGCAGGTTGGGTGGTGGGTTGTGCTCCTGATCCACGTCACTCTGGATGACCGCGGCGCACCGGTAGCGCTTGTAGATCGGATCACTGCTGCCGTAGCTTTCGAATCCGGAATCGTAGGTCCCTTCATCCGATGGTGGATCGCACAGATCTGAGTTACAGCTGCTGCTGTCGTAGGACTCATCTGTCGATGGTGATGTGCGTAGCATGGGGTGTGGAGCCCACGAAGCAGGCCAGATCGACGGCAGGGGCACCCGCTCTGGGAGGCGAAGAGTGCCGACCTGCCCCACCTGGAAGCAGAAGCTCCCGAACAGGATCTTGAGTCCGTCGCCAACGGGCTCGAAGTCTTTCAGGGTGGCCGGCGAGTGGGCGGTGAAGTCGAAGGCGCCGAAGAGGAGATGACTCTCCGTCGCCACAGAATTGTAGATCGCTTTGGTTGGGACCGTCACGATCACACAATCAGCGCCCCCAATTCCCACAGACGGCGCCAATTGACGAGGTTTAATCTCGTCAATGCCCATTGTTATGGACTTGGGTTTTGGAAAAGATGGGGATGCTGGAGATCGCGGAACGGTTAGCAAACAAGCAACACGGGGACACGAGGTTTACCCAGGTTCAGGCCCCCGGAGGGAAAACCCTACTCCTGCTTGTCTGCTCTGATTATGGCGGAACCGAAGGTTACAGGGGGTGCACAAATGCAATCTGGCGTGAAGGTGTGTATGCGGTGGTATGCGAGAGATTGTAAGAGAGCCTCCTCGCCGTGCCCTCCTGGCCTTTATATAGAGGCAGGCAGGTCCCAGGCATAGATCGAGTCGGTTACAGGTTCTAGGGTTTGCTCCTTTGAATTTTCTATCTACTCTAGTCTTGCTCACCAAGGATCCGAAGGCTTCATGGGCCCTGGCCACCTGAAAGTCTTCATGAGCCGGCGTATATGTGTCATGGGCCTTCCTTGGGCTGGACCAGGTATGCTAAGGTCGTGTACTAACCATGTCAACAATCATTAGCATTTTGTCGTATCCACTAATATTGTCAAATTTCTCCACCGAATTCGCATTATGAAGACAAAGTGTGATTGTTATTATCCCTTTATATGATTGCTGAAACAGTCTTATAATATTGAGGTATATACCCTTTTAGTCTTACATCTTGTACCGTGGGAGCGCTAGTCCCACATCTTGCAAAGTGAGCAAAAATAGTCCCAATATAACTGAATATCAGCGAGTTTGACCGATTTTGATCAATTTCGTCCACGTATGGCGTCCACATTTGAACTACTTAACAAATACTACAACATAAGCACTAACATTATAAGAACGCTAGTTTACTATACATTACATTCTGATGCGTGGTACCTCAAATACATGCTAACACATAGATGTTAAAATGTGGGGTAATGATGTAAGTTTTGGGTGTGTAAAATTTTCAACGCTGATTGATTTGAATTGGGGCTACACAAGAAAAAAAACACTTCTGACAAAATTTGAAGGTGCGTTGTTTACAAACCCAGATCTCTAATTTTGTCTTTTCTACGTAGCCTAGAAGACAAATTACTTCGGATTGAAAATTTGCATACTTCAAACATAAATCATCCCCTGCAAGCTTATATTTTTATATAGTTTTTCAAAACTAGAACACATATTTTTGAATGTCCAAATAATTATTTTTTTTGCAAAATAAGTACATTGATTGTAGTAAAGGACGCTTTAGATGTAAAGCGGTTCCAAATTAATGCCAGATAGAAAGGATTTTGATGTTGTTGTATGCTAACCTAGAGCTTTATTTTGGCAAAATAAAAGGCACACATGTATACACTCAATCGATCAAGCTTCACTAGCGTGTAGAGCTAAGCTTCAGCCTGAATTTAATATATAATAAACTGGCATTCTTCAATTTATCGTGTTCCTACTTGTACTGTAGTGTCAACCATAGCTCTTTAGTTTTATTAGGCAGTGTAGGTCTAGAGTTCAAATATCTGCACTCCATGTTAAGATTTTAATATTTGCATAACCACTGACAAGTGGGACCCGCATGTCAGGTCGTACCATGGTCACAAGCGGCAAAGAAAATACACGAGGGTCATTTTAAAAAAAAGTCGGATGCCATAGATGGATGAATTTGGTTAAAATCTGTCAAACCTGCTGAAATTCAATTAAATTAGACTAAAATGCTCCCGGGATGCAAGTTATGAGACTAATATTGATCACTTTGCAAGATGTGGGACTAAAACACTCACACGATGCAAGTTATGAGATTAAAAATATATATACCTCTATAATATTATCTGCTGTTAGTTCTTATTTATTTTAGTAACTTTCTGCTTAATTGTTAATAACTGATTCAAAGTTTATTTTATAAATTTTAGAAGATGTGAATCCAAAATTAATTTACAGCATAAACTTTGATACCATCAGGATGATCAGAGTTTGAAATAAGCATGAATGACACATAATAGTAGACACTACTAGAAAAAACGCTACCAGTGGAGCACCAAATTGGAATTTTGTGGCGCATATGGGTATCGCCACTAAATCCTCGCCACTAAAATTTAAATTTTGTGGCGCATGTGCCATATGCGCCACAGAATTCTCAACATTCTGTGGCGCATATGTCATATGCGCCACAGAATTCTCAACATTCTGTGGCGCATATGTCATATGCGCCACAGAATTTTGTCTCAGGATTTCAAAAAAAAACCCAGAATACAGCAGAAATACACAGGAAATATACCAGAATATAGCAATATATCACAGAAATGCACAAAACTCACTGAAATTCATACAAAGTGACAAAAATACATCAATATAGAGAGTCCAAGTGTTACACACATGTCATGGGAGAGTACAACAATCACACGAATTCACGATTGACGCAGATTCGATTCCTCCACACGAGCCCCCGCAGCCTCTATCTCCTGAATGAATTGAAGACGGAACGAGTCGAGCTCCACTCTGCTCAACCTCGGGGACGCTCGCTGGGCATGGGTGGAAGCCAGTAGGTGGACCGCGCTCTGTTGCTCCACGGTCATAGGGCACTGCTCCGAGGTGCTGGTGTCCCTGACCATCAACACCACCAAGTGTTCCGCCGACGGCAAGTCGGCTGACGCAGCCTGACGCATCTCCGCCACGACATCCGATCTTACCGCTAGGGCCTGCAGCAGTCGCCCACCAGAGTACCTCTGAGTGAGAAGCGGCCAACCCCGCACCTTGCATCTCTCCGAGATCTCCACCAAGGCAGCTGCTCGCTGATGCAGAGGCCGCTGCATCACGTGGACCACCTCGGAGGTCATATTCCGGAAAATTGCCCCGCGGAACCTCTGTCCTCGCCCGGTATCACCTCCACGAGCACCAGCAGGGTCTTTGCTCCTTCCCTCTCCGGCGCAGCCGGCTGCTGCATCGAATCCCTTTGCCACCTCCAAGGGAACCACTTCACTCCCCCGCACCGAAACAGTAGTCTTGTGATGGGCTGCATGGTGAAACAAGATTTACAAATCAGCCTGCCAGTAACAAGATTATTACCAGGCCATGTTTACAAACCCATAATGCATCAGAGCACATCCTGAAGATTATTACCAGGTTCTTTTATTACCAAGCAAATAAAAATAATGGATCCTAAGCACAAGTGTTAACTGAACAAACAAATAACCTAAACTACTAAGAGCCTCCTATTAATTCACCATTACAAAGCAATTGCTAGCAATATATATGAGCAGTAAAGAGATCCCCATAAGAAAATTCCATAAGCATACTTGGTTCATTTTTTTCCAGGAGTAAGCATACTTGGAAAACTTTGTTAGTTCACAGTTTTGGGTCTCAAATGCAAATAAGGACTGAATCTTGAGTTATTAGAGATTAGCTACGACATCATTGTAAAGGTATCAAGCAAAGAACACAACTATCTAGTTCAGTACAAACATCAATTGCTCATGCAGAAGTAAAATAAGCCCCAACCAAACACTGCCACCGTTTCAAAATATAAAATGTTTTGGTAGGAGATGCTAAACTAACCTACTAACCACTAAGTATGTGCAACATCAATAGATCATGAATTAACATGATCCAATTACTAAGTATGCACTTAGCACATTGCTCACCGAATCACTCCTCAGTACACTCAATTTTGAGACACCACAGAAGCAATCACATGAGCACACCATAGTGCACAGCCAGTTACACATGCATCACACCATTGATGAAGTGACAAGAACATCTGAAAATATAATAACCAAATCACTTAAAAAATGAACAGACACAATAATAAGTTGGAACTATAGGAGTCAAACACTGATAAGTAAAGGCCTAGTTCCTAAATGTTGGTAAGCAATTGAGACTTTGAAACATGCTAGACAAAATGAGGAAGAGTAACATAAATGAGGAATGTGGGAGTAGAACATGCATGTCCTGTTAACTTGATGATCTGGTGGCTAATGTTTTGGTCTACTGCACATACATCAGGACCAAAGTTTTGATCAGCTATTTTTCATGCTAGTGAACATTAAAATACTATATGCGGTATCTTTTAGTTCCACTCATGCTAGTAGGCCTCACTAGTATTATCAAGTTCGTGACATTAAAAGCTGACAACAAACAATAGTTAAAGAAGAAAACTAAGTCCAAATTTTCATTGCATGGTCACATCCACCAAATTTTGTCTACTGGACATAAGTGAGGACCAAAGTTCAAAATAGCTATTTTTCATGCTAGTGAACATTTAAAGACCATGTAGTAGTATCTTTTAGTTTCAGGCATTCTAGTAGGCATCACTAGTACTATAAAGTCAGTGATATTAATTAAAGAAGAGAAGAAACAATAGCTAAAACCAAATAGTAAAACCGTGGAACAAATACACACAATTTTTTCGCCACATGATCATGTCAACATCCACAAAGATGCAGGAGATGGAGAGGCAGGGAGGGGAGGGAGAGGCTCACGTGGTGGAGTGTCGAGGAGGGTGGGGGGGCCTTATGCGTGGCTCCATTGTGGGATTTGTGGCATGGTGTAGTGAGCAGAGGACCCTTGTGTTGCTTAGGATCTCCTCAAGAGAAGTTGTACACTACTTGCTTGAGCCTCACACCACTGTTCTACACTACCACTTCACACACGTATTTGTCGGAAGATATAGATCATAAAAAATGTGGATTTAGAAAAATGGCCATCATGTATGACTCAGTGTAGTTTGTTCGATTTGCCTCGAAACAAACCAGACAAAGCCCAATTGTAGACTTTGTTTACTCCCTCACCTCGCCTCAGCTCCCTTTCCCATTAACTAACTAGCTGCTACTTTGCAAAAGCATTGGCTATTGCTAGCTTCCTGGATCATTGCTAAGTACGCCGCACTTGTCCTCTAAAACACTTTTTTGCCGGTGCAGATCGAATGGATCATGCTTAGCAGAAGCGAAGCAGAAGCAAAGAAATGAGGTGCAAATCGAATTGGGCAGGGAAGAAGGAGGGGAGGGGGTCACCTGCGCGGGGTGTGGTGGTCATGGTGGTCCTGGACGCCGGCAGAGCCTCCTCCTCCTCCTGGTGCTCTGCGCATGAACCACGGCGAGGACAGCATGGACAGATGAGGAAGGGGGCAGGGAAGAAGGAGGGAAGGGGGTCACCTGAACGGGGTGTGGTGGCCGTGGTGGTCCGGTACGCCGGTGGAGCCTCCTCCTCCTCCTGGTGCTCTGCGCATGAACCACGGCGAGGTCAACATGGACAGAGGAGGAAGGGGGCAGGGAAGAAGGAGGGGAGGGGGTCACCTGCGCGGGGTGTGGTGGCCGTGGTGGTCCTGGACGCCGGCGGAGCCTCCTCCTCCTCCTGGTGCTCTGCGCATGAACCACGGCGAGGTCAGCGTGGACAGAGGAGGAAGGGGGCAGGGAAGAAGGAGGGGAGGGCCAGGGGTCACCTGCGGGGTGGTGGTGGTGATGGTGGACGGCGGGCGCGGCACGGCGGCACAACGGGGCAAGCGCGGCGCGGCGGCGAGATCGAGCGTGGCGGCACGAATAGCTAGGGTTCGTTGAAACGGTTTGGGGAGGGGGAGTAAAGAGGGAAGAAGCGCCGCGCGGCTCAAAACGGCTAAGTCACAGAATTCTATGGCGCATCTCTTAGATATGCGCCACAGAATTTTTACTGATGGTACAAAAATGATTGTTGCACAAATGTGACATCAAACACATCTTAGTGCATTGGTTCAGTGCTTGCTCCACCACACTGATGCCCCAGGTTCAATTCCTGGCGCCCCCAAAAAAAATTTAAATTTTTTTAAAATATTTTAAGAATGGTAAATATATATTTAAGGCAAGAACTAATATATTTTACTATTAAAAACAAGAATTAGTATATTTGCCTATTAAGGATTGTAATAATATATTAAAAACAAGAACTAATATATTTGCCTATTAAAGATGATAATAACATATTATATGCTTGTCACACACACACATTAATATATCCGCATACAGAATTCTGGCATGCCCATGTGCTGGGTCAGACTCACATGGGGCCACAACAATTTTGTGGCGCATATAGCCATATGCGTCACAGAATTGCAAGAATTCTGCGGAGCATTTGCTATACTAGTAATCGAGCACGTGCATATGCACGTTCTGGACAAAACAAATGATAATATAACAACGTATATGCTCCTTTCATACAATGCCCAAAATACATGACAATATAACAAGATTCGTGTTATCAGATAATATGAGACGGCCCTAAAAAAAATATTTTATTAGTATTTTCAAATAAGGTTTAACCTTTTAAACATTCCTATGGTAATACTTATAGTTGCTGAAAAGTATGTCTAGGTTAGAATAAGCCAAGTATTAGTTAAAAAAAGAATAAGCCAAGTATAAGTAAAATTAAACATGTATGCCACAGGATTGCAGTGCAAACCACCATCACACTATTCCATTTCAGAATCGGGCTTACCAAGAGTGTGATTCCCAACATGTAAGCAATCATGCAACCAATATTCAAAATTGAGACCAACCGTCCTATCTTGTTACAACATCTCAGCATTGCTAGTCTTTGTATAACCAAATAAAAATCAGATGCTGCAAAGATATGGTCTTACATAGAAGTCGAAACATATCAAATGGAGGTTATGATAAGGTTTTCAAATATGTAAAGATGGCGACTAACAAAGGTCTGATTTGATAGACAGCTATGGTCAGATAAATGACTGTAGAACCAAATTTGGAGCAGAAGACAAGTATCTTACCCCGTTTTCTTCCACATGGTTCTTGCAACTGGAGAACTGGACTTGGCAACCCTCTCGATCTAGCGATCTGCTAGTAATGATGAATGCGAAAATCAGCCAAAATGACAGTGAACTGCATTATTTTCACCCAGAAACTATAAACAGTGTGCCAGTGAAGGAAAAACAGAGGAGCACTTGTCCTACTTACAAGGTAAAACATCTTATATTTTGAAACGGAGGTAGTATTACATATCATGGACCAAGGGCGGATCCGGCTGTGGTGCTAATGGTGCTGTAGCACCGGTCCAGCAGCCGACTCTAACAAGTATGCGCTACATTTCAAGGCTACAAATTTGATCAGTCTAAGTAATTAGCCCCACTAAGCTAGTATTAGCACCAGACACGGGCTGTTTTCGGCTCCGCACCTGTCATGGACAACATATACTCATAGATACGATGAAGGAAAAACAGAGGAGCACTTGTCCTACTTACAAGATAACATACTGTGCATGCAGCTCGGAGGAAAATTCATATCATCTATCTTTACTTTCATAGTTCCATTCACACCAGATACAGCTGCCACTCAGGCAGTGAGCAAATGGTAGGTGACAGTTTCTCTAAATATCAAGTGTAAGTTTAGTTTTGAAGGATATTCACACGAACATTGGCCTTTTGAGCATGATAGCTGGCACATCCATACAATTATACAACTGGGAACTGACATAGCCAACTCACCCTGCTAGCCACGAATACAGTCCAGTTTATGTGTCTTCTCCATCTTGATCTAACCTGGATTTTTAGAGAAGGCAACTTTCAGTCTTTCAAAGTACTGAACCTTTACTGAATAAAAATGTGGTTTTGCATATTCAAACCAATACTTACTGACCTCAAATGCTGAAAGGGGTGTTAAATTTTCACAGCCAAGAATCACAACTGCATAGTTTAAGTTCAGAAAGATTATACTCCCTCTGATCCATATTACTTGTCGTTGAAATAGATATATTTAGCACTAAAACGTATCTAGATACATTCATTTTTGTGACAAGTAATATGGATCGGAGGGAGTAACAGTAAACAAAACTTACAACAAGCTAACAATGAACACATGCGGCTCAACAGCCAGGAGCAAATTAAATAAAGTGTATGTTCCAAATCATCTATCTCTACTCGCAATGTAAAATATTGGTTGCACAAAGATGGTTGGTACTAATGCGTGGTGTTACTTTTGTCATAGCAGATTGCTGCCAGTAATGCGCGCACGAGGCAGGTAAGTAAAATACTTGAAGCAATACATGTTTGAGGTCAGTAAGACTGAATTTTACTTATGCGGTATTGATTCAGACTTCAGACTGAATTTTGCTGCTACTGATGTGCGTATGATGTAGGTCAATAAGAAATTTAGTGTAGATTTTGCTGAAGTAGAACCTGAAGAAATTGTTGGCGTGGCGTCGGGGACTTGCACGGCTGGGACTGCGTCGTGTACAAACGGGGGCAGGGTGGTGCGCAACTGGGGCAGTGCAGACAGGGGCTGCGTCGTGCTCAGGCGGGGACGGTGCAGGAGGGGCGAGTGCGGCTGGCGGCGGTGCAGGCAGGGGGCGGGTAAGTCGCACGCGGGCAGCGCAGGCAGGCGGGGTGGGTTGGTCGCAGGTGATGGCGGCGCAGGCGGGGGATGGGTGCGGCGCGGCATCGCAGGCGGCAGGCGGGATCGGCGGCGGTGGTTTGCAACTGCAGAACTTGTGTGTCGAGGAAAAAAGTGAGTCGCGGGATTGTCCGCTCGGGGTGATGAGCCGATAAAGACGGGGCAATTTTTATTCGTCTGATATTTGCATCGTACGGCCACACTGTGTTGGATTTGATCCTCTAGGTCTTTTTATATTAGTTTAAATATGCCACAGAATTAATTTTAGTAGAGCATTTTCCCTATATACGTCACGGGATTAAAATCTACCTATAAAGGTTGTATAGTGAGATGACTAAAATTACCTTTTAAAGGTTGTATAGATTATTTTGTTAGGACTTCTCCGCACAAGAGTGTATAACTGTATCAGTCAGTACCCTCTTAAACCGAGAAAGCGGCTGTGCCATGTACACATAAAAAAGCTTTGTGCACAGGCGCACAAACCGCTGACACTTATTATTACTCATAAAAATCTCCTTTAGCCGTGGGCACCACCTCCGAGCGTCAGCCATTCATGGTCTATACAAAATAAAAATCACAGATATAAGATCATCAGATTACTGAATCAGGAAAATATAATAGACCCGAAACAAATATATTTTAGAACCTAGTCTACGAACCGTAAGTAAATTCGGGAACACATTGGTTCACACAGAAAATTCTTTGACAAGTTTCCAGTCAAGCCTTACTGTCCTTTTATTTGGAACTGCTTTGTACGGGAGCTTTTTTGCATAGGTCTTCAACCAAGAGTTACTACTCCCCGCTGTTCACCATTAGTTTGCATTCTGTTTTAGCGAAGTCCAATTTTATAAAGTTTGACCGAATATTTGGAAAAATAAAACTTTCACAATATAATATTTATAGTAAAACATTTTTATATTATATGCTCTAGGGTGCATTCGGCAGCACGTCGATATCTTGAGAATGTAGTAATTGTAGGCACATCGTAAGTAGGGTCAATGTACATATACATACATCAACCCATGAATTTTTATTCATATAACAAGAAACTTACAAAATACCTCGAGGTCCTGAACCTCGAAAGAGCCCTGCAGAATATGATTACAATCATTCAACAGTACTGATGAAGGTTACATTTCCCGCTTCTTGATCTTTAGCATGAGTCCATTTTTCATCTGCAGTATACAAGACGGCTTCGGCTCGATTCTCTGCCCTTGAACGAGCTCCACATCGAAGTTCCACACCACCGCGGCGACGACGGTCTTCATCTGCATAAGTGCGATGTCTTTGCCGAGGCACATCCTCGGGCCGGAGTTGAAGGCCAAGAACTTGTGAGACGGCACGTACCTCAGCTTCTGGCCGTCCTCCGAGAGCCACCTATCCGGGTTGTACTCCAGGCAGTCTTTACCCCACACGCCCTCCATTCTCCCCATGGAGTGGAGAGAGATAAACAAGGTGTCGCCGGCGTGCACCTCGTGGCCACTCGGCAGCACGTCGTCGGCGACCACCGTCTTACGCTCGATGGGGCCTGGCGGGTACAACCTGAGAGACTCGTACAGGGCGGCTTTCATATAGGCCAGGGATCTGGTCTCCTCCGCCTCAAAGACCACCATGTTGCTGGCAGCACCTGTGGCTGCTGCTGCTGCTGCTGCTGCTGCTGCTTTACGCGACGCAATGGGCGAAAGCTCGTTGCGGATCAGTGCCACGACGCGAGGGTTCTGGGCGAGGTTGTAGAAAACCCATGGCAAGGTCGTGCCGATGGTGTCCCTCCCCGCGATCATGTAGTTGATGAGCGTCGCACGCAGCAAGCCGTCGTCTTGGTAGTCTGGATCGTTGATGTACGAAGAGAGAATGTCCACAGAAGAAGAATTAGCAGCTCCCTCGTTGCCAACTGCAGCAGGTTCGCTCCCCTGCTTCCTCCTCTCCATCATCTCGGTGATGAATCCGCGTAGCACCGTGTGTGCAGCGGCGAGCTTTCTCTCCGGACCGACGTTTAGCCGCCTCATCATCTTCCAGCAAGAGGCCGGCACGGCGTGCCGGAACATGGCCACCTCCATGACCGTGTCCATGGCGACGGCGCGGTCCATGGGCAACATGTCGGGGGACAGGAGGCCAGGGTCCACACCGAAGACAGGCGTGGCGGTCAGGTCGAACACGAACCTCGTGATCAGATCTTGCATGTCGAACGCGGTCCCGGTGCTGGCCATGTGGGTGAACACCGGGAGGAGGCCGTTCTCCACCTTGTCCAGGCAGCAAGCGGTCATGCGCGCAAGCAAGTGGGGATTGCTGAGCACGCTCTGGATTTTCGCGCGCTGGCGGCGACACGGCTCCCCGTCGATGGTGAAGAAGCTGCCGCGCATGATGTCGAAGATCATGGCGAACTCGGCGCCCTTGGGGAAGTTTGCGTGGTTCGTCGTAAAGATGTGCCGAACGTTCTCCGGGTCGCAGGTGACGAAGAACCGCATCCCGGTCCCAGGCGGGCCGTTCGCCCTGAAGTTGTGTCCTGATCCGGCGAGGACGACGGTGAGATAGTCGTGCAGGTTGTGGAGGTTGGCCAGGAGGGAAGGCATCACGCCTACGATTGGCCAGCTTCTGGGCAGCACCGCTGGGTTCTTTGATCTGCTACTAGACTTGAAGTACAAGTACAGGGGAACAAGTAGCAGCACGAGCGTGGAGATGAGCAGCTCTTGCGAGAACGAAATCGACATTGTTGTCAGTTTTGTGGGGATGTTCTACTACTGTACTTAGGTGCATGTTGCATGGACATGGAGATGGCTTCATTTATAGTGGACAAGCTCTCTCGAGTTCAGGCCATCCAAGTTGTCGACGCCAAACCTCAAAATTTGTTAACTACTACTAGTTGGTTTGATGAAAGCATTAACTATAGTCAACCCTAGAATGACAGGTTCCATCGACTTGAATTCAAATTTATCATGTACAAGCCTTGCATGTGACATAGGTCGGCTGGCCCATAACGTATACTTTGAAGTTAGACATAGTACATATCTTCTCCAAAAATGCCAACTCAAACCCATAACGTACTACTGTATGGCATGGGGATCATAAGAACTAAACGTTGGTTTACCAGACACTGTCTTCAATTAACTCGGTCTCATGTGTCCCTGTCTCCAGTCCTGAATGCATACCCAGCCAGCCCCCGGCCGCCCTTCTTTCATCCTCTGATCTGTACTCGATGCATGCATGCGTGTGCTCTACCATGCCCATAACCACTAATTAAAGGTCGAAAACATCGTGTATGCAGCTGGTAGATATGTATATATATCAAGGCCAGATTTATTTCATGCATGTATCGCCTCTGGGTTGTATACCCATCCGAGCGTTGCTTTCGTCCTTTAATAGCAAGTTTATGGGAGCTCGTTATTATGTGGGGATCTTGTACATAATGAAATCGAATGCTACGATCAGCTTTTATTATGCGTGGAATACGTGTCTTTCAGAAGAAGTCTTATTGAGTCTCGACTGATATCTTAAAACAATCTACTATTACGATTATCCACTTTACAATTGTCGGACGATGTTGACGTGTTCAAATGAAAATTACTAAAAAGTGATAAATTTTCTGTTGGCACACTATATAGCGCTTTGGTCCAACCTGATATCTCGGTCGATGATAATATACCCTTAAGAAGAAGATATTTGTATGGTATCTACGGAAATGTGTAATTCTAAAAAAAGTTAATCTTGCAAAAAGGAATTGGCATGGAAGTACACAATCCGTTTTTTGTATGATAAGACAATTCGTTATTTATTCTTCCATTACAAATTTGCTCGCTCTATATGGTCATTTATTGTGGCATCCCGCAAAACCACTACTAGAAAATCGCGTTGAATTTGTGCATTGCATCGTCATCATCATGCATTGTTTGCCAAAAACTATGTTCGCAAGCCCGTTTTGTTTTCCAAACGCCCATCTTTATTCAAACGCCAAACCCCGGGTGCTGCCGGATATTTTGTTGTCTAAAAACTATTCGCAAAGTTCTTTTCAAGTTAAATAAAAGCTTGAATTATTTTTAGCGGGGCAGTCGAACGGGCCGATTGACCCGAACGACCGCCCCAGAAACTAAATCGGTCCAAACCTGCCCGCCCTTCTAATCCTACAGCTACCCAGGAATCTACCCTCTCTCACCCTCCACCTCACTCCCACCTATCCCGTCGCGCCACCTCACCCCTCCTCTCCCCCCAACCAATGCCCTTTTGCCACCTAGACTAGACCCAACCCCCACTTCCCCTCTCTCTCACCAGTCCCAGCACACCAAACACAAGCACACACGCAACACAGCGCGCATGCAGCCAACCCCCCCACCTGCCGCTGCCCTGGGCCCCGCCTGGGCCCCACACACGCACACGACGCACGCTACACGCCACGACCCCCACGCACCCTGTTCATCTCCCACCTCAGGTCCCGCCGCGCTCCACACTTCTTCCGTGCGCCGCCCCGCCCCCAGGGAACCGCCGCTCCGCCACCGCCCTCCTTCCCCTGGCGCCGCTCGCAGCCGCCCCGCTGGCCTCTGCCGCCCGCGCCGCCAACCGGACCTCCCCCTCTCCCCTCCGCTCGGCCCACCTCGCTCGCCGCTCACCTCGCTCCGCCCGCGCGCCGCTCACCTCGCTCCGCCCGCGCGCCAGGCTCGCCTCCCTCGCACCCCCCCAGACCCCGCCAGCGCCGCTCCCTCGCTCGCTCCACCGCCTCCCTTTTCTCCGCCCGCTGCCGGCGCGCGCCGCCGCAGCCCGCCAACCCCGCCTCCCGCCTTCGCCGCCCCGGCGCAGCCCTCCCCGGCCCGCGTAGCCGCCTCGCCGCGGAGCCCGCGCGCCCCGCCTGCTCGCCGGCCCGGTCGCGTCCCGCCGGCCCCGCATGGCTCCTCGCCGCCGGCCAGGTGCCGTCGCCGCACCCCGGTCCTGCGCCCCGTGACCGCCGCCGTGCGCCCGCCGGCCACGCCCCAGACCCCTGCTCGCCGCCCCCACCGTCTGCCACGAGCTCGCCGTCGCCGTCCCGCCCCCTGCAGTGTTCGTCGCCGTTCCGCCCCTGCGTTGGTGCTCGTGTGTGTTGTACCAGGGGCCGAACCCGAAGGCCTCCGACAGGGACCCACAAGATCTGCTTCCTGGACGCGCCATGGATTCGGTAGAACCCTCAACGCCAAGTCCACCTCCCGAACCCCGGAGGAACCGACGAGAAACGCCCTTCCGCCGAGATCTTCCGAAGGCCGGTCCCCGAAACCCGCGGAACCTTGTTGCCGACGACACGGAGCCCCGAGTTCGTCATCACGGGCACGTGGAGCCACACCCCAAGATCTCCAGAAAGGAACAACAAGGACCTCGGAAAAACCAAGATCTCCCTGTGCCGGAACCCGAGTCCGCCACCGACAACTGAAACCGTGGAACCGACAAGATCGACCTCACCGACGCCAGGATCTTCGCCGCGGAGCGCCAAGTTCTGCCCCCCGGACCCCAGATCCGTCGAACCCTGAGACCGACCCCGAACCCCGGAACCCAAGATCGTCGAGCCCCCTCTGATGTGTGACCCCTTTTCCTCGGACCTTATTTTATAACATAATAACAACTTGATTACATATTGAATTGTCATTCTCTCATGCATATCATCGGTTTGGGGGCATTATGCCGATTCACCTAATAATTAAATATGGGGCCCATATGCGGGCAAATCTAGTCTCATGTCGGCCTCATTTAAACTTGTGTAGCGAAGCGGTATCTTATCTTGCCTTGTTGAAACAACATTTAATTGCGGGGGTTCTAAACAACTTGCACCATCTAACTAATTGTCGGGACCCCGGTTCCGCTTAATCTTGACCTAATTGCACCGCACCTTGCCATGCCATACATCATACATGCATCATGCCGATCTTCTGCCGAGTATTAAATATTGCACCCGGTGTTCCTTCTAGTGTTTTGCTTCTTCGCGGATAAGGCCGTTGAGTTGATGTGAGCTTCGCGCCCGATCTTCGGATGAACCCTTCAACAATGTTTTCAGACGAGCATCTCCCCCTTTCTACCTATCTTACTTTTATAGTATTTATTCCCTCCTGTTGATCTATTGCTATCTGTGTTGCGATGCTCTAGTTTTCCGTACCCGTGATATCCCTTGCAGCCCTATATTACCTTGGACACACCCTATTACCTGTTGTTTGGTAGATAGTTGGACTTGCGCGTCGTAGTCGCTTGCTCAAGTGCTGTTGCGTGTCGTCAAGTGCCTCAGTTGCTGATGTATTGCCGCATGTTGTTGTTGGAGATGATTCTAGTTTTACTTATCGTCACTTTAATTTCTGTTTAACAACTAAAATTGATTAAGCAGAGGCATCGGTGGGTGATAGATAATATTTGGTTTTCCGAACGCCCACTTGTGTCCCGTAAGACCCCGAGTACTTGATTCCTGTTCCTTGATTTATCGCGCTATCCACATCCGGGAGGTATATGGGACCCCCCTGAGCCAGAGCTTGATTCAGACTTATTTCTTGGGGCCACAAACTAGTTTGGGGCTTTATTACTATCCTGTACTTATGCCATGTTTTACTGCTTTATTTACGATTGTGCGAGGTACTGCACACTGTACTGTTTAGGATCGGGACACGATTCCGCGGTGTCGACAAGCCCCGTTTGGGGTTCCCAGTCGTTCACAGCCGTCTACCCAGGACCTTGAGGCCGTCTCGGAGCTTGCTTACTCCGTTGCGGGATCTACTTAAGGGGTGGCCCCCTGAAATATTTCTGAATCCTGTGATTGCTTTGTCGTGAAAGCCTCGTTGGGTTTTGATTTGGTTTTTCCGAGGTTGATCGAGTGTGTGTTGCTATTGGTGCACCCCGGCCGGGTAAAACTTTCTGAAAGCCGTGTCCGCGGATATGGACGACTTGGAGCACAGTTTCTCGATCATAGACAAGCATAACTAAAGTTTACTGCTATAAATTTGACTTATAATGACTAGTAATCAGCTTCACTATAATGGAATGGCTAATTAATACTGCCCACAATTGCTTGTTTGGTTGTCGCTTGCGACAAAAGTATCTGACTAGTAAGTATTGCAACTTCAACGAAATGGATGAATAAAAGTACCAACAACTGCTGGGTTTTGGGTTTATCTCATGCTATCTGTATCTGAATAGTAAATGTTGCAACTATAACGGAATGGTTAAATAAAAGTGCCCACTGCTTATTTTATCAGGACGACTATCTTAGACCTGACTAGTAATTGCTGCAACGGTAACCGAATAAATAAAACTGCCAACTGTGTGAGTTCCTCGGTTGACTTCCTCGTTTGGTCTCGAGGGGGAAACACCAGGATGGGTTAGTTTGGTGTTAGCTTCAGGTTGGATCCGGATAGGTCATACTTACCCCTCTCTGATAATCGCCAGTTGTATCGAGTCTCTATAGGTTGTTTAGTGCATGCTGCCGCTGCCGCTCAGTCCACCATACCTATGTAGGCGAGGACCGCCGAATTCTAGCCTCGCCGTGTACTGGCCTCAGTACTGACGCTCCTTCTTTGTTTTCTGGTTTGCCCTTTGTCGGTACCCCTTTTGTTAAGCAGGTTTTGAGAACGACGCCGTTAGCAGGGTTACCCTTCCGGCTTGGCCTGGGCAGGGTTATGGACGCCATTGGTTATTCTTCAGGGCTCTTAGCCCCATTTGCTTCTTGTCCGTAGCGGGACGCACTATCGTTTTCAAGGTGATTTGGATCTTTGTACCGTACATCTGTATTCTTGACTCTTTGAGTCGCTGTTGTATATATCTGTTCTGTGGGTCCCATCGAGGACTGTTGTGTAATGTTATTACTTCGTTTTCCACCCGCACGAAAGTGCCTGGTGGGCAACTTTGAATCGTTTCTATGCGGGTTTGGCGAATTTTGCTAAAACTTGCATAGGTCCGATTCTGAGGGTGTTACAGAGTGGTATCAGAGCCCAGCAGTTGCGATACCCCACAAGTCCAGCCTGTAGGATAACCTAGCTAACGGCCGAAGTAGAGTGTCAAAACTATTTTTAAAAATCGGTTGGGTAGTTCTGATTAGGTCTGATTTTACTCCTTACCCCTCTGCTGATCCCCTCTTATCTCGACGTGTTTTGAATCCTACTCTCTTATCTTTTCTTCGAGTCCAGGATTTCTCGTGGTTGGGTTTCCGTTGTACCTTCAGGGTTTCGCTTTCTCCCTTTTGTAACAGAGGTGCTACGATCAGCGATCTGCGACTTGTCTGTTGTACCCTTCCTCCAATCTTTGGTTCTTGACCTCCTCATCCATATGTGTTCCTTGCCGGATATCAGTGTCGTTGAAAAACCTATGAGAAGGACGAGCTTTGGCGAAGTTGGAGTCGACCTTGAGCATGTGTTGTTCATGTCAATGGAACCATCGCGGAACCTAATCATTGTGTCTTTCAGACGATTTCTGCTGGCAACATTCCTTTGTTCCGGATACCGCCTATGACGATCTTCAGTCTAAATCTCGAGAGTTGAGTTGCCTGATTCTCCTACCCATGTATAGCGTGACAGTTTGGGTCCGGGATGGACTGATCACCCTACTCGACTCTTACTGTTCGCTCTGTACATCGAACTGGTGGATCAATGTAGCTTTTTCTCTTCTAACGGAAGCTAGAGGTGGCTTTATTTGTTGAAACCTTTACCTTCGACCTTTTGTTCCCGGAGTGTTCTCTCGACGATCAGGAGCAACGCCCCTTTGTTGGTGGTGTCGCCGATTTCAAGATGGAGGAAGAACCCTCGTTAGTGGTGTCGCGAGGATCTACACGAAGCGCGAAGGATCAGACGCCGACCCTCCTTCCGGTACCATGAGGCGGATCTCGAGGGCGAGATCATTTGTTAGTGGTGTCGAATTGTGGCATCCCGCAAAACCACTACTAGAAAATTGCGTTGAATTTGTGCATTGCATCGTCATCATCATGCATTGTTTGCCAAAAACTATGTTCGCAAGCCCGTTTTGTTTTTCAAACGCCCCATCTTTATTCAAACGCCAAACCCCGGGTGCTGCCGGATATTTTGTTGTCTAAAAACTATTCGCAAAGTTCTTTTCAAGTTAAATAAAAGCTTGAATTATTTTTAGCGGGGCAGTCGAACGGGCCGATTGACCCGAACGACCGCCCCAGAAACTAAATCGGTCCAAACCTGCCCGCCCTTCTAATCCTACAGCTACCCAGGAATCTACCCTCTCTCACCCTCCACCTCACTCCCACCTATCCCGTCGCGCCACCTCACCCCTCCTCTCCCCCCAACCAATGCCCTTTTGCCACCTAGACTAGACCCAACCCCCACTTCCCCTCTCTCTCACCAGTCCCAGCACACCAAACACAAGCACACACGCAACACAGCGCGCATGCAGCCAACCCCCCCACCTGCCGCTGCCCTGGGCCCCGCCTGGGCCCCACACACGCACACGACGCACGCTACACGCCACGACCCCCACGCACCCTGTTCATCTCCCACCTCAGGTCCCGCCGCGCTCCACACTTCTTCCGTGCGCCGCCCCGCCCCCAGGGAACCGCCGCCCCGCCACCGCCCTCCTTCCCCTGGCGCCGCTCGCAGCCGCCCCGCTGGCCTCTGCCGCCCGCGCCGCCAACCGGACCTCCCCCTCTCCCCTCCGCTCGGCCCACCTCGCTCGCTCGCTCACCTCGCTCCGCCCGCGCGCCGCTCACCTCGCTCCGCCCGCGCGCCAGGCTCGCCTCCCTCGCACCCCCCAGACCCCGCCAGCGCCGCTCCCTCGCTCGCTCCACCGCCTCCCTTTTCTCCGCCCGCTGCCGGCGCGCGCCGCCGCAGCCCGCCAACCCCGCCTCCCGCCTTCGCCGCCCCGGCGCAGCCCTCCCCGGCCCGCGTAGCCGCCTCGCCGCGGAGCCCGCGTGCCCCGCCTGCTCGCCGGCCCGGTCGCGTCCCGCCGGCCCCGCATGGCTCCTCGCCGCCGGCCAGGTGCCGTCGCCGCACCCCGGTCCTGCGCCCCGTGACCGCCGCCGTGCGCCCGCCGGCCACGCCCCAGACCCCTGCTCGCCGCCCCCACCGTCTGCCACGAGCTCGCCGTCGCCGTCCCGCCCCCTGCAGTGTTCGTCGCCGTTCCGCCCCTGCGTTGGTGCTCGTGTGTGTTGTACCAGGGGCCGAACCCGAAGGCCTCCGACAGGGACCCACAAGATCTGCTTCCTGGACGCGCCATGGATTCGGTAGAACCCTCAACGCCAAGTCCACCTCCCGAACCCCGGAGGAACCGACGAGAAACGCCCTTCCGCCGAGATCTTCCGAAGGCCGGTCCCCGAAACCCGCGGAACCTTGTTGCCGACGACACGGAGCCCCGAGTTCGTCATCACGGGCACGTGGAGCCACACCCCAAGATCTCCAGAAAGGAACAACAAGGACCTCGGAAAAACCAAGATCTCCCCGTGCCGGAACCCGAGTCCGCCACCGACAACTGAAACCGTGGAACCGACAAGATCGACCTCACCGATGCCAGGATCTTCGCCGCGGAGCGCCAAGTTCTGCCCCCGGACCCCAGATCCGTCGAACCCTGAGACCGACCCCGAACCCCGGAACCCAAGATCGTCGAGCCCCCTCTGATGTGTGACCCCTTTTCCTCGGACCTTATTTTATAACATAATAACAACTTGATTACATATTGAATTGTCATTCTCTCATGCATATCATCGGTTTGGGGGCATTATGCCGATTCACCTAATAATTAAATATGGGGCCCATATGCGGGCAAATCTAGTCTCATGTCGGCCTCATTTAAACTTGTGTAGCGAACCGGTATCTTATCTTGCCTTGTTGAAACAACATTTAATTGCGGGGATTCTAAACAACTTGCACCATCTAACTAATTGTCGGGACCCCGGTTCCGCTTAATCTTGACCTAATTGCACCGCACCTTGCCATGCCATACATCATACATGCATCATGCCGATCTTCTGCCGAGTATTAAATATTGCACCCGGTGTTCCTTCTAGTGTTTTGCTTCTTCGCGGATAAGGCCGTTGAGTTGATGTGAGCTTCGCGCCCGATCTTCGGATGAACCCTTCAACAATGTTTTCAGGCGAGCATCTCCCCCTTTCTACCTATCTTACTTTTATAGTATTTATTCTCTCCTGTTGATCTATTGCTATCTGTGTTGCGATGCTCTAGTTTTCCGTACCCGTGATATCCCTTGCAGCCCTATATTACCTTGGACATACCCTATTACCTGTTGTTTGGTAGATAGTTGGACTTGCGCGTCGTAGTCGCTTGCTCAAGTGTTGTTGCGTGTCGTCAAGTGCCTCAGTTGCTGATGTATTGCCGCATGTTGTTGTTGGAGATGATTCTAGTTTTACTTATCGTCACTTTAATTTCTGTTTAACAACTAAAATTGATTAAGCAGAGGCATCGGTGGGTGATAGATAATATTTGGTTTTCCGAACGCCCACTTGTGTCCCGTAAGACCCCGAGTACTTGATTCCTGTTCCTTGATTTATCGCGCTATCCACATCCGGGAGGTATATGGGACCCCCCTGAGCCAGAGCTTGATTCAGACTTATTTCTTGGGGCCACAAACTAGTTTGGGGCTTTATTACTATCCTGTACTTATGCCATGTTTTACTGCTTTATTTACGATTGTGCGAGGTACTGCACACTGTACTGTTTAGGATCGGGACACGATTCCGCGGTGTCGACAAGCCCCGTTTGGGGTTCCCAGTCGTTCACAGCCGTCTACCCAGGACCTTGAGGCCGTCTCGGAGCTTGCTTACTCCGTTGCGGGATCTACTTAAGGGGTGGCCCCCTGAAATATTTCTGAATCCTGTGATTGCTTTGTCGTGAAAGCCTCGTTGGGTTTTGATTTGGTTTTTCCGAGGTTGATCGAGTGTGTGTTGCTATTGGTTCACCCCGGCCGGGTAAAACTTTCTGAAAGCCGTGTCCGCGGATATGGACGACTTGGAGCACAGTTTCTCGATCATAGACAAGCATAACTAAAGTTTACTGCTATAAATTTGACTTATAATGACTAGTAATCAGCTTCACTATAATGGAATGGCTAATTAATACTGCCCACAATTGCTTGTTTGGTTGTCGCTTGCGACAAAAGTATCTGACTAGTAAGTATTGCAACTTCAACGAAATGGCTGAATAAAAGTACCAACAACTGCTGGGTTTTGGGTTTATCTCATGCTATCTGTATCTGAATAGTAAATGTTGCAACTATAACGGAATGGTTAAATAAAAGTGCCCACTGCTTATTTTATCAGGACGACTATCTTAGACCTGACTAGTAATTGCTGCAACGGTAACCGAATAAATAAAACTGCCAACTGTGTGAGTTCCTCGGTTGACTTCCTCGTTTGGTCTCGAGGGGGAAACACCAGGATGGGTTAGTTTGGTGTTAGCTTCAGGTTGGATCCGGATAGGTCATACTTACCCCTCTCTGATAATCGCCAGTTGTATCGAGTCTCTATAGGTTGTTTAGTGCATGCTGCCGCTGCCGCTCAGTCCACCATACCTATGTAGGCGAGGACCGCCGAATTCTAGCCTCGCCGTGTACTGGCCTCAGTACTGACGCTCCTTCTTTGTTTTCTGCTTTGCCCTTTGTCGGCACCCCTTTTGTTAAGCAGGTTTTGAGAACAACGCCGTTAGCAGGGTTACCCTTCCGGCTTGGCCTGGCCAGGGTTATGGACGCCATTGGTTATTCTTCAGGGCTCTTAGCCCCATTTGCTTCTTGTCCGTAGCGGGACGCACTATCGTTTTCAAGGTGATTTGGATCTTTGTACCGTACATCTGTATTCTTGACTCTTTGAGTCGCTGTTGTATATATCTGTTCTGTGGGTCCCATCGAGGACTGTTGTGTAATGTTATTACTTCGTTTTCCACCCGCACGAAAGTGCCTGGTGGGCACCTTTGAATCGTTTCTATGCGGGTTTGGCGAATTTTGCTAAAACTTGCATAGGTCCGATTCTGAGGGTGTTACATTTATCCAAATAGCTTCTGATTTATCTCCCTTCACGTTCTGTAACCAATGTTGTTGGTAATTAGTTGCATGGGATTGTTGATAAGTACAGAATTTTGTTTAGGGTGGAAGCGTTTGCCATTATATGGTCGTTATGGCTTTGTAAAAATGACAAGATTTTTAATAATATTGTATCTTCTCCTCTGCAGGTTATTTATCGAGCCACGTCTATCCTTCGATCATGGACTATTCTCTAACGCATGAAGTTTCGCGACTTATTTGTAAATGGATGTACGGGATTGGAGGACATGGCAAGAGATATTTTGTCCTGACATGGATGGCCGCGTGATTTGAGGATTGGTCTACCTTTGGTTGAAGACAATTATTTTGATAGGGCCTTTTTGTATTATTTGTCTACTTTTTATTTTCTAGTTCTGTCGTTCGTTTGGTGCATATTGGTTATGTAGAGGCCGGGTATAAATATTAAACATTTTATGTTAATATATGCGCCAATTTCTAGAAAAAATGTGGGGAGTACGTTCCGTCTTTGAAATCCTTTGGGTCGATTATTATCCAACCATTTTCTTTTAATTGTTACATTTTCTTGGCTGTTACGATTGTAATTTGTAATGTTTGCAGTCTCAATCTACCTTTTTAGAAGGCCATTTTGTTAGGGCACATTTGATGGAAAATCCAACGCTTTGAATCTTGTAATATTTTTCTTTCTTTTTGCAAAATAATCTCGTTAATTTATTAAGATAGTTAATTTTTGTCCTTGGATCTCCAATGTAGTAATTACAACCGGCTTTGCGTATCTTTTGCAGAAATTTTCTTGAGGATACGTGGCTGGAAGACCTTGGCTTTGTAGGTACTGGAGAAACAACTAACATCGGGGACACTCGCCATTTTGATCATCGTCCGGTTATAGAAGAACTGAATGAGAAGTATTTAATGATGGGTGAGATGGGAAGCAAGCCTGCTTGCCGTTTTGAAGCAGGCTGGTTGCAGGAAGAGGATTGTGTGGACGTGGTGAAGGTGGCTTGGAATTCGGCTTTTGAGGATGACTCGGTCCTAGTCGGAGAAGCGGCGAGAATGATTAGGAGGCAGCTTTGGGTGTGGGATAAGCAAGTACTTGGCGAGATAAAAATAAGAATAAAAATGGCAGAAAAGGACTTGGAAAAATGCAGAAGATGGAATATAAGCTAGGACAACATCTCACGGGAACATGTTCTGAGTTTTTTGAGAAATGGATACTTTATTACTTATAAGTAACTTACACTCGGCCTCTGCATAGCTAGGACGTACAAAGCCGATCAATCCACACTGCTAGACACCAAAGTAAGTAGGCCGACATTACATAATGCACTATCATAGTAAACGGCCTCAAGATATGGAGGATCGATCCACAAATCACGCGATCATCCATGTCAGGAGAAAATATCCCTTAACGTGTCCTTTAATCGCGTACACTCCTCCGCAAATAAGTCGCGAAACTCCATACGTTATAGAGTAGTCCATGAGCAAAGAGTAGACGTGGCCCGATAAATAACCTGCAGGTTAGAAGACACAATGGAAGAATAAATGCCAAATTTTCTCCTCGTGATGACAAAAAAATGCATTGTGTATTTCCATGACAATTCCTCTTTACAAGATTATATTTTGTAAGAATGACTCCCTTACGAATATACCATGTGAATATCTTCGTCTTTAGGGGTATCTTTATCTTCCAAATTTTACTATGATCATCGACTGGAATATTAGGTTGTATCAAAGCTCTATACATAGAGTCAGTAGAAAATTTACCACTCTCTAGTAATTTCCATTTGAACTCGCCTATACCATCCGACAACTGTATCATGAATAATCATATTAATAGATTGTTTCAAGATACCAATCAAGGGCCGATGAGGTTTCTTCTGAAAGCCACATTCAGAGGATTAGATTTTATTACTGTAAAAAGTGTATCCCCTTTATGCCTAACAATCGCATTAAAGCTGGATATTTTCGTGAAGAATAGTTTGGCCAAGCCACTTATCTTTCCGGAATTTAATCTGTGATCCATCATTGATATTGAAAGCACCAAAAGAAATATCTTTTGGGCGCCATTACTCCAGCCTAAAAGTGTGAATCACCGGGTTTCTAAACCACTTGAGACACAGCTTTCGAGCCAACATATTTTCTTCAAAGAATGGTTTGCCAAACACCATATTATGTAAGTAGTTTGAAAAGCCATTTACCTATAAGCACGGTATTTTTAACTTGCAAATCGTGTATGCCAAGTCCACCGTATTCTTTCTGAGATACAAGCTGAGTCAGCTGGATGACCAACATACTACGTATTGGAAACAACATGCTCATGCCAACTGGTTAAAATATGGTGACCTAATACAAGTTATCTGCACTATCTTACCACTAAAAGAAAGAGAATGAATGGCATAATAAAGTTGAGAAGAGAAGGAGGAGTAGTGGAGAGGGAGGAAGAGATAGGGCCTTATATTGCTAACCATTATAAAGTTTGTTCACATTTTTTGCAGGGTCTCAAAATGATGAGTTACCATGCCACATCGCCTCGACGGTGACTGATGATATGAACGATTCTCAAACTTGTGTGTACAATGAAAACGAGGTAAAGGATTCTCTAGATTCTATGGAAGATTTGACAGCGTAGGGACCTGATGGCATGCTGGCTATTTTCTACGAAAAGTTTTGACAAATGCTTCGACCAAAAGTGAAAGATGGGGGTGCCGAGGGTTCTTAATGGAGGCCAGATGCCTGTTGGGTGGAACAAGACCACAATTTTCCTCATCCCTAAGGTGAAAAATCTAGAGCGTATTATAGAATTAAGTCCCATAAATTTATGCAACGTGCTTTACAAGCTCATATCCAAAGTTTTAGCAAATCGCTTGAAGATTGTTTTGCCACAAATCATTTCGTCCACACAGTTTTCTTTTGTCCTAGGGCGAATGATAATAGATAATGTACTCCTTGCCTATGAGATTACTCACATGATGCATAGGAAGAAAGGAAGAAGAGATGGTATGATGGCGGTGAAACTAGACATGAGCAAAGCCTACGATAGTTAGAGTGGAGCTTCTTGGAAAGAATGCTAAGGATGGGTTTTGCAGATAATTGGGTCAAGGTGGTCATGAATTGTGTGAGATCAGTCACATGTCGTATCAAAGTTAACATAAAACTGGCTGGACCTTTAGCCCGAGAGAGGAGGCTTCAGTAGAGGGACCCTTTATCTCCATATTTATTCATATTATGTGCACAAGGTTTTTTAGCGCCGCTTCAACAAGTGGAGGATGATGATTCGCTTTAAGGGATAAAACTTTCCCCAATGCTTCCTCTATTAACCATATCTATTTTCGAACGATTCCCTGATTGTTATGAAAGCAAATATTGCAAATGTATATAAGTTGAATAATATTCTAGAGATGTATGGATGTTATTCTGGTCAGATAATTAATAAAGACAAATCCTCTGCTTTCTTCAGTAAAGGCACGGTGGCACATGTGAAGAAGGCAGTCCTAGGCGTGTTGGGAATCCCTCGAGAATCTCCGAATGAACGGTATCTTGGTCTCCCTATTCACCTTGGTTTATCCATGGCTGAAGAATTCGAGTATCTGAAGGAGAAGATATGGCAGCATATCCAGGGTTGGATGGAAAAAATTGTTGTCAAAGGCAGACAAGGAAATTATGATTAAAGCGGTGACACAAGCTATTCCCGCCTATGCTATGTCTGATCTCACTAAGTCACTTTGTGATGATATTAGCGCCATGATCTATCTCTATTGGTAGAATTAACAAGATGGGACAAATATATGCTATTGGTTAAGTTGGGACCAAATGACTCATGTGAAACGGGATGGAGGGATGGGTTTTCACAATCTTCATATATTCAATATGGCTATGCTGGCGACGCAGGGTTGGAGGCTACTGCAAAACACAGACTCACTATGTTGTATTGTATTGAAAGCCATCTATTACCCAGATTGCTTGATCCTAGAGGCCACGGTAAATCCGGCTGTGTCTTACACTTGGACGAGTATTCTGCATGGGACTTGATCCTTTGAAGGAGGGTATTATATGTTGATTCATGGAAGGATCCATGGATTCCTAGTGTATCAACTCATCGAGTACATACTCTAGATGACATGGAGGAATATGTAATGGTGTCTTATTGATCTAGTTATGTAACAATAGGACGAGAATGTCTTAAGAGCTATTTTGTCTAGGAAGATGTGGGGGAAATTTTGAAAATTACTCTACGACAAGGAATGGAGGATAATGTTGCATGGTTTTTCGATAAGAAATGTGTGTTCAAATTAGCCCATCGGCTTGGAGTGGATCTTCGGGAGAAACCAGGCCTGTCGATGAGGGTGTTCCAACTGAGAGGCGAAACAGACCCCCGAAAAAGTGGGGCCCCTAAATCCACTAATCCAGCATTAGTAAGTTCTTAATCAAAGATAGGAAGTCCGATCCAGACTAAATTCACTAGATTCAGAAAGTATTTTAGAAGAAATTCTACCAATGCTATGCATATCTTTCATAGGAAACAAATTCTCAAAGAATGTTGCATCACGAGATTCCATTATAATATCAACATGCATATCAGGTATCTCAGATTTAACCACTAGAAATTTATAGCCTACACTCTATGGAGCATATCCTAGAAAGATACAATCCGTTGTCTTAGGTCTGAGCTTGCGTTTCTTGGGAATCAGTATGTTGACCTTTGCCAAACACCCCCAAGTGCGCATATACGAAAGTCATGGTTTTCTCCCAGCCCACTCCTCATAAGGGGTCTTTTGTTTATTCTTGTTAGGAACTCTATTCAGGACACGACATGAAGTAAACAAACCCTCCCCCACCATTCCTTTGATAAACCAGAAGTGGCTTACATGGAATTCACCAAGTCAGACAGCGTGCGATTTTTCCTCTCGGCAATCTGATACGTCGGAAACGTATCTATAATTTTTTATGTTCCATGCTTATTTAGTATCTACTTTTCTTTGCTTTGTCTACACTTTGAGATATTTTTATATGTTTTCTGGAACTAACCTATTAACAAGTTGCCATAGTGCCAGTTGCCTGTTTTCTTCTATTTTTGGTTCCAGAAAGGCAGAAAAACAATATTCCTAGAATTGGACGGAACAAAAGCTGATGCGTGTTGACGCCCCGTTGGGAAACCCCAAGAGCAAGGTATGATGCAGCACAACAGCAAGTTTTCCCTTAGTAAAAAACCAAGGTTATCGAACCAGTAGGAGGAAGGAAACGCCTCAAAGGTGTTGCAAGCAACATGGAAACCTGCACAACACAAACTCAAGAATTTGCCCCAACTAACAGTGAAGTTGTCAATCTCACCGGTTGTTGTAACAAAGGATTAACTGTATGGTGTGGAAGGTGACGATGGTTTGCAAAAAGTAAATAGTAACAGTGGAAGATGTATCAATGGTAAAGATTGGACCAGGGTCCATAGTTCACTAGAGGTGTTCTCCTTAGATAAACAAACATGGCATGATGGGTAAACAAATTACAGCAGGGCAATTGACAGTACTGAGCAAGGCATAACAATGCAATACTAGACAAAAAGATCCGATGAGATTCGATTGGGCAATACAACAATATACATAGACTGTCATCCAACTGCATCTATGACTAGAAGTCCACCTTTAGGTTATCATCCGAACCCCCTCCAGTATTAAGTTGCAAGCAACAGACAACTGCTTTAAGCAAAGTGTGTAAGGTAAACAATCCACTTGTTCCATGAACAAGAGACCGTTTTTTCTCCCTAGTGGCAACAACACATCTACTACCGAAGAGATTTATGTCACTTCCCTTGATAAGTAGAGGCATGAACCCACTATCGAGCATAAATACCCCCTCTTGGAGTCACTAGCAACTACTTGGCCAAGATATCTACTAACAATGAAGACCATGCAAGATCACAAATAACACAAACATGATAGAATCAATAAGACAAAACCATTAATCAATGTGACATGGTAATCTCAATATCCATAGGATCCCCGCACACACAACATGCATGATTACAAATAGATGAGATCTTGATCATGAACGGAGCTCACAAGATATAGACATGAAAGCACAAGGATGAGATACAACCATCTAGCTACTACATGGACTTGTAGTCCAAGGTGGAACTACTCACGCTTCATACCGGAGGCTGGCATGATGAAGAAGAAGAAGGCCTCCGGGATGATCTCCCCTCCGGCAGGGTGCCGGGAAGAGCTTCAGATCCCCCCCCCCCCGATCTAGGGACGATGGTGCGGCGGCTACAGACGGTTTTGTGGAATATTGATCGGGTGTTTAGGGTTCTGGCATCGGGGGGACTTTATAGGCGAAGAGGCGAGTCAAGGTGGTCACCAGGGCGGCTGCACCCTCCCAGGCGCGCCTAGCCCTAGGCCGTGCCGCCAGGGGGTGTGGCCCCCTGGTGATCCTCCTTTGTCTCGTACTCTGGCTTTGTATTCCCCACTGTAAAATATTGACTTTGGCTTTTGTCCCGTCCAATTCCGAGAATATTGATTTTATGCCTTTCTAGAACCAAAAACAGAAGAAAACAGGCAACTGGCACTTTGGCAAGTTGTTAATAGGTTAGTACCAGAAAACATATAAAAACACTTCAAAGTGTAGACAAAGCAAAGCAAAGTGGATATTAAACTAGCATGGAAAATCAAAAATTATAGATACATTTCCGACGTATCAAAAGCCAAAGTCAAAACTTTACCGTGGGGAACACGAAGCCAGAATACGAGACGGATGAGACTCACAAGGAGGCCACACCCCCTGGCGGCGCGGGCTAGCCCTAGCCGCACCTGGGGGGTGCAGCCACCCTGGTGGCCCACCTGCCTCGCCTCTTCACCTATAAAGTCTCCCCGATGCCTAAACCCTAAACACCCGATTAATATTCCACGAAACTGTCTGTAACCGCCACCACCATCTTCCCAAGATCGGGGGTATTTGAAGCTCTTCCCAGCGCCCTGCCAGAGTGGAGATCATCCCGAAGGCCTTCTTCTTCATCATGCCAGCCTCCGGTATGAAGCGTGAGCAGTTACACCTTGGACTATGGGTACATGTAGTAGCTAGATGGTTGCATCTCCTCCTCGTGCTTTCATGTCTAGATCTTGTGAACTCTGTTCATGATCAAGATCTCATCTATTTGTAATCATGCATGTTGTGTGTGCGGGGATCCGATGGATATTGAGATTACTATGTCAGATTGATTAATGATTTTGTCTATTTAATTCTATCATGTCTGTTGTTTGTGATATTGCATGCTCTCCGTTGTTAGTAGCTATCTTGGTGATACGTCAGAAACGTATCTATAATTTTTGATGATCCATGCTTGTTTAGTATCTACTTTTCTTTTCTTTGTCTACACTTTGAGGTGTTTTTATATCTTTTTTGGAACTAACCTATTAACAAGTTGCCACAGTGCCTGTTGCCTGTTTTCTTCTGTTTTTGGTTCTAGGAAGGCAGAAAATCAATATTCTCGGAATTGGACGGGAAAAAAGCCAAAGTCAATATTTTACCGTGGGAGACATGAATCCAGAAGATGAGACGGAGAAGCAAACGAGGGCGGCCAAACCCCCCATAGGCGCGGCTAGGGGTGCGCCTGCGCCTGGGCAGGGTGTGTCCCCCCTGGTCCCCTCTCGGCCTCACCTCTTCGCCTATAAGAAGCCCCGATACACAAACCCTAAGTACCCGATCAAAACTCCACGAAACCGTCTGTAGCCGCCGCCACCATTGTCCCTAGGTTGGGGGATCTGAAGTTCTTCCCGGCACCCTGCCGGAGGGGAGATCATCCCGGGGGCCTTCTCTCCGGTATGATGCGTGAGTAGTTCCACCTTGGACTATGGGTCCATGTAGTAGCTAGTTGGTTGTGTCTCCTCCTTGTGCTTTCATGTATAGATCTTGTGAGCTCCATTCATGATCAAGATCTAATCTATTTGTAATCATGCATGTTGTGTTTGCGGGGATCCGATGGATATTGAGATTACTATGTCAGATTGATTAATGGTTTTGTCTTTATGATTCTATCATGTCTGTGTTATTTGTGATCTTGCATGCTCTCCATTGTTAGTAGCTATCTTGGACAAGTAATTGCTAGTGACTCCAAGAGGGAGTATTTATGCTCGATAGTGGGTTCATGCCTCTACTTAATCAAGGGAAGTGATAGAAATCTCTACGGTTGTAGATGTGCTATTGCCACTAGGGAGAAAACAACGGTCTCTTGTTCATGGAACAAGTGGATTGTTTACCTTACACACTTTGCTTAAAGCAGTTGTCTGTTGCTTGCAACTTAATACTGGAGGGGGTTCGGATGATAACCTGCAGGTGGACTTCTAGTCATAGGTGCAGTTGGATGGCGGTCTATGTATATTATTGTATTGCCCAATCGAATCTCGTAGGATCTTTATGTCTAGTATTGCATTGTTATGCCTTGCTCAGTCCTGTCAATTGCCCTGCTGTAATTTGTTTACCCAGCATGCCGTGTTTGTTTATCTAAGGAGAATACCTCTAGTGAACTATGGACCCCGGTCTAATCTTTACCATTGATACATCTTCCACTGTTACGGTTTACTTGCTGCAAACCATCATCACCTTCCACACCATACAGTTAATCCTTTGTTACAGCAACCGGTGAGATTGACAACCTCACTGTTTGTTGGGGAAAAGTCTTGAGTTTATGTTGTGCAGGTTTCCACGTTGCTTGTAACACCTTTGAGACGTTTCCTTCCTCCTACTAGTTCGATAACCTTGGTTTCTTACTGAGGGAAAACTTGTTGTTGTTCTCATCACACCTTGCTCTTGGGGTCTCCCAACGAAGCTCTCTCACATCGATGAAGCGCAGCCAACAAGCTTTTTTGGCGCCGTTGCCGGGGAGGCTAAGGACGTCTTCATAAGGGGAGTCCTCCTCAACCTTTCTCTTTACTTTGTTTTTAGTTTGCTTATTTTTTTTGCTTGGTTTTGTTTGCCTATTTTTATCAAAAACTCCAAAAAATTAGTTTAGTTTGGTTTGCTTTTTCTTATCAAAAACACAAAAAATTAGTTCCTGCTCTAGCTGCTGCTACTTTTTTTGTCTTGCTCCACTTTTGCCAAAATGAACTTTGCTGAGAACACCAAGTTGTGTGACTTAACTAGCACAAACAACAATGATTTCCTAAGCACTCCTATTGCTCCACCTGCTCCTCATGCTACCTTTTATGAAATTAAGCTTGCTCTGTTGAATCTTGTGATGAGAGAGCAATTTTCTGGTGCTAGTTCTGATGATGCTGCTACCCATCTCAATAGTTTTGTTGAACTTTGTGAGATGCAAAAGTATAAGGATGTAGATGGAGATATTATTAAGCTCAAGTTGTTTTATTTCTCCTTGAGAGGAAAAGCTAAAGATTGGTTGCTATCTTTGCCTAGAAATAGTATTGATTCTTGGATTAAGTGCAAAGATGCTTTTATTTAAAAGTACTACCGTCCTGCTAAGATTATATCTATGAGAAGTGATATTATGAAATTTAAACAACTTGATAATGAACATGTTGCTCAAGCTTGGAAAATAATGAAATCTTTGGTTAAGAATTGCCCCACTCATGGACTTACTGCTTAGATGATTATCCAGACTTTTTATGCAGGTTTGAACTTCTCTTCAAGAAACCTGTTGGATTCAGCTGCTGGAGGTACCTTTATGACAATCACCTTGGGTGCTGCAACAAAACTCCTTGATAATATGATGGTTAATTATTCTAAATGGCACATTGAGAGAGCTCCACATGGTAAGAATGTAAATTCTGTTGAAGAAACATCCTCTTTGAGTAATAAGATAGATGTTATTATGGCTATGCTTGTTAATGGGAAAGCTCCCTTAGATCCTAATACTGTTCCCTTAGCCTCTTTGGTTGCTCAAGAAGAGCAAGTTGATGTGAACTTCATTAGAAACAACAATTTTGGCAACAATACTTATGGTAATAACTATAGGCCTTATCCTCCTAATAATGGAAACACTTATCATGGTAGATCTGGAATGCCTAGTGAAGATATGATTCTAGAAGTTGAAAGATCCACTAAAAAATTTATGCAGGTGCAATATGAGAAAAACAAGATATTCACTAAAACTATGGAGGAACAATCTGTTATCTTGAAAAATATTAGTCATCAGCTTGAGAATCTGAATAGAGAAATTCCTAGTTTATAGTCAAAAAATTTGAGTGCTGAGAAAAATATATCCTCTTTGTCTGAAGCACAGTCCTCTTTGATTAATAAAGTGGCTGCTAAACTTGAAACCATGGAAAGTAACTTTGCTGCTACTCATGTCATACAAGTTACTATTGATGAAAATGTTAGACTGTTAGCTCAACTTCATGCTAAGTGGGAAAGCGAAGCTAAAATTGATAGAAACAATAGTGTGTGCACCATCACCACTAAACCACAAGAAGTCCCTATTCCTCCTCCTACAATGCCTAAGCTTATTGAGTCTACCACTAGTAATGCTAAGTTTGATTTTGATATAGATGGTTGCAATATTTCTGAAGTGATTATGTTCTTGCAAAAGCTTGCTAGAAGTCCTGATGCTAGTGATATGCATGTTGCTTTCACCAAACACATTACAGATGCTCTTGTTAAGATAAAGGAAGAGAAGTTAAAACACAAAGCTTCTATTCCTAGGAAAGTAGAATATGGTTGGGAACCCATTATTAATATGCAAGTGAATGACTTTGATCTCAAAGCTTCATGTGATCTTGGTTCTAATGTCTCTATTATGCCTAGGAAGATTTATGAAATGCTTGATTTGCCACCTTTGGAAGATTGTTATTTGGATGTCCCACTTAATGATAATGCTAAGAAGAAACTCATGGGGAGTATTAATGATGTTCTGATTATGGTTAACAATGCTTATGTCCCTGTTGATTTCTATGTTTTAGATGTTGAATACAATGCTTCTTGTCCTATTACTTTGGGAAGACCTTTTCTTAGAACTGTTGATGCCATCATTGATATGAAAGAAGGAACCATTAAATATCAATTTCCATTAAAGAAAGGTATTGAATACATCCCTATGAGGAGAGAGAAGTTGCTTTTTGCTCCTCCTTTGAAAGCAAGTTTGACATTAATGCTTCCTCATTTGAAAATACTTGATTTCTTGCTTCTTGTGCCTAACTTAAAGGCGTTAAATAAAAGTACTTGTTGCGAGATAACCCAAGAGTTTCCTTGAGTATTGGAAGTTATTACTTCAGTAATGACCTCTTCTTATGCTTTTTGTTTGCTTTTTGTGCCAAGAATAACCTCTAATGATTGGAAATTAAGATTTGGGGAGTTGCTGTCTCGAAACAGATTTCTGTCCTCCACCCTAAAAATTCATGAGGAGTCTCTGTAAGTTGGATTGAGCTAAACATTTACGGATAAATCCCCCAGTATGTTAACTAACTTCTGTTAGTTCAACACTTTTTTATTTGAGCAATAGAAGGTCTTCGAACAAATCGGTTTCTACCTGCTGGTCTGTTTTGACAGATTTCTGACATTATTTGCATTTGCTTCTTATTGATTCCTTTTTGGGTTCTTTTTGGGAAATTGAGCTTTTTGAAGGAGTTGCTACAGTAGCTTGTGTTTTTAGTGAAAAGTTTTGTTGTTCTAAAGCTAAGCCTAAAGGTCTATTATCTTTTGAATACAGTAATGTTGCTAATGAAGATTATGTGAAGTTTTGTATGAAGGGAAATTTCACGTGTGGAGAGAGAATGATGTAATAATATGAAGAATGGACAAAACTGTAGGGGTTCGTAGCATGGAAAACCAAAAAATTCTACCGCATGCACACAAACAAGCCAAGATCTATCTACTAGATTGTAGCAACGAGTCGATAGAGGAACTCACCCTCGAAGATTCCAAAGTGGTTAACGAGAGCAGATTCTCGTGGGTGATGTAGTCGTACACTTCCCGATCTCAAGATCGCATAGACGATCCTTCTGGCGCTGCGTTCCGGCAGCGCTTCCGCAGTCGGTCACACGTTTGGTACTCGATGAAGACCTTCCTCTCCCTTGTTCCAGCAGGCAGCGGAGGTTGTAGCACTCTCCTCACGATTCTGGCAGCACGACGGCGTGGTACCGAAAGTAGAGGGGAGATCTCACAGGGCTTCGCCTTAAGCTGGAGAGAGTATGGTGGACTATGAGAGAGCCTCAGTGACCTAGGGTTTAGACGCACCAAGGAGAGGGAGCTAGGCCGGCGGCTAGGGCAAGGGGATTGCCCCAACTCGGCGACTTGGCAAACCCTAGGAGGCGGCGGCGACAATGGTGGAGGCTGGCGGCCAGGTTTTAGGTTTAGAGGAGAGAGGTGTTGTGTACCTGGAGGGGCAGCCCTGCCCCTCCTTATATAGGTGGAGGGAGGCGCGCCAGGGGAGGGGAGTCCCTCCCCAACTCGGATCCCAAGTGGGCCGGCGGTGGAGGGGAGGAACTCCTCCCCAAGTATGTTTCCTACTTCCCCTCCACCTTCCAAAATAGCCGTTTGACTTTTCAAATTGGCGTTTGACTTTTTCAAACTAGGATTTGATTAAACCCTTTATTTTGTTCAGCGATGACACCTAGTACATGATGCAATCATTACAAATTGGTATGACACATTCATGTACCCTTCCCCTTCGGAGTGCCGGACATTCCGGAACCTTCTAGAACATTCCCGATGAAAAACACCAGAACCATTCTCCAACCCCGAAACAGGACTTTCCTTATATGAATCTTATTCTCCGCACCATTCCGGATCTCCTCGTGATATCCCGGATCCCATCCGAGACTCCGAACAACATTCGGTCTCTTACTCGTCATTCCATAACTACTCAACAACATCGAATCTTTAAGTGTGTCTCCCTACGATTCGTGAATTATGCGGACATGATCGAGACACTTATCCGATCAATAACCAATAGAGGAATCTGGAAATTCATATGGATCCCACATATTTCTACGATTACTTTGCGATCGAATGAACCACTTACATACGATACCAATTTCCCTTTGTCTCACGATAGTTTACTTATCCGAGGTTTTGATCGTCGGTATCTCTGCATACCTAGTTCAACCTTGTTATTGATAAGTACTCTTTTCTCGTTCCCGTGATATGTGATCCCTTGTGAGCCAGTCACATGCTTGCAAGCTAATTGGATGACATTCCACCGAGAGGGCCCAGAGTATATCTATCCGTCATATGGATGGACAAATCCCACTCTTGATCCATGTGCCTCAACCCATACTTTCCGAACACTCAATGCCACCTTTATAGCCACCCAGTTACAGTGTGGTGTTTGATGTCATCAAATCATCCTTCCGGTGATGGTGATTAGCATGATCTCATGGTCGAAGGAATTAGGTTACTATGTATCAGAAAGCTTATAGCAAATGAACTATATTTAATGACTTGATCTTTATTCTACGCTTAACTATAGGAGTATGTCCATCACATCATTCTCCTAATGATATGACCCTGTTGTTAATAACATCTCTATGTTCATGATCAGGAAACCATGATCATATATTAACCAACAAGCTAGTTTAACAAGAGGCTTTACTAGGGACTCTTTTAAGTTTTACAAATCACACAAGTATTAATGTTTCTGATTAATACAATTATAGCATGGTATGTAAACATTTATCATAAGCATGAAGATATGATAATAACCACTTTATTATTGCCTCTTGGGCATATCTCCAACTAAAACCTCAAGCTTGGGGATGCCACCCCAGTGTCACCCCAAGAAATATCCAAGAGGTACAAGCGTCAAAGCTTGGGGATGCCCAAGGCATCCCCTTCTTCATCAATAAAAAGCTCCGGTCTTTCTAGACACTTCGTTTTTATTGTTTCATGCACTATTGTGTTGTTCTTGGCGCGTCTTAGTTTTTATTTTCTTTTCTTAGTTTGATTAGTTTGCTTGAATAAAGTAGTTTGGACCCCCATTCTTGCTGTGTTGATTGAAATAAGTCGATTGGTGTTGGAAAGGAGTAGAAAGTTCTTGCTTGAAAGTGCAAGATGAGCTTGCATTGACTGTGACTTAGACTTTATCATGTCATGCTAGGTGTTGTTTTGACCTTATGCTTAGTGATTATTGTTGTAGCATGACTTGTTCCAAACAATTGGGATTGCTTAGTGTGCCTTGACTAATCATGCGTTGTTTTAGCATACAAAAGCATAATATTGTGGTATTCTCCTTTGATGCTTTGTTTGGGTTGACTTGGCACATGCTCACACCATGTTATGACTATGAACAAGTCACCATAGCCTCTATGATCATTTATTCCTTGACTTTTATTACCAATCTATGCTTTGATTAGTAATGTTTTATCGCTCTGCATGATTATGGCCATTATTGCTCTGTTAGTTGGTTGCTCCCAGTCTTTTGCTAGCCTCCACTTGTATGAGTAAGCTCTACTCATCCTTCCAACTCCCAAGAAACCAAGTTATTCCAAAGTGTCCACTATAAATTCCTATGCATGGTGTGTTACACCATTCCAAGTATATTCTTGTTTTCATCTATCTTCCAATTAAAAAGTATTTTGTTATGTGAAAACTTAGTGATTAAAGCTCTCACGAACTTGATGGCACACTTTATATTCCTTGCCCCTAATAAACTTGAACCATTGTGTCATCTATGTTGTATATGCTTGCACTTATACGTTGGAATTAGCAGAACCATGCTGTCATGGGGAACGTTTTCAACATTGCACTTGTACTTTGTACACAGTTGATATCATGCTCTTTGGTCTATGGATGTCGTCGGTGTGAAATAAAGAGGGAGCTTGTAAGTCCATGGAGTTATGTATTTTGTGTTAGAGAAATGTCTGGGCCGCTAGCCTAAGCCGTGCCTAATCATGGTAGAAACTTGCAGCATCACCATAATGAGCAATCTGTGAAGCATCCTCAATAAAAATCTATGCAAATAGTTAATAAAAAGATCGCTGAGATGCTCATTCTCTGCTTGCCTTGTCATTTTGTTTATGGGATAGCTCATGTACCATGTGCAAGGGGTACCCCGTTGGCGGTTCTCTATGATACACATGTACTTACTATGACAAGAACTTACAGGTGACTAAAGTTAAGTAGCATGAGGTGCGGCCCTCGTATTCAAGGGACATGAGATTGCCAACTTATACTTTGTCAAGCATATACTCCATAGTTTGCTCACTTTAACCTTAATCACTTCAAGATGCTTATGATAGGGGCAATGAGGGATGAAATCTAACAAGTACCATAATTTTTGTAAGCTCTTTTTGAAACTTGAAATCCCTGCTTCCCTTTATGAAGGGCCTTTCTTCCACTATTATATTGAGTCTCCACCTTCTATCTTTAGGCATCATTAAGAGAGCATAGTTGTCATTCTTAGTTCTATGTGCAATGTCCCAAACCTTATTGATTGATGCATATTGTGATATTACTTGTTCTTGTGCTATTTGTATCTAGTCACTCTTATGAACTTTGAAGGTGTCATATGCATCTATTTGCTACTCCATGAGGGACAAGCTGATTGCCACTATGCAATGTTTTCTATATGTGAAACAAACAAACATTTTTCAATGGATGTTATTCATGATCTTTGTTTGTAGCCTTTCATGTTGCATGCATAGTTACTTTCTCTTACTGTTAGAACTCCATCTTTCATGCACATGTTTAGAGTTCTTTGAACCCAGCTTTCAATGCTTGCAAATGGTTTGATCTTGGTTTTGATGGTGCATGTCACCTCAAAATTTATTCTTTTATCACTTACCTACTCGAGGACGAGCAGGCGTTAAGCTTTTGGATGCTTAATACGTCGGAAACGTATCTATAATTTTTGATGTTCCATGCTTGTTTAGTATCTAATTTTATTTGCTTTGTCTACACTTTGAGGTGTTTTTATATGTTTTCTGGAACTAACCTATTAACAAGTTGCCACGGTGTCAGTTGCATGTTTTCTTCTGTTTTTGGTTCTAGAAAGGCAGAAAATCAACATTCTCGGAATTGGACGGGAGAAAAGCCAAATTCAATATTTTACCGTGGGGAACACGAAGCCAGAATACAAGACGGAGGAGACTCACAAGGGGGCCACACCCCCTGGCGGCGCGGGCTAGCCCTAGCCGCGCCTAGGGGGTGGAGCCGCCCTGGTGGCCCCCTGCCTTGCCTCTTCGCCTATAAAGTCTCCCCGATGCCTAAACCCTAAACACCCAATCAATATTCCACGAAACCGTATGTAGCCGCCACCACCATCGTCCCTAGATCGGGGATATCTGAAGCTCTTCCCGGCACCCTACCGGAGGGGAGATCATCCCGGAGGCCTTCTTCTTCATCATGTCAGCCTCTGGTATGAAGCGTGAGTAGTTCCACCTTGGACTACGGGTCCATATAAGAGCTAGATGGTTGTATCTCCTCCTTGTGCTTTCATGTCCAGATCTTGTGAGCTCCATTCATGATCAAGATCTCATCTATTTGTAATCATGCATGTTGTGTTTGCGGGGATCCGATTGATATTGAGATTACTATATCAGATTGATTAATGGTTTTGTGTTATTGATTCTATCAAGTCTGTGTTGTTTGTGATCTTGCATGCTCTCCGTTGTTAGTAGCTATCTTGTCCAAGTAGTTTCTAGTGACTCCAAGAGGAGGTATTTATGCTCGATAGCGGGTTCATGCCTCTACTTAATCAAGGGAAGTGGCAGAAATCTCTATGGTTGTAGATGTGCTGTTGCCACTAGGGATAAAACAACGGTCTCTTGTTCATGAAACAAGTGGATTGTTTACCTTACACACTTTGCTTAAAGCAGTTGTTTGTTGCTTGCAACTTAATACTGGAGGGGGTTCGGATGATAACATGAAGGTGGACTTCTAGTCATAGATGCAGTTGGATGGCGGTCTATGTATCTTGTTGTATTGCCCAATCGAATCTCATAGGATATTTATGTCTAGTATTGCATTGTTATGCCTTGATCAGTCATGTTAATTGCCCTGCTGTAATTTGTTTACCCAGCATGCCATGTTTTTTTATCTAAGGAGAACACCTCTAGTGAACTATGGACCTCGGTCCAATCTTTACCATTGATACATCTTCCACTGTTACTGTTTACTTGCTGCAAACCATCATCACCTTCCACACCATACAGTTAATCCTTTGTAACAACAACCGGTGAGATTGATAACCTCACTGTTCGTTGGAGCAAAGTCTTGAGTATGTGTTGTGGAGGTTTCCACGTTTCTTGCAACACCTTTGAGACGTTTCCTTACTCCTACTAGTTCGATAACCTTGGTTTCTTACTAAGGGAAAACTTGCTGCTATGTGATGTCTATGCACTTATATTCTTGTAGACAGTTGTTGGGCCTCCAAGTGCAGAGGTTTGTAGAACAACAGCAAGTTTCCCTTAAGTGGATCACCCAAGGTTTATCTGTCACATCCCAAGATTTTCCAAATCTTGTAATGTGAAAAATAAATAAACAAAATAAATAAATGTTGAAAATTAGGGTGAAAAGAAACTTTTGTTTCTAAATGGAAACTTAAAATCCCACCTTGAACAAACTTTGGTTAATATTTGAATCCAACTAAATTCAAATCAACTGGAATGCATTCCTCATAAAATGCATCTTAAAATTTAAACACTTGGAAAATAAACCAAAACCCTAAAACCCTAGTGGAATAAAATCATTCCCAAGATATCTCTAAGACTATGGATTTGATGCATATAAACTTTTGTCAATAAACATTTATAAATGATCAAGAATGACAAATAGAAATATTATAAAACCATAGAAATTGATTTCATTCAATTTGGAGCCATAGATAAAACCTTATGAATTTAATAAGATAAGGGGATTGAATTTCCAAAACTAATAAAGCACTTATCTAGAAATCCATACCAATTGGTGATAAAATAGTCCTAAAGATATCTAAAATGATAAATAAATATTAAATAAGATTTTACCAATTGGAATCACCAAGTTTGGATCTATAAATAAAAAGATATGGATTTTATAAGATAAAGAAAGAAATAATAAATAAGGAATATTTAAAGACCAAATTACATCTTGGCCTTATCCATAAGCAAATGGAATAAGTTATAATCCAAATCCAAATAAAATAAATGGATAAAGAATTTTCCAAATAAAATAAAGTGGCATTAACCAAATTCTATTTCTATTTGGATAAAAGACAAAATCCCTATTAAGAAATGATTAATTAAATCATGGGAAAATAGAATTTGGAATTTACCCAAGTGGCATAAAAGTTATTTAATTAACTTAAATGGGATCAAATAAATCAACTAAATAAATTTATGGAATTAAACCCATAATTATTTTCATTGGAATAAAGACAAGTACCCAAATTAAATGATTAATAAATCATATTAAAAACATTCCAAATAATTCAAAGTGAAGTATTTGACACCCTAATAAATAAATAAAACCTACTGAAAAGGTTTTTGTAAAAATTGAAATTAAATAAGTGTTAAAAATATATTTGATATTAATTGAATTTAAAGCAAGGGCTTTGTTTTAAATAATTAAAAGACCCTAAAAAGAATAAAAGATTTATTCTAAATTTGACTTCAGAATAAATTATTAATCAGTATTTAAATACACACAAGGATTGGTTGAAGTTTGAAATCAAATTGTTGTTTGAAAATTTTAAACAAAATCAAAATAGAAAAATGAAAACAGAAAATGAAAAATGAAACAGCACAAAAAAATGGAAAGGGTTCAGCCCGGCCCAACTAACCTATCTGGCCCAGCATCAGCCCATACCTCTAACCCCGCAGTGAATCGTTTTCACTCAAATAGTCACCCGCAGAGTCGATGACTGCCTGGACCCACTCCTCCTCTCTCTCTCACTGTCAACCCGACCCCACCTCCCCAGTCTTCTTCTTCACCCACGCGACGACCACGCCCCTAACCCCTCCTCGCCGTTTCTGGCTGATTGAAGATAGCGTCAATACGCGTTAGTGCCCCCATTAATTCCCCCTGACCTCGCATACTTAATTGCCATGCTCCTCTCTCCCTTTTCCCCCAACCAGAGCCACCAGAGAGCCACCAGGCTGCTCGGAATCATCTCCGAACCCCCACTGTCTCCGGCGAGCTCGCGTTCGAATTCCGGCCACCACCGTCAGCCCCACTTCCTCCTGAGAACACGAGCTTGCTCGCCAGCATCTCCTGCACCTCCCAGTACTCTCCACTCGCACGCGCGTGCTCTGCATCGTCGACAACGTCTCCAATAGAACATCGCCGCCGTCTGCTCCTTCTCCGGCGACTTCCCTGGTAACCTTCTGATGGACCCTCGTCCTTTCGATGATACGCCTGTGACCAGTGAACTCGTCTGCATCTAACGCCACCGTTTTCGTGTCCTAGCTCGCACCGTAGCGTCACCTCCGTCTTCGACAGTACGCAACCGCCGTCTGTCTCTTCTCCGGCGAGCAATTGTCAATATCCTCGTGCGCCCCTGTCTTTCCACGAGCACGTCGAGCATCAGTGACACCACGTGAACCTGGTGAGCCATATCTATTGTTCCCTTGCTTCCTGATTCGCTGAGACCGCCGTTAGCCGAGCGTCGCCGCCGCCAGCCACCGTCGAGCGCCGCTGGTATTTGGTCACAGTATCCTGAGCCGCTGGATCTTGATCCATTGGATGCGATTGATCCACTTATCGAAGGGGTATGGTTGAACCAGAGCCGCACGATTTCACTTTAATCTAATGCACCAGAGAGTCCGATCCAACTGAAACGGTATGGCCAGTAGAATCAAGAAACGTGGCCCAGTCTGTTTATAAAAACCAAAACTTGATCTATTAGATGACCAAACTTGTAAATTGCATAACTTTTGATCTACACGTCCAAATTTTGCAAATTTTATATCAATGGAATCATCAAGGCAAGTACTTTCCAACCATACACTTTGTTTAGTAAATTGCTTCTGTTAAATTGGTTGTTTGTGCAGAAACTTGTGTAGGCATGTTTTGAATATAAAATTCTTTCTAAAATTATTTTTGTGATAAAACCTTTGGGAAAATGGATTGTTTGAACCTACTGACCATATAAAACAACTTGTGGTTTAAAAAACATATTTTTTGAAGCAAAATAATAAATCTTTGATTTAGAACATTTCTAGTCAAATAAAAATAAGGTTTATTTATTAAAAATGCTTTTGAGAGGAAACCCTTTGGGAAATGTTTTGATTTAAACTCTCTGACCCTAAAAACAAGATTTTATGATTTAAAATATATTTTGTGAGCCCTATAAAAATTATTACTTTGCTAAAGGCATTTTTAACCACATAAAATATTGATTTGATTCAAAAATGGTGGGTAAAATATTTTGCAAATGGTTTTGCCACTTTTATAAAATGACAAATAGGTGTTTTAGAATGTTTATAACCTATTAGAAACCACTTTTCCAAATAAAACAATCTTTGGCATGCTTTCATGCATTGCTTTGTTTCTATTATTTTATGTGATGTTTGCTTGAATGGTAGATTGAATTCTTGCTTGCTTGATTGAATTGTAGTGGAACTTGAAGAGTGTGACCATAGCAAGATCAAGGAGTGAACTTATATTCTCTACCAAAAGGCAAGTGATGCTTCATACTTTTGTCCCATTATTTTTCACTATGCATTAGTGATATTTCTAAGTAGGACTTGCATGGAATTTTGCTAAGTATAAACTATGCCATGGGAAATCCTAGTAGATGAAACCTTAGCAGAAATTTCCTAAGTTAAGATTCCTACTACTATCATGCTTAGATTAGCTAGTAGAAAACAAGGGTGGATTATATTCATGCTATGGAATATTTCTAAGTCAAGGACTTGTGTTTTGTTTAATAAAACAACTAAGTGAATGAATCACCTGGGTGGAATGGAAAGAATGGTTTGTGTTGAGTGGTTATGCAAGTACAGTATGCTGGGGAATGCCACCCAGGAACAAAGATATTTGAGATGTCAAATGTTGAGAAGCTTCAAGTGCAGCCACTTGGCATTATGGGCTCTGCCTGGATCATATAGGTTGCAATAACTTAGCCAAATGGACAGTTGGTGGTAGGGGATGATAGGTTGGAACGCGTCCATTCTGGTCTAAGGGAAGGCTTCTGAAAGATCTTGTCTTGCTGAAACCAAGTCTTGTGGGGAAAGTGCACCACCTCTGTAGAGTGTAAAATCTAAGTACTTAGCCATGTCCCTGGTAAAGGACAATTTGAGCATCAAGACATGGAAGCTATCAAGAATCTCCTCATCCAAATTTCTAAGTTGAAAACTTGTGGTTGAACAAGGGTTGAAGGATCACCAATTTCTATTGGGAGATGCCTTGGGTGATTTTGTCAAGCAAAAACTTAGTGTTTTCAAATGATAAGGAAAATCTATTTTGAGCAAAGCAAGCCTAAGCTCCACCTAGCCAAATGCATAGATGATAGACTCCACTATACTACCATAGTATCACTTGCCAATACAATTCAAATGTATTGACCCTTGTGGCTGTAACTTATTATGTTGCAGGTTTGTTTGATGTTAGTGAAGTGTGTTGATTAGGATTACAAGTCTACAACCAACATGTTTGCCTGTGGCACTTTGAAGATGAAGGACCCCTTGCTATTTTTATATTCTGCTGCATTGTAATGAGATAGCCAAATGAGCTATGTAAGATGTAATAAATTATTTTATTCCTGTTATAAAGTTGTATTATGACCTTTGTTTCATGATATTACATCTTAACTGTGGATGCTAGCTATTGATCCAAGGACTAGCATTGTAAACATAGGGATCTCTACCTTATTAAAGGTTGGGAAATTTACATTATCAAACTCAGGGAGGAAGTGTTCAAAGGTATTACCTCTCAAGCAACCTTGCAATCAAGATACAAGAAGTCTCTTGTGTCCCCAACACACCCAATACACTTGTCAGGTGTATAGGTGCACTAGTTCGGCGAAGAGATAGTGAAATACAAGTGGTAACGATGCTAGAAAATAGCTTCTGACTTGTTGTTGACGTGGGGTAACGGTGCCAGAAAAGAGCTTGATGGTGAGGTAAGGTAAAGAACAAAAACCTCCTCGGCAAATAGAACAAAGATGGAAGCAAGCAAACATGCAACAGATCTAGTAGCAAACGGTGTTTCAATATTTAGAAACAAGGCCTAGGGATCATACTTTCACTAGTGAACATTCTCTCATATAAATATCCTCTCTTCATGATACTACTCTTAACTACTCTTAGGTTGGACACTCTAATCCAAGGTAGGGCTATAACAGCACACCTCAAAGTCCGCCTTCCCCAATCTAGATAACCCCACACTGTCACCTTGAGCGCTAGATGGTTCCAACAAACACCACAATTTCATAGAGACATCCAAATCCAAATATAACTCATAACAAATATTCAATCTAGCCAAAGTGTCACACATGGTATGCCCGCTATCACTTTCACACACGTGGGGAAAAGCATAGATCTATTAAAGCACAAAGAGTGTTTATGTAGAATCAAACCTAAGTGCCACCATGGCTTGCGTGTTGTCACTTTCACACACATGGGGAGAGCAGAGATCTAATGAAGCACTTGAGTAGCAAGGTAGATCTACCTGATTACAAAGTTCATGACCACAAGATCATGCATAGAGAGAGATGAACACATAGCTACCGGTAGAGCCCTTAGCCCTGAGGAAGAACTACTCCCTCCTCATCATGGGAATCAGCAATGGTGATGAAGATGGCGATGGAGATCAATGGAGATGGCTCCGGGGGCACTTCCCCGTCCCGGCAGGGTGCCAAAATAGAGACTTTCTGCCCCCGAATCTCCCTTTCGGTGGCGGCAGCGCTACGGAGGTTTTCGTGGATTTCTTCCGGATTTTTTAGGGTTTTTGGGTCGGAGGCTTCATATAGGCGCATGAATCAAGGTCAGTGAGGGTCTAGGGGACCCACACCCTCCCCAGGCGCCCCTAGGGCTTGCCTGCGCCTAGGGGGTTTGGCCACCCTGTGGCCCCCCTCCGGCTCTGCTTCGTGGTTCCGTGTTGCTCCGGGAAAATAATAACTTTCGCTTTTGTCCCGTCCAATTCCAAGAATATTGATTTTCTGCCTTTCTGGAACCAAAAACAGAAGAAAATAGGCAACTAGCACTATGGCAACTTGTTAATAGGTTAGTTCCAGAAAAGATATAAAAACACCTCAAAGAAAGACAAAGCAAATCAAAGTAGATACTAAACAAGCATGGACCATCAAAAATTATAGATACGTTTCCCATGTATCAGCATCCCCAAGCTTAACTCATGCTCTTCCTCGAGTAGGTAAGTGATAAAAAGAATAATTTTTGAGGTGACATGCACCCTCAAAACCAAGATCAAACCATTTGCAAGCATTGAAAGCAGGGAACAAAGAACTCTAAACATGTGCATGAAAGATGGAGTTCTAACAGTAAGACAAAGTAACTATGCATGCAACATGAAAGGCTACAAACAAACATCATGAATAACATGCATTGAAAAACGTTTGTTTGTTTCACATACAGAAAACATGGCATTGTCCCTCATAGAGTAGCAATTAGATGCATATGACACCTTCAAAGTTCACAAGGGTACTAGAAACAAGTACCACAAGAACAAGTAATATCACAATATGCATCAATCAATAAGTTTTGGAACACTGCACACAGAATGAAAACTATGCTCTCTTAATGGTGTCTAAAAGTAGAAGGTGGAGACTCAATAGTGGTGGAAGAAAGGCTTTTCATAAAGGAAGCATGGATTTCAAGTTTCAAAAAGAGCTTCCAAAAATTATGGTACTTGTTAGCTTTCAGCCCTCATTGCCCCTATCATAAGCATCTTGAAGTGATTAAGGTTAAAGTGAACAAAGATGGAGTATATGCTTGACGAAGTATAAGTTGGCAATCTCAAGTCCCTTGAATACGAGGGCCACACCTCATGCTACTCAACTTTAGTCACCTATAAGTTCTTGTCATTGTAAATATTTGCATATCACTGAGAACCGCCAATGGGGTACCCCTTGCACATGGTACAGGAGCTATCCCATAACCAAAATGACAAGGCAAGCAGACAATGAGCATCTCAGCAATCTTCTTATTTACCATGGGAATATGGTGTTTTTTTCTCTTTCCTCTTTTCTCAATGTGTCTCTTTTTTTATAAGAAGAATGCTTCATAGATGTCACTATGGTGATGCTGCAAGTTTCCACCATGATTAGGCATGGCTTAGGCTAGCGGCCTAGGCATTTCTCTAACACAGAATACAAACTCCATGGACTTACAAGTTCCCTCTTTATTTCACAATGGTGACATCCATAGACAAAAGAGCATGATGTCAACTGAGTATAAAGTAAGAGTGTAATGTTGAAAACGTTCCCCATGACATCATGGTTCTGCTAATTCCAACGTATAAGTGCAAGCATAAACAACAAAGTTGTCACAATGGTTCAAGTTTATTAGGGTCAAACAAATATAAAGTGTGCCATCAAGTTCGTGAGGGATTTAATCACTAAGTTTTCACATAACAAAAATAGTTTTTAATTGGAAGATAGATGAAAACAAGAATATACTTGGAATGGTGTAACACACCATGCATAGGAATTTATAGTGGATACTTTGGAATAACTTGGTTTCATAGGAGTTGGAAGCATGAGTAGAGCTTACTCATACAAGTGGAGGCTAGCAAAAGACTTGGAGCAACCAACTAAGAGAGCAATAATGGCCATAATCATGCAGAGCAACAAAACATTACTAATCAAAGCATAGAGTGGTACTAAAAGTCAAGGACTAAATGATCATAGAGGATATGGTGACTTGTTCATAGTCATAACATGGTGTCAGCATGTGCCAAGTCAACACAAACAATGCATCAAAGGAGAATACCACAATACTATGCTTTTGCATGCTAAAACAACACATAATTCTTTCAAGGCACACTAAGCAATCCTAGTTGTTTGGAACAAGTCATGCTACAGCAATAATAACTAATCATACGATCAAAACAACATCTAGAATGACATGATAAAGTCTAAACCACAGTCAAAGCAAGCTCACTTTTGTACCACTTAAGCATGAAGCTTCCTACTCTTTTCCAACACCAAACAACTTATTTGAAACAACTCACAAAGATATTAATCAATAAAGATCAGTGATCTTGTCTCAAAACTCCACAAAGAAGAACTAAAAAGTTCTAAGCTGAAAGCACAAGAAAACTAAGGCTGGACGCAGTGATAGCAAAAGTGAACACTCACAAAACATAAGAGTGAAAACTAGATTGTTCTAGGCAATGGAAATAGAGTGTGTCTCTCTCCACAAGAAGTGTGTTGTGACCAACCAACTTACTCAAGAAAACTAAGCAAACGAAAACCAAAAACGAAAACTAAGACGCTCCAAAAATAACACAACAGTGCATGAAGCAATAAAAACGAAGTGTCTAGACATACCTAAGCTTTTTATTGATGAAGAAGGGGATGCCTTGGGAATCCCCCAAGCTTTGATGCTTGTACCTCTTGGATATTTCTTGGGGTGACACGGGGAGGCATCCCCAAGCTTGAGCTTTTCTCCATTCTTCATCTCATTACATCATTCTTTCTCTACACTTGAAAATTTTCCTTCATACAAAACTTCACACAATCTTCATTAGCAACATTAGTGTATTCAAAAGATATTAGACCTTAGGCAAAGCTTTGGAACAGCAAAACTTTTCACTAAAAACACATGCTATTGTAGTAACTCCTTCAAAAAGCTCAATTCCCCAAAAGAGAACTCAAAAAGGAATCAATAAGAAGCAAATGCAAATAATGGCAGAAATCTGTCAAAACAGTCCAACAGGTAGAAATCGATTTTTTCGAAGACCTTATAGTTCTCAAATAAAAAAGTGTTGAACTAACAGAAGTTAGCTAACATACTGTGGGATTTATTTCTAAATTTTCAAATCAATCCGACTTAGAGAGACTTCTCACGAATTTTTATGGTGGAGGACAGAAATCTGTTTCGGGACAGTAACTCCCCAAATCTTACTTCCCTCTCATTAGAGGTCATTCTTGGCACAAATAGCAAACAAAAAGGATAAGGAGAGGTAATTACAGAAGTAATAACTTTCAAGACTCAATAAAACTCTTGGGTCATCTCCCAAAAAGTACTTTTCTTTAATGCATTTAAGTTAGGCATAATAGTTTGAGAAGATGCTCACATAAGAAATATGAATTGAAGTAAAAGAGAGCATCAAGAAGCAAATTCAAAACACGTTTAAGTCTAACCCACTTCCTATGCATAGGAATCTTGTAAATAAACAAGTCATGAAAGCACAAAGCAACAAGCATAGGAAAGCAAAACAAGTGCAACTTCAAAAATTTCAACATAAAGAGGGGAAACTTAATATTATTGAGATGCATAAAACCATGTTTCCCTCTCTCATAATAACTTTCACTAGCATCATGAATAAAATTAACAATATAACTATCACATAAAACATTCTTATCATGAGCCACATGCATAAAATTATTACTCTCCACATAAGAATAGTCATTCTTATTAATTGCCGTGGGAGAAAATTTAACAACATAGCTATCACTATTATTCTCATCACCATAATCATAAAATATAGGAGGCATATTGTAATCACAATAAATTTTCTCCTCAATAGTAGGTGGAATGAAAATATCATATTCATCATTGTAATCATCATATATTGGAGGTTTGGTATCATCATAAGCAATAGAATAGCTATCTTCCAAAGTTGGGGAACTAAAAAGTTCATTTTCATAAAAACTAGCTTCCCCAAGCTTAGACTTTTCCATAGCATTAGCAACAATGGTGTCCAAAGAATTCATACTAATAACATTGCTATTAGTATGCAAATAAAGCTCCATAGGTTTTTTAATTTTCTCTTCAAACACTTCATGCCCTAACTCAAGATAAATACTATAAAGATCTCTAATTTTGTTGTTGTTTCCCATTAAGCCTAGCTAGTGAAAACAAGAAACAAAAAGACAAAATTGCAGAATCTAAAGGAAATAACTTCGAGCACTCACATCGTAGGATGTGAGTACCTTTTACCTTACCTCCCCGGCAACGGCGCCAGAAAAGAGCTTGATGTCTACGCACTTCTATTCTTGCAGACAGTTGTTGGGCCTCCAAGTGTAGAGGTTTGTAGAACAGCAGCAAGTTTCCCTTAAGTGGATCACCAAAGGTTTATCGAACTCAGGGAGGAAGTGGTCAAAGGTATTCCCTCTCAAGCAACCCTGCAATCAAGATACAAGAAGTCTCCTGTGTCCCCAACACACCCAATACACTTGTCAGGTGTATAGGTGCACTAGTTCGGCGAAGAGATAGTGAAATACAAGTGGTAACGGTGCTAGAAAATAGCTTCTGACTTGTTGTTGACGTGGGGTAACGGTGCCAGAAAAGATCTTGATGGTGAGGTAAGGTAAAGAACCAAAACCTCCCCGGCAAACAGAACAAAGATGGAAGCAAGCAAACATGCAACAGATCTAGTAGCAAACGGTGTTTCAATGTTTAGAAACAAGGCCTAGGGATTATACTTTCACTAGTGAACATTATCTCATATAAATATCCTCTCTTCATGATACTACTCTTAACTACTCTCCGGTTGGACACTCTAATCCAAGGTAGGGCTATAACAGCACATCTTAAAGTCCGCCTTCCCCAATCTAGATAACCCCACACTGTCACCTTGAGCGCTAGATGGTTCCAACAAACACCACAATTTCATAGAGACATCCAACTCCAAATATAACTCATGACAAATATTCAATCTAGTCAAAGTGCCACACACGGTATGCCCGTTGTCACTTTCACACACGTGGGGAAAAGCATAGATCTATTAAAGCACAAAGAGTATTTATGTATACTCAAACCTAAGTGCCACCACGGCGTGCACGTTGTCACTTTCACACACATGGGGAGAGCAGAGATCTAATGAAGAACTTGAGTAGCAAGGTAGATCTACTTGATTACAAAGCTCATGACCACAAGATCATGCATAGAGAGAGATGAACACATAGCTACCGGTAGAGCCCTTAGCCCTGAGGAAGAACTACTCCTTCCTCATCATGGGAATCAACAATGGTGATGAAGATGGTGATGGAGATCGATGGAGATGGCTCTGGGGGCACTTCCCCGTCCCGGCAGGGTGCCGGAACATAGACTTTCTGTCCCCCGAATCTCCCTTTCGGTGGCGGCGGCGCTACGGAGGCTTTTGTGGACTTCTTTCGGATTTTTTAGGGTTTTTGGGTCGGAGGCTTCATATAGGCGCATGAATCAAGGTCCGTGGGGGTCCAGGGGGACCACACCCTCCCCAGGCGCCCCCAGGGCTTGCCTGCGCCTAGGGGGGTTTGGACACCATGTGGCCCCCCTCCGGCTTTGCTTCGTGGTTCCGTGTTGCTCCGGGAAAAATAATAACTTTGGCTTTTGTCCCGTCCAATTCCGAGAATATTGATTTTCTGCCTTTCTGGAACCAAAAACAGAAGAAAATAGGAAACTAGCACTATGGCAACTTGTTAATAGGTTAGTTCCAGAAAAGATATAAAAACACCTCAAAGAAAGACAAAGCAAAGCAAAGTAGATACTAAACAAGCATGGAACATCAAAAATTATAGATACGTTTCCGACGTATCACTGTGATCATCACACCTTGCTCTTGGGGTCTCCCAACAAAGCGCTCTCACATCGACAAGGAGCAGCCAACACAATCCTGTTCGATTAGGGCGAGTAGGGAGGCGTCCTCTCATGAATAATTCTGTGTTCTTTACAGAATTCGTCAAATATTTTGGAAAATACTCACCACCACGATCCGACCTAAGATACTTGATCTTTCTCTCAAGTTGATTTTCAACTCCAGCCTTATAAATTTTAAAGTAGTCTAAAGCCTCATCTTTAGTGTGCAACAAGTAAACATAGAAGAATTTAGTAGCATCATCTATCAGCATCATGAAATATCTCTGTCCTCCTTTTGTCAACACACCATTCATTTGGCATATATTTGAATGTATGAGTTCTAGAGGTGCCAAGTTTCTCTCCTCGGCATCCTTGTGAGGCTTTCGAGGTTGCTTTGATTGCACATAACTATGGCACCTAGAACCTTTGGAAATAGTGAAATTCAGAATTAAACTCATACTGGACATCCGAGACATCAAACCAAAATTAATGTGACATAAACGAAAATGCAAAATGCTGGTATCATAATTAACACCACCACAAATATGATTCACGGATTTATTACAAAACTCTGGAAGTGAAAAACGGAACAAGCCTCCGAACTCATAACCTTTACCAATAAATTGTCCATGTTTCGAAACAACGACTTTATTAGACTCTAAAACAACCTTAAACCCATCTATGCATAGAAGGGAGTCACTAACGAGATTCTTGTTCATAGTAGGGACATGCTGAACGATCTTTCCGGAAGTAAACTTCAGATCCACCATGCCAACATCATGAACATAAGCATGTGATCCATTCCCTATTAGGACGGATGAATCCCGAGCGACCTGATAAGAAGGGAACATAGAGATGTCAGCACACACATGAACATTAGCACCTGTATCAAGCCACCAACATGGTGATTGAAATACTGAAAGAACAGTAAATAAATTACCATACCCATCAGTATTGCTAGCAGTCATGACTTTGACAGTCTTGGCCTTTTTCCCTCTGCGGTCTGCGCGATCTGGACAGTCCTTAGAAAAGTGGTCGGGCTCTCGACAAGTGAAACAAGTCAGATCACTCTTGCCCCTATTTGGCTTATTCTTCTTTAAGGTTGTAGTCTTTACATGCTTGTTAAAGGAGGGCTTGAAGTTCCATTTGTTCTTGCCTACGGATTTGCCTTTCTGCACATAGTTAGCAGTAGCATGACCCTCTCCTTTCTCAGTAGTGTCCTTAGCCCGAGCCTTCACCTCAACATCAAGGGACGCTATCAGACTTTTAACTGATATCTCTTGTCTCTTGTGTTTGAGAACTGTGGCAAAGTTCCGCCATGAAGGGGGCAACTTAGCAATAATGCAACCTGCCACAAACTTGTTGGGTAAGATACACTTAAGGAGTTCGAGCTCTTTGGCAATGCACTGTATCTCATGAGCTTGTTGAACCACATGAAGGTCCTTTATCATCTTAAAATCATGAAAGCTCTCCATGATGTACAGTTCACTGCCAGCATCTGCAGCACCAAACTTTGCGTCCAGTGAGTCCCTTCAGGTTTGCCTTTACTAACCAGGAACACTTTCATCATGGTCAGCCAAAGCTCAGCCATGTACTTCCACCTCTTAAAGTGCTTGTGTTTGTGATCTATAGTTACTATAGTGGTCTAAGATGTGTTTGTGATCTAAGAGACTCAATAGAGTCTAACACAACCACATTTTTATAACTACTACATATTTATACCAATTTTTTACCTTTTAGATTTTATTTTGATAACTATAGTATATCCTTTGTTGGGGCTAGTATAATTATCCACATGATTGTGCTACTTAACATATTCATACATATTTTATACTGCAAAATATGCTTGAAGTGAATTAAGAGCGTATTTGTAGTGCAATTATTATAATTTAGTATAAGCCGCTGCCTTTAAAAAACAAAACTCAGTGCAAAATATCTAACAAAAAAGGGTTTTGCTAAGTGTTAATTGCCAGATATCTCTTATGTCTTTATTTTTGACAATTTCCCTTATGTGTAATTGAATGCCTTTAGTCTTTTGATGCATTTATGTCGATGATAGTTGTACAAGGTGGGAGGAACTATGGTTAGATCAACTGACTAATATTATTGACATAGAAATAGCAAAAACCTCCCTTGAGTTAAGTGTACAAGGACTCATAATAAAAGAAAAACACATATATGGACTGATATGTGCCACTATGATATGATATAGTTAATTATATATGGTTACATTAATTTTAATAGACTTAATAACTTTTAGAAAGCTCTAGAGCATCTGCATCTAATAAATACTACATTCATGCATCCAGAGAAAGTTTTGGCTTCATGGAGGTATTAATTTTGGTTTGCTGGCATATTTGGTTATTGAAGAATGCTCAAATATTTAGAAATTAGAGACCCAATTTTGCAAAGTGGAAGGCTTAGTTTATCCATGACATCACCCTCCTGCAGCATAGGAATTTTGTTAGAGGGAGGGAATGGATCCACATTGGTCCTAAGGAAGCTCTGCCAATAAACTCCCGTGTTGGTCGATTGGTAAAGGAAATACAAAGGAGGGAGTGACATGTTACTTCCTTAGAACTGAATTATAGTCGATTATCTAAGAAAGGCTATGCTAGAATATTTTTATGATAAAGGTTGGCATGCAGGGGTTGAGCTAGAGAGGACCCAATTATTAAATAAATTTAATCTTTATAAATATAATTTGCACTCATATCTCCATGTGGAATGTAGCGTGCTAAACATGCGTCGCGGGGGTGGGAGTGGGGGTTCTTGTAAAGTTTTCCTCTGAACAATGGTTGAATTGTTAGATGTACTTGTATTTTTTCTTCAAACATTCAAACTACAAGCCAAAGTATCTCTCGAACCCATCGTTCAAGTTAGGATATGTTATAACCATTATGGCACTGGCGTCGGTATCTTCGATGTTAGATCTAATGTTAATAGGTTTTGCTAATTTTTAATGTGAACTAGGTGTAGTTGACACAAGTGTATCTATACTTCATGTATTAGCGTGCATGTACTTGCCACTTTACTCGGTCAAAGCTTAGGATATATTAAAGAATGGAGACAAAGGTCAAGAGAATTAGAGCAGGGGCTAAAATTAGGGTTTCAATTATCGTCTTACATTAGCATGAGCATTGCTCCCTCGGCTCAAAAATATAAGTTGTATAAATTTAGTGAGAAATCAAATCTTACAAAGCTTGAAGTAAATTAAAATACGAAAGAAAATATCAGCATCTACAATACTGAATACATATGTTATTGTGAATCCATTAATAAATAATTAATAAATATTGTGAATGTTTTTATTTCAAAAACTTCATTAAATTTAAAACGTTAACTTTTAACTGAATTTATACTTATTTTTTCAAACTGCGGAGTAGCATTGTTCAGCCATTAGCCAACGGCTGGTACTGCCCAATGCAAGAATATAAAATGGCCCAAATGGACCTAACATTTTGATCTCGATGAACCTGTACATGCAGACTACTAGGCCATTTTTGTACGGTCTACTAGGCTGGAGTTCACCCCTATACTACACCCGTGGCATCCGTTACCGGGCCAACCATCTCGAGGAGCTCTGATTGGGCTGGCCCAGGTAAGCACCTCCTTCTTTAGTGTAGTTTTTTCTTTTTCCATCTTGCTCCGACCCTCACAGGCTCATAGCAAGCGGCACGACTCATACCCTTATAACACTCTTTTAGCATACAATATTTTGAAACATTTTTTTGCGAAATTCCATGGATCTATTAATAATCATCAACAACAGAACAAAATTGCCCAAAAGTGCGGTTACATCCATACAAACCACTAGTTAAAGTTTTCGCTAGATCATAAACAAAAAATATGTGTATCCATGCAGAATTGGCCAAGGCAATCCCTACATTTTATTATCTTCAGAGTATGTGTTTTTGAAGGTCAATCGTTAGGAACCTGGTGGCACATGAACTTGCTAAGTCTGGTAGAATTGTGTTGAGCAGACAAGTGTTGCTTAATTCAATTTCATTTTTGAGATGAAATTTTCCAAGTGCGATTGTAACAAAACTTTTCTTTGCAATTTAATATAAACCCAACTACCCAAGTTACAAAAATGAATGGTTATATTTTGAGAACAAAAAGACTCTACTAAGGGCTTGTTCGGAAGTTATCTCTTCCGAAAATCCACCGATCATGTTTCAAGCGCCCGCTTCCAGCCTCTGTGCGGCCAGTGCCGGAGTTAGAGAGTTGGAGATAAGGGTGCACTAAGGGTGTCTAACAGATAAAACATATTTCTAGGGAGGTGCACGTGAGGTAGAAAATGCTACTACCTCCATCACAAAACTCCATCATTTTCAAATGTACTTTTAAGCAGTCAACTCAATTTCATTCTCCGACCGCCCGACGTACTGGCTCCCATGCCAAAACGAGGCGGAAGTAGTGGGCCAAGGTGCGAGAGCAAAAAATGGCAAGCTGGGCTAGACGGGACGGGCGTAGACGAGCCCGTAGGAGGTTTCGTCCCGGGACTCTGGGGCATCGAAGCACAATATTTCTTTTTCCTATGGATCTTAGCTTCGATATCCTTAACTTTTTTTTTTTGAGAATTGCTTCGATATAACTACACTACTTATAAAAAAGCAAACAGTTTTTTTCTTAGATGCACACCACTTAGCCTACACAGACCAATTAGCACCACCGGATCAGCCTACTTGATTAAATCTAACAGTCAAGATTTGCCAAATGTGCGGTTAGCAATTGCACAGAGCTGAACGCACTCCACCAACAGAGGAATATTCTGCGATCACCGTCCGCATCCGCAACAGGTACCGTCCTAGAAGAAACTGAGCCGAACAAAATCATGTGTCCTGCGCTATCGTTATCGCGCGCCGCCGCTGCATTCGTTATCACGCGCCGCCGCCGCCGCATCCACACCCGTGCCGGTTCCTCCACTTCCACGCCGCCGCTTGCCTGTGCCCGTGTCGTCGCCATCATTCTCGCGCCCGCACCACCCTGCCCTGCCTGCGCTGCAGCTATCGTTCTTCTCTCCGTCCGACCATGTTCTCATGGTACAAATTGTCGTCAACGGAGGTCTCGGTATGGGATCTCCACTACCTTAGGCATGGACACCAGCGACCATCGTTGGTGGCAGTCCTAGCTCAACCACGACCCGGATGGAGGTCCTCCCCAATCATCCAGGTTTGTATTATCCTCTCTTCTCCATCTCAGGGTTCTCCATCTCACAGTTCTCACATACTAGCATTCCTCATGTGTGTTATTTTTGGTTCAACCATTAATTCGAAAATTAAATTTTATTCGTGTGATGGTTCGATTCCAGCCCACCAACTTTTTGTGCAAATGTCTAAGGGGACGGCTCAAATTCCTTTTTTCAATCCACGAGAGGAGGTTCTTTCTGTAACACGGTTGGACGACAGTTTACTAAACATGTCCAATGACGTCATGCCATGCAGTGACGGCGACCACCCAAATATGTTACATTCAGCGTGTTATATTTATTTCTTCTTATTCAAATCTAAACCATAGATCATTCAACAAGTTATATTTATTTGTTCTTATTTTAATCTGAACCGTAGAAGTAGCGTTTTCTCCATCTCTACACTACTTACAAAAAGAGCAAACAGTTTCTTTCTTAGATACACACTACTTAGCCTACACAGACCAATTAGCACCACCGGATCAGCCTACTTGATTAAATCTAACAGTCAGGATTTGCCAAATGTGCGGTTAGCAATTGCACAGAGCTGAACGCACTCCATCAACAGAGGAATATTCTGCGATCACCGTCCGCATCCGCAACAGGTACCATCCTAGAAGAAACTGAGACGAACAAAATCGCGTGCCCTGCGCAATCGTTACCGCGCGCCGCCGCTGCATTCGTTATCACGCCCATGCCGGTTCCTCCACTTCTACGCCGTCGCCTGCCTGTGCCCGTGTCATCGCCGTCATTCTCACGCCCGCACCACCCTGCCCTGCCCGCGTTGCAGCTATCGTTCTTCTCTCTGTCCGTCCATGTTCTCATGGTACAAATTGCCGTCAACGGGGGTCTTGGTATGGGATCTCCACTACCTTAGGCGTGGACACCATCTGCGACCATCGTCGGTGGCAGTCTGAAAGAGTAATTGCCCCTATGTGTGGTTTTGGTGATTAATGACAATCCTTGTAGACTAATGTTTTTACTAAGTTTTATATGAAGGAATATTCCATAGGTCATGCTTGTAGTCTATGTGTTGGATTCAAGTATGGATGCCATGAAGATAAACATATACCTTGAGTATTGGCATCAAGACATCGAGTTGAAGAGAAGAATATGATATGATCAAGATCTTCGGAGTGTGATCTCAATATAAGAATTCGAGATATGGCTTTAAGACAGTGTCATGATAGCCTCATTAGTTGAGCTATGATTGACTAATATTTAGAGCATGTAATCAAATTAAGAGTTCTTTATGTACCTCAAGATATTGATATGGAGCATGAGAAGATACATGGTTGACCTATACAAAGAGTGAAGAGTGATTTCAAGTTGGTCAACACATGAAGTATAAAGAATGTACCACATGGATCTTGTGGTATGGTAAGCCTTGTCAATTATGCATCATGAACTAACCCATTATATATGTGCCTTTGTGTTTTCTATATGGGATAGGTATCTTTCCATGGGCATGTTTCAAAAGTGAAGATCTTATATAGCCCATGAGAGGATGACATCAAGTTGTGATCGTCATCAAGGTTGAAAAGGGCAAGTTCAAGATAAGCATCTCGAGAAGATCATTTGCTTGAAGCTTGCCGTCCATATTGGTGATAATGGACATGTGAAGACATGTATTAATGAAGCTATCCAATAGTGGTGTATGGCGGAGAAAATTAGGAGTCTTCACGAAGAAACAATGATCAAGTGATGCATTCTGGCTTGGACGGAGATTGAAGTGTTGTCATCAAGATCAAGCGGGATCCGCAAGGCAAAGGTATGGCCTTACTAGGTTTTCCTTTTACCGGTCTCAAGGTAGTTGTTGGGAGACCGGGTTATAGGATACATAGCCACACTATTAAGAGGGGATTTCGGTTGGGTAACTTGATCACATCATCATAGGGAGATCAAACCTTTGCATTCTTTCATCTTCCTATTTTGTTGCTTCTTGGTGTTTCTCCATGTGAGGTTCTTGAGCTTTTTGCTAGCTCTTCAACAAGCCCACGTTCATCGAAAACAGAATTCGTATGCATCTTCTATGGCGTTTTCAAGTTTGAAGGTTTTATCGGTTCTTCTTATAGGGAGGCTTCTTACCTTTCTTAATTTGGTTCTATCCTACTCTATTGGACTATGATTTTTCTATGCACCATCTTTTAGGGCTTGTTGTCCTCGTCAAAACAAGCCCAAAATCATCGAAATCGGAGTCCGGACGCAAAAGTTATCGCCGTTTTCGTGTGTCCTGTTTGGTTCCAGCGGAATTCCGGCGGGAATTCCGGCGGACCGAGTCTATGGCCGGAAATTCCGGCGACTGCCAGAAATTTCCGGCAAACCGCCGAAAAACTGTTCTGTATGTTGTTTCGGTTTGTACCGAAACTTTCGGTTTTGACCGGAATTTCCGGCGGCTAATCCGGCGGCGCCGGTTTCGTCGCCAAAACGTGTTCGCCCAGCGCATCTTGCTTCCAACGGTCATCCCCCTTGAAGGGGTATAAAAGGGGGGCTTCTTCCCCAAAGTTCAAAGGCTCTTGAGCACGTTTTTAACCTCCATTGTTGACCCCTTTGATCTTTCTTTCTCTTCCTTCCCTCCTATGATTCTTGCATCTTTTTGAGGGCTTTGAAAGAGGAGATCTAGATCTACAATCCCCACCAATCAATTCCTCCTCTAAGTGAGGGGAACCCATTGGATCTAGATCTTGGAGTCATTTGTTGGTTTCCACCATTGTCCTTCCTCTCTAATTCCTTCCTAGAACTTGTTGCTTTGGTGGGATTTGAGAGTGAAGGATTTGAGCACCCTTGGTGTTATTGCTTTGCATTCTTGCATAAGTGTTGAGCTCTTTATTATGATTTGTTTGACTGAGAGACCGTGAGCTTGTTACTTTTGGAGGGTGACCTCCTAGTTGGCTTGGCGGTTGGTGCCACGGTGTTCTCTTCGTGGAAGATTGTGAAGAGACACAGGCTTCTCCTTCGTGGAGCTTGTAAAGTGGTTGTGGAGCTTGCCATCTCCGGAGTGGAGGAAAAGCTAGACATAAGGAAAGGGCCTATTCCTTCATGGAATAGACTCGGAGAAGAAGGTGAGCCTTCGTGACATTGGGAAATCCTTCGTGGAATCCCACACCTCTCCAACGTGACGTACCTTACTTGTAAGGAAACACGGAAATACATCTTCGTCTCCACGTGCCTCGGTTATCTCTATACCCGAGCTCACTTTCCTTGTGATAGCCATCGAACTTGAAGTACTTATATCTTGCTTATCACTTGTGGTAAATTCTCTTGTGCTTTCTTGCTTAGCTTAGCTTAACTTGTTGTTGGTGCACTTAGTTGAGCCTACTGTATTTAGGTTTTATTCTTGTAAAATAAACGTTAGTTTAATTCTGCATTCTATCAAGTCAAAATCGTAATAGTTTTAAAATTTCCTATTCACCCCCCTCTAGACGATATCTCTATCCTTTCACAGTCCTAGCTCAACCACGACCCGGGTGGAGGTCCTCCCCAAGCATCCAGGTTTGTATTATCCTCTCTTCTCCATCTCACGGTTCTCCATCTCACAGTTCTCAAATACTAGTGTTCCTCCTCTGTGTTATTTTTGGTTCAACCATTAATTTGAAAATCAAATTTTATTCGTGTGATGGTTCGATTCCAGCCCACCAACTGTTTGTGCAAATGTCTAAGAGGATGGCTCAAATTCCTTTTTTTAATCCCCGAGAGGAGGTTCCTTCTGTAGCACGGTTGGACGACAGTCTACTAAACATGTCCATTGACGCCATGTCATGCAGTGACGGCGATCACCCAAATATGTTACATTCAGCGTGTTATATTTATTTCTTCTTATTCAAATCTAAACCATAGATAGTTCAACAAGTTATATTTATTTGTTCTTATTTTAATCCGAACTGTAGAAGTAGCGCTTTCTCCGTACACCATTTCTACACTACTTATAAAAGAGCAAACAGTTTCTTTCTTAGGTACACACCACTTAGCCTACACGGATCAATTAGCACCACCGAATCAGCCTACTTGATTAAATCTAACAGTCAGGATTTGCCAAATGTGCGGTTAGCAATTGCACAGAGCTAAACGCACTCCACCAACAAAGGAATATTCTGCGATCACCGTCCGCATCCGCAACAGGTACCATCCTAGAAGAAACTGATCCGAAAAAATCGCGTGCCATGCGCCATCGTTATCGCGCGTCGCCGCTGCCTTCGTTATCACGCGCCGCCGCCGCATCCACACCCGTGCCGGTTCCTCCACTTCCACGCTGCCGCATGCCTGCTCCTGTGTCGTCGCCATCATTCTCGCGCCCGCACCACCCTGCCCTGCCCGCGCTGCAGTTATCGTTCTTCTCTCCGTCCGGCCATGTTCTCATGGTACAAATTGCCATCAACGGAGGTCTCGGTATGGGATCTCCACTACCTTAGGCGTGGACACCATCTGCGACCATCGTCGGTGGCAGTCCTAGCTCAACCACGACCCGGGTGGAGGTCCTCCCCAATCATCCAGGTTTGTATTATCATCTCTTCTCCATCTCACGGTTCTCCATCTCACGGTTCTCAAATACTAGCGTTCCTCCTCTGTGTTATTTTTGGTTCAACCATTAATTCGAAAATCAAATTTTATTCGTGTGTTGGTTCGATTCCAGCCCACCAACTGTTTGTGCAAATGTCTAAGGGGACGGTTCAAATTCCTTTTTTTTCAATCCCGAGAGGAGGTTCCTTCTGTAACACGGTTGGACGACAGTCTACTAAACATGTCCATTGACGCCATGCCATGCAGTGACGGCGACCACCCAAATATGTTACATTCAGCATGTTATATTTATTTCTTCTTATTCAAATCTAAACCATAGATAGTTCAACAAGTTATATTTATTTGTTTTTATTTTAATCTGAACTGTAGAAGTAGCGCTTTCTCCATACACCATTTAGTAATTATTATCCTCATGACTTTCTAGAAGTTTTACTTAATTTCTAACAGAGTTTAGTCAATTAAGTAAATGGTTATATTAAGTATGTTGGGTATTATTTTCTGCAGCTCTATGATCCCTATCCATTGAGGTTTGGAAACTTGTAAACAGATGAGGTATAATGAAGTTCCATTATTTATGCTTTCTGTCAAACTTTTCATGTCACTAAAGGTTTAGATATGATAGCTTATCTAGAGGAAGATAGTACCAAGACATGCACTTTATTTCTGTAGGAGCACAATGGGTATAATTTGAGCATTTGAACATTCTCTACCCTCACTGATAAGACAGAAAAGTTGCTCACTGATCTTCGTATTGAAAAGTCAGTAGTTTAGCTGACGATGTAACGTGAAAAACTGTAGTAGTTTTTGTAGAAGTTTAATTTGCTGTCACATCTACAGTGGCAATTTCTATCAGTTCCTTGTCTATAATTTTTGTAAATGTAATATGGATTCTGGCATAAACCTTGGATTGGCTACAATGAATGTAGAAGCTGCAATGCAGAAACATGATATGGATGTGTGCCAACTCGACTAAACATAAGGTTGCTCTATGAATCATTGTTTAAGTAATTCAGTATCAGTTCATCTCTTAAGATCATTACACCATCAAGCCTTTCCCAAAGAGCACAGAATGCAGCCATTTTCTATGAAAAAATAGTAACCACGCATTTGTATTTCTGTAGTTGAGTTTACCATTTAAGTTTCTATGAATGTGCAGGTACTGATATAGCCGAGTTTAAGTTAAGTAGAGTTATTATAGTGTCTACCAGCAATTCCAGGAGGGCACATGGGGTGTTGATAAGCTATGAGATGTCCATACAGAAGAACTTGTTACTTACATCTCAATTTCATTTACTCGGCTGATTCCATCGGGGAGGTGGTTTATGTGGATAGCGAGGTTGTTGTATCCAGTGCATTTTCCACTGCATTGCACTAGTGGAAAATGTGGCATCCCGCAAAACCACTAATAGAAAATCGCGTTGAATTTGTGCATTGCATCGTCATCATCATGCATTGTTTGCATAAAACTATGTTCGCAAGCCCGTTTTGTTATTCTAAAACGCCCCATCTTATTCAAACACCGAAAACCGGGTCCCTGGAATATTTTGTTTTGCCCGATATCGGTTTGCAAAAGTCTTGTTTGAAATAAATAAAAACATTAATTATTTTAGCGGGGCAGTCGAACGGGCCGATTGACCCGAACGACCGCCCCAGAAATTAAATCGGCCCAATAGACCGGCCCCTCTAAATCCTAAACTCACCCATCCCTATCTACCCAACCAAACAGCCACCTCACCCTGGCCAACCAGACGCTGACACCTCACCTTTTTTCCCTTCCCTAACCAACCCCAAACTGCCACCTAGCCCACCCCCACTTCCTCTCCCTCTAAACCCACCCTGCCAGCTCACACACTCCCTCACCCATCCCACACACGCACGCAACATCACAGCAGCGCGCACCCGGCCCTTCCCCCACACCCGCTGCAGCCGGGCCCCACCCCGCGAAACCCGCCTTCCACCTCACCCACCGTCGGACCCACCCCAGGCCCCCAACACACGCACCCACTCACGCCTGCCCGCGTGGCCCCACCCCGGGCCCACGCCCTGGCCACCCCCCCTGCACGCCCCGTCCCTCCCTCTCTTCTCTCTCTCTCTTCCCAGCGTAGCACCCCGCCTCTCCTCTTCCCTCGCCTCGCCGGCGCTCCGCCGCCGCGCGCCCTCCGCCGCGTGCCCCTTCCTCGCTCCCGCAGCGCCGCTCACCTCGCCGTCCGCACCCCGCCGCTCCCCAGCATCCGTTCCCCCCGCTCGCCCTCCGCCTCCACGCAGCCCCGCGGCCGCCACCGAGCCTTCCGTCCCCCCCGCTCGCCTCGCTCCGCCGCTCACCGCCCCACCAGGCGCGCCACCTCCTCTCCCCGGCGCTCCTCCGGCCCCGCCCCTTCTTCCCTCTCCGCGCGACCCCGCTCGCCGGCGAATCGCTCGCCGACCCCGCCCCTTCTGCGCGACCGCGGGCCGCCTCGCCCACCGCTCCGCGCGCCCCGGCCCTCGTCTCCGCCGCCGCCGCGTCCTCTGCAACCGCCCCTTCGCCCGCATCCCTCCACCACCGCGCGCCTCTCGGGCCGCCGCCCTCGTAGACGCCTGCGTGCCCGATGCAGCGCCGCCCCCCTCCTCACCGCGTTCGGCCCGCCACCGCTGCCAGACGCGCGCGGCCTCGACGACCGTCGGCCTCGTCCCCTGCTAGCTCGCCCCGGCTGTCCCCAGCGCCGCCCGACCTCCCTGTGGCTCTGGCTTCGCGCGCCTCCGGCCTCGAGCCGAGCTCGCCTCATCCACGCCGTCTGCGTCGCCCATCCGGAGCTGCCCCTTTTTCCCCTGTTGCATGCGCGCATCGTCAGCAGGTCGTCTCCCCACCGCCACCAACAACCCTGCTCCCTGTCATGGGAAGGGAATGCGAGTGCCCATGTCAAACGCAAAGGACAACCTCGAACCGGAAACCACTTGTGTCGGAACCGAAGACCGCCGCACCCCAAGATCGCCGTCCCCGACCCTAAGGCGTCGAGATCCCGAGCATCCGAAGACCCCGACCCACGGAGCACCGAGGACGCCTTCATGGGACGCCAAGACAACCGTTGAACCCCGAAGGCCGGAGCCCGCGGACCGACATGATCGTCTTCATGGATACAACATGTACTTCCCTAGGACGCCAAGAACGCCACAAGCACGACAAGTTCTACTTCCGAACGACAAGACCGGCCGACCCCGTGGGACCCGACAAGACCTTCGCGACGACAAGAACGGCATCGACCCGGAAGAATCCGACGCGCCCCTACACCGACCCAAGTCCGGCTTCCCGGATGCCGAGGACACCGACACAGGACAACAAGATCTACCCCCGCTATCCGAGGCCGCTTCTGTCGAATCCCGAACCCCAGATCCTTCGAACCCTGAGACCGACCCCGAACCCCGGAACCCCAAGTTCGTCGAGACCCCTCAATGTGTGAACCCCTTCCCGGAACCCTATTTTATAATATAATAACAACTTGTCGCATATTGAATTGTCATACTTGCATGCATAATCATGTGGTTTGGGGGCCTTATGCCGAATCACCTAATAATTAAATATGGGGCCCATATGCGGGCAAATCTAGCCTTATATTGGCCTCATTTAAACATGTGTAGCGAACCGGTTCCATCTGTTGTTTTGCTAAACAACATTTAATTTGCGGGGTAGATAGACAACTTGAACCATCTAACTAATTGTCGGGACCCCGGTTCCCCCTAATATGACCTAATCGCATCACACCTTTGCCATGCCATACATCATACATGCATCATGCCGATCTTCTGCCGTTGAATTAAATATTGCATCCGGTGTTTCTTCTAGTGTTTTGCTTCTTCGCGGATAAGGCCGTTGAGTTGATGTGAGCTTCGCCCCGATCTTCGGATGAACCTTTCGGCAATGTTTTCAGGCGAGCATCTCCCCCTTTCTACCTATCTTACTTTTATAGTATTTACTTCCCTCCTGTTGATCTATTGCTATCTGTGTTGCGATGCTCTAGTTTCCGTACCCGTGATATCCCTTGCAGCCATATATTGCCTTGGACACATCCTATTACCGGTTGTTTGGTAGATAGTTGGACTCGCGCGTCGTAGTCGCTTGCTCAAGTGCTGCTGCGTGTCGTCAAATGCCACAGTTGTTGATGTATTGCCGCATGTTGTTGTTGGAGCTGATCATAGTTTTACTTATTGTTCACTTTAATTCCTGTTTAACAACTAAAATTGAATAAGCAGAGGCATCGGTGGGTGATAGAAAATATTTGGTTTCCGAACGCCCACTTGTGTCCCGTAAGACCCCGAGTACTTGATACCTGTTCCTTGATTCATCGCGCTATCCACATCCGGGAGGTATATGGGACCCCCCCTGAGCCAGAGCTTGATTCAGTCTTATTTCTTGGGGCCACAAACTAGTTTGAGGTTTTATTTACGATCCTGTACTTATGCCATGCTACTTATGTATTTACGATTGTGCGAGGAGCACACTGTACTGTTTAGGTAAGCGGATTGATTACGCGGTATCGACAAGCCCAGCCACACTTTCGGGTTCCCAGTCGCTTACAGCCATTGTCGCAAACCTTGAGTCCGTCTCGGAGCTTTCTTACTCCGTTGCGGGATCTACTCAATGGGGTGCCCCCCTGAAATATTTCTGAATCCTGTGATTGTTCAGTCGTGAAAGCCTCGTTGGGTTTTGATTTGGTTTTTCCGAGGTTGATCGAGCGTGTGTTGCTATTGGTGCACCCCGGCCGGGTAAAACTTTCTGAAAGCCGTGTCCGCGGATATGGACGACTTGGAGCACAGTATCTCGATCATAGACAAGCATAACTAAAGTTTACTGCTATAAATTTGACTTTATAATGACTAGTAATCAGCTTCACTATAATGGAATGGCTAATTAATACTGCCCACAATTGCTTGTTTGGAGTGTCACTTGCGACCATTGTACCTGACTAGTAAGTATTGCAACTATAACGGAATGGCTGAATAAAAGAACCAACAACTGCTGGGTTTTGGGTTTATCTCATGCTATCGGTATCTGATTAGTAATTGTTGCAACTACAACGGAATGGTTAACTAAAAGTGCCCACTGCTTATTTTATCAGGACGATTAACTAAACCTGACTAGTAATTGCTGCAACGAAAACTGAATAAGTAAAACTGCCAACTGTGTGAGTTCCTCGGTTGACTTCCTCGATTGGTCTCGAGGGGGAAACACCAGGATGGGTTTGTTTGGTGATAGCTGCAGGTTGGATCCGGTTAGGTCATTCTTATCCCTCTCTGATATCCGCCAGTTGTATCGAGTCTCTATGGGTTGTTTAGTGCATGCTGCCGCTGCCGCTTCAGTCCACCATACCTTTGTAGGCGAGGACCGCCGAATTCTAGCCTCGCTGTGTACCGGCCTCAGTACTGACGCTCCTTCTTTTTCCTTTGCCCTTTGTCGGCACCCTTTTGTTTAAGCAGGTTTTGAGGTCGACGTCGTTAGCAGGGTTACCCTTCCGGTTTGGCCTGGGCAGGGTTATGGACGCCATTGGTTATTCTTCAGGGCTCTTAGCCCCATTTGCATCTTGTCCGTAGCTGGACGCTATATCGTTTTCAAGGTGATTTGGATCTTTGTACATTATATTTGTATTCTTGACTCATGGAGTCGCCGTTATATATATATCTGTTCTGTGGGTCCCATCGAGGACTGTTGTGTAATGTTATTACTTCGTTTTCCACCCGCACGAAAGTGCCTGGTGGGCACCTTTGAATCGTTTCTATGCGGGTTTGGCGAATTTTGCTCAAACTTGCATAGGTCCGATTCTGAGGGTGTTACAGAGTGGTATCAGAGCTCAGCAGTTGCGATACCCCACAAGTCCAGCCTGTAGGATAACCTAGCTAACGGCCGCTGTAGAGTGTCAAAACTATTTTGCAAAATCGGTTGGATAGTTCTGGTTAGGTCTGATTTTACTCCTTACCCCTCTGCTATTCTCCTCTTACCTCGACGTGTTTTGAATCCGCTCTCTTCTCTCTCTTCGAGTCCAGGATTTCTCGTGGTTGGGTTTCCGTCGTACCTTCAGGGTTTCACTTTCTCCCCTTTTGTAACGGAGGTGCTACGATCATCAATCTGCAACTTGTCTGTTGTACCCTTCATCCAATCTTCTGTCCTTGAGCTCTTTATCCATATGTGTTCCTTGCTGGATATCAGTGTCGTTGAAAAACATATGAGAAGGACGAGCATTGGTGAAGTTGGAGTATACCTTGAGCATGTGCTGTTCATGCCAATGGAACCATCGCGGAACCTAATCATTGTGTCTTTCATACGATTTCTGCTGGCATCATCCCTATGTTCCGGATACCGCCTATGAAGATCTTCAGTCTAAATCTCGAGAGTTGCGTTGCCTGATTCTCCTACTCATGTATAGAGTTGATAGTTTGGGTACGGGATGGACTGATCACCCTACCCGACTCTTACTGTTCGCTCTGTACATCGAACTGGTGGATCAATATAACTTTTCCTCTTCTAATAGAAGTTAGAGGTGGCCTTATCGTTTGATACCTCTACCTTCGTCCTTTGTTTCTCCGGAGCGTTCTCTCGACGATCAGGAACAACGACCCTTTGTTGGTGGTGTCGCCGATTTCAAGATGGAGGATGAACCCTCGTTAGTGGTGTCGCGAGGATCTACACGAAGCAAGAAGACGCAGATCGCCGACCCTTCCTTCCGGTACCATGAGGCGGATCTCGAGGGCGAGATCCATTGTTAGTGGTGTCGACTTGTGGCATCCCGCAAAACCACTACTAGAAAATCGCGTTGAATTTGTGCATTGCATCGTCATCATCATGCATTGTTTGCATAAAACTATGTTCGCAAGCCCGTTTTGTTATTCTAAAACGCCCCATCTTATTCAAACACCGAAAACCGGGTCCCCGGAATATTTTGTTTTGCCCAATATCGGTTTGCAAAAGTCTTGTTTGAAATAAATAAAAACATTAATTATTTTAGCGGGGCAGTCGAACGGGCCGATTGACCCGAACGACCGCCCCAGAAATTAAATCGGCCCAATAGACCGGCCCCTCTAAATCCTAAACTCACCCATCCCTATCTACCCAACCAAACAGCCACCTCACCCTGGCCAACCAGACGCTGACACCTCACCTTTTTTCCCTCCCCTAACCAACCCCAAACTGCCACCTAGCCCACCCCCACTTCCTCTCCCTCTAAACCCACCCGGCCAGCTCACACACTCCCTCACCCATCCCACACACGCACGCAACATCACAGCAGCGCGCACCCGGCCCTTCCCCCACACCCGCTGCAGCCGGGCCCCACCCCGCGGAACCCGCCTTCCACCTCACCCACCGTCGGACCCACCCCAGGCCCCCAACACACGCACCCACTCACGCCTGCCCGCGTGGCCCCACCCCGGGCCCACGCCCTGGCCACCCCCCCTGCACGCCCCGTCCCTCCCTCTCTTCTCTCTCTCTCTTCCCAGCGCAGCACCCCGCCTCTCCTCTTCCCTCGCCTCGCCGGCGCTCCGCCGCCGCGCGCCCTCCGCCGCGTGCCCCTTCCTCGCTCCCGCAGAGCCGCTCACCTCGCCGTCCGCACCCCGCCGCTCCCCAGCATCCGTTCCCCCCCCCCCGCTCGCCCTCCGCCTCCACGCAGCCCGCGGCCGCCACCGAGCCTTCCCGTCCCCCCGCTCGCCTCGCTCCGCCGCTCACCGCCCCCACCAGGCGCGCCACCTCCTCTCCCCGGCGCTCCTCCGGCCCCGCCCCTTCTTCCCTCTCCGCGCGACCCCGCTCGACGGCGAATCGCTCGCCGACCCCGCCCCTTCTGCGCGACCGCGGGCCGCCTCGCCCACCGCTCCGCGCGCCCGGCCCTCGTCTCCGCCGCCGCCGCGTCCTCTGCAACCGCCCCTCCGCCCGCATCCCTCCACCACCGCGCGCCTCCCCGAGCCCCTCCTCGCCGCCTCTCGGGCCGCCGCCCTCGCAGACGCCTGCGTGCCCGATGCAGCGCCGCCCCCCTCCTCACCGCGTTTGGCCCGCCACCGCTGCCAGACGCGCGTGGCCTCGACGACCGTCGGCCTCGTCCCCTGCTAGCTCGCCCCGGCCGTCCCCAGCGCCGCCCGGCCTCCCTGTGGCTCTGGCTTCGCGCGCCTCCGGCCTCGAGCCGAGCTCGCCTCATCCACGCCGTCTGCGTAGCCCATCCGGAGCTGCCCCTTTTTCCCCTGTTGCATGCACGCATCATCAGCAGGTCGTCTCCCCACTGCCACCAACAACCCTACTCCCTGTCATGGGAAGGGAATGCGAGTGCCCATGTCAAACGCAAAGGACAACCTCGAACCGGAAACCACTTGTGTCGGAACCGAAGACCGCCGCACCCCAAGATCGCCGTCCCCGACCCTAAGGCGTCGAGATCCCGAGCATCCGAAGACCCCGACCCACGGAGCACCGAGGACGCCTTCATGGGACGCTAAGACAACCGTTGAACCCCGAAGGCCGGAGCCCGCGGACCGACATGATCGTCTTCATGGATACAACATGTACTTCCCTAGGACGCCAAGAACGCCACAAGCACGACAAGTTCTACTTCCGAACGACAAGACCGGCCGACCCCGTGGGACCCGACAAGACCTTCGCGACGACAAGAACGGCATCGACCCGGAAGAATCCGACGCGCCCCTACACCGACCCAAGTCCGGCTTCCCGGATGCCGAGGACACCGACACAGGACAACAAGATCTACCCCCGCTATCCGAGGCCGCTTCTGTCGAATCCCGAACCCCAGATCCTTCGAACCCTGAGACCGACCCCGAACCCCGGAACCCCAAGTTCGTCGAGACCCCTCAATGTGTGAACCCCTTCCCGGAACCCTATTTTATAATATAATAACAACTTGTCGCATATTGAATTGTCATACTTGCATGCATAATCATGTGGTTTGGGGGCCTTATGCCGAATCACCTAATAATTAAATATGGGGCCCATATGCGGGCAAATCTAGCCTTATATTGGCCTCATTTAAACATGTGTAGCGAACCGGTTCCATCTGTTGTTTTGCTAAACAACATTTAATTTGCGGGGTAGATAGACAACTTGAACCATCTAACTAATTGTCGGGACCCCGGTTCCCCCTAATATGACCTAATCGCATCACACCTTTGCCATGCCATACATCATACATGCATCATGCCGATCTTCTGCCGTTGAATTAAATATTGCATCCGGTGTTTCTTCTAGTGTTTTGCTTCTTCGCGGATAAGGTCGTTGAGTTGATGTGAGCTTCGCCCCGATCTTCGGATGAACCTTTCGGCAATGTTTTCAGGCGAGCATCTCCCCCTTTCTACCTATCTTACTTTTATAGTATTTACTTCCCTCCTGTTGATCTATTGCTATCTGTGTTGCGATGCTCTAGTTTCCGTACCCGTGATATCCCTTGCAGCCATATATTGCCTTGGACACATCCTATTACCGGTTGTTTGGTAGATAGTTGGACTCGCGCGTCGTAGTCGCTTGCTCAAGTGCTGTTGCGTGTCGTCAAATGCCACAGTTGTTGATGTATTGCCGCATGTTGTTGTTGGAGCTGATCATAGTTTTACTTATTGTTCACTTTAATTCCTGTTTAACAACTAAAATTGAATAAGCAGAGGCATCGGTGGGTGATAGAAAATATTTGGTTTCCGAACGCCCACTTGTGTCCCGTAAGACCCCGAGTACTTGATACCTGTTCCTTGATTTATCGCGCTATCCACATCCGGGAGGTATATGGGACCCCCCTGAGCCAGAGCTTGATTCAGTCTTATTTCTTGGGGCCACAAACTAGTTTGAGGTTTTATTTACGATCTTGTACTTATGCCATGCTACTTATGTATTTACGATTGTGCGAGGAGCACACTGTACTGTTTAGGTAAGCGGATTGATTACGCGGTATCGACAAGCCCAGCCACACTTTCGGGTTCCCAGTCGCTTACAGCCATTGTCGCAAACCTTGAGTCCGTCTCGGAGCTTGCTTACTCCGTTGCGGGATCTACTCAATGGGGTGGCCCCCTGAAATATTTCTGAATCCTGTGATTGTTCAGTCGTGAAAGTCTTGTTGGGTTTTGATTTGGTTTTTCCGAGGTTGATCGAGCATGTGTTGCTATTGGTGCACCCCGGCCGGGTAAAACTTTCTGAAAGCCGTGTCCGCGGATATGGACGACTTGGAGCACAGTATCTCGATCATAGACAAGCATAACTAAAGTTTACTGCTATAAATTTGACTTTATAATGACTAGTAATCAGCTTCACTATAATGGAATGGCTAATTAATACTGCCCACAATTGCTTGTTTGGAGTGTCACTTGCGACCATTGTACCTGACTAGTAAGTATTGCAACTACAACGGAATGGCTGAATAAAAGAACCAACAACTGCTGGGTTTTGGGTTTATCTCATGCTATCGGTATCTGATTAGTAATTGTTGCAACTACAACGGAATGGTTAACTAAAAGTGCCCACTGCTTATTTTATCAGGACGATTAACTAAACCTGACTAGTAATTGCTGCAACGAAAACTGAATAAGTAAAACTGCCAACTGTGTGAGTTCCTCGGTTGACTTCCTCGATTGGTCTCGAGGGGGAAACACCAGGATGGGTTTGTTTGGTGATAGCTGCAGGTTGGATCCGGTTAGGTCATTCTTATCCCTCTCTGATATCCGCCAGTTGTATCGAGTCTCTATGGGTTGTTTAGTGCATGCTGCCGCTGCCGCTTCAGTCCACCATACCTTTGTAGGCGAGGACCGCCGAATTCTAGCCTCGCTGTGTACCGGCCTCAGTACTGACGCTCCTTCTTTTTCCTTTGCCCTTTGTCGGCACCCCTTTTGTTTAAGCAGGTTTTGAGGTCGACGTCGTTAGCAGGGTTACCCTTCCGGCTTGGCCTGGGCAGGGTTATGGACGCCATTGGTTATTCTTCAGGGCTCTTAGCCCCATTTGCATCTTGTCCGTAGCTGGACGCTATATCGTTTTCAAGGTGATTTGGATCTTTGTACATTATATTTGTATTCTTGACTCATGGAGTCGCCGTTATATATATATCTGTTCTGTGGGTCCCATCGAGGACTGTTGTGTAATGTTATTACTTCGTTTTCCACCCGCACGAAAGTGCCTGGTGGGCACCTTTGAATCGTTTCTATGCGGGTTTGGCGAATTTTGCTCAAACTTGCATAGGTCCGATTCTGAGGGTGTTACAGAAACGAGGCCTTTTGTTGATCCTGAAAATGGGCTTTAACACCGGTTCTTCTACGAACCGGTGTTAAAGGGGGGGTCGTACCAGCGTGGCCCGTGCAGCAAAAAGGAGTCCCCCTTTAACACCGGTTCGTGCCCTGCACCAGTGGCCCGCACAGCCCCCCCTTAACACCGGTTCGTGGCTTGAACCGGTGTTAAAGGGGGGGGCTATATAAGACACCGCAGCCCACACCCCACTCTTCCATTTTTTCACTATTTCATTTTGGAGCCTAGCAAGAGGGTGTGAAGTGTGCTAGTTTGTGTTTTTTTCATATGCACAAGAGGTGTTCGGTGAAATGCCCGAGAGCTCAAAATAAGTTTTCTCGTTGCTCTTTCCTTTTCGGTCGAGGTCGGCAACTATCCTTTCATGTGCCATTGATGTACTATATATAAATGGTCATCTCCCTATTAATTTTTGATATATACTATATATTAATGCAGATGAACCGGCAATGGATGTATGGTGACCGCCGCACTTCCGAGTACATTACGGGCCTCCAAAATTTCATCGTTGTGGCTAATGCAAACCATGGTCACAATGGTTTTATGTGTTGTCCGTGTGTTCATTGTCAGAACAAGAAAGACTACTCAAATACCAAAACCATTCACGCCCACCTGCTTCGATCCGGTTTCATGCCCAGCTATAATTGTTGGACCAAGCACGGAGAAAAAGGGGTTGTGATGGAAGACAACGAAGAAGAAGAGGATGATGACAACTATCATAATATGTATCCTGAATATGATGATACTGCAACGGGGGTAGATAATGAAGATCAAGAGGCAATAGATGGGCCCGCTAATGACGATCTTGGTCGGGCCATTACTGATGCAAATGAAGAATGTGAAACTGAAAAGGAGAAGGAGAAGATGGAGCAGATGTTAAAGGATCACAAAACATTGTTGTATCCAACTTGTGAAGATGGCCACAAAAAGCTAGGTACCACACTGGATTTGCTACAATGGAAGTCCGAGAACGGTGTGACTGACAGCGCATTTTCAAAGTTGTTGGTAAAAATGAAGAATCTTCTTCCAAGAAATAATGAGTTGCCCGGCAGTACATACCAAGCAAAGAAGGTTGTCTGCCCTCTAGGATTAGACGTGTAGAAGATACATGTCTGCATTAATGACTGCATCCTCTACCGCGGTGAGAAGTACGAGAATTTGGATGCATGCCCGGTATGCACTGCACTGCGGTATAAGATCAGACGAGACGATCCTGGCGATGTTGAGGGCGAGGCCCCTAGGAAGAAGGTTCCTGTCAAGGTTATGTGGTATGCTCCTATAATACCACGGTTAAAACGTCTCTTCAGAAATAAATAGCATGCCAAGTTGTTGCGATGGCACATGGAAGATCGTAAGAAAGACGCGATGTTGAGACACCCCGCTGATGGGTCACAGTGGAGAAAAGTCGAGCGAGAGTACCCGGACTTCGCACGTGACACAAGAAACTTAAGGTTTGGTCTAAGTACAGACGGCATGAATCCTTTTGGTGAGCAGAGCTGCAGTCACAGCACCTGGCCTGTGACTCTATGTATCTATAACCTTCCTTCTTGGTTGTGTATGAAGAGGAAGTTTATTATGATGCCAGTGCTCATCCAAGGCCCGAGGCAACCCGGCAACGACATTGATGTGTATCTAAGGCCATTAGTTGAAGAACTTTTACAGCTGTGGGCCAAACCAGGTGTACGTATGTGGGATGATCACAAAGGGGAGCCATTTGACCTACGAGCATTGCTTTTCGTAACCATCAATGATTGGCCTGCTCTTAGTAACATTTCAGGGCAGACAAACAAGGGATACAATGCATGCACATACTGTTTAGATGAGACTGAAAGTGTATATTTGGATAAATGTAAGAAGTTTGTGTACCTAGGGTATCGCCGATTTCTTCCGAACCTGCATCCAGTAAGAAAGAAAGGCAAGCATTTCAAACATCTGGCAGAACCCCGGAGGAAGCCTGTCCTCCGTACCGGTGAGGAGGTATTTGGTATGGTCAAGGACCTAGAAGTAATCTTTGGAAAAGGTCCTGGCAGTCTATCTGTTCCGAATGACGATGCCGGACACGCGCCCATGTGGAAGAAGCAATCTATATTTTGGGACCTACCCTATTGGAAAGTCTTAGAGGTCCGCTCTTCAATCGACGTGATGCACGTGACGAAGAATGTTTGCGTGAACCTGCAAGGCTTCCTAGGAGTGTATGGGAAGACAAAAGATACACCGGAAGCACGGCAGGACTAGCAACGTCTGAAAGACCCTGAAGAGCCTATGCATACTGAGAACGAGAAGGGTAAACGATGTCACTTAACTCCTGCCAGCTACGCTCTTACCAAAGAAGTGAAGGAAATATTTTTTGAATGTCTGAGCAGTATCAAGGTCCCGTCTGGCTTCTCGTCGAATATAAAGGGAATAATAAATATGGCAGAGAAAAACTTCCAAAACCTGAAGTCTCATGACTGCCACGTGATTATGACACAATTGCTTCCGATAGCATTGAGGGGGCTTCTACCTGAAAATGTTCGAGTACCCATTGTGAAGCTATGTGCATTCCTCAATGCAATATCTCAGAAGGTAATCGATCCAGAAAGCCTACCAGGGTTACAGACAGATGTGGCTCAATGTCTTGTCAGCTTTGAGTTGGTGTTCCCACCATCCTTCTTCAATATTATGACGCATCTCCTGGTTCACCTAGTAGAAGATATTGCCATTCTCGGTCTTGTATTTCTACACAATATGTTCCCCTTTAAAAGGTACATGGGAGTCTTAAAGAAATATGTTCATAACCGTGCTAGGCCAGAAGGAAGCATCTCCAAGGGCTATGTAACAGAGGAGGTCATTGAGTTTTGTGTTGATTTTATTCTTGACCTTAAGGCGATTGGTGTTCCAGAATCACGACATGAGGGGAGACTGCGTGGAAAAGGCACCCTAGGATGTAAAGAAATGATATGTAGGGACGGGCATTCTCTCAATCAAGCACACTACACGGTTTTACAAAAATCTATCTTGGTTGCCCCGTATATCAATGAACACAAGAATTTAATACGCCTCAAACACCCGGGGCAGTCTGATGAGTGGATTATAAGTGAACACATGGCGAGCTTTGGCGGCTGGCTGCAAAGACTTCTCACGAATAACACCACTGTTGGGGATCAGTTGTACTTGTTGGCCAGGACACCATCTTCGACTATATGTACTTTCCAAGGGTACGAGATAAATGGGAATACGTTTTACACGATAGGCCAAGATAAAAAGAGAACCAACCAAAATAGTGGTGTCCGCTTCGATGCAGCAGAAGACAATGGGAAAAAGGCCACGTATTATGGGTTCATAGAGGAGATATGGGAACTTGACTATGGACCTAATTTTAAGGTCCCCTTGTTTCGATGCAAATGGATCAAGCTAACAGGAGGAGGGGTTGAGGTAGACAAGAAGTACGGAATGACAACGATGGATGTCAACAATCTTATGAAGGTAGACAAGAACTTAGACGAACCATTCGTCCTAGACAATGATGTGGCTCAGGTTTTCTATGTGAAGGACATGCCCTCCAGACCAAAAAAAGAAAAAATATGCAAACGAATACATCATATGATGAGCCAAAGCGTCACATAGTTCTTTCAGAGAAAAGAAACATCGTGAGAATCGAGGACAAGACAGACATGTCAGAAGATTATAATAAGTTTGATGAATTCCGCCCTTCAGAGTGAAAACTGACCCAAGCATTCCGTTAAGTAAAGAAGATGCTCCATGGTTACGTCTGAAGCGATCATAAGGAAGGACATATGCCAAGAAGTTCATGCTCATATTATGTAACTCTAGTTCATGTCTTTCGCGGTTTGTGGCTTGACCGAAGGATATCTTTCGCGGTTTGTGGATTGACCGGGACTATATATAGGGGGGACTTTAGTCCCGGTTTTGTAGTCTCAGTTTTTAATATTAATAAATGTCTTGAGTGTTAGTCCTGTTTTGTGTCTGGACCGGGACTATGAGAAGAAGTTGTCCCGATTCGTACTTACCATTAAGATCTGATCTCCAAACGCGCACGGTCACATATTAGGGAGTGCCTCTATGACCAGTTTCTTGGAGATGCCGGAGGACTGGGATCCGGCGGCATCTCCCTGAAACTGGTCGTAGTGGTGTTCCTACTCTCAAAAACCATCTTGCAGCTTGTAACTTCTCTAACTAGATCAATACACCTAGGAGCTAACTAATTTCACATATTAGGGAGTGCCTCTATGACCAGTTTCTCGGAGATGCCGGAGGACTAGGCTCCGTCGGCATCTCCCTGAAACTGGCCGTAGTGCTGTCCCTGCTCTCGAAAACCATCTTAGAGATGCCTAAAACTGGCTGGAGGACTGGACTCACAAGGATGCCTATTTATAGTACAAGTAGCTCGGCATAGTGTCGACACTTATGAAATAATATCGACACTCACCCCTATTATTAGTGCTGACTCGTGTTTTGTCCCGGTTTGTCCCGGTTGGTGACACCATCCGGGACAAGGTACACGCCGCACGACATAATGTCGACACTCACCCCTATCACCCCTATTTTTTCCCGCCATTTTTCTTCCCGTCATTTTTCTCCCGCCATTTTTCTTCCCGCCAGTTCTTCTCTCTAGTTCTTCCCTCCAGTTCTTCCCGCCAGTTCTTCACTATATATATATGTAGGGTTGGCCTCCATTGTCATTGCACATCTCTAGACTCATATTTGCAACCTCATCACTCTTTCCCATGGCTTACACCGTAGCACTAACCCCCAGGGAGGCGGAGGCACTTTGCGCCTCGAACTACCCCCTGCCCGTCAGGCTACTGTGTCCCCGTCGGCTGGATGCTGAGCGCCGGAGGCGTGCCGGTTCCTCCTGTCCCTCTAGGTGTGGCGTGTCGTATGGCCATCACGAACCACTACTACTTCGAGCTCACGCCGGAGCGGCGGAGGATTCCCAGATGGCATCCCGACTATTTCCCTACTTGGGAAGCCTTCTTTGTGGATCGGCGTGAGAGGGCGCTCGCCAGACACAAGGAGGACGGCCCACCTCCTCCGAACTTCAACGAGGCCGGCCATCGGCTATGGTGGCGCGGTCGGACTCTCCAGAGCGTCATGTCCTATGACACTGCCGCCGACTCTAACCCCCGTCTGCGCTACCCTCAAGTCCAGCCCACGCGTACTTAGCCTTCAAGGTTCAATTACGGCGACCCCGACGACGATAGCAATGACGGCGGCGGCGAGTACGATGACTACAGTGGCGAGTATTACAGGTGTAGGCAGGAGCATGACTGAATCACTCCAACATTCCAAAACAAGTTCGGCCGATTGTTACTTAATCTGGTCATGTATCTTAATTTTTAGTTCTTTTATGTATCTTAATTTTTAGTCGTGTTTTATGTAACTTACTATTAGTTGCATTATGTATTTTAATTCCAGTTCTGTCTCCTTCACAAAATGACCTATCTCATTCGAGGTTTCTTGGCTTTCGCGTCAAATGACCAATGTTATGGCTAGAATCAAGGCATAGTTTGTGATAATATGACCATATTGTGCATACATGTGCATCATGGCATGGCAAACAATGTTGCAAGAGGAAGTTTTCCTTTTTATCGCACCAAAAAGGCATTTTTCATTTTCCGAGCATAAACAACGGACGGTTTTGTGAAGCAACCACCAAATGGCTAATTCAAAAAACCACCACCACATTTTACAAAAATACTAGACCACCTTATATGTACAATGTACCAAAGGGGGGATCTGAAACCTTTTCGTACACCTCTGGTGAAAAAGACAAATTTCTGCCGAATCGGTAGGAAGTGAGTCAGATATGAACTACAGGTACATGATACGATGTTCATGATTTTTTACAAAAATAATTTTTAGGTTCACAATATGCTATTTTATCAAAAATCCAATGCAAGTTGAGCGAGGCTTGGCCCCGAGCTAAGAATCTTCATGCCCGTTGTTCGACAAAGTTTGACGATAGTTTAAAACGGGGATAAAAAAAAAAGATCGAAACAGTGCGAAACCTTCGCGTGGTGTTATATTATGTGACATAGTTAGAAGGAAAAATCTCAAACTTGGTATATTGATTATGTCTCAAAAAAAACCTTCACAAAATGACATATCTCGAGGTTTCTTGGCTTTCGCGTCAAATGACCAATGTTATGGCTAGAATCAAGGCATAGTTTGTGATAATATGGCCATATTATGCATACATGTGCATCATGGCATGGCAAACAATGTTGCAAGAGGAAGTTTTCCTTTTTATCGCACCAAAAAGGCATTTTCCATTTTCCGAGCATAAAAAACGGACGGTTTTGTGAAGCAACCACCAAATGGGTAATTCAAAAAACCACCACCACATTTTACAAAAATACTAGACCACTTTATATGGACAATGTACCAACGGGGGTGACATGAAACTTTTCCGTCCACCTCTGGTGAAAAAGACAAATTCCTGCCGAATCGGTAGGAAGCGGGTCAAATATGAACTACAGGTACATGATACGATGCTTATGATTTTTTACAAAAATCATTTTTAGGTTCACAATATGCTATTTTATCAAAAATCCAATGCAAGTTGAGCGAGACTTGGTCCCGAGCTAAGAATCATCATGCCTGTTGTTCGACAAAGTTTGACGATAGTTTAAAACAGGGATAAAAAATAAAAAAAGATCGAAACAATGCGAAACCTTCACTTGGTGTTATATTATGTGACATAGTTAGAAGGAAAAATCTCAAACTTGGTATATTGATTATGTCTCAAAAAACCCTTCACAAAATGATCTATCTCATTCGAGGTTTCTTGGCTTTCGCGTCAAATGACCAATGTTATGGCTAGAATCAAGGCATAGTTTGTGATAATATTGCCATATTGTGCATACATGTGCATCATGGAATGACAAACAATGTTGCAAAAGGAAGTTTTCCTTTTTATCGCACCAAAAAGACATTTTCCATTTTCCGAGCATAAAAAACGAACGGTTTTGTGAAGCAACCACCAAATGGCTAATTCAAAAAACCACCACCATATTTTACAAAAATACTAGACCACCTTATATGGACAATGTACCAACAGGGGGATCTGAAACCTTTCCGTCCACCTCTGGTGAAAAAGACAAATTCCTGCCGAATCGGTAGAAAGTGGGTCAGATATGAACTACAGGTACATGATACGATGCTCATGATTTTTAAAAAAAATCATTTTTAGGTTCACAATATGCTATTTTATCAAAAATCCAATGCAAGTTGAGCAAGGCTTTGTCAGATTCAAGTGTATACAAAAGATGCGGCATTTAAATATCCAATCAATTCAAAAATGTTAATACAAAATAAAATATGATTTGCTCTAATAAAATAGGGTTAGATTCCTTTTTAGATGCTTAATATTTCTTATGTTCAAAGTTTTAGGATTTGACAATTTATTTTTGTTTGAATTGAATAATCAAAATTTATATGTAAGTGTTTTAATCATTTTGAAAATTTTCATCTAAAGTAAATATAAAATGTTTTTACATGAATGGATAGATATTATTTTTCTGAAAATTATGATATATTATTCATATTTTTCTGAGTTGAAATGAAAAAGATATGAATTTTCTAAATTCATATCCTATTTTTTGAATTATAAATGCCCCCACACCTTTAATGCATGAAATAAATGCCCCTCCCTTTAACACCGGTTCATGGCTTTAACACCGGTTCCAGCCACGAACCGGTGTTAAAGGGGGGGCGCATTTATTTCGTTTCGCGCGCGCACCCCCCCCCCTTAACACCGGTTCGTGGCTGGAACCGGTGTTAAAGGGGGGGTGCGCGCGCGAAACGAATTCCCCCCTTTAACACCGGTTCTAGCCTCGAACTGGTGTTAAAGGGGGGGTATTAAATGCGGGCCTTCCCCTTCCTTCTTCCCCCCCAGCCAGATCGAAAGCCGCGCAGAGAAAAACAGAGAGGAGAGACGTCGGCGCCGTCCAGCCCACGCCGTCGCCGCCCTCGCCCTCGCGTCGGCCGCCACCGCTAACTCGGAGCCGCCGTCGCCCCCGCGCGCGCCAACACCGCCACCGCCACCGCGCGCACGCCAACACCAAAGCCGCTGACGACGCCGGCGCCTACAAGAACCCCACCGGCGTGCTCGTGGTGAGCTAGCGGACCTCCTGGTCCCCTCCGTTTCCTCCCTTTCGCGCTGCGTTGCTGTCCCGGTGAGCACCTTGCACATGGAGGCGGCGGTGTTTCTAGAGCTCGCGGTTGCTGTCCCGATAATCATGCTTTATCAATTTATTATTCGGATTAAATCATATGGATTATTGCTTATATTTCCAACAGTAGATGCACGAGGTCCTCGTCGCACGAGCTGACAGTCTCTTATGTGAAATAAGGAGCATCTGTATCAGTTCCTTCGACTCTTTTGAGTTCAACTTCTGTCCGTGTAGATGCAAGAAAGCAGCACATTCTCTGGCCCAATTTGGGTACCGAGATGTTTCTGAATGTAATGGTTGGGCCGATCATGCCCCCCATTTTGTATCTAAACTTGTGGCCAGCGATTTAGCTGAGCTTTACGCCTAATGAAATTTCCGTTTTTCAAAAAAAAAAAAGTGTGTCACATTGTCATGATGCGTTCCCCAACTAATAAAAGCCCATCAAGACCTTGTTCGGTTAATCCATGTCTAGAATGGATTGAAGTGTATTGGAGAGGATTAGAGAAAAATTTGATTTAGATGGGATCTAATCCATGCCAATCCCGTCCACTCCCTTAGTAACCGAACAAGGCCCAAAGCATCGATTTTGAATCCTCGGGAGTACTCAGGATACAAATCTTATCCTAGTCAAACCAGATAGTCCACGTGGTTCCCCAGCCAATAGAAGCTTACCAAAGCATTTGGGTTTCAACAGAAAATGCTACATAGCGCAAACCATATGGCGGTGATAGTCTATGGCTGAATTTTGTAGCTTATGTCAGGTATACACCTGATCCATTTATATATTACTAGATTTAGGGATGCGCCTTGGCGCACGAGCCCGTTGATTTTGAATCAATTTATATTTTATATAAAGTCGATATTAAGGGAGGGATGGATAGTAAGGTAGCTTTTAAGTCTCAAATTTCATTCAGAAAAAAGTCTCAATTTTGGTACCGTATTTTTGAGATTCTAACACCGGTATGAACAAATTTAAAAAGACGTGTTATTTAGATATCTAAGCAATAAATTCATTCAGAAAGCTGAAATTGTCGATGACATATACCATGACATGGTTAACGTAATCTATGCATTCCATTGTCAAAACAAAGTGCAAACATTGGTAAAACGTAATGTATATTCATTGGGGAAACGAAGTGCAAACATCTGAATCCGTTTGGCCGGCTTGACCACCCTACCTGTTCTTAACAACGTAGTCTCTGAGCATAGAACAGAAATGGCTAATATGTAGTAGTCTCTGAGCATAGAACATAAATGGCTAATATGTATTTTACATTGCATCCCAGATTGGTATGCAACATTAAAACAGATCTGAAATTTTAATATGCCTTGCTCTCCCATGCGTGTGCAAATAACTAAATATAATTTCAGGAGCATCTGGTTTGGGAGTTCTTTACAAGCTTGTGATAGTTCATTGGTTTCCATGTGGTCAGGATAGAGTCACATCACAAAGATATTCTTTCTATTTTTGTAATGCAATGACAGTTTTCTGCCATACAAAATTCCAGTACAGTTATTTGTCATAAGGGCCACTTTGGAATTCTCTGTCAGGCTCATATCTGCTTGCCGATGATAATGACACTCCTAACAGTAACAGGACCGGTGTTTGGAGTGTGGCACTGGCTGCAAGTGATGGACGTATTGTAGGAGACTCTGTTGCTGGAATGCTTATGGCTGCCAACCTCGTCCAGGTTCTTGCATTCATCTGTTCTATGCACTTCGTTTTCAACTGGCAGCTGCGTCCCAATCAACATCACAAGAGGACTTTGCTGGGCAGCTTGTCGTGGTGTGTTCTAGGTTGTGGTGGGCAGGTTCATCACCGAAGGTAAAAAAGCACAAGGAGGAACAAGTAAAAAGTGAGCCAGCATCAGCTTTGGTGCTATAGCATCAACTGCTTGTCCTCCATCCGATAGAACTTCATGTACTCACTCTGATGACCCTAGGAGCCCATGAGACCTAGTCCTAACGGCAGTGTGTTGAACAATGCATGCCATGCATCTGCGGATAGTGCATTCCTTTGATGATACAAACCTGATGATGATGAAAGATCAGTACCTTCATAGTTTTATAAGCAGACACCTACTAAATAATTGTAGAGAAAATAGGAAAATAAGAGAAAATGAATATGTAGAAATAATGAGCTATAAGAGAGTCCAGGTTTCATTCATCCAAAACCACTCTATCATACTGCAAAACCTCCCCCCCCCCTTTGGTAGCCCGACAGTACTCTGCATAATTTTCTAGCTCTGCAACATAACCTAAATCACCAACCTGGCAATATAACTAATATGTTATTATCTTGATTAACTTTTACAGCCTATGTAAACAAGCAGGAACACTGTTAAGTTACCTTGTCCAAATGCCAACTTTTGTTTAGAAGGGCGAGTTTCAGTGATGCACTTGTCCGAAAGAATGCCAAATATTGTATTATATGTATCTGTATAATGTATCAGACCAATGACAGGTTAAATTTAGTGTTTCCATTATATAAAAAATATGCGCATGAAATATATCAATTGATCTAAGTAATGATATGGAACCAACTAAAAAATAAATGCACGAACTAAATGTAGCACAATTCTTAGCTGAAAACAGTAGAAAATGCATAGGATAATAGAGAATGGAACTTGACCGGCTCCTATATCAGTTGGAGGACAAAAGAAACCCAAAGGCAAACTTGTCTGTTGTTGCATATGAATAATTATAGTATCTTCTTATTTGCATAATTAATATGTATAGCCAACACGAGGAAAGAATATTGGTTGATGGGATTCTTCTATAATAATTCAAGATAGTATAACTTTACTGTATTGTAGGTTCATTGGAGTAAGAGACAAAAGAGATATCATGCTATGAGAGCTTTGCGGTGTAAATGCACACATATAGGTATATTAGCTTGCATCGTCCATCTTGTTGCCCTGCTGCTTGGGCTGAGCGTACGGAGTGCAGAACATAGAAGAAAAACTGCATTGCCCCTTAATAGGACATGGATGAAAAATCAAGGTGTAGTTAGGCTGAGGATTCAACCGCAAAAATAGTAACATGCATCTATAATTTGTAATACACCGGAAAATTAAGGAAACAATATTACACCTTTGAAAATGAGGAAGCACATTTTATAATGAGCTATACTATCACATAACTTAAGGCTATGGATGTTTCCATGTCGGGATAATGTTCATCCATCGGTATGCAGGAAAAAAATCCAATTCCACAAGCACCTTGCTGCTATTATTAGTGGTTGCTTCTGAATATATATGTACACAAGAGAAAATAGTCACCAAATTACTACAGAACCGTAACTGATTTTAAAAGGCATATACACGGCAATTCCCAACATGCAAGATCAGGATAGAGAGAAATTCAAAATAACAACCTACCAAAGACACTCTTTCGAGCATATTCACATTGGTAAGACCACAACCTGAAATATCAATAAAAAGAAGTAATTAAGAGGAATCTCTTAGAGACAAAGACAGATCACTGGATTATATTATATTGAGACCTAAATATATCTTGTGAATGCTACAGAAGGTATAACACATGCCCAGTGCAATCAGATATATAGCAGTGCAATTCATAAAAAACTGTCCAAAAAGATTCACCAAAAACTGTCCAAAAAGATCTTTTGTAAACGGGCTCTTATTTAATGTAAGGCAAATAAAATTCAAAATCAGTTGTATGCGCCCTTTACCTGGGATGTGTAAGAAATATAATTCTCCAGCATGGAGTAGAGAAATATCACCAAGAAAAACATGAAAAAAAATCCAATTCCACAAGCACCTTGCTGCTATTATTAGTGGCTGCTTCTGGAATCCCTTGGAGACAAAGACAGATCTTGTTGTAGAAAAGATGGTACTGAAATAGCATGTGTGCTTTGCTTGTCATTTCAATTTTTATTTAGATCTTGCTAACTAAGCTTTCTAAATCATTCCTAACCATGCCACTATATTCCACTGCACCTGTGAACAGTTTTAACAAAATGTTCTCGGAGCCAGTAGATAAGGCCTACATCCCTGCATATATGACTTCTGGCACAATGCCAGTAGTCTCTCAACTGGAAGTGCTGAAAATTACTATCGATCTATTACCAAAACCTACTCCGTGAATAAAGCGGCCAAGATCAGGCTATACCTAGCTGATTGCAGACACGAACACGTGAATCGAAGACTCGAAGTAGTACAGTAGTCGGGAACAAGATATCAGCTGACCTGGAAAGCTTCGCCGCCGCACCCACGAAAGCGTTCATCCGGACCTCAAGAGAGCCGAGTGCAGAGCTGAGAGCCGAAGTGAGAGCATATATATTTATGTATGCTTGAACCTGAAATATGAAACATAAAAGAAATCATGTTTTGATGAGAAACAAAACCTCACTCCGGGTGGCTATTTGAATCAGTTAAATTCAGAGCTCCAAACCTACTGAATCGAGCAAGTGTGTGATGGAGCTCTGACCATGGCGACCATGTGCATTCGAGATGAAACAGATGACGACATATTTATTGTGGCTGCACTTCAAACTTTTGAGAAAAAGACAACCATAATCAAAAAATAATTGCACTGCATAAAATGAAATGAAGATGGAAAAGACGCAGTGGGCGAGCAGTTTTGCCAGCAGCACTACCATGTTCACAACCGAAAGGAGAGGATGGTCAGGCTCGTGCATGTCGATGACTCGTCCTAGATGACCTCTTCCGCTGCTCCGCCTTTGTTGTTCCTCGTGCTCCTCCTGCCGATCTCTGTAGAAGAGATCCTTTCGCTGCTGCACGCGATGGAGGATATTAAGGAGAGGGGCGCGAAGCGAGTGTGTTGGTGGAGGGCTAGGGGGCGTAGGAGGTGGGGAACGATGAGGAAGAGGAGGACCGGCCGAAGCCAGATCCATCCGTGGCATCCGGACGCGGTCTCCGCCAGTCCAAAGCCCGAGGACACCGGCACTCGCGAGGGACGCGGGTTGGTGGCCAGCCACCATGGCTCCTAGTGGTGAAGCCGGTCTCCGTGCAGCGCCACCACCACAGGCTTACATACCACTGCCGCCATGGACGCCAAATCGATTCTTGACCTTCTTTGGACCGGACCGGTAACAAACGGAGAGCGAGATGATGAGCTCGCCCAGAAGATGGGGAGGCGTTGGTTCGATCTGGAGGAGGTGGCTCGAAGCAGGGGAGAACACAGGAGGGGCGGTGGCGCTAGCTCGTCCGGGAGGACAGTGGGGATTGCAGGGAGGTTGGTGGGATTGGCCCTAGGGTTTCAAACGGGAGAAGAGTTGGGATTGGGGATGAGACATGAGCAGTAGGAAAGGACTGGGTGGAGGCGCACGACCCAATCCGGGGCTCTTTGGCTGGGTGCCTGAGCCGCTGCCCCTTCCAGATAGCATGTACCCAACAAAGACACACTAAGAAAATAAAACTAAGGCTGACATGTGGGGCCAAACCATTCAGGGTTAAAACAATAAAGTTGGGTTTGAGAGGGTAGCACGTATGGAGAGCAACGACAAGTGCACGCAGCAAAACAACAATTAACAGGTCACATGGGTAAAATAGTCTTACTACAAACGCACGGCCTGGATTTACTCTGAACACTCGATCCAACTGTTCAAATCTCTTACCGCTTGTGGTTACCTCATGGGGGTGCACCAATTATACCTTTAGATTAGCTTCTCTGTGGACTGTGGAGTGAATAGCCCAAATGGAACCCAGGTTACACATAGCCCTTTTATGTTTTTTTTTTTAGCACACCACACTCTAGAATTACATCACTGCAGATGGTGTCCTTAGATCACGAGTACACCGGCCGGCCGACGAGGACATGCGCAGAGTACCGGCAGACCAGCTCTGATCGTGAGGCTCAGCCATAGCAGCGGATAGGGTCGGAGCAGCGCTTCTTGGCGGACTGGCCTCCTTTCTCTAGGTACTGCTGGTGATAGTCCTCTGCTGGGTAGAACTTCCTCGCCGGCAACAGCTCCGTCACGATCTCCTCCTTCGTCCACGTGCCCCTGCGAGTAGCCCGCCTCCGTGCGCGCCACGCCGGGGAGCCGCTGGTATGCTAGCTCCACGCTCCAGAAGCAGCCCGCCCCGAACTGCGCCAGCTCCAAGCCCTCGCCGGCAGGGGCGTCGGTGTCCGGTCCCGCTGCGGGATTCGACATGGCGGCGAGGGTGATCGATGGATCCAACTCAAACTCTTGGTGATGGTGGTGGTGGTGGTATTTGGTCTCAGCCTCTCAGGGATTGACTCGTGCGGTGCCCGATCGGGTCTTGAACTCCAGATTTTATAAGGCCGGCCAATTTCTGTTTCCTTTTTTGTTTTCCCGGGACTATCAGGGAGCGATGAGGTGTGGCCACTTGCTCCAGACAAACGGATGAATGGTGCCAATCCGTGGTTAATGGACTCCACGATAACTACGCGCTATGGCCTCATGGGGACGTCACTTGTGGCGTGGCGAGTACAAAAAGCGCCCCCTACAACTGCGCTCTTTCTTTAACGATTTTGATAGTTCTCTTTGGATATAAAACTGCAATTTTTTTCTAAATCCATATACTAACAATTTGGTATTTTGAAAACTTACATGGTCACACGGAGCGGTGGAAGGAAAAAACTAAAAAAATTGTCATACTCCATATACTAATTTAGTGCGCAAATTCCCAAATAGATAGATTAGTATTGCCATGCACCAATATATTTGGATAGCTAATACCAGCTTGTGAATTTGAATACCCACTTAAAGAGATAGGCAAATTATGCTAAAAAATGTAAGCGGTCTTTGAAATTTAAAGCTAACAATTAAGGCTATCTGAAAAGAATTTTGTTAGAGTAGGGAGGGCACGGATCCACTTTGGTCATATGGAAGCTCTGCCACTAAACTCCTGTGTTGGTCGCTTGGTAAAAGGAAGCACAAAGGGGAAGAGTGACACGGTACTTCCTTTAGAACATTGGATGTACATTAGTGATGATGAATTGCAGTCTATTATCTAAAAGGGCTAGGCTGACATATTTTTTTATAAGAAAAGTTGACATAAGGTGTTGAGCTTCAAAGAACCCCGCGTGGGCGACCGAGATGCAAACCTAAATGTCGCCGCCTCCTCCCCTACCTCATCGTCGTGGGCGAGCGCCCGGGAATGACTGCGTGGTGCTGGCGGCGACGGGACTTCTTCTACCCAGCATCAAAAGTCCAACGTGGGAGGCAACGGCGGTGCACTATGGTGTGTTTGTTCGGCCTGAAAAGCCAACGACCTCCTTTTTCGCCTCATCTTTCCTGCTATCACGTGGTTCCGACCTGCAAGACACCCAGACACTTATCGCATTCTTGTCCATTTGCTGTAAAACTGACTCTTCTTTATTGGATGCTTCAGCATACCTACTATTACTATTGATACATTTGTTGGATTTTGATCTCTATAGTTACTATAGTGGTCTAAACTGTGTTTGTGATCTAAGAGACTCAGTAGAGTCTAACACAACCACATCTTTTATAACTACTACATATTTATACCAATTTTTTTACCTTTTAGATTTTATTTTGTTAACTACAGTATATCCTTTGTTGGGGCTAGTATAATTATCCACATGATTGTGCTACTTAACATATTCATACATATTTCATACTACAAAATATGCTTGAAGTGAATTAAAAGCGTATTTGCAGCGCAATTCTTATAATTTAGTATAAGCCACTGCCTTTAAAAAACAAAACTCAGTGCAAAATATCTAACAAAAAAAAGGTTTTGCTAAGTGTTAATCGCCAGATATCTCTTATGTCTTTATTTTGACAATTTCCCTTATGTGTAATTGAATTCCTTTAGTCTTTTGATGCATTTATGTCGATGATAGTTGTACAAGGTGGGAGGAACTATGGTTAGATCAACTGACTAATATTATTGACATAGAAATAGCAAAAACCTCGCTTGAGTTAAGTGTACAAGGACTCATAATAAAATAAAAACGCCTATATGGACTGATATATGCCACTATGATATGATATAGTTACTTATATATGGTTACATTAATTTTAGTAGCCTTAATAACTTTTAGAAAGCTCTAGAGCATCCGCATCTAACAAATACTACATTCATGCAGCCAGAGAAAGTTTTGGCTTCATGGAGGTATTAATTTTGGTTTGCTGGCATATTTGGTTGTTGAAGAATGCTCAAATATTCAGAAATTGGAGACCCAATTTTGTGAAGTGGAAGGCTAAGTTTATCCATGACATCACCCTCCCGCGGCATAGGAATTTTGTTAGAGCAGGAAGGGGCATGGATCCACATTGGTCCTAAGGAAGCTCTGCCAATAAACTCCCATGTTGGTCGATTGGTAAAGGAAATACAAAGGAGAGAGTGACATGTTAATTCCTTAGAACTGAATTATAGTCTATTATCTAAGAAAGGCTATGCTAGAATATTTTTTATGATAAAGGTTGGCATGCAGGTGTTGAGCTGGAGAGGGCCCAATTATTAGATAAATTTACTCTTTACAAAGATTATTTGCACTCATATCTCCATGTGGCACGTGGAATGTAGCGTGCTAAACATGCGTCACGGGGGTGGGAGTGGGGGTTCTAGTAAAGTTTTCCTCTAAAGAATGGTTGGATTGTTAGATGTAGTTGTATTTTTTCTTCAAACATTCAAACTTCAAGCCAAAGTATCTTTCGAACCCATCGTTCAACTTAGGATATGTTATAACCATTGTGGCACTGGCATCGGTATCTTCCATGTTAGATCTAATGTTGATAGGTTTCAATAATTTTTAAGGTGAACTAGGTGTACTTCACACAAGTGTATCTATACTTCATGTATTAGCCTGCATGTACTTGCCAGTTTACTCTGTGTTTACTCCATGTCAAGAATGGAGACAAAGGGCAAGAGAATTAGAGCAGGGGCTAAAATTAGGGTTTCAATTATTGCTCTTGTACAAATTTAGTGAGAAATCAAATCTTACAAGAATACAAAATGGCCCAAATGGACCTAACGTTTGGTCTTGACAAACCCGTACACGCAGACTACTAGGCCATTTTTGTACGGGCTACTAGGCTGGAGTTCACCCCTATACTACACCCGTGGCATCCGTTACCGGGTCAACCATCTCGAGGAGCTCTTATTGGCCCCCGCAAAAAAAGGAGCTCTGATTGGCTGGCCCAGGTAAGCACCTCCTTCTTTAGTGTAGTTTTTTCTTTTTCCATCTTGCTCCGACCCTCACAGGCTCATAGCAAGCGGCACGACTCATACCCCTATAACACTCTTTTAGCATACAATATTTTGAAACATTTTTTTGGCGAAATTCCACGGATCTATTAATAATCATCAACAACAGAACAGTATTGCCCAAAAGTGCGGTTACATCCATACAGACCACTAGTTAAAGTTTTCGCTAGATCATAAACAAAAAATATGTGTATCCATGCAGAATTGGCCAAGGCGAACCCTACATTTTATTATCTTCAGAGTATGTGTTTTTGAAGGTCAATCGTTAGGAACCTGGTGGCACATGAACTTGCTAAGTTGTGTTGAGTAGACAAGTGTTGCTTAATTCGATTTCATTTGTGAGATGAAATTTTCCAAGTGCGATTGTAACAAAAGTTTTCTTTGCGATTTAATATAAACCCAACTGCCCAAGTTACAAAAATGAATGGTTATCTTTTGAGAACAAAAAGACTCTACTAAGGGCTTGTTCGGAAGTTGTCTCTTCCAGAAATCCACCGATCATGTTTCAAACGCCCGCTTCCAGCCTCTGTGCGGCCAGTGCCGGAGTTAGAGAGTTGGAGATGAGGGTGCACTGAGGGTGCCTAACAGATAAAACATATTTCTAGGGGGGTACACGTGAGGTAAAGAATGCTAGTTTACAAAAAATTTATTTTTTAGGGGTCTCTTGTGCACCCCTTGGCTTGGCTTGCATCCGCCCCTGTGTCTGTGTGTGGCACCAGAAGCGGTCAGTGCAGCTCCATCATTTTCAAACGGGTTGGTCGTTTGTTAGACTGTTTTTGGCCCATTAAACCGGGAGAGAATTGAGCCAAATAGAACAGTTCAGTGCAACTCTACATTTTCTTTTTTATTGTGTGGTCGTCTTCACCATCGTAAAATTGAGTCCTCTCAACAGGGGCGGAGCCAGGATTTGACATTGAGAGGAGCGAAGATACCAATGATCATATATAAGATTTTTTTTCTTACGAAGACAACAACTAGCTATCATTTTGTGTTGAAAGAACTGTTTAGATAAAAAACATAACAGTATATCAAAGTATCGGCATATAACTAATATTAATATGTATCACTAAATCTTACACAATAGAAAACAAAAGATTAGTTTATATTGGATCAACTTTATCTCTACGAGTATAAAGCCTGATAATTACATTGCAGGTGACCTTCCTATTATTATTTCCCAAATATTTTGCAAGTTGTCGTCATCACCGAGCAAACATCAAACAAAAGATGCATATTTTTTGTAAATTAATTAATTGGACTATAGATTATGCAATCTATCGACAAATACTAACGATTTGGTACCTTCAATCAGAGCGAGGAAGATTGATTCCTACACTCGATGGCACAACATGCTTATTGTTGGCGTTGCGGCATGATTAACAAAGTTAGAAACTGGCAAACAACATGGCTGGCTAGCATGGAGTCGTGGCCGCGGCATCGCGTGGCGTATGTCTACTGAGTAGGAGCGAGCGATGGTGGCAGACATCCAGTTAGTTGATATGAACAATTGCATATAGTGCTAGCTATTAGGTCTAGTTACACAAATGTAGAATGTTGGGACATGTTATTACGGTTGACTAATAAAATAAATGCATGGGCTATATTTGGCTTTCGGTATAGAGAAGCACGACAAATCAATTAAATTTAGGCTTAGTGTTAATGAAGCCTATGAGGCTATTAGTTTAGTACTAAAATTTGCATCTATCTATTAAGGGGGGCTAATGGTTGGGGGGTATAGCCCCTGCTAGCCCCCCTCTGGCTCCGCCCCTGCTCCCAACCCAATTTTTCTCTTCGACCTTTGTCACTCTCGTTTCGTCTATCGATCCTTCTCACCCCGGCGCCCTCCATCGCCCTCCATCAACCAATAACTAGTTGGAAGTTAATTTGGAATTGCAAGGTATTCTCTTCGTTTAGAAATATAAGATGTTTTAGACTAGTGAAGCTAATGTATCTAGACACCGTTTAGTGTGTAGGTTCAAATGAATCTATATTCTAAAATATGTCTAAAAACATTTACTTTACAAAACTAGAACATTTTATATTTCTAATCGAGCAAGTACCTCCAAAAGTAAAGGTGTTTGGATGGAGTCTTGCAACTAACACACTCGGAGCACAAGTGCACCGGTGTAGATGCAAGATGGATGTAAACCCCACATGTTCTATATGTGTAATGGAACATGAGACGCCTCACCAAACTATGTCGAGCTGCACTAAAGCGAATGTTCTTCCGAAATGTATGCGGAAGGAGCGGGAAGTTCATATATTCAGAGACACGGGCCAGTACTGGGTTTTTTAGTGCTGAGCCAATGCAGTAAAGACATGAGATCGAAGCTAGTACTGTTTATGCTGTGGAGATGCATTTTCGGAATAATAAAAAAAATTGGCGATGGAAAATGTACTTTTAAGCAGTCAACTCAATTTCATTCTCCGACGGGAGCAAAAGCGATGGAAAACGAGGCGGAAGTACTGGGCCAAGGTGCGAGAGCAAAAAATGGCAAGCTGGGCTAGACGGGGCGGGGCTAGACGAGCCCGTAGGAGGTTTCGTCCCACAAGGTTGACCCGGGACTCTGGGGGCATCGAAGCACAATAGTATTTTTCTTTTCCGATGGATCTTAGAGCATCTTCTCGTTTGGCCGAATCCATGCCGAAATCCGGACTTTTTTCGGCCGGACGGCGCAAGTTTTGGTCTGAATACGTCCATTTTCCCACTCGGCTACTCAGACCGAGTACCCAGGCCGACACAAAACGGCTATATATTTGAATCTGCATAGTTCCCGCCGGCGAGTGCTCGGCCACAAGTTGTTCGACAGATGCGTCTACATGTTCGGCGACATATTTTTATTACATAACAGGGGAAACAACGATCAGTCGTCGATGGGGATGGGCTCCTGCGGCACGGGCGACGCGGCGTTGTCGTCCGTCTCGCCGGTGAAGGCCCCCGGGTTGGAGGAAGTCGAAGTAAAGCTCGGCGTGGGAGCGTTCGGCGCTGGCACGGTCGGCACAGTGGAAGGGGAAGGGGAAGCCGTGGTCATGCCCTTCAGGATGGCCTGGCGTTGCGCCATGTACCAGGCCTTGACCGGCGAGCTCATCTTCGACGTGTCCTCGCCGCCCATGAGGAACTTGAGGTCCGTGTGGCGCTTCTTGGCGGCGTAGTTGGCCTTCTTCTTGACGAGGCTGGCTTTCTTCTCGGCGAGGCTGGCCTTGATGAGGGCCACCTTTTCCCCGTGTGTCTCCATCAGCTTCCTCCAGCGCTCCTCGCTCTTCTCAACCCTCTTCTCGGCCTGCGCCCTCGTGTCGGCGAGGCATTTCTCGATCGAAGTCTGGAGACGCTCGGCGGGAGGTCCGGCGGCCTTGGGCATCTTCGCCTTCTTCTGGTCGAGCTCAGGTCTTCCTTCGCTGGCAGCAGCAGCCGGGGCCTCGGGGTTGTAGACGCCGTCCTTGCTCTTGGAGAGACTCAGGCGAGTGTCCCGCCACTTCTCGCAATGCTCGATTTTCTCGAAGACATGATGGAACTTGAACTCCATCTTCATGTCCTCTCGAAACAGAAGAAGTGCACGGCGCAGCTACAAAATGGAAGTATGTCAAGTTGTGCATGTTCGCGAGTGTGTACGAGAGTGCACGACAAAGTTAATGTTCGCGAGTACCTTGTTGTCCATGTTCTCTCCACTCGCTTGTGTGCGGTCGACTTCTTCCACGCAGCTGTGCCACTTGCTGCACGCAGTTTGGATGATCGCCCAGTGGTTCGTTATTGCCTTCTCCCCTCGCTCCATGTGGATCTTGCGATACTTTGGTCACACATGCTTCGCTCGTCGAATGCTGCCTTCACGCGCCGCCAATAATTGTCGGAATTTTGGTTCGCACCCATTATCGGATCCATGCTCACCGTCTTCCAAGCCTCGGCGAGGCAAGTGTCCTCGGCCACGGTCCATTTGAGTCGAGCGTCCGCCGTCTTCTTCCCCTTCTTGCCTTTCGCCTCAGTCTCGGCGTCCTCTGGCTGCGTCTGCTCGGCCTGGGTCTCCTCGGCATCGACGTCGACGAGGTCCTGGGACTCAATGCCGCGCTCGGCGTCGGCCCGGGTCTGCTCTTCCGTGAAGAAGGAGGGGTGGTTGGATGTCGAGCCTGTTGCGATCAGGTCCTCCATGTAGGCCTCGGCCGTCATGCCGGGCAGAAGAGCGCCCGGCATTCCGCCGAACGGGTGGCGCGCGTCGGCCTCGCCGAAGGTTGCCGAGCTTCCGCCGAAAGGCAGCGGCCCGTGGCGGAGAGCAGGGCTTGCGTACGCCGGAAAGGTCGAGTAGGGGATGTTGATGTCCACGCCGAACGACGAAGGGTGGCGCGGCGCGGGCAGGGGAAGAGAACGTTCGGGTTGAAGCCGCCGTCGAACTCCGGCGACGGGGAGTACCTCTGTCGCGCAGCCGCCTGGCTCTCCTGGAAGTTGGCCGGAGAGATCGGCGAGAAGCCGGCGGGCGAGCCAACGCTGGCCTGACTCCCCCAGTGAGGTGGGTATGGCGCGGTCATCAACGCCGATCGCGTCGCCGCCACCTGTTCTTCCGTCGCCGCCTTCACCATCGCCTTCTCCTCCTCTGCTTGCTGCTGTCGGAGCTTCGCCCTCTCCTTCCTGTCCTTCCGCTCGGCCGACGAGGTCTGCCTGGTGTGCTCCCTCTTCTCTCACTCCGTCGAGGACATGCCCTCCGGCTTGGTCGGCGGTGTTCTCGGCTTCCTCGCCTTCTTCTCCGCCGGACCCTCGCCGAGGATCAATCTGGGTTGGACGAAACTCTTGGGCGGCATGTCGGGCTCGGTGGTCGGCGGACCTTCGAGGGTGGGGGAATGGGGAAGAAAGGCGGGAGGAGGGAAGAAAAGGGCGGGGAGCTCGGCGAATTGGCGGGAGTGGTGCCTTCTCTCGCCGACAGAGCTGGCCCACGCCCGTTTTCGCTGAGTCCGGTGTTCCCAGGGGCGTACCCGGGATCGGTACGGCCTGGGTAGGCCGGACCAAACATGCTGAAATCCGGACGAAAATAGGTCCTTGGGTACGCGACTGGGCAGATTTTCCGCGTCCGGACTGAATTTCGGCGTCCGAATCGGCGTCCTGGGTAGGCGAGTGGAGATGCTCTTATTTTTCATATCCTTAACTCCTTTTTTGTTAGAATTGCTTCGATATACTATCCTTAACTGCCGAAGTATGAGATACTCTATCTATAAAAAGATACGTACTAGAAAACTCGTCTGATAATCTGTTATTTTCTTGGATGAACTGAGGAGAATAAATCTGAAGGCCAAAGATCGTATACGCGCATCATCAGATCCTGACGCGCTGGCGCTGGCTCTTTCGGTCGTCGGGACGTCGGGTGACCTAACCACGTGCTACTTAAAAAAACAAGGCGAGATAGTAGCACACATACAACCCGACAGCAACAGTAATTATTAGTGTATCGCTCCTCGTGATGGGCGTGTGACGGTCCATGGCGCCGGAACAGCCAAACTGGCAGGTTAGGTTCGGTCCACTCCCCGCCGTGTAGACGTAGCAGTCCAGATTTACGGCGAGCGAGCGTACACGGGGGACCCTACGGAGCGGCCGCTATGGCGATTCTCGTACCATGCGTCGGAGTCGGAGACATTGCTCGTGCTCGCATTCACGTCATGGAGTTGAAATGTTGGAACAGCAAAAGTTTCGTAGCAAACGAAAGAGAGATGGACGGTGCAGATGCAGTGTGCTCCAGCTGGGAGCCCGGCCGGTAACGAGGACGACGACGATTCTGTTGCATGTCAGAGAGAGAGCCCAGATCTGGGACCATGCATGTGTCCCGACTCCCGCCCGCCCGGGCCAGGCGCCATGTGCGAACCAGCCAAAGTTGGTACGGCCACTGGGGCCAGGAGGAAGGAGAGCCGTCCGCCGCCCAACGTTTTGGTGAATATATGTATGTACGCGCACGCGGGCCAGATGCACGGCATGATCATCACAGCTAGCTAGCTGTCGTCGCCATGTGAAGTAGTACGGCCATTTTCGTCCGCATCAGGCCAAGCGCGCGACAGATCGTGGAGCTAGCAGAGGCACGGGTCGATCTTGATTTCTACTCTACGCATAGGGCCACAGGTAGTACGTACACAGGGAGGGTGACCCGACCAGGAAAAATCATCAGTCGTGAAAATATCACTCAGGTCAGGGTACGAACGGTGCGGGTGAAACCGTCCTGTTCCTGTCCTCCTCGTCGCCCCCGCCCAGATCCAAACGCCCCGATCGACAGCGACGTGCACGGTGCGCGGAGCATCCCTGGCCGTCGGTCTCGCGGCCCGGAAGGGGATCGAACTGACGGCGACCGGTGCAAGTTGCTTGCCGTGTGATCGATCGATCGGCACCGCTCGCTAGCCCGCCGCACGGCAGGCCGCTACCGGGGACGGCTCCTGCTGCTCCTGCTTCCGTGCAGTCCGAGCTGCTCGGGCATTCGTCACTCGCGCGACCGCGACGGCTGATGACGCGGGCAATTGGGGGGCGCCGCGGGCTCCATCGGTCGGTCGGTTGTTGGTTGGCGCCTTTAGTTTTGGCCGCCACAGCTCGCGTTTAGGCGTCGAGTCGACCGTACTCCGGCTCCTATTCCCACCATGTGATGATTTTCGTGATTCGATTCGCTTATCGCGAGATATTGACGGACAGGGACTGATATCCCACCACGCCTATCGATCTGTACTCTACCACCAACGCTACTGCCTACCTATCAGGTAAACTAAGCTTTCTTTTTGGCTGATCTTCCTTTTTGTACTACTCCTACTCTTTCTTTCCGCCCGCCGGCATCAGGATTGGCTATCAGCTTAGAGCATCTTCACTTTTCTACCTAGAAGGCTGATCCGGACAGCGAAATTCCGTTCGGAGGCCGAAAATCAGTTTAGTTGCGTACCCATGGATCTCTTTTCGGCCGGATTTGGCCGAACCCAGGATTCCGGATACGCCCTAGGACGCCGAACGCAGTGAGTTGGCCGAGTGGACCAGCCTATCAGCGACAGAAGCCGACTCGCCGCCAGCTTTCCCGCCGTTTTTCTTTTCCCTCCCTCGCGGTCGAACTCCGCCTATAAAAGGCGTACATCTCACCATCTCTCTTCACAGTCTCTCACATTACCCCAACTCCAGCGAATTTCGGTCGTTCGCACATTTCTTCCTCCTCAACTACGCCGAGAAGCCATGGCCGAGGGCCGATGCACGATGCCACCGTGGGAAGCCCGGCTCCTCCGCGAGGCGCGCTATACGGCGCAGCCGGACACTCGTGTCCCCCCGCCCCCCCGGCTGGCAACTCAGCGCCGGCGGGATCCCTGTTCCGCCGGTGCCGACCGAAGAGGACCTCGCCGGAGAGATCTAGGCGGCTATCAGCGACATGCAAGACCCGGATCTCGCCGAGGATCTGGAGGCAGTTCTTCGTCGACAGACGTCTCGAGAAACTTGCCCGACACGACTGACCGCCGGGCTCGCCGCCGCCGCGTCACAATGTGGCATTCCGCCGCCGCTGGTGGAGCGTTCCAGGGCGAACTCTCGCTGGCGTCATGGAGCACATCCAGGCCGGCAACCACCCCCGCCTCGACCTGTAGTGGCGGCGGCCGACGTCGACCATGGCGACGACGGCCTTTTCCTAGTTTTAATCCGATGTAATATGTGCGTCCTTGCCCTACTTAATAATCTGTCTATATTCGTTCATATTTGGCCGAGTTTAACTGAATTTCGCCGAACCTGAGACTCGACCTGGGTACGCGAGTGGAAAACTGGGCGTACCCAAGCCGAAAACGCGTTTCGTCCGGCCAGAAAAAGTCTAGTTTTCGGCGTGGTTTGCCCAACGAGTAGAGATGCTCTTAGACAACATCTTCATCCATTTTTCTTATCCCTCGGCCGACCAATTCTACACCTAAGATGACAGCAGATCTCTTAAAATAAATCACATCTCGGCCAGTAAAAAGACGGATAACAAAACCTAGCTTTCGGTTATGTCACCGAGACGAACCAAACTTGTGTGCCATGTAAGTTTCACCACCTAGGTACATTTTTTTTTTAAAAAAAAAGTAGTTGTGTCTCGTGAACAACAAGACGTACGTGTGACAACGTGTAAATCTCGACATACATGGCTGGTATTCAAAAGGACCTGTGGGTGGACTGTATGGTGTCCTATGTTCGTGTGACTTATATTGGAGTACCAAGTGTAAAACATCTTTGATTCAAGGTATGCAAGTCAATCTGTGTTTGGATGGTTAGGATGATGGTTGTACCCTTAGCCTTAAATCCTTGATTTGACATTGTGTTGCATAAAAGACGTAATATTTTTTTAGTGAAAGGTGATGTTTCCGTTGACAGCTAGTTGTCTATGGTAACTTCGTCAATCTGAAGACCCAATCCGTCGGCTCAGTCTCTCAAATATGCTCATAGGGATATGACGTGCGTGTGTGCATTCATAGGGGTGCGTACGTATACGTGCTGTGACAGTCTTTGATTATACTGTGTTTTTCAAAAAAATCCTTCGAAGATTCTTCGACGTACTTTAACTGATTTGTACAATGGGTCGCATGATTTTATCCTATGATTTTATGCACACTTGGAAATAACTCTAGCATTATATGTATCTCTGCTAAACTGAACCAGAATATGTGGTTGCGCAAGACAGGAGGCTAGAGGCCGCGGCTGCTTCTAAAGAAAACCCATCTAGGTTTTCTTTCCTTCGTCGGTGATATCGACGGTCTGTTCCGTCTTCGGTGGCCTTAGAGCCTTGGAGGTATGGCGGATAACGGCTCTCGACGACAGGAGGTTTTTGTTCTTCGTTCAGTATGATTTTTCGTGTCTTTTTTGGGATGGTGAGTCGATGGCTACATCTTGAAGTCGGAATAAGGTCCTTCCCGTCCTATCCTCGCTCCAGTGATGCGTCTAGCACTAAGGGGGATGCGTGGAGTCGTGTGTCCTGTCGATCTTTTGGAATCTTGCCGGTTTCGTGTTAATTGGTGCAATTTCAGTCAGTCTCTTCCAATCTACGCATATCATCATTGGCGACGGTTGATGTTCTAATACGATGGTTTATTGGGGCCTTAGCACAACAACTTCCCGTCTGTCTACTTCAACAAGCTCTACTATGACAAGTTTTTACCAGCTCTGGTGATGGTGGAGCAAGGACGGCAGCAGGTCTTCGGTTTGTGCTAATGTTTGTAGTCATCGCTAGGTGATCAATCGACCTTTTATAATTTGGTTATTTTTAAGTATTTTTATACTATTGTTGATGATTATTAATAGATCGGTGGAATTTCGCAAAAAAACTATTTTTCAATAGTTATCTCGAACTCGTTTTTAAAGGGGAGAACTAGGCGTCTACCGAGGTATAATTTCCCCACATGGTCATGTTTCTCTCCTTGACACGTGTTCCGAAAGCAGTCCCTAATTCCGTTTTTGCTTATAAAAAGTCTCGTTTTTGCTAAAAAAAATGTAGCAAAAAAGGATTCACTCCAAAAATAGAACAAAAAACACTACCTCACCAGAGACTTTGTCGTAGACTTTCTAGCAAAAAAGTTCTTTTAATATAGCAAATCCGACCTCGCTGAGAGATCTCCCCGGAGACCTTGTAGCAAAACCTTTGTGCTGAAACAAAGCCGAAGAACAACTATAGCGATAAATTTGTGTTAGTGTAGCAAAAACCAACTTCACTAGAGACATCTCCGAGACTCTTGCCAGAATTTATAGAGAAAAATTTGTACAGAAAACATTATAGCATTTGGAGAACATCAATGTAGCAAAAACAAAATAAGCACATAGCAAAAAAAAAGTACGAGTATGTAGCAACTGAGTCCCTGCTCCCTTAAGATAGCAATACCATACACCTATGATAGCATAAGCACATGCCATCGATAGCAATGCCATAAGCCTAATGTAGCAAAGTCGTATGTCGTCATTAGCAATGGTGTACACCCATAATAGCAACATCATGGAGGTAGGACGATGTCGGCTTGACACCGGCAACACAAGGAAGCGATGGGGCGGCCTGCGTCGCAAAGGCAGTGGCAACCGTGTGCAAGAAAGCAGCGGTGTCGAGTGTGTAGAGGAGAGAGGCGACGAGCAGGTCCAGAATCACCACTGTTGCTGGCGAACTGGCTCGGGGAAAGTAGGGAGGCCGCGCACAATAGACGAGGGAGGCGGCGATCTCCAATGGCGTGATGTGATGCGGGTAAAGGGAGGAACCGTAACGAGCTCAGGCAGAAGTGTTTGTGATTGGCTTGGAGGAGACGGGTAGGGTGCCTTGGGGGAGGAGAGGAAGAAGAATTGATGTTGGGCATGAAGGTTGTATGCCCTAGAGGCAATCATAGATATGATTATATTTCTTATGTATCCATGAGTTATTGTAATGTTCCTTGAATATCCATATCAGGCAACTTGTATTGATTGGCAATTATGTGAATTGTTTGTGAAACTCTTTACTTGTATGGTTATTTAATAGTTGTCCCTAGTCGGAGTTCATGTGAGGACACATGAATATTAGACTAGCACATCGATTGATTGATGACTATGTTTCGCAAGTCATAGACATGGAGATGTCAAACCAATGATGTGGACACATGTTATAAACATGGGGTTGGACTGACCCAACTAGAGACTGGCAATTAGTTGCAGCTCTCTCTACACATCGTGTACTTTTCGTCCTTTGACCTGAGATTGTCGCATGTACTTGAGATGTGGATCGACCTACTTTGGGGCTATCAGACGCTGCTCCGTAACTGGGTAGTTATAAAGGTAGCTTTCGGGTTTGTCTTAAAACATATTGCAAGACATGGTCAATCAAGATGGGATTTGCCCCTCTCTACTTGAGAGAGATATCTCTGGGGCCCTCAAGTGATCGGATCCAGAAATGCATGATCATGCTACATATGGTTAAGAGTTAACCTAGTAAAGGGATTCTGAATCACAGTATCGAGAAAGGGAGGTCAGCTTGGAGCTAGACCAAATATCGCGAGGCAAAGGGAAAGACATGTACTAAACCTTGTGATAGTTCGTCTGATATGATCTTAGTATGCGTTTAGGAGTTGACACGTCTTGCTAGAGGCCGCTACCAACTATTGACAGAATAAGTGTATTCGTGTCATGTTTATACGTATATGAACCTATAGGGTCACACTTAAGGGGCTGGAAGCCTAATAAGGATTATATCGAATTAGACCAGACTTAGGCTACTAATGGGCTGCTAGTGTAGAAGCCCACTAGGGACGCCTATATAAGGGAGGGTGGGGCGAGCTGACCAGGGTTAGACCATTCCACCTAGACGCCACCCCTCACGCATGTGTTGCACGCACGGACCTAGCAGTCCGGTGTCACACGCTTCCACCCCGCATGTGTGGATACCTCAGAGGTGCTGCAGCAGTAGCACTTGGACGAGCCGCGCAAGGGGAGCTTCTTGTGGGAAGAGGACAATGAGGAGACGTAGAACGTCTACACTGTCTCGACGCGCTTCATCAAGTTCCGCAACTGCGCGTCTAGTGGTAATCCCGTGATTTATGACAACAGTAATCCTGGTTTACGCGGTAGAAAATTTTGATTTGCGCTAGTGTAGCCTACCCGTATCCCTTCAGGACGGCACCAGCGTGGTGGTCAACAGGGCGACACCGCGCATGGAGGTTTGGTAGGAGGTGGCGTGGTTCTGGCAGGAGAAGGCACGGGAGGAATAAACCGTTTGGAGATAAGCTGGGCCCATGCTCCACCCGGGCGTACGGGAGCGTCCGTGACCCGAACGATGCAAACTGTCTGATGCAAATTCATGATGTTGTTCACTTCAACAAAGAGATTGGCCATTGCCTTCTTCTCCTCGAGATCGATTCGCCTCTTGTCTTTGTGGCATGTGGCCACCTTTTTCGTCTTCAGATGATGAGGCGTGAGGCCGTGGCGCGGGCGTGGGCTTGACCGTCGCGGTGGGAGGCACGACAAAAGTTCCACCTATGACGATGCAGTCGTTGAATCCCATTCTGAGGCTGCACGAGCTGCTGGAGCCCGGCGAGGTCCGATAGTGTTGCCTGACTTTGCTGACGTCTTCTTTGTCAGTGCGGGAGCGAGGGGCGGCTCGATTTGGACTGCGTGACCTGCACTACTAATAGCGGGAGCTCAGTGGGGTCCATGGCGACACAAGGACGATGCGGCGGGGCGAGGAGACGGCAAAGCGAGTAGATCGGCGACAACAACGTGAAAGGGTAAAGGCGGGAGCTGAAATGTCCCTCGCCGCAACAACCCGTGGAGATATGGTGGCCTCTTGGTTCGTTCGCGAGACCTGGGAAGTATCGCTCAGCGGGACGAATCTGAGGTGCACTGAACTTTTTTTATGATTTCGCGAAAATTAATGGATATATTCGGGCTTGTTGTTCTTGCCAGAACCCTAAACAATCGATTATTATAAGAAGTTCGTATATTTACGAGATTTGTTAGAGTTGCTCTAAGATTTCTCCGTCGACATTTCCTTTCCCCATTCAAGTAAAACAAAGGTTATATTAAGAATTGAGTTAATCATGTCCATTACACATGTTTATACCGACTCATGGAGTAAGAATTAAGGGAATAGAATGTTCATATTGCTTTTTCCTTAACAATATTCATATTAGTATGTGGCTAGCTACAAAAGACATTGCTCGACCACGTGCATATTTAAAATAAGGATAAAGTTTCGGCTACAACAAAGAGTAGGAGGCCTCTATCTGAAAAAGGATAGGAATAAAGAATTTGCGATCAATACCGTGTTTGGACTTTGGATATGTCTATCCAATAAAATAGGATAAAACTAAAACGTGTATCCCTGTCAGCAAACTCCACGCCCAGAAAAGGAACCAAACGGCAAAATATTTCTCCACCAAAACTCGTGGCGCACGGAACGCCTGGCCCAGCCTGGCGGTGGTTCCCACCGACGGAGATCTGCCCGGTGACTCAGATCCTCCTCCTCCACCCCGAGCCGTCGGACCGGTCAAATCCTGATCAGCCTCGACGCATCAGCGGCGAGATTTGGCTAATGATTTCCGTCCAAATTAACCCGAGCCGCTCGCGCTAATCCTAACCTGCCGTCAGCTCCAACCGCGCATTGCAGCTGTGCACGCACTGTGCGTATTATTATGACGTCGGCTCCCCTCCCCCACGACATTATATAGCTGTCGCCGAGCTCCAGACTTCTTCCCATTCTTTCTCCCACATCGCATCGAGATCCGTTTGCTCTGTTTCTTGGGGGCTTCGTTTCTTCCTTCTCTGCTACGCATCCTGATCGTCTTGTTGGACTCCACGAGAAGCCTAACTAAGTAACTACACGCAAGGGGATCAATGACGATCTGCGCAGGTTTCGAATCTTACCGGGCGTCGCCGCCGGATGTGCGGGTCATCACGTCGGACGGGCAGAGCATGGCGGCGCACTCCTACGTTCTTGTAAGCCAGCTTCCCGGACGCTGATCTTCCTTCTGTGTTTTACCCGCTGAATTTGATCCGGATCTTGCGTTGAATGAATCCTTGGCTAATCGGGAATATCTGCAGGCCTCGTCGTCGCCGGTGCTGGAGCGGATGATCGACGCGGCACGGCGCGGGTGGGGCGCCGAGTGCACCGTCCGCGTCCTGGGCGTCTCCGCGGACGCCGTCCACGCGTTCGTCCATTTCCTCTACTGCTCCAAGGTGGCGCCCGAGGAGGAGGAGGTGGTGGGCGCGCACGGGGCGCAGCTGCTGGCGCTGGCGCACGCGTACCGGGTGGGGTGGCTGAAGCGCGCGGCGGAGGCGGCCGTGTCGGCGCGGCTCACGCCGGACCGCGCGGTGGACATGCTGAAGCTGGCGAGGCTCTGCGACGCGCCGAGGCTGTACCTGCAGTGCGCGCGGCTCGCGGCCAAGGACTTCGCCGCCGTCGAGCTCTCCGACGGGTGGCGCTTCGCGCGCCGCCACGACGCGGCGCTGGAGCTGGAGCTCCTCAAGCTGATGGAGGACGCCGACCAGCGGAGGCAGCGTTGGGCGCGGGAGAAGGCCGCGCAGGAGGCGTGCCGGCAGCTCGGCGACGCCATGGCCTCCCTGGACCACATCTACCCCTGCGACGGCGCCGCCGCCGCCGCCTCCGCGGACGCGCCGCCGTGCGCGACGGCGGGGTGCACGTGCCGGGGCCTGCAGCAGCTGATGCGGCATTTTGCGACGTGCGCGAGGAAGGCCGCGCCGGGCGGCTGCGCGCGGTGCAAGCGCATGCTGCAGCTCTTCCGCCTCCACGCCTCCGTCTGCGACCGGACGGACCAGACCACCTGCCGTGTGCCGCTCTGCAGGTGAGAAACAAACACATCTGCAAAAATGTCGCTAGAACAGCAACCAAAGAACCAGGCTGACGATCGAGATCCATGCCCTTTTCCGCCAAAGAAATCAATTTGCTTGTACCGTGAAATGGACGTAATAGCTTAGTTTCATCCTTTTCCATGAAAATGACTTAGGCGGCCATGACAACTCTAAAATAAAAAATCTACTGCATCCAAGTGCAAAAGACAAATCTGATCGACGCATGCCTAATAGATTTTATTTACTACTGATTGTGATATGAGATGACAGCAGGCTCACCTTTCATTGTGGTTGGTTAATTTTTGCAGCCATTTCAAATCCAAGGCGCAGGCGGAGAAAGCGGACAAGACATGGCGGCTTCTCGTCAGGAAGGTCACTAGGGCGAAAGTGATGTCCTCCTTGGCCAATAGGGAGGTACCGGAGGTCGTGGCCATGTCATGGGCAAGATACAACAACAGGGTAGCCAAGTTGAGATGAGAAAAGCCATTTCGCATCATCGTGTAGTCTAAGCCTTGTCGTTAGAAACGACTGTAGGTACTGAATTCAGGTTACTGAAGGTGTACTTAGTAAATGATACATTGATACTCCAAAATTCAGTGAGTATGACTTGGTTACAGCTGAGGTGTAAATGGTTACACGAACATACTAGCAACTATGGAAGGATCATCAGTTCATCTCGTCAGATTATCATAAGAGAGATGGCCGAGCGGCTGAAGGCGTAGCATTGGAACTGCTATGTAGACTTATCGTGTCCATACTTTATGCGGCGTGCCATGGTGGCAGACCAAGCGAGAAAGTTTCCCTTGTTCACTTGTAAATCACAAACATTTCAAATGGAATCCCCCACACTATAACACAGATCAAGCATATCAAGCAAATGATCTTAAACAAGGTGTCATGTGCACCCTGCTGCTAGTTCAGATTGGGTAGTAAAAAAAATCGTCTCCAAAGTTAAGAAAACTAATCTTGAGTTCAAAAACTCCGTCGATTTTCAGTTACACAAAGAACATCTACGGTGATGCAAAGGTTTTTATTTTTAGCATAAGATGCCAAGGGTTCTATGTAAGCCCGTGCAAAACCGGTTTGACTGATTTAGCTGGTTTGGACTAGTTCAAATTTTTATACTAACTTCTGGGTTTAGATTTATGAACTAGAGTGCAACTAGCTGGATTTGGCTGATTTGGCTGGTTTCATTTTTGCACACCCTTAGTTCCGTGTGTAATGTGTGCATACCGTACCAGTTCAGCTCGACAAAATTGGGAGAAGCTCATCGGATAGAAATGCTTTATTTAGTTTCGTTCATGTTCTTCATTTCCTTATTATGGATTTCATGGGGGACTAAATACTTCGAACCTACACACACAAAGACGTCTAGATACATTGCCTTCATAAACCTTTTTTTTTTTTTGGAAAAGAGCATATATAATATCGCAAGATACCAATTACACCCAGCATCTAGGAAAAAAAAGAAAGAAGAATTACAAGAAAAAAAGAAGTCCCGCTTTAGCGATCTATGCCCTACAACGGCGACCAAACACCACCAAGGAAGCACAAAAATCCATCCTCTCTAAAAGCGACGCCTCTAAGAACGAAACAGTGCAATAGCACCGTCATCGCCCTGATCATCGATCATAAGTTTTTGCACTGGAGAAAGTGTGCGCTGACAAAACAATGCCTTCAACAAGGTAATTGCCAGACACAACCAATTAAGGCCATACCTTGGATTTTCACCATGCAGCTTGAACTCTGAAAATCTCATGTACTGTCGCCCCTACTTTCTAATGTCGCTGCTCCAAGACCTAGAACACCAAGTCAAAACCTCATCGCAAACATGATTCACACCACCATTACCATTCTTCAGACAATGGCTTTCACGTCATTTTCCACGACTGACTTCACCATGGGACTAATGGCATGTCCTTGATGGCAACATTCTGTAAAGCTTTATAGCACTCCTTCTAAAACCAAACGGCCAGATAAAACATGGTTGCACACGACCGAGATCCATCCAATCTGGCGAACTCTGGCTGTAGGGGTTCGTAGCATGGAAAACAAAAAATTTCTACCGCATGCACACAAACAAGCCAAGATCTATCTACTACATTGTAGCAACGAGTCGATAGAAGCACTCACCCTCGAAGATTCCAAAGTGGTTAACGAGAGCAGATTCTCGTCGGTGATGTAGTCGTACACTTGCCGATCTCAAGATCGCGTAGACGATCCTTCCGGCGCTGCGTTCTGGCAGCGCTTCCGCAGTCGGTCACACGTACGGTACTCGATGAAGACCTTCCTATCCCTTGTTCCAGCAGGCAGCGGAGGTTATAGTTCTCCCCTCGCGATTCCGGCAGCACGACGGCGTGGTGTCGGAAGTAGAGGGAAGATCCCGCAGGGCTTCGCCTAAGCCGATGCGAGTTATGGTGGATTAGGGTTTTCTCGAAGATCGAGGGTTTAGAAGTCCAGGAGGAGGAGGTGTCGGTGGCGGCTAGGGCGGCGACGATGAACCGGCGGCGGCGCGACAGCAGCTAGGCGCGTGTGTGGGGAGGGCTTGGCTCTTGTGGTGTTGGGGCATCCCTCCCCCTCTATTTATGAGAGGGGACAGCCTTGGGAGGGGTGGGTTTGAATCCAAACCCAAACCCAAGTTGGATTGAGAGACAAACCTGTTTCTTCTCCCACTAGGAAACCATTGTTTCAGTTTAACTTTTCAAACTTTCCGTTTGACTTTTAATTTAGAGCTTTTAATTCTTTCTTGCAAATGCCCACACCAAGTGACCTAGGATATGATCCAATCATTCCATTTTCCCATGACACATTCATGGTCCATTCTCCTTCCGGTTTGGTGAACCTTCTAGACCCTTCTAGAACCTCTCTGATGAAAACATCGGAAACTTTTCCGAACTCCGAAATAGGACTTTCCTTATATGAATCTTATTCTCCGGACCATTCCGGATATCCTCGTGATATCCCGGATCCCATCCGAGACTCCGAACAACATTCGGTATCCCTACTAACATTCCATATCTACTAAACAACATTGAATCCTTAAGTGTGTCTCCCTACGGTTCGTGAATTATGCGGACATGACCGAAACACTTCTCCGATCAATAACCAATAGAGTAATCTGGAAATTCATATGGCTCCCACATATTTCTACGATTACTTTGCGATCGAATAAACCACTTCCATACGATACCAATTTGCCTTTGTCTCACGATAGTTTACTTATCCGAGGTTTTGATCGTCGGTATCTCTGCATACCTAGTTCAACCTCGTTACCGATAAGTACTCTTTTCTCATTCCCGTGATATGTGATCCCTTGTGAGCCAGTCACATGCTTGCAAGCTAATTGGATGACATTCCACCGAGAGGGCCCAGAGTATATCTATCCGTCATATGGATGGACAAATCCCACTCTTGATCCATGTGCATCAACCCATACTTTCCAAACACTCAATGTCACCTTTATAGACACCCAGTTACGGTGTGGTGTTTGATGTCATCAAAGCATCCTTCTGGTGATGGTGATTAGCATGATCTCATGGTCGAAGGAATTAGGTTACTATGTATCAGAAAGCTTATAGCAAGTGAACTATTTGAATGACTTGATCTTATGCTACGCTTAACTATAGGAGTATGTCCATCACATCATTCTCCTAATGATATGACTCTGTTGTTAATAACATCTCTATGTTCATGATCAGGAAACCATGATCATATATTAACCAACAAGCTAGTTTAACAAGAGGCTTTACTAGGGACTCTTTTATGTTTACAAATCACACAAGTATTAATGTTTCCGGTTAATACAATTTTAGCATGGTATGTAAACATTTATCATAAGCATGAAGATATGATAATAGCCACTTTATTATTGCCTCTTGGGCATATCTCGAACAGTCTCCCACTTGCACTAGAGTCAATGATCTAGTTTCAAACCTTTGTGCATTCAACACCTATGGCTTTCCGATGTTGTATTTACACGATTGCTAGTGGTCAACTGATCTCCGGATCCAACACTTTCAGGTCCGTGTGTAATTGCATGTCTTTGCGTCTCTACGCATCACTCATTCTCTAATGAGATGGCTTTGTATAAATTTGGTACTTTGGTGAGACCTTTAGTTCCTTGGGGTTAAAACATGTTGATAATATTGTCATACAATATATCTTCATAGTACTATCCTGCTGTGAACTACACCTAGTTTGATAACAAACTATTTGACACAAATGCCCTCTTTTGCTGCTATAATAGCAGTCATATACTTAGCCTTTTGTTGTAGTATCTGTCACAATGTCTTAACTTTGGAACTCATCCAAATCCATTATGGAACTTACTTTCCATCATATTGTGCCACCCTTAGTTTAGATTGAGATAAACTTAATTTGTACTTTGTGACAAAACTAGTATCAATGTAATACTTTTACAATGAACTAACCATCTATTTGTCACTTCTACAAAATAATATATTCTTAGTTCTTCTAAAAGATCATAAGAATATCTTTACTATTGTCCATATGAATCATTCTGGTATACACTCATAACATTTAGAGCATAGGACATATCTGGATTTGTACACATCACAACATGATTGATAAAATACTCTTTGTGATTTTATCTATCTAGTATCAAAAATACTTGAATCTTTATTCAATCCTTCCTGTGCAACAAGAACCTTTCTTATAGTTTCTATATTGAACTCATTCAATATATCATCTATGTACTTCTGGCATAACCATATTGGCGTCACAATTTATCCATATAGACATTGATGCCAAATATTCGGGTTCTGCCTAAGCCTTTCATCGAGATGAAATTCTTAACCTGTGTCAATAAAAATATACATCATTTCCAATCAACAATATGTTTTTCACATAATGTATTAGAAACATGTCTTAGCGCTCCCACTTAATTTCTTGCAAATGCAAGCATATTCATCGTCTCCGATGAAATTAAACTCTTTTAACAGTTTCATCATAGTGAAGATTCCAACTCCGCGATGCTTACTTCAACCATTGAAGTTTGCATATGCTTTTAGCATCCTTTGAATTAACAAAACCCTTTGGACCGTGTTATGCACACGTCCTAGGTAGCAATTCTATTAGAAGAACTTGTTTTGTTTATTCAACTACCACATAACAAAATTATATGTAGTGGTTGCTACATTAATCCGTCTAGACTAGATATTGCTTAATGAAAGATCAGATCTTGTCATAGTCAACTCTTTGAACATTGTTGTGAACTCTTTCCCAACATGTCGACAATTTCATAGATGTGAAACATCCATGTCTATTTCTTTATATATCCAAACACGACTGTAAGGTCTTACACCTTTCTAGAGGGTCTTTCAAGTTTAAAGCTTGATTTCTTGTGTATGGAACTATCACGGATTATATGGCTTCAAGACATTTGACGGAGTCAGGGCCCATCATCGCTTCTTTGCATGTAGTCGGATCATTATTGTCAAATAATGATTTAACTCTCAAATCTTGGTATTTAATTGTTTACCTGACCTACTTGGTTCAATAGGAACTTAGACCTCCGTGACCACAACCTTTGAGGCACGTGAGACATGAGCATTGCTGCTGCCTCCGAAACACTTTTCGGCGCTGCGCAAATTTGCACATATAGCTAAGGTTCTTTTAACCTTATCAAAGTTCTATTGTCCTTGCACTTAAGTTTTCACGGAAAATTCCTTCTCAAAGAAACTTGACGTTCTAAGCGACAAACATTTTTGTCTTCGGTGTTATGGAGGAATATTCAACTATTATTCAAAATAACATACAAAGATATGTTCATCCGATTTTGGTTGCAAACATCTTTCTTATGCATAACATACCAACGTTTATGAAAGGACAACTTGGGTTTTATACCAAACTATAACTTTATATGATGTCATTTCAACGGATTATGATGGAGCTCTTTTTAGTGGAAAACAGTAGTCTCTAAAGCTTTAATCTTTAAAATATAATGACAGTTTTATCAATTACACCTTTGATCTTACCATGTCAAACAAAGTTTCATTGCATATCTCGATTATTCCATACTCATATGGTGTTTCAGGAAACGCAAATCCATGGAACGATTCCTCAAATCTTAGGTGTTATGCTAAACTTTATAACTCAAATAACGTCCTTTATGATCCTATCATAAATTCTTTATTTTCTTGTTACATTGATTTTGCACTTCATCTTGAAAGTCTTTAAACTTTTCAAATGTTTCACACTTCATCCTTATTAAGTAAATATTCATATATTCACTCAAATTTTCGGAGAAAGCATATGAAGTTAAAATCTATCGCTCTTGACTACACATAATGGACTTTATACAACAATATGTACAAGTTCCAATAAGCTAGTCATCCGTTCCCTTTGGCCTATGAGCGGAGTTTTAATTATCTCTAGGAAAATTTCACAAGTGTCATTTGATCAAAAATCAAAAGACTCCAAAATTCCATCCACATGGAGTTTCTTCATGTTTTCTTTCTAATATAATTTAAACGGCGATGTCACTTCCTAAGTGATCTTTATTATCAATTGTCTTTCGACATTTTTAGCAATATTTTTATGGATGTGATTTATCCAACGAGATTTGTAAATCATCCATCTTTTATGGATTACGGCAATTATTTGTATAACCCTTTTGTTCTCATAATACCTGATAAAACAAATCTTGAAGGCAAGCTTTGATATTAACGAGCAACACAACAACCCTTTATTTGTTCTCGATGAACATCATCACACATTCTTTTGCTAGTTACTTAGGTCATTGTAGTTCATGAATTGTATTGTTTCGTATGACGATTCATACCAATAAATTCAGTATCTAATACTTAAGAACCACATTGTTTAATAAGCAAAGAATATAACCATAACATGTATATCCTCTATATACCTAAGCTGAACAATTCTAGTCTTTTATTTTCTGCCATATATTTCTGAGATTCTCTTTTTGTATTTCCTTTTCTGTTCGAAAGAATCTATCAACATCAATAGTGGAGCCATACACATGACACATAGTCCAAAGCATGTATAGTTAAATACCAATGTCTTTGGACTTGCACTTTGAAGTAGATCACCATCATCAAATACTTGGTATTCTTTCAAATTCCATTCTTTAGTAATCTTTTAGTGTAGTAAACATTTTATCAAATATTCACCCTTATCATGGAACTATTCATGATCAAGCTACTTTTAGTTTTATAACGGTGAATCGTGAGTATAATGTTGCTCACCAAAACCTTTTGGAGGATTAGGACGACAAGCGTCTCCAACCTTTTTTAAATTCTCATCAAATATGAGAACATAAACTTTGCCATATTATACTCTCTCATGTTGCAACCAAAACATCATTTCAGAGATCGCAATTTTCTCCACACATCATGGTTTCTGAAACAACTCTTTCAGATACTAGATAACCTTGATATTAAAACATTTTGAATATCAAGAATCATGGAGACAAACATGATACTTATATACTAACATTGGAATTGTCACTCTTGATTTAATACCAATTATTAAACTTCACGGAGTAACCGGAACTTAATAAAAGTTTGCAATAGGACTTTTAAACTTTAGATTAACACTTTAAAACAATACGATACCAGTTCGTAAAGTAACTAACCAGAATTCTATAGTTATATTATCTCAATTATAACTAAGTGCAAGGTGGTAAACGGATGCCAATGACTACAACAACTATGCAAATTTACTTTGATTTAATTTATGATAAATAGTGTTCAACTTTTAATCATATTACCGTTGAACTCCCACTCAAAACAATATCCCTCACATTGTTTTAGTGATCACACGAACCAAATTCACTACACCAAGTCCGATCATCACGTGACATGATATAGTTTCAAAGGCGAACAATCATCATGTTCATCATATCATCTATATGACTCATGCTTTACCTTTCGGTATTCCATGTTCCGAGACCATGTATGTACATGCTAGGATCGTCAAGATCAAACCTTAGCTTCCGCATGAGCAAATCTGGCTTGCTCCCATTGTATACACTCGCAAAATCTAACACACCCGATCATCACGTGGTGCTTCGAAACAACGAGCTTTGGCAACGGTGCCTACTAAGGACGAATAATCTATAACTTGATATTTTTTAGAGGGATCATCTTATAATGCTACCGTCGCGAACTAAGCAATACAAGATGCATAAAAGGATTAACATCACATGCAATTCAAAATATGTGATATGATATGGCCTTTCTTTTTGTGCTTCCGATCTCCATCTTCAAGCACGGACATGATCTCCATCATCACCGACGTGGCATCAAGGTCAATGGCGCTGCTCCATGGTTGTCGTCCACCAGCATCAACTATTACAACTACTTTGAATAATAGACACGCAGGTCTTAACGGAATTAAAAGACAACCATATGGCTCCTGCCGGTTGCCAACTTACAATAAGGAACATTGCATACATTATATATAATCACAATCATGGCCATATCACATCACATCACACCCCTGCAAAACAAAGTTAGATGCCTCTAATTTTCTTTGCATATTTTACGTGGTTTGGGGCTTTCAATAAGTGTCATTCTAACTTACAAACAAGAACCACAACGTTGATGCTTGAACTATCAAGTGCCCGTTGTAAATTGAATCTATACTATGATGGGAGAGACAGACACCCGCAAAGCCACTTATGCAATACAAGTTGCATGTTAAGCGTGGAGCAAGTCCCATGAACGATGTCATGTAAGGTTAGCCCGGGCCGCTTCATCCCATCATACCGCACGATGCAAAGTACACAAAAAGCAATTGATAATAAAAGCACCACCGCCCATAATGACCATTGTGTTCTACTCGTGCAACAGATCTACATATAGACATGACTCTGATACCACTGTAGGGGTTCGTAGCATGGAAAATAAAAAACCTCTACCGCATGCACACAAACAAGCCAAGATCTATCTACTAGATTGTAGCAACAAGTCGATAGAAGCACTCACCCTCGAAGATTCCAAAGCGGTTAACGAGAGCAGATTCTCGTGGGTGATGTAGTCATACACTTGCCGATCTCAAGATCGCGTAGACGATCCTTCCGGCGTTGCGTTCCGGCAGCGCTTCCGCAATCGATCACACGTACGGTACTCGATGAAGACCTTCCTCTCCCTTGTTCCAGCAGACGGCGGAGGTTGTAGTTCTCCCCTCGCAATTCCGGCAGCACGACGGCGTGGTGTCGGAAGTAGAGGGAATATCCCGCAGGGCTTCGCCTAAGCCGGTGCGAGTTATGGTGGATTAGGGTTTCCCGTAGATCTAGGGTTTAGAAGTTCGGGAGGAGGAGGTGTTAGCGGCGGCTAGGGCGGCGGCGACGAACCGGCGGCGACGCGGGGAGGCGACGCGACGCGTGTGTGGGGAGGGCTTGGCTCTTGTGGTGTTGGGGCAGCCCTCTCCCTCTATTTATGAGAGTGGGGAAGCCTTGGGAGGGGTGGGTTTGAATCCAAACCCAAACCCAAGTTGGATTGAGAGAAGGACTTGTTTCTTCTTCCACTAGGAAACCATTGTTCCAATTTGACTTCTCAAACTTCCCGTTTGACTTTTAATTTAGAGCTTTTAATTATCTCTTGCAAATGCCCACACCAAGTGACCTAGGATATGATCCAATCATTCCATTTTCCCATGACACATTCATGGTCCATTCCCCTTACGGTTCGGTGAACCTTCTAGACCCTTCTAGAACCTCTCCGATGAAAACATCAGAAACTTTCCCGAACTCCGAAATAGGACTTTCCTTATATGAATCTTATTCTCCGGACCATTCTGGATCTCCTCGTGATATCACGGGTCCCATCCGAGACTCCGAACAACATTCGGTATCCCTACTAACATTCCATATCTACTAAACAACATCGAATCCTTAAGTGTGTCTCCCTACGGTTCGTGAATTATGTGGACATGACCGAGACACTTCTCCTATCAATAACCAATAGAGGAATCTGGAAATTCATATGGCTCCCACATATTTCTACGATTACTTTGCGATCGAATGAACTACTTACATAGGATACCAATTTCCCTTTATCTCATGATAGTTTACTTATCCGAGGTTTTGATCGTCGGTATCTCTGCATACCTAGTTCAACCTCGTTACCGATAAGTACTCTTTTCTCGTTCCTGTGATATGTGATCCCTTGTGAGTCAGTCACATGCTTGCAAGCTAATTGGATGACATTTCACCGAGAGGGCCCAGAGTATATCTATCTGTCATATGGATGGACAAATCGCACTCTTGATCCATGTGCCTCAACCCGTACTTTCCAAACACTCAATGCCACCTTTATAGACACCCAGTTACGGTGTGGTGTTTGATGCCATCAAAGCATCCTTCCGGTGATGGTGATTAGCATGATCTCATGGTCGAAGGAATTAGGTTACTATGTATCAGAAAGCTTATAGCAAGTGAACTATTTGAATGACTTGATCTTATGCTACGCTTAACTATAGGAGTATGTCCATCACATCATTCTCCTAATGATATGACCCTGTTATTAATAACATCTCTATGTTCATGATCAGGAAACCATGATCATATATTAACCAACAAGCTAGTTTAACAAGAGGCTTTACTAGGGACTCTTTTATGTTTACAAATCACACAAGTATTAATGTTTCCGGTTAATATAATTTTAGCATGGTATGTAAACATTTATCATAAGCATGAAGATATGATAATAACCACTTTATTATTGCCTCTTGGGCATATATCCAACACTGGCATGTCGTCCATTGGAATTCACCAGCGGAATCTTCCGGAACACAACACTCGTACTGGCGTGAGAGGGATCCTAGGACCAACCCCCTTTATTCAAAGCCAAACCGGAAGCCCCCACACTGCCGGTCTTCACCGGTCACCAAGGCCCACCGGAATAGAATGGCAGATCCATGGTGACCTAGGTCGCCATGACAGCTAGCTAGACGAAGAGACAACACCGCAGGTGGAGACTAGATGAGCGAGCACCGACCCGCAGCCCACCATCCCAGATCGAACCAGATGGGCCGCTAGTCCGCCGTGCCGCCAACCGGATTTGAGCACGTCGCCGCATCGCCGCTCCACCCTAATCTCCGCCCTCCACCTCGCCAAGAGAGTCCACGACACCAGCTCCTTACACAGACCCCGTCCAACGCCGGGGAATCCCTCCCTTCCACCATGCTTGGGCCGGGAGGCCGGATCCCTCACCCCCATCACCGGTGGCGCGCTCTTAGTCTCTCCGGCCTCCGGGGCAACAATGAGGGAGGGGAAAGGATAAGGGAGGTGGCGGCGGCGCTAGGGTTAGGCCTCCTCGGTTGCCAGGAGGATGAGGCGACGCGAGGGGACCGAGCCTAAGTAATGGGTCCGGCCAAACCTTAAATATCTTATATTTTGAAATGGAGGGAGTAGGATCCACCGATACCTCTAGGCATACTTCAAGATGCAAAATTTGAGGTCCAAGGTTTGCCCCGCACCTCTTTCGATAGGGTAGCGGTTAGTCCGTTAGATTCCAGGATCGGTCATACTGCTCCTCTGTAGCTTTTGCTGGCAGTAATGTATGGATGACTAGCAATGTAATAGCTGGATATCAACACTAAACTTGGTACTTCTATTTGTCATAATTTTTTGCCAACACCAGTATAAGATACGCCAGAAGTTAATACAATCACAAATAACACTTAATCATTGAAAAGCTTCACATAAATAAAATGAAAATCAATTGCTACATACTTCCATTCAGTAAAAAATGGATTCTTGGCATCTTAGAAAAAACAATTCCCATCCTTGTGGACGACGCAACTTGGTAAGTGCCTTACATACATGACCCATAAACCATTTCAGTCAGACCTTGTGAATGCTACTTATTATGTAAAGAAGAAAAGAAAAGCACATTAGTAAAGTCACAGTTCCGTTCAATAGTACAAGAGGAACCAATCAACTTATTGATTGATACAAAGATGAACTAGTCTCATTGTTTAAAACTGCTAATACTAGCATTTCATTGATCGTTACAGGGATAAAAAAGTAATTCGTTGATACTACTTTACAATTTAAATGGAGATGGGTGATGGTCCAAGATATGTGCTACAAACATATCCTCTGCCTATAATAGAAAACATATGCAATCAATAGTACTTCCTATGTCTGGGATTATAGGTCCTACGCGTATAACTACATCGTTAATTTGACTAATAAAATATAAGCTATATAGCATAAAAATTATATCATTAGAAAATATAGCATCTAAAGTTTTTAATGGTATAATTTTTGTGATATTCTATTTATATTTTATTGATCAAATTGATAACCTAATTAACCGTGCGTGACCTATAATCCCAAACGGAGGAAATACTATAATAGTAGCTATAACTATTTTTAGAAAAACATATTGAGGGGGGAGGGGCACATATCTCCATACAGCTGAATCAATTCAACTGGATAATTTCGTAGTGGCAATAGTAACATAAGAGGAGAATAGTACTTTCAATATAGTTCAAGAACAAGAAAAACACAATACCTATGCTAAGGATGATTCAATCTCAGTATCTCTTTGGTCAACTAGGTCAGTGATTGTGCCCATTCGTCGCCGGTGAGAATCTGAAATACAAGCACATTAGTTTCAACAAAATGAAATTGCATCAGGGAATGAAGCTAAGTGTGTTAGTTTTACCAGATTCCGTTACCAATCCTGCGACAAATAAGGGCCTCAACACTCTTGACACTCAACCTTCTATGTTAAAAGCAAATTCAGATGCAACCGTAGATGCAGGCACTGCTAGCACATCACGCGCGATTGCCGCAAGTGTGGGATAGGTTATAGAGTTGGCACTCCACCATTTTAGTATGTCAAATTCTTTATATCTCGAAATAGGGCTCTCATTCAAGTAAAGAAGACTGGATTAGCTGATAGGAGAGGTAGGGGTGGGGGTGGGGGAGGGGGAGGGGGGCGACATGCTTCTGCCGCAACGAGACTCGAGTGCCGGCGTCTCGCGGTTGTTCGTCTGCTCTATCAAGACGTAAGGTGCGGTTCTACTCTAGTGTCAACATGTAGACTCGTGTTTGGACCTATTTTTTTAGGGGTCAGCCCTTTACCCTATTGGTAACAAAATTCAGGTCCGGACCAGTGGGTCACTGGGCCAAACCAGCCACACACCCCCACCGCGCGCGCATCTCGAGGCATACTTTCAATGTGTGCCCCATGGTATTCACCCCACCATGGCTCCGTCTCATTCCTGAAAATAAGTCGTCATATTCCATATAGAGGATTTTTTTGCTTTTAACCATTCGGGTCTATTATATTCTCAAAAAATAAAAAACCGTTCGGGTCTATCTACCCTTTACATGGCAAAGCAAATAGTACCAGTATCAGCCCATGCTGGGATCTGCTACACGTTTAAAGTTTCCCTATACCTCGCTACATGCGTACGAAAATACTATCGAGTGAGGGTGTGGTAACTGTGTATGGTACCTACCTGAGTCCTGCCACTGCTCTTTGTCTTTGGTTTGCATCGGTGTTGATCAGTTGATGTATGGCCATCGTATATAGAAAAACGTTCCGGTGCATCACATGTCTTGAATAATTGTCTTACACTCTTACAGCTCCTTTGACTCATAGTATTGAAAAGGAAAAATGTAAGATTGTGATGTCATGTTTACTTGAATCCTATGAAAAGATTAGTGCTCTTTAATTGTAGCAAAATAATTTTTCATGAGGTATGATCTACTAATGTTCTCTTTAATACAAAAGTTACACTACAATATTATATAAGATTTGTTAGTACGGAATTTGTTCCTATAAATCAAACAACATATATGTAGGAAAAATTCCACTGGACCCAAACCTACATAACTCCCATGAAAATTGTACCAATCAAAAGAGCCCTTAGGAGGCTGGACCATAGTCAAGGAGAACCGTTGGCTTCCTATAAATTGTCATGTTCCTCGCGAGTTCGTTTGCCACACGATCAAGATGCATTCATAAGTATGATGAGGTACCACCGTCATATTTCACCATTACCGTTGACACCTCATCATACATCACTTCAATGGAATAATGCGATAAATAAATAAATAAATACAAATAAGCAGCGACATGGACATAATGACCGCAAATTCTAGAGAATCCACATAAACCAACCTAAAACCCACGACACGGGTTATAAGGTGACACCCAGTTCTGTGCATCGCTACGAGGAAATATAAATAGTCCTACAAAAATGTGCGCGGGGGGGGGGGGGGGGGGGTAACATGCCAAACACACCCTAGGTCGATAAGGTGTAACCTATGAATTTGGAGACTGTAATTACATATCATCTAGATCGAGTATAGGGTACATGTATGCGTCTATGGAGGATTTCATGATCCGTGTCCCTAGTATGCCTCTATGGACTAGCTCATTGATTAATGATGGTTAAGGTTTCCTAACCATAGACATGCGTTGTCGATTAATAATGAGATCATGTCATTGGGAGAATGATATGATGGACAGACCCAAATCAAGCACAACAATTAGATCGTGTCACCGTGTTCATCTTTGCGAAGCTTTTTCTATGTCAAATATTGTATTCCTTAGACCATGAGATAATGCAACTCCCTGGTATCGGAAGAAAGCTTTAAGGTCATCAAACATCATCCTATGAGAGGGTGATCATAAAAGTGTCTCTCAGGTGATCGGAAAGTACTTGTTGGGTTGTATGTATCGAGATGGGATTTGTCCCTCCCGAGTCGGAGAGATATACTTCGGGCCCACTCAGTAATCGATATCATCACCACTTGCAAGCACGTGGTTAAGGAGTTAATCACAAAGTGATATCGGATTACGGAACGAGTAAAGTACTTGCTGTGAACGATATTGAACTAGGTATGTAGATACCAACGATCGAATCTCGGGCAAGTAAAATATCGCGTGACGAAAGGAATATAAATATGGGATTAATTGAATCCTGGCATCGTGGTTCATCCGATATGATCATCCGCTGTTGATTATTGATAGAAGATCATGTCTGCATATTCTCGAACTCATAGGATCACACACTTAACGTGCCTCGACGCTAGGATAGAATGGATAATTGGTTTATGAGTTTTTGTTTGGAGTCTCGGATGAGATCTAGGACATCACGAGAGGTTCCAGAATGGTCCGGAGAATAAGATTCATATAAAGGAAAGCAGTTTTTGGATTTCGGAATCGTTTCGGAGTATTCGGTATTGTACGAGAAGGTTCTAGAAGCTTCCGGAGTGGGACCAACGTGGCCCCACTTGTCGGAGGCCTGCGTGGGACTAAGGGGAGTGCCCTGGCCGCATTGGGCCAGGGGCACAAGGCCCCATAGGCCCAGCCGGCCAAAATCCTAGGGAAACCCTAGGAACCCTTCTAGAAGGAGGGGGGAAACTTGCCCCCCACTCCAACCCTTGGGGCCGCCGCCCTAGGGCTTGGAGGAGGGGCCAAGGGGGCCGGCCAGCCCCCTATGTAAGGTGGGCAGGGGTGCACCCCTCCCCCCACACTCCTTCAACCCTAGCCGCCGACCTGCTGCCCTCCACATCTCTCTCTCTCTCTCTCTCTATCTCTCTCTCTCTCTCTCTCTCTCTCTCTCTCTCTCTCTCTCTCTCTCTCTCTCTCTCTCTCTCTCTCTCTCTCTCTCTCTCTCTCTCTCTCTCTCCCGACTGCGCGTAGGCGAAGCTCTGCCGCAGAAACTTCCACCATTGCACCACGCTGTCGTGCTGTAGATCCAATCTATCTCTCCACCCCACTTGCTGGACCGAGGAAGGAGGAGACGTCGCGGCACCGTACGTGTGCATCTCTCGGAGGCGCCGCCACTTGTGGCGTTGGATCGGATCGGATCGCGAGGAGGAGAAGGCTAGTTCGACTACATCACCCACGTTCTATTGAATGTTTCCGATGTGCGATTTCTTCAAGGGTATGAAGATCTCATCTATCCCTCTCGTTGATTGCATCTCCTAGATTAGATCTTGGCTTTCCCGTTCGCATCCTTAGAATTTTTTTGATTTACTATGCTGCGAAACCCTTCAGTGGTATCAGAGCTAGATCTATGCGTAGATGTGTTTTACGAGTAGAACGCAACATGCTTGTTGCGGGCGTTGATGTTTTCTGTTACAAGCCTCTTGTTGTGTACTTCTTATGACGCGGGATAGTGAGATCGAAGCGGTACATGCCAACTTTACGCGACCTCGTTCGGGAGACCGGCTCCGCACTTGACGTGTGGCTTGTTCCACACATGCGGCTGGTGGATACCAGTTTCTCTCACTATAGTAGTCATGGGATTTACACCGGATGTTGGCAACCATAATATCACCGTTGTGGCTTTCCGTAGGTAAGAATCGTTCTTAGCTTGTTACTCCCATAAGCCACGTAAAACATGCAAAAACAAAGTAGAGGCGTCTAACTTGTTTTTGCAGGGAGTGTTTTGTGATATGGTATGGCCCAAGACATGATGTGTATGATGTATGTGATGATCATGTTTTGTAATATTTCACGACTTGCATGTCGATGAGTACACAACCGGCAGGAGCCATATGGTTGTCTTGATAATTGTGTATGACCTGTGTGTCAACTTCTTATACTCCATGTAATATCTTTACTTTATCGCTAAGTAGTTAGCAATAGTTGTAGTTGCTATTCGTGGTGGAGGCAATCATGGTGGAGTGATGGAGATCATGCTGGTGCGCACAAGATAGAGATCATTGCACGGAGATTGGCTATACCATGTCACATAAAATAATATGCATGTGATGTTTATCCTTTTATGTATCTTATTATGCTTAGATCGCGACGGTAGCATTATAAGATGATTCCTCACTTAAAGATCAAGATAAAATTGTGTTCTCCCCATGTATGCACCGTTGCGAAAGTTCGTCGTGTTCAAGCACCTCGTGATGATCGGGTGCTATAAACTCTACGTTCACATACAATGGGTGCAAGCCAGTTTTGCACACGCGGAAATACTTGGGTTTGACTTGACGAGCCTAGCATGTACAGACATGGACTCGGAACACATGAACCGAAAGGTTAAGCATGAGCCATATGAATGATATGATCGAAACTTTGTTGTCCACCATTGAAACCGCATCTCTTCTCGTGAAGATCGGATTAGGTGTGGTGAATTTGGATCGTGTTCACTAAAAAACTTGAGGGATGTTGAATTTAGTGGGATTTTATCTAGTAATTTGATTAAGTTGAACTAGTTATCATGAACGTATTCTAAATTGTACTTGCAAATTTTGTAGATCAAATGGCTAAGTCCAACTTCAACTTCAATGTTTTTGCTGAGAAAGAAAAGCTTAAGAACAATGGGTCTAACTTCACCAACTAGTTCTGCAATCTAAGAATCATTCTCGCTGGTGGACAAAAGGACTATGTCCTTGAGAAAGCGCTAGGTGACGCCCCTGGTATTGATGCGCCGGCTGATGAAAAAGCTGTTTATCAGTCGCGCAAAGATGATTATGGGATGATTAAGAGTACCATGTTGTGTGCTATGGAATCGGACCTTCAAAATCGTTGTGAGGAGTTTGCCGGGCCCTTTGAGATACTTGAGGAACTAAAAACCATATTTCAGACTCAGGCCCGTTCTGAGAGATATGAGATCTCTAAGAAATTCTTTAACTGCAAGATGGAGGGAGGGAGTTCCGTTAGTGAGCACGCCATTAAGATGTCGGGCTACACTCAACGTCTTGAGCAACTGGACTTCAAGATTCCAGAAGAGCTCAAGATTGACAGAGTTATGCAATCACTCCCTCCTAGCTACAAAGTTTTGTAGTTACTCACAATCAGATTGGTTCCACTCATACGATCACTGAGCTCTTCGCTAAGCTAAAAGCTGCGGAGGTGGACATCAAGAAAGATAATCATGTGTTGATGGTCAACAAGACCCCTAGCTTTAAGAAAGGTAAGGGTGCAAGGAAATCCTTCAAGAAAGGCAGCGGCAAGCGCGTTTCCCCTGCTGAGAAGAAGCTCAAGTCTGGACCTAAGCCGGACACTGAGTGCTTCTATTGCAAGGACAAGGGTCACTGGAAGCGCAACTGTCCGAAGTACTTAGCAGACAAGAAGGCTGGCACCATTAAAGGTATATTTGATATACATGTTATTGATGTTTACCTTACTAGCGCTCATTGTAGTGCCTGGGTATTTGATACTGGTTCGGTTGCTAATATTTGTAACTCGAAACAGGAGCTACGGAATAGACGGCGGCTAGCAAGGGATGAGGTGACGATGCACGTTGGCAATGGATGAAGAGTTGATGTGATGGCCGTCGACACGCTCTCCTTAGTTTTACCTTCGGGATTAGTTTTAAACCTTAATAAGTGTTATTATGTGCCTGCGTTGAGCATGAACATTATATCTGGATCGTGTTTATTGCAAGACGGTTATCCATTTAAATCGGAGAATAATGGTTGTTCTATTTATATGAGTAACATCTTTTATGGTAATGCACCTGCTATGAATGGTTTATTTCTTCTGAATCTCGAAGGCAATGAAACACACATCCATAACATTGAGGCTAAGAGATGCAAAGTAGATAATGATAAATCGACTTATTTGTGACACTGCCGTCTAGGTCATATTGGTGTAAAACGCATGAGGAAACTCCATTCTAATGGACTTTTGGAGTTTCTTGATTTTAAATCATTTGACACGTGCGAGCCGTGCCTCATGGGCAAGATGATCAAAACCCCGTTCTCCGGAATAATGGAGCAAGCAACGGACTTGTTGGAAATCATACATACCGATGTATGCGGACCAATGAGTGTTTCGGCGTGCAGTGGATATCGCTATTTTCTCACTTTTACTGATGACTTAAGTAGATATGTGTATATCTATTTAATGAAACATAAATCTGAAACATTTGAAAAGTTCAAAAAAATTCAGAACGAAGTGGAAAACCATCGTAACAGGAAAATTAAATTTCTACGATCCGATCGTGGAGGTGAATATTTGAGTTATGATTTTCTCACGCATCTTAAAGCAAGCAGAATCGTTTCGCAACTCACGCCACTCGGGACACCACAGAGCAATGGTGTGTCTGAACGCCGGAATCAAACTCTATTAGATATGGTGCGATCAATGATGTCTCTTACAGATTTGCCGTTATCATTTTGGGGTTGTGCATTAGAAACCGCTGCATTCACTTTAAATAGGGCACCATCTAAATCCGTTGAGACGACACCGTATGAACTATGGTTTGGTGCTAAACCTAAGTTGTCGTTTTTAAAGTTTGGGGATGCGAAGCTTACGTCAAGAAGTTGATGCCGGACAAGCTCGAACCCAAAGCGGAGAAATGTGTCTTCATAGGATACCCTAAGGAAACGATTGGGTATACCTTCTACCACAGATCCGAAGGCGAAGTGTTTGTTGCAAAGAATGGATCCTTTCTTGAGAAGGAGTTTCTCTCGAAAGAAGTGAGTGGGAGGAAGATAGAGCTAGACGAGGTTATTGAACCTTCTCTCGAGTTAGAGAGTAGCGCGGCACCTGAAATGGTTCCAGTGCCGTCTGCACCAACAAGAGAGGAAGCTAATGATGAGGATCATGAAACTTCGAACGATGCTGCTGCTGAACGTCGCAGGTCGACAAGGTCACGTGCCCCTCCTGAGTGGTACGGCAACCCTGTCTTAACTGTCTTGTTGGTAGACAACAGTGAACCTGCGAACTAGAGGAAGCAATGATGAGCCCAGACTCTGAGAAATGGCTAGAGGCCATGAAATCCGAATTGGGATCCATGAGCGAAAACCAAGTATGGACTTTGGTGGACCCTCCTAGCGACCGAAAGGCCGTTGAGTGCAAATGGATTTTCAAGAAGAAAACGAACACGGATGGTAATGTTACTATCTATAAAGCTCGGCTTGTCGCGAAAGGTTTTCGATAAGTTCAAGATGTTGACTACGATGAGACTTTCTCTCCCGTAGCGGTGTTTAAGTCCATTCGTATTTATTAGCAATTGCTGCATTTCATGATTATAAAATATGGCAGATGGATGTCAAGACTGCATTCCTCAATGGCAACATTGATGAAGAGTTGTATATGATGCAGCCCGAAGGTTTTGTCGATCCTAAGGATGCTAATAAGGTGTGCAAACTTCAGCGTTCCATTTATGGACTGAAGCAAGCATCTCGGAGTTGGAACCTTCGTTTTGATCAAGTGATCAAGAGCTTTGGATTTGTTCCGAATTGCTATGAAGATTGTATCTACAAGAAAGTGAGTGGGAGCTCAGTGACATTTTTAGTACTATATGTGGATGACATATTGATTATTGGAAATGACATTGATATGCTTAACGATGTGAAGAGTTATTTGAACAAATGTTTTTCAATGAAAGACCTAGGAGAAGCTGCTTATATATTAGGCATCAAAATCTATAGGGATAGACAAAGACGCCTAATAGCTTTAAGCCAAAGTACATACCTAGAGAAAGTTCTGAAAAGGTTCAGAATGGATAAAGCAAAGAAAGGTTCATTTCCCATGTTGTCAGGTAAGATATTGAGCAAGGCTCAGTGTCCGGCTACGGTAAACGATACAGAAACTATGAGCAACATGCCATATGCCTCGGCCATAGGTTCTATCATGTATGCCATGCTGTGTACTAGACCGGATGTGTCCAATGCTCTTAGTTTGACGAGCAGATACCAAAGTGATCCAGGAGTGGAATGCTGGACAACCGTAAAGAACATCCTAAAGTATTTAAATAGGACTAAAGAAATGTTCTTGGTCTATGGAGGTGATGAGCAGCTCGTCGTAAAAGGTTACGTCGACGCTAGTTTCGACACCAACCCGGATGATTTTAAATCTCAGACATGATACGTTTATATTTTGAATGGAGGAGCTGTGAGCTGGAGAAGCTGCAAGCAAAGCGTGATTGCGGGATCTACAGTAAAATCGGAATACATGGCTGCTGCAGAAGCGTCAAGTGAAGGATTTTGGATCAGGAACTTCATCACTGAGCTTGGTGTGGTTCCAAGTGCCTTGGACCCACAGGAGATATTGTGTGACAACACTGGCGCCATAGCACTGGCTAAGGAACCAAGATATCATCCAAATACCAAGCACATCAACCGCCGGTTTCATATAATTCGAGATTATATAACAGATGGAGATCTGAAGATTAGCAAAGTACATACGTATCTGAATGTCGCAGATCCATTGACTAAACCTCTTCCACGAGCAAAACATGATCAGCACCTTAATGCCATGGGTGTTAGATTGTTGCCAGATGTAAACTATATTATTGACTCTAGTACAAATGGGAGACTGTTGGAATTATGCCCTAGAGGCAATAATAAAGATGTTATTGTTATAATTCTTGTTCATGATAAAGTTTATATTCCATGCTAGAATTGTATTAAGCGGAAACTTTGATACTTGTGTGGTTTATGAACAACACCGTGTCCCTAGTATGCCTCTATGGACTAGCTCATTGATTAATGATGGTTAAGGTTTCCTAACCATAGACATGAGTTGTCGATTAATAATGAGATCATGTCATTGGGAGAATGATATGATGGACAGACCCAAATCAAGCAGAGAAATTAGATCGTGTCATCGTGTTTATCTTTGCGAAGCTTTTTCTATGTCAAATATTGTATTCCTTAGACCATGAGATAATGCAACTCCCTGGTATCGGAAGAAAGATTTGAGGTCATCAAACGTCGTCCTATGAGAGGGTGATCATAAAGGTGTCTCTTAGGTGATCGGAAAGTACTTGTTGGGTTGTATGTATCGAGATGGGATTTGTCCCTCCTGAGTCGGAGAGATATACTTTGGGCCCACTCGGTAATCGATATCAACACCGCTTGCAAGCACGTGGTTAAGGAGTTAATCACAAAGTGATATCGGATTACGGAACGAGTAAAGTACTTGCTATGAACGAGATTGAACTAGGTATGCAGATACCAACGATCGAATCTTGGGCAAGTAAAATATCGCGTGACGAAGGGAATATAAATATGGGATTAATTGAATCCTGGCATCGTGGTTCATCCGATATGATCATCGATGAATATGTAGGAGTCAATATGGGTTTCCAGATCCCCCTGTTGATTATTAATAGAAGATCATGTCTGCATATTCTCGAACCCGTAGGGTCACACACTTAACGTGCCTCGACGCTAGGATAGAATGGATAATTGGTTTATGAGTTTTTGTTCGGAGTCTCGGATGAGATCCAGGACATCACGAGAGGTTCCAGAATGGTCTGGAGAATAAGATTCATATAAAGGAAATCAGTTTTTGGATTTCGGAATCGTTTCGGAGTATTCAATATTGTACCGGAAGGTTCTAGAAGCTTCCGGAGTGGGACCAACGTGGCCCCACTTGTCGGAGGCCTGCGTGGGACTAAGGGGAGTGCCCTGGCCGCATTAGGCCAGGGGCACAAGGCCCCATAGGCCCAGCCGGCCAAAACCCTAGGGAAACCCTAGGAACACTTCAAGAAGGAGGGGGGAAACTTGCCCCCCACTCCAACCCTTGGGGATGCCGCCCTAGGGCTTGGAGGAGGGGCCAAGGGGGCCGGCCAGACCCCTATATAAGGTGGGCAGGGGCGCACCCCTCCCCCCACACTCCTTCAACCCTATCCGCCGACCTGCTGCCCTCTACATCTCTCTCCCTCTCCCGACTGCGCATAGGCGAAGCCCTGCCGCAGAAACTCTCCACCATTGCACCATGTTGTCGTGCTGTAGATCCAATCTATCTCTCCACCCCACTTGCTGGACCGAGGAAGGAGGAGACGTCACGGCACTGTACGTGTGCATCTCTCGGAGGCGCCGCCACTTGTGGCGTTGGATCGGATCGGATCGCGAGGAGGAGAAGGCTAGTTCGACTATATCACCCACGTTCTGTTGAACGTTTCCGCTATGCGATTTCTTCAAGGGTATGAAGATCTCATCTATCCCTTTCGTTGATTGCATCTCCTAGATTAGATCTTGGCTTTTCCGTTTGCATCCGTAGATTTTTTTGATTTACTATGCTGTGAAACCCTTGAGATTGATGTCACCTCTAGATCAAGTTCAAAGGTTATCTAAGAACTTAGAATAAAAAAAGTTTGTTCTCATTTCTCATTTTTGGAACGTAAGAAATGTCGTTGTATTTGATGAAAAATTTGCGTTAGGTTTTAATTCAAGGGGTTTTATCATTGTTGCCGCTATAACCAACCGAAAATTCAGTTTTAATATTTGATCGGTCCACTCTAATTTTGCCACTGCTTCTTTACAATACTACTGAGTTATGTCATTCTTTCATTTTTCACCAGGCTATAACCAATTTTGACATTCCGTCATCTTTCCACCGAAAATACGCAACTATTATTATATATTAAGGACATTAATGCCGAAAGAAGGTCCTTGTCCTAAACTATCTTCATGTAAACTGTACGTGTTAAATGGGATCATATGATTATATGAAAAAAATTAGGCAAATGCGGAACAAAAGTCTAGGTACAAAAGATCTTGAACTCAACTTCATTAGGGATTACGTAATTATATAATTATTACGGAGGTAGGTATTGACTGCTCATTGCTTAATTACAAAAGTCTAGGTTCGAGTCGTTTTGTTCTCGACACATAAACGTATCAAAGAGGGTACGTCAACGTAAATCATGTCAACGACTTTCGTATTTATGTTCTTTTTTGTTAAATTCTAGCTACAAATTTTAGATTGGAATATAAAAATTATAGTAAATAATAAGTACACAAAATTTTGGCCGAAACTGTTGTCCACATCATCCCGATTTTTTCTAGCAAATGGATGGACCTTGGGGAGGGAACGCGTCCACATCATAGCGGAGCCCCCCTCTCCCAGGAGATGGTTTTTAACAGATGGTTTATTTAATGGACATCTTGAGACTCTTGTCATAAAAAATATACACTAGTTTTACCATAAACAAATAAATGTATAATTCAGAGTGACATAACACCTAGAATTAACAAACCAGAATTACCTAAAAAACCCAGAAAGAAACAAAATAAGGCACTTCAGAGAGGTACAAAGCCAGATCCACCATGTAACATGCAAACTTTCCACCTTCAACTTAAACACATATATTTAGGCAACACCAGTTTATCCGATTTAAACAATATACTGAGATACTTTATGTCAAATAAAGCGTATTGGGGATCACGAGGTCACCCCCTTGATCAAGGGACGAAATTGTGGCCGTGTTATTGATCGTTGGATTTTTTAGTTGATCGATATGTGAAGTCGTGCTTGTTAGCATGGCAACAATGTTAGACATTGTCGATCGGTCACCTGGTATTTCCTGGACACAAAGGATCCCAATCTTAATGCAACGTTTCAGCTCGATCAAGAGCTCAGGCTCAGACTCAGGATGGGGCAACACCATTGCTATGTCGAGAAGTTCAAATGGGAGACTGTTGGAATTATGCCCTAGAGGCAATAATAAAGATGTTATTGTTATAATTCTTGTTCATGATAAAGTTTATATTCCATGCTAGAATTGTATTAAGCGGAAACTTTGATACTTGTGTGATTTATGAATAACACTGTGTCCCTAGTATGCCTCTATGGACTAGCTCATTGATTAATGATGGTTAAGGTTTCCTAACCATAGATATGAGTTGTCGATTAATAATGAGATCATGTCATTGGGAGAATGATATGATGGATAGACTCAAATCAAGCAGAGCAATTAGATCGTGTCATCATGTTCATCTTTGCGAAGCTTTTTCTATATCAAATATTGCATTCCTTAGACCAGAAAGCTTTGAGGTCATCAAACGTCATCCTATGATAGGGTGATCATAAAGGTGTCTCTCAGGTGATCGGAAAGTACTTATTGGGTTATATGTATCGAGATGGGATTTGTCCCTCCTGAGTCGGAGAGATATACTTCGGGCCCACTCGGTAATCGATATCAACACCGCTTGCAAGCACGTGGTTAAGGAGTTAATCACAAAGTGATATCGGATTACGGAACGAGTAAAGTACTTGCTGTGAACGATATTGAACTAGGTATGCAGATACCAACGATCGAATCTCGGGCAAGTAAAATATCGCGTGACGAAAGGAATATAAATATGGGACTAATTGAATCCTGGCATCGTGGTTCATCCGATATGATCATCGATGAATATGTGGGAGTCAATATGGGTTTCCAGATCCCGCTGTTGATTATTGATAGAAGATCATGTCTGCATATTCTCGAACCCGTAGGGTCACACACTTAACGTGCCTCGACGCTAGGATAGAATGGATAATTGGTTTATGAGTTTTTGTTCGGAGTCTCGGATGAGATCCATGACATCACGAGAGGTTCCGGAGAATAAGATTCATATAAAGGAAAGCAATTTTTGGATTTCGGAATTGTTTTGAAGTATTCGATATTGTACCAGAAGGTTCTAGATGTTGGAGATATGCCCTAGAGGCAATAATAAATGTAGTTATTATTATATCTTTGTGTTTATGATAAATGTTTACATTCATGCTATAATAGTATTAACAAGGAAACATTGATACTTGTGTGATTTGTAAACTTAATTTGAAGTCCCTAGTATAGCCTCTATACTTCACTAGCTTGTTGGTTGATTAATGATTGTGGTTTCCCTATCATGAACATTGAGATGTTATCAACAACAAGATCATATCGTTAGGAGAATGATATGGTGGACATACTCCTATAGATAAGCGTAGCATAAAGATCAAGTCATTTCAATAGTTCAATTGCTATATGCTTTCTGATACATAGTAACCTAATTCCTTCGACCATGAGATCATGCATATCACCTTTACCGGATGGATGCTTTGATGACATCAAACACCACACCATAACTGGGTGGTTATAAAGGTGGCATTGAGTGTTCGGAAAGTATTGGTTGAGACACATGGATCAAGAGTGGGATTTGTCCATCCATATGACGGATAGATATACTCTGGGCCCTCTGGGTGGAATGTCATCCAATTAGCTTGCAAGCATGTGACTGGCTCACAAGGGATCACATATCACGGGAACGAGAAAAGAGTACTTATCGGTAACGAGGTTGAACTAGGTATGCAGAGATACCGACGATCATAACCTCGGATAAGTAAACTATCGTGAGACAAAGGGAAATTGGTATCGTATGTAAGTGGTTCATTCGATCGCAATGTAATCGTAGAAATATGTGGGAGCCATATGAATTTCCAGATTCCTCTATTGGTTATTGTTCGGAGAAGAGTCTCGATCATGTCCTCATAATTCACGAACCGTAGGGAGACACACTTAAGGATTCGACGTTGTTTGAGTAGTTATGGTATTATGAGAAAGAGACCGAATGTTGTTCGGAGTCTCGGATGGGATCCGGGATATCACGAGGTGATCCGGAATGGTCCGGAGAATAAGATTCATATAAGGAAAGTCCCGTTTCGGAGTTCAGGAATGATTCCGGTGTTTTCATCGGGAATGTTCTAGAAGGTTCCGGAATGTCCGGCACTCCGGGGGGGGGGGGGGAGGGGTACATGAATGTGTCATTACATATTGGAATGATTGCATCATGTACTAAGTGTTCTTGCTGTTCCAAATAAAGGATTAAATTGAATCCTAAAACAGAAAAGTCAAATGTCCAGTTTGAAAGTCAAACGGCTAAAACAAGAAACTGTGGGAAACAAGCAAGAGGTGGTTGGAACCGACTTGGGGGAGGAGTCCCTCCAAGCTGGCGCGCCAACCAAGGCCGACTTGGGGAGGGACTACCCTCCCCTTGGCCGGCCCCCTCCACCTATAAAAGGAGGGGCAGGGCCTCCTCCTCTAGACACACAAGTTCCTACCCTCTAATCTCTGGTTTAGAGCCGTTTTGGTTTAGAGCTTCTAATTGCCCTAGCCTTCGGTTTAGAGCCTTCTAATTGGTGTGTCTAATCCCTAGACCACTAATAGTACTCTCTCATACTCCACCATACTCGCTCCGGCTTAAGGCAAAGCCCTGCGGGATCTCCCCTCTACTTCCGGTACCACGCCGTTGTGCTGCCGGAATCGCGAGGAGAGTGCTACAACCTCCGCTGCCTGCTGGAACAAGGGAGAGGAAGGTCTTCGTCGAGTACCGAACGTGTGACCGACTGCGGGAGCGCTGCCGGAACGCAGCGCCGGAAGGATCGTCTACGCGATCTTGAGATCGGAAAGAGTACGACTACATCACCCACGAGAATCCGCTCTCGTTAAACACTTTGGAATCTTCGAGGGTAAGTTATTCCATCGACTCGTTGCTACAATCTAGTAGATAGATCTTGGCTTGTTTGTTTGTATGCGATAGAAAATTTTTGTTTTCCATGCTACGAACCCCTACAGTGGTATCAGAGCCGTGTCTATATGTAGATCTGTTGCACGAGTAGAACACAATGGTCATTGTGGGCGTTGATGCTTTTATTGTCGATTGCTTCTTGTGTACTTTGCATCTTGCGGTACGTTGGGATGAAGCGGCCCAGGCTAACCTTACATGACATCGTTCATGAGACTTGCTCCACGCTTGACATGCAACTTGTATTGCATAAGTGGCTTTGCGGGTGCCTGTTTCTCCTAGCATAGTTAAGATCCAATTTACAACGGGTGATTAACAATACTAGTATCAATGTTGTGGTTCTTGTTCGTAAGTTAGAACGACACTTATTGAAAGCCCCAAACCACGTAAAACATGCAAAGAAAGTAGAGGCGTCTAACTTTGTTTTGCAGGGGTGTGCAGTGATGTGATATGGCCATGATTGTGATTATATTTGATGTATGCAATGTTTCTTATTGTAAGTTGGCAACCGGTAGGAGCCATATGGTTGTCTTTAATTTATGTTAAGACCCGCGTGTCTATTCAAAGTAGTTGTAATAGTTGAAGCCGGTGGACGACAACCATGGAGAGGCGTCATTGACCTTGATGCAATGCCGGTGATGATGGAGATCATGTTCGTGCTTGAAGATGGAGATCGGAAGCACAAAGAAGAAAGGCCATATCATATCACATATATATTGAATTGCATGTGATGTTAATCCTTTATGCATCTTGTATTGCTTAGTAGACGACGGTAGCATTATAAGATGATCCCTCATGCACATGAATTTCAAGTCATAAAGTGTTCACCCTTAGTTAGCACCGTTGCTAAAGCTTGTTGTTTCGAAGCACCACGTGATGATCGGGTGTGTTAGATTCTCCAAGTGTATACAACGTGAGCAAGCCAGATTTGCTCATGCGGAAACTAAGGTTTGATCTTGACGAGCCTAGCATGTACAGACATGGTCTCGGAACACGGATCACCGAAAGGTAAAGCATGAATCATATAGTAGATATGATGAACATGACGATTGTTCGCCATTGAAACTATATCAACTCTCGTGATGATCGGTGTTGATGTAGTGGATTTGGTTCGTGTGATCACTAAAACAATGTGAGGGATATTGTTTTGAGTGGGAGTTCACCTAGATTAACTTTATTAATTAATTTGAACTCAATTTGTCATAAACTTAGTCTAAACTATTGCAAATATGTTGTAGATCAATGGCAGCCTCTACCATCAATTTTAATGCGTTCCTAGAGAAAGAAAAGTTGAAAAACAATGGAAGAAACTTCGCGGATTGGTTCCGCAATTTGAGGATTGTCCTCACAGCTGGTAATTTGACCTATGTGCTGGATGCACCGCTGGGTGATCCACGTGCAGATGATTCTCCCGATGAAGTAAAGAATGTTTACCTCGCTCGAAAGAATCAGTACTCCATAGTTCAGTGTGCTATCTTGTATGGTTTGGAATCGGAGCTTCAGAAAAGGTTTGAGGATTCAGACCCATATGATATTGTCGAGGATCTCAAATTGATTTTTGAGACTCATGCGGCAATTGAAAGCTATGAGGCTTCTGAAAAGTTCTTTAACTGCAAGATGGAAGAGGGCATCTCCGTCAGTGAGCATGTGCTTAAGATGTCTGGGCACGCAAACAAACTTCAAAGCTTGGGTATAGTGATCCCTAATGCTTTGGGGATTTACCGTGTCCTCCAATCACTACCACCAAGTTACAAGAACTTTGTGATGAACTACAACATGCAGAACATGAACAAGACGTTGCCAGAACTGTTTGCCATGTTGAAATCTGCAGAAGTGGAGATCAAGAAAGAGCACCAAGTGTTGTTGGTCAATAAGACCACCAAATTCAAGAAAGGCAAGTCTAAGCAAAAGGGACACTTCAAGAAGGGTGGTAAGAAAGTTACCACGCCGGCGAAGAAGACCAAGGCTGGACCTAAGCCTGATACTGAGTGCTTTTACTGCAAGGGAGAAGGTCACTGGAAGCGGAATTGCCCAAAGTACTTGGCGGATTTGAAGAACGGCAACATCAAGAAGAAAGGTATATCTGATATACATGTTATTGATGTGTATCTCACTAGTACTCGTAGTAGTGCCTGGGTATTTGATACTGGTTCGGTTGCTCATATTTGTAACTCGAAACAGGTGCTGCAGAATAAACAGAAGCTAGCGAAGAACGAGGTGACGATGCGCGTGGGAAACGGATCAAAGGTTGATGTGATCGCGGTCGGCACACTACCCCTTCATCTACCATCGGGATTAGTTTTATACTTAAATAATTGTTATTTGGTGCCTGCGTTGAGCATGAACATTATATCGGGATCTTGTTTATTGCGAGACGGTTACTTGTTTAAGTCTGAGAATAATGGTTGTTCGATTTATATGAGTAATATGTTTTATGCACATGCACCTTTGATAGATGGTCTATTCTTATTGAATCTCGATAGTGGAAATACACATATCAACAACATTGAGGCTAAACGTTTGAAATCAAGCGATAATTCGACCTATATGTGGCACTGTCGTCTTGGTCACATTGGAGTGAAACGTATGAAGAAACTCCATTCCGATGGACTTCTTTAATCACTTGATTTTGAATCACTTGAAAGATGCGAAGCATGTCTGATGGGAAAAATGACTAAGACTCCATTTTCTGGTATGATGGAGCGAGCTACGGACTTATTGGAAATCATACATACCGATGTGTGTGGTCCAATGAGTGTAGCATCGCGCGGTGGTTATCGTTATGTTCTTACTGTTGGAGATATGCCCAAGAGGCAATAATAAAGTGGGTTATTATCATATCTTCATACTTATGATAAATGTTTACATACCATGCTATAATTGTATTAACATGAAACATTAATACTTGTGTGATTTGTAAACATAAAAGAGTCCCTAGTAAAGCCTCTTGTTAAACTAGCTTGTTGGTTAATATATGATCATGGTTTCCTGATCATGAACATAGAGATGTTATTAACAACAGGGTCATATCATTAGGAGAATGATGTGATGGACATACTCCTATAGATAAGCGTAGCATAAAGATCAAGTCATTTTAAATAGTTCAATTGCTATATGCTTTCTGATACATAGTAACCTAATTCCTTCGACCATGAGATCATGCATATCACCTTTGCCGGATGGATGCTTTGATGACATCAAACACCACACCGTAACTGGGTGGCTATAAAGGTGGCATTGACTGTTCGGAAAGTATTGGTTGAAACACATGGATCAAGAGTGGGATTTGTCCATCCATATGACGGATAGATATACTCTGGGCCCTCTCGGTGGAATGTCATCCAATTAGCTTGCAAGCATGTGACTGGCTCACAAGGGATCACATATCACGGGAACGAGAAAAGAGTACTTATCGGTAACGAGGTTGAACTAGGTATGCAGAGATACCGACGATCATAACCTCGGATAAGTAAACTATCGTGAGACAAAGGGAAATTGGTATCGTATGTAAGTGGTTCATTTGATCGTAAAGTAATCGTAGAAATATGTGGGAGCCATATGAATTTCCAGATTCCTCTATTGGTTATTGTTCGGAGAAGTGTCTCGATCATGTCCGCATAATTCACGAACCGTAGGGAGACACACTTAAGGATTCGACGTTGTTTGAGTAGTTATGGTATGATGAGAAAGAGACCGAATGTTGTTCGGAGTCTCGGATGGGATCCGGGATATCACGAGGTGATCCGGAATGGTCCGGAGAATAAGATTCATATAAGGAAAGTCCCGTTTCGGAGTTCGGAAATGATTCCGGTGTTTTCATCGGGAATGTTCTAGAAGGTTCCGGAATGTCCGGCACTCCGGGGGGGGGGGGGGGAAGGGGTACATGAATGTGTCATTACATATTGGAATGATTGCATCATGTACTAAGTGTTCTTGCTGTTCCAAATAAAGGATTAAATTGAATCCTAAAACAGAAAAGTCAAATGTCCAGTTTGAAAGTCAAACAGCTAAAACAAGAAACTGTGGGAAACAAGCAAGAGGAGGCAAAACCGACTTGGGGAAGGAGTCCCTCCTCTCCAAGCCGGCGCGCCACCCAAGGCCGACTTGGGGAGGGACTCCCCTCCCCTTGGCCGCCCCTCCCACCTATAAAAGGAGGGGCAGGGCCTCCTCCTCTAGACACACAAGTTCCTATCCTCTAAATCTAAACCCTAGCCACAACCTCCGGTTTAGAGCCGTTTTGGTTTAGAGCTTCTAATTGCCCTAGCCTTCGGTTTAGAGCCTTCTAATTGGTGTGTCTAATCCCTAGACCACTAATAGTTCTCTATCATACTCCACCATACTCGCTTCGGCTTAAGGCGAAGCCCTGCGAGATCTCCCCTCTACTTCCGGTACCACGCCGTTGTGCTGCCGGAATCGCGAGGAGAGTGCTACAACCTCCGCTGCCTGCTGGAACAAGGGAGAGGAAGGTCTTCGTCGAGTACCGAACGTGTGACCGACTGCGGGAGCGCTGCCGGAACGTGGCGCCGGAAGGATCGTCTACGCGATCTTGAGATCGGAAAGAGTACGACTACATCACCCACGAGAATCTGCTCTCGTTAACCGCTTTGGAATCTTTGAGGGTAAGTTATTCCATCGACTCGTTGCTACAATCTAGTAGATAGATCTTGGCTTGTTTGTTTGTATGCGATAGAAATTTTTTGTTTTCCATGCTACGAACGCCTACAGTGGTATCAGAGCCGTGTCTATATGTAGATCTGTTGCACGAGTAGAACACAATGGTCATTGTGGGCGTTGATGCTTTTATTGTCGATTGTTTCTTGTGTACTTTGCATCTTGCGGTATGTTGGGATGAAGCGGCCCGGGCTAACCTTACATGACATCGTTCATGAGACTTGCTCCACGCTTGACATGCAACTTGTATTGCATAAGTGGCTTTGCGGGTGCCTGTTTCTCCTAGCATAGTTAAGATCCAATTTACAACGGGTGATTAACAATACTAGTATCAATGTTGTGGTTCTTGTTTGTAAGTTAGAACGACACTTATTGAAAGCCCCAAACCACGTAAAATATGCAAAGAAAGTAGAGGCGTCTAACTTTGTTTTGCAGGGGTGTGCAGTGATGTGATATGGCCATGATTGTGATTATATATGATGTATGCAATGTTCCTTATTGTAAGTCGGCAACCGGTAGGAGCCATATGGTTGTCTTTAATTTCTGTTAAGACCCGCGTGTCTATTCAAAGTAGTTGTAATAGTTGAAGCCGGTGGACGACAACCATGGAGAAGCGTCATTGACCTTGATGCAATGCCGGTGATGATGGAGATCATGTTCTTGCTTGAAGATGGAGATCGGAAGCACAAAGAAGAAAGGCCATATCATATCACATATATATTGAATTGCATGTGATGTTAATCCTTTATGCATCTTGTATTGCTTAGTAGACGACGGTAGCATTATAAGATGATCCCTCATGCACATGAATTTCAAGTCATAAAGTGTTCACCCTTAGTTAGCACCGTTGCTAAAGCTTGTTGTTTCGAAGCACCACGTGATGATCGGGTGTGTTAGATTCTGCAAGTGTATACAACGTGAGCAAGCCAGATTTGCTCATGCGGAAACTAAGGTTTGATCTTGACGAGCCTAGCATGTACAGACATGGTCTCGGAACACGGAATACCGAAAGGTAGAGCATGAATCATATAGTAGATATGATGAACATGTCGATTGTTCGCCATAGAAACTATATCAACTCTCGTGATGATCGGTTTTGATATGGTGGATTTGGTTCGTGTGATCACTAAAACAATGTGAGGGATATTGTTTTGAGTGGGAGTTCACCTAGATTAATTTAATTATTAATTAGAACTCAATTTATCATAAACTAAATCAAAGTTAATTTGCATAGTTGTTGTAGTCATTGGCATCCGTTTACCACCTTGCGCTTAGTTATAATTGAGATGATAGAACTATAGAATTCTGGTTAGTTACTTTACGAACTGGTATCGTATTGTTTTGAAGTGTTAATCTAAAGTTTAAAAGTCCTATTGCAAACTTTCAGTAAGTTCCGGTCACTCCATGAAGTTTAATAATTGGTATTAAAACAAGAGTGATAATTCCAAGTGTTAGTGTATGATTATCATGTTTGTCTCCATGATTCTTGATATTCAAAGGATTGTCTTAATATCAAGGTTATCTAGGATTTGAAAGAGTTGTTTCAGAAACCATGATGTGTGGAAGATATTGTGATATCTGAAACGAAGTTTTGGTTACAACATGATAGAGTATAATATGGCAAAAGTCATGTTCTCATATTTGATGAGAATTTGCAAAAGGTTGGAGACACTAGTTGTCCTAATCCACCAAAAGGTTTTGGAGAGCAACATTATACTCGCAATTCACCGTTATAAGCTAAAAGTAGCTTGATCATGGACGATTCCATGATAAGGGTGGATATTTGATGTAGGTAAAATGTTTACTACACCAAAAGATTACTAAAGAAAGGAATTTGAAAGAACACCAAACATTTGATGATGGTGATCTACTTCAGAGTGCAAGTCCAAAGACATTGGTATTTAATTATACACGCTTTGGACTATGTGTCATATGTATGACTCCACTATTGATCTTGATAGATTCTTTCAAACAGAAAAGGAAATACTGAAAGAGAATCTCATAAATATATGGCAGAAAAGAAAAGACTAGAATTGTTCAGTTTAAGTGTATAGATGATATACATGTTATGGCTATATTCTTTGCTTATTAAACAATGTGGTTCTTAAGTATTTGATACTGAATTTGTTGGTGTGAATCGTCATACGAAACAACACAATTCATGAACTACAATGGCCTAAGTAACTAGCAAAAGAATATGTGATGATGTTCATCGAGAACAAATAAAGGGTTATTGTGTTGCTCGTTAAACATCAAAGCTTGCCTTCAAGATTTGTTTTATCAGGTATTATGAGAACAAAAGGGTTGTTCAAATAATTGCCTTAATCCATAAAAGATGGATGATTCACAAATCTCGTTGGAGAAATCACATCCATAAAACTAGTGCTAAAAATGTCGAAAGACAAATTGATTGAAAGATCACTTAGGAAGTGACATCGCCGTTTAAATTATATGGAAAGAAAACATGAAGAAACTCCATGTAGATGGAATTTTGGAGTCTTTTGATTTTTGATCAAATGACACTTGTGAAACTTTCCTAGAAATAATTAAAACTTCGTTCATAGGCCAAAAGGGAACAAATGACTAGCTTATTGGAACTTGTACATATTGTTGTACGAAGTCCATTATGTGTAGTCAAGAGCGATGGATTTCAACTTCATATGCTTTCTCCGAAAATTTGAGTGAATATATGAATATTTACTTAATAAGGATGAAGTATGAAACATTTGAAAAGTTCAAAGACTTTCAAGATGAAGTGCAAAATCATTGTAACAAGAATATAAATAGTTTATGATAAGATCATAAAGGAAGATATTTGAGTTACAAGTTTAGCATAATACCTAAGATTTAAGGAATCGTTCCGTGGATTTGCATTTCCCGAAACACCATAAGAGTATGGAGCATTTGAGATATGTAATTAAACCTTTTTTGACATGGTAAGATCAAAGGTATAATTCATAAAACTGCCATTATATTTTAAAGATTAAAAGCTTTAGAGACTACCGTTTTTCCACTGAAAAGAGCTCCATCATAATCCGTTGAAATGACACCATATAAAGTTATGGTTTGGGATAAAACCCAAGTTGTCTTTTCTTAAACATTGGTATGCTATGCATAAGAAAGATGTTTGCAACCAAAATCGGATGAACCTGTCTTTGTATGTTATTTCGAATAACTGTTCCTCCATAACATCGGAGACAAAAATGTTTGTCACTTAGAACGTCAAGTTTCTTTGAGAAGGAATTTTTCGTGAAAAGATAAGTGGGAGGACAATAGAACTTTGATAAGGTTAAAAGAACCTTAGCTATATGTGCAGAGTTGCGCAGCGCCGAAAAGTGTTCCGGAGGCAGCAATAATGCTCATGGCTCACGTGCCTCAAAGGTTGTGGTCATGGAGATCTAAGTTCCTATTGAAACAAGTAGGTCGGGTAAACAATCAAATACAAAGATTTGAGGGTTGAATCAATATTTGAGAATAATGATCCGACTACATGCAAAGAAGCGATGATGAGCCCTGACTCCGTCAAATGGCTTGAAGCCATAAAATCCGTGATAGTTCCATACACGAGAAATCAAGTTTTGAACTTGAAGGACCCTCGAGAAAGGTATAAGACCTTACAGTTGTGTTTGGATCTATAAAGAAATAGACGTGAATATAGTCGACATGTTGGGAAAGAGTTCACAACAATGTTCAAAGGTTGTATATGACAAGATTTGATCTTTCATAGTGATATTTAGTCTAGACGGATTAATGTAGCAACCACTACATATAATTTGTTATATGGTAGTTGAATAAACAAAACAAGTTCTTCTAATAGAATCGTTACCTAGGACATGTGCATAACACGGTCCATAGGGTTTTGTTAATTCAAAGGATGCTAAAAGCATATGCAAACTTCAATGGTTAAAGTGAGCATCGCGGAGTTGGAATCTTCACTGTGATGAAACTGTTAAAGGAGTTTAAAAATTCATTAGAGACGATGAAGATGCTTGCATTTGCAAGAAATTAAGTGGGAGCGCTAAGACATGTTTCTAATACATTATGTGGAAGACATATTGTTGATTGGAAATAATGTATCTTTTATTAACACATATTAAGAATTTCATCCTGATGAAAGACTTAGGCAAAACCCAAATATTTGGCATCAATAGACGCTAATATGGTTGTGCCAGAAGTACTTAGACAAGATATTGAATGAGTTCAATATAGACACTACAAGAGAGGTTCTTGTCGCACAGAAAGGATTGAATGAGTTCAATGTTGATGATATATTCAAGTGTATTGACATTTGGTAAAGTGAAACAAATAATCAAGTATAGATTGATACTTGATGTATGAAATCACAAAGAGTATTTTATATCAATCATACTTTGATATGTACAAATCCAGATATGTCCTATGCTCTAAATGTTGTGAGCATATACCAGAATGATTCATAAGATGATCATTGGACAATAGTAAGGATATTCTTATGATCTTTTGGAAGAACTAAGAATATATTGTTTGTAGAAGTGACAAATAGATGGTCAGTACTATATTGATACTAGTTTTGTTACAAAGTACAAATTAAGTTTATCTCAATCTAAACTAAGGGTGGCACAATATAATGGAAAGTAAGTTCCATAATGGATTTGGATGAGTTCCAAAGTTAAGACATTGTGACAGATACTACAACAAAAGGCTAAGTATATGACTGCTACTATAGCAGCGAAAGAGGGCATTTGTGTCAAGTAGTTTGTTATCAAACTAGGTGTAGTTCACAGAGGGATAATACTATGAAGATATATTGTGCGACAATATTATCAACATGTTTTAACCCCAAAGAACTAAAGGTCACACCGAAAGACCAAATTTATACAAAGCCATCTCATTAGAGAATGAGTGATGCGTAGAGACGCAAAGACATGCAATTACACACGGAACTGGAAGTGTCAGATCCGGAGATCAGTTGACCACTAGCGAACGTGTACTTACAACACCAGAAAGCCATAGGTGTTGAATACACAAAGGTTTGAAACTAGATTATTGACTCTAGTGCAAGTGGGAGACTGTTGGAGATATGCCCAAGAGGCAATAATAAAGTGGGTTATTATCATATCTTCATACTTATGATAAATGTTTACATACCATGCTATAATTGTATTAACAGGAAACATTAATACTTGTGTGATTTGTAAACATAAAAGAGTCCCTAGTAAAGCCTCTTGTTAAACTAGCTTGTTGGTTAATATATGATCATGGTTTCCTGATCATGAACATAGAGATGTTATTAACAACAGGGTCATATCATTAGGAGAATGATGTGATGGACATACTCCTATAGATAAGCGTAGCATAAAGATCAAGTCATTTTAAATAGTTCAATTGCTATATGCTTTCTGATACATAGTAACCTAATTCCTTCGACCATGAGATCATGCATATCACCTTTGCCGGATGGATGCTTTGATGACATCAAACACCACACCGTAACTGGGTGGCTATAAAGGTGGCATTGACTGTTCGGAAAGTATTGGTTGAAACACATGGATCAAGAGTGGGATTTGTCCATCCATATGACGGATAGATATACTCTGGGCCCTCTCGGTGGAATGTCATCCAATTAGCTTGCAAGCATGTGACTGGCTCACAAGGGATCACATATCACGGGAACGAGAAAAGAGTACTTATCGGTAACGAGGTTGAACTAGGTATGCAGAGATACCGACGATCATAACCTCGGATAAGTAAACTATCGTGAGACAAAGGGAAATTGGTATCGTATGTAAGTGGTTCATTCGATCGTAAAGTAATCGTAGAAATATGTGGGAGCCATATGAATTTCCAGATTCCTCTATTGGTTATTGTTCGGAGAAGTGTCTCGATCATGTCCGCATAATTCATGAACCGTAGGGAGACACACTTAAGGATTCGACGTTGTTTGAGTAGTTATGGTATGATGAGAAAGATACCGAATGTTGTTCGGAGTCTCGGATGGGATCCGGGATATCACGAGGTGACCCGGAATGGTCCGGAGAATAATATTCATATAAGAAAAGTCCCGTTTCGGAGTTCGGAAATGATTCCGGTGTTTTCATCGGGAATGTTCTAGAAGGTTCCGGAATGTCCGGCACTCCGGGGGGGAGGGGGAGGGGTACATGAATGTGTCATTACATATTGGAATGATTGCATCATGTACTAAGTGTTCTTTCTGTTCCAAATAAAGGATTAAATTGAATCCTAAAACAGAAAAGTCAAATGTCCAGTTTGAAAGTCAAACGGCTAAAACAAGAAACTGTGGGAAACAAGCAAGAGGAGGCAAAACCGACTTGGGGGAGGAGTCCCTCCTCTCCAAGCCGGCGTGCCACCCAAGGCCGACTTGGGGAGGGACTCCCCTCCCCTTGGCCGCCCCTCCCACCTATAAAAGGAGGGGCAGGGCCTCCTCCTCTAGACACACAAGTTCCTATCCTCTAAATCTAAACCCTAGCCACAGCCTCCGGTTTAGAGCCGCTTTGGTTTAGAGCTTCTAATTGCCCTAGCCTTCGGTTTAGAGCCTTCTAATTGGTGTGTCTAATCCCTAGACCACTAATAGTTCTCTCTCATACTCCACCATACTCGCTCCGGCTTAAGGCGAAGCCCTGCGAGATCTCCCCTCTACTTCCGGTACCACGCCGTTGTGCTACCGGAATCGCGAGGAGAGTGTTACAACCTCCGCTGCCTGCTGGAACAAGGGAGAGGAAGGTCTTCGTTGAGTACCGAACGTGTGACCGACTGCGGAAGCGCTGCCGGAACGTGGCGCCGGAAGGATCGTCTACGCGATCTTGAGATCGGAAAGAGTACGACTACATCACCCACGAGAATCTGCTCTCGTTAACCGCTTTGGAATCTTCGAGGGTAAGTTATTCCATCGACTCATTGCTACAATCTAGTAGATAGATCTTGGCTTGTTTTTTTGTATGCGATAGAAATTTTTTGTTTTCCATGCTACGAACCCCTACACTTACCTTCACGGATGACTTGAGTAGATATGGGTATATCTATTTCATGAAACATAAGTCCGAAACTTTCGAGAAGTTTAAGGAATTTCAAAGTGAGGTAGAGAATCAACATAACAAGAAGATTAAATTTCTACGTTCTGATCGTGGAGGTGAATATCTAAGTTACGAGTTTGGCGAGCATTTGAAGAAATGCGGAATACTTTCACAATTGACACCGCCAGGAACACCACAGCGTAATGGTGTGTCCGAACGTCGTAATCGAACTCTCTTAGATATGGTTCGTTCTATGATGTCACTTACAGATTTACCGCTATCATTTTGGGGTTATGCATTAGAAACAGCCGCATTCACTTTAAATAGGGCACCATCTAAATCCGTTGAAACGACACCGTATGAATTATGGTTTGGGAAGAAACCTAAGTTGTCGTTCCTTAAAGTTTGGGGATGCGAAGCCTATGTAAAGAAGTTACAGCCGGACAAGCTTGAACCCAAAGCGGAAAAATGCGTCTTCATAGGATACCCGAAGGAAACTATTGGGTATACCTTCTATCATAGATCCGAAGGCAAAATCTTCGTTGCCAAGAATGGATCCTTTCTAGAGAAGGAATTTCTCTCAAAAGAATTGACTGGAAGGAAAGTAGAACTCGACGAGGTTGTCGAACCTTCTCTCGAAATTGCGAGTAGCGCAGCACCGGAAGAAGTTCCTGTGGTGCCTGCACCAATAAGAGAGGAAGCTAATGATGGTGATCATGAAACTTCGGTTGAAGTTGCTACAGAGCCTCGGAGGTCAACGAGAACTCGTACCACTCCAGATTGGTATGATTCTGTTATGAATGTCATGTTGGTGGATAACACCGATGACGCCGAGACATATGAGGAAGCGATGATGAGCCCAGATTCCAATAAATGGCAAGAAGCCATGAAATCCAAGATTGGATCCATCTACGAAAACCAAGTGTGGACTTTGGTGGACTTACCGGATGGCCGGAAGGCTGTCGAGAACAAATGGATTTTCAAGAAGAAAACAGATGCTGATGGTAATGTTACTGTCTATAAAGCTCGACTTGTCGCAAAAGGGTTTCGACAAATTCAAGGAGTTGACTACGATGAGACTTTCTCACCAGTAGCGAAGCTAAAGTCTGTAAGGATTATGTTAGCAATCGCTGCATATTATGATTATGAGATATGGCAGATGGATGTCAAAACAGCATTCCTCAATGGAGACATTGATGAAGAGTTGTATATGATGCAACCCAAAGGTTTTGTCGATCCTAAAGATGCTAACAAGGTATGCAAACTTCAACGGTCCATCTATGGATTGAAGCAAGCATCCCGAAGTTGGAATCAACGTTTTGATAAGGTAATCAAAAGTTTTGGTTTTATACAAACTTATGGAGAAGCTTGTATTTACAAGAAAGTGAGTGGGAGCTCTGTAGCATTCTTAATACTATATGTGGATGACATATTGTTGATTGGGAATGATGTAGACCTTCTTAATAGTGTCAAGGAATATTTGAATAGTAGTTTTTCAATGAAGGATCTTGGCGAAGCAGCTTACATATTAGGCATAAAGATTTATAGAGATAGATCGAAACGCCAAATATCATTGTCACAGAGTACATATTTGGACAAAGTTCTAAAGAGATTTGGAATGGAAGGAAGCAAGAAAGGGTTCTTGCCCATGTTGCCCAATACGACCTTGAGTAAAACTCAAAGTCCGACATCGGCAGAAGATAGAGAAAGGATGAGTAAGACTCCCTATGCCTCAGCCATAGGATCTCTAATGTATGCCATGCTATGTACTAGACCCGACATTGCATATGCTGTTAGTTTAACTAGCAGATATCAAAGTGATCCAGGAGTGGATCATTGGAAAACGGTCAAAAACATCCTTAAGTACTTGAGAAGAACTAAGGATATGGTTCTTTCTTATGGAGGTGATGAACAGCTCGTTGTTAACGGTTACACCGATGCTAGTTGGAACACCGATCCGGATGATTCTAAATCACAATCCGGATACGTATTTATTTTGAATGGTGCAGCAGTTAGCTGGAGGAGTGCAAAGCAAAGCGTTGTGGCGAGATCTTCAACTGAATCGGAATACATGGCTGCTTCGGAGGCTTCACAAGAAGCGATATGGATGAAAGAATTCATTACAGAGCTGGGTGTGGTTCCTAGTGCGCTGGACCCAATGTCTATCTACTGTGATAACATGGGCGCCATAGCCAATGCGCAAGAACCAAGGTCACACAAGAAGCTGAAGCACATCAAGCTACGTTTTCACGCTATTCGAGAACATATCCAGGATGGGGATATAAAGATTTGCAAAGTACACACAGATCTGAATGTGGCGGATCCGTTGACTAAACCTCTCCCGAGGGCAAAACATGACCAACACCAAACTGCCATGGGTGTTCGGTATATAACCATGTAATCTAGATTAGATGACTCTAGTGCAAGTGGGAGACTGTTGGAGATATGCCCTAGAGGCAATAATAAATGTAGTTATTATTATATCTTTGTGTTTATGATAAATGTTTACATTCATGCTATAATAGTATTAACAAGGAAACATTGATACTTGTGTGATTTGTAAACTTAATTTGAAGTCCCTAGTATAGCCTCTATACTTCACTAGCTTGTTGGTTGATTAATGATTGTGGTTTCACTATCATGAACATTGAGATGTTATCAACAACAAGATCATATCGTTAGGAGAATGATATGGTGGACATACTCCTATAGATAAGCGTAGCATAAAGATCAAGTCATTTCAATAGTTCAATTGCTATATGCTTTCTGATACATAGTAACCTAATTCCTTCGACCATGAGATCATGCATATCACCTTTACCGGATGGATGCTTTGATGACATCAAACACCACACCGTAACTGGGTGGTTATAAAGGTGGCATTGAGTGTTCGGAAAGTATTGGTTGAGACACATGGATCAAGAGTGGGATTTGTCCATCCATATGACGGATAGATATACTCTGGGCCCTCTCGGTGGAATGTCATCCAATTAGCTTGCAAGCATGTGACTGGCTCACAAGGGATCACATATCACAGGAACGAGAAAAGTGTACTTATCGGTAACGAGGTTGAACTAGGTATGCAGAGATACCGACGATCATAACCTCGGATAAGTAAACTATCGTGAGACAAAGGGAAATTGGTATCGTATGTAAGTGGTTCATTCGATCGCAATGTAATCGTAGAAATATGTGGGAGCCATATGAATTTCCAGATTCCTCTATTGGTTATTGTTCGGAGAAGAGTCTCGATCATGTCCGCATAATTCACGAACCGTAGGGAGACACACTTAAGGATTCGACGTTGTTTGAGTAGTTATGGTATTATGAGAAAGAGACCGAATGTTGTTCGGAGTCTCGGATGGGATCCAGGATATCACGAGGTGATCCGGAATGGTCCGGAGAATAAGATTCATATAAGGAAAGTCCCGTTTCGGAGTTCGGGAATGATTCCGGTGTTTTCATCGGGAATGTTCTAGAAGGTTCCGGAATGTCCGGCACTCCGGGGGGGGGGGAGGGGTACATGAATGTGTCATTACATATTGGAATGATTGCATCATGTACTAAGTGTTCTTGTTGTTCCAAATAAAGGATTAAATTGAATCCTAAAACAGAAAAGTCAAATGTCCAGTTTGAAAGTCAAACGGCTAAAACAAGAAACTGTGGGAAACAAGCAAGAGGTGGTTGGAACCGACTTGGGGGAGGAGTCCCTCCAAGCCGGCGCGCCAACCAAGGCCGACTTGGGGAGGGACTCCCCTCCCCTTGGCCGGCCCCCTCCACCTATAAAAGGAGGGGCAGGGCCTCCTCCTCTAGACACACAAGTTCCTACCCTCTAATCTCCGGTTTAGAGCCGTTTTGGTTTAGAGCTTCTAATTGCCCTAGCCTTCGGTTTAGAGCCTTCTAATTGGTGTGTCTAATCCCTAGACCACTAATAGTACTCTCTCATACTCCACCATACTCGCTCCGGCTTAAGGCGAAGCCCTGCGGGATCTCCCCTCTACTTCCGGTACCACGCCGTTGTGCTGCCGGAATCGCGAGGAGAGTGCTACAACCTCCGCTGCCTGCTGGAACAAGGGAGAGGAAGGTCTTCGTCGAGTACCGAACGTGTGACCGACTGCAGGAGCGCTGCCGGAACGCAGCGCCGGAAGGATCGTCTACGCGATCTTGAGATCGGAAAGAGTACGACTACATCACCCACGAGAATCCGCTCTCGTTAAACACTTTGGAATCTTCGAGGGTAAGTTATTCCATCGACTCGTTGCTACAATCTAGTAGATAGATCTTGGCTTGTTTGTTTGTATGCGATAGACAATTTTTGTTTTCCATGCTGCGAACCCCTACACTAGAAGCTTCCAGAGTGGAACCAATGTGGCCCCACTTGTCGGAGGCCTGCGTGGGACTAACGGGAGTGTCCTGGCCGCATTGGGCCAGGGGCACAAGGCCCCATAGGCCCAGCCGGCCAAAACCCTAGGAAAACCCTAGGAACCCTTCTAGAAGGAGGGGCAAAACTTGCTCCCCACTCCAACCCTTGGGGCCGCCGCCCTAGGGATTGGAGGAGGGGCCAAGGGGGCCGGCCAGCCCCCTATATAAGGTGGTCAGGGGCGCACCCCTTGTGGCATCCCGCAAAAATCACTACTAGAAAATCGCGTTGTTTTGTGCATTTCATCGTCATCATCATGCATATCTTAAGCACTAAAGAACTTTGCCTAAAATCTTATCTTTATTTTCTAAATTACCTTCCTCTTTATTTTAAATCAAAACTCTGGTGTTCCAGATATCTCGGTTTGCCTAAAAACTATTTACAAAAGACTATTTAAAATAAACTAAATAAACAAAACTATTTTGTCGGGGAGGCCGTCCAACCGGTCCGGCCAAAAGCCCAACCGGCCAGACCACCTACTACCCGGCCCAAAAGAAAACCCTAGTCTAAATATCTAGTCCTAATTCCACCCAGTCCTAATCTAACCAGCCTCCCTCCACCTCACCCCAGCCTATCTCGCTGCGCCACATCAGCCTCGCCCAAAATCCCAACCACTCCTATGCCGCCACCTCACCCTACCCCACTCCCCACTCCCTCCACCCTGGACCCCCATCCGACCCGAACACACGCAGCACACACCCCACGCCGCCCCGGTCAACCCTCCCTCACCACGCACGCGACCCAGCTTCCCCTCGCGACCGCCGCACCCTGACCCACCGCGGGTCCCACCTGGGCGCGTCCACCCACCACCCCTTCTCCTCTCTTTCCCCCGACCCCGCTCCTCTCCCTGCGTCGCCCGCCACCCGCCTGGCTCGCCTGCACCGCCGCCTCGCTCCCACCCCTCGGCGCTCCCCACCAACCCCGCGTCCCCCTCCTCCTCCTGCCTCCAACCACCGCTCCGGACGCTCCCGGCGACGATCCCCCCTCTCCGCCCTCTCCAGCGTCTTCGGCCCGCCCGCCTCTGCAGGCCCTCGGCCAGTACCTCCTCCCCGTCGCCTCCTCCTCGGCCGCGGCTCCGCCAGCGCCCGAGCCCGACCGCCTCGCCGGCTCCCCTCCCCACCCCGGCTCTTCCTCCGCGAGTCCCTCCCCCGAGCTCCTCGCCGCCGCCGCCAGTGCTTCCGCCACCGCCGCCACCGTCACGCGCCCGGCGCCCTTCCTCCTCCTTCGCCTCTCCCGGCCGGCCTCGCCCCTCGCGGTCGCGCGCCCCGCCGCCCGTTGTCGGACGCCGCCTGCGTGACCTCGCCGTCCTGGCTTCCCCCTGGCCAGCCTTGGCAACGGGCTCTTCGGCCCTGCGCCCCATCTCTTTTTGTTTTCCTCTTCAGCGCAGACGCCGACCAAAGCTTCCTCTACCCTGACCTCTGTCTTGCTTGGCCCTGCTGCTACAGCATTCCTACGCCACCTCTCTGCTTGATGCGGCCTAGTGCCTCGCAGGTCCCTGCCAGGTACCCTTATCATTTGTTGTTGGCGAGTGTGGTGTTGGGCTGTTGAAGCCTGAAATACACGCAGTCCACGCCATGACCGAGGATTGAACCTTTCGAAGATGGTGTTACCCAAAGATTGTACCTTCGCGGAACAAGTTCACTGCCCACAACCAAAGCTGGAACCCCCAAGGTCGTCGACACGGACTCGGAGGATCCCCGGACGCCAAGACCGTCTTCACGGGATCTGAAGACCCCGATCTCTCCCTCACGGATCCGAAGGCCGACCCCGAAGACCGATCCCGGCGCCCGAAGCCGAGAACCCCGACAAGAACCACGACTCAGAGATGCCAGAACCCCAAGTTCGTCGAGACCCTGAGGACCCGTTCCCGGAGGCGAAGTCCGGACCCGAGGACCGCCAAGATCGCCACCGGTACGACAAGCACTTCGCCGCGGAACGCCAAGTTCTGCATCCCGAACGCCAAGACCGACCCGATACACGGACCCGACAAGGTCTTCACGACGACAAGATCGACACCGACCAGGGGAAAGTCCGATGCGCCCCGGCGCCAACCCAAGTCCTGCTTCCCGGATGCGACAAGATCTACTTCCCCGATCCGAAGACCCTAAACCCTGGAGTCCGAGAACGATCCCGTCGAACCCTAAACCCTGAGACCGACCCCGAACCCCTCGGAGCCCAAGATCGCCGAACCCTAATGTGTGACCCCTTTCTCGAGCCTTATTTTATAAATATAACATTACTTGTTGCATATTTAATTGTTCATCTCGCATGCATTTTTGTGTGGTTTGGGGGCCTTATGCCGATTCACCATATAATTAAATATGGGGCCCATATGCGGGCAAATCTAGTCTTATATTGGCCTCATTTAAATTTGTGTAGCGAACCGGTAACTCATCTTGCCTTGTTATTACAACATTTAATTTGCGGGGTAGATAAATAACATGAACCATTTAATTATTGTCGGGACCCCCGGTTCCGCTTAATATGACCTAATTGCATCGCATCTTTGCCATGTCATGCATCATACATGCATCATGTCGATCTTTTGCCATAGTATTAAATAGTGCATCCGGTGTTTATTCTAGTGTTTTGGTTCTTCGCGTATAAGGCCGTTGAGTTGATGCGAGTGTCGACCCGATCTTCGGAGGAACCTTCGACAATGTTTTTCAGGCGAGCATCTCCCCCCCTTTTCTACCTATCTTACTTTTATAGTATTTATTCCCTCATGTTGATCTATTGCTATCTGTGTTGCGATGCTCTAGTTTTCGTACCCGTGATATCCCTCGCAGCCTTATATTGCCTTGGACACCTCCTATTCCTGTTGTTTGGTAGATAGTTGGACTCGCGCGCCGTAGTCGCTTGCTCAAGTGCTGTTGCGTGTCATCAGGTGCCACAGTTGTTGGTGTATTGCCGCATGTTGATGTTGGAGATGATCATGGCTTTATTTATCGTTCACTTTAATTACTGTTTAACAACTAAAATTGAAGTAAGTAAGCAGAGGCACAGGTGGGCAATAGATGTTATTTGGTTGTTAACCGTCCACTTGTGTCCCGTAGGACCCCGAGTACTTGATACCTGTTCCTTGAATATTCGCGCTATCCACATCCGGGAGGATTATGGGACCCCCCTGAGCCAGAGCTTGATTCCGTCTTATTTCTTGGGGCCACAAACTAGTTTGAGGTTTTATTTACGATCTTGTACTTATGCCATGCTTTACTGCTTTATTTACGATTGTGCGAGGAGCACACTGTACTGTTTAGGATCGGGACACGTTTTCGCGGTGTCGACAAGCCCAGTTTTGGGTTCCCAGTCGTTCACAGCCGTCCACCCAAACCTCGGGTCCGTCTCGGAGTCAGCTAGCTTCGTTGCGGGTGTACTCCAAGGGGTGGCCCCCTGAAATATTTCTGAATCTTGTGATTGCTTTGTCGTGAAGGCCTCGTTGGGTTTTGATTTGGTTTTTCCGAGGTTGATCGAGTGTGTGTTGCTATTGGTGCACCCCGGCCGGGTAAAACTTTCTGAAAGCCGTGTCCGCGGTTATGGACGACTTGGAGCACAGTATCTCGACCATAGACAACTATAACTAAAGTAGTGCTATAAATTTGACTTTATAATGACTAGTAATCAGCTCCACTATAATGGAATGGCTAAATAAAACTGCCCACAATTGATTGTTTGGGTGTCGCTTGCGACCATTGTACCTGACTAGTAAGTATTGCAACTACAACGGAATGGCTAAATAAAAGTACCAACAACTGCTGGGTTTTGGGTTATCTCATGCTGATTGTATCTGACTAGTAAGTGTCGCAACTACAATGGAATGGTTAACTAAAACGGCCCACTGCTTATTTTATCAGGACGACCATCTATACCTGACTAGTAAATGCTGCAACGATAACTAAATAACTAAAACTGCCAACTGTGTGAGTTCCTCGGTTGACTTCCTCGTTTGGTCTCGAGGGGGAAACACCAGGATGGGTTTGTTTGATAGTAGCATCAGGTTGGTTCCGGATAGGTCTTTCTTACCCCTCTCTGATAGTCGCCAGTTGTATCGAGTCTCTATAGGTTGTTTAGTGCATGCTGCCGCTGCCGCTTCAGTCCACCATACCTATGTAGGCGAGGACCGCCGAATTCTAGCCTCGCCGTGTACTGGCCTCAGTACTGACGCTCCTCTTTTTCCTTTGCCCTTTGTCGGCACCCCTTTTGTTTAAGCAGGTTTTGAGATCGACGTCGTTAGCAGGGTTACACTTCCGGCTTGGCCTGGGCAGGGTTATGGACGCCATTGGTTATTCTTCAGGGCTCTTAGCCCCATTTGCATCTTGTCCGTAGTCGGACGCTCTATCATTTTCAAGGTGATTTGGATCTTTGTATATTATATCTGTATTCTTGACTCATGGAGTCGTGTTGTATATATCTGTTCTGTGGGTCCCATCGAGGACTGTTGTGTAATGTTATTACTTCGTTTTCCACCCGCACGAAAGTGCCTGGTGGGCACCTTTGAATCGTTTCTATGCGGGTTTGGCGGGAAGCGCTGAAACTTGCATAGGGCCGATTCTGAGGGTGTTACAGAGTGGTATCAGAGCTCAGCAGTTGCGATACCCCACAAGTCCAGCCTGTAGGATAACCTAGCTAACGGCCGAAGTAGAGTGTAAAAACTATTTTTCAAAATCGGTTGGATAGTTCTGATTAGGTCTGATTTTACTTCTTACCCCTCTGCTATTCTCTTCTTATCTCACCGTGTTTTGAATCCGCTCTCTTCTCTCTCTTCGAGTCCAGGACTTCTCGTGGTTGGGTTTTCCGTCGTATCTTTAGGGTTTCGCTTCCTCCTTTGGTAACGGTGTTGCTACATCGGGTCTACATGCTATCCGAGGAATCCTTCGTCTGGTGGACTTCTCTTTGTTCCTTCTTGTGCCTTCCGGTGTTTGCCGACACGACGACATCATCTACGCCCGATCCGATGCAGAGTATGTATCACTCCTTTGTTCCTGAACCTCGTTTGTCGAGATCCTCAGTCTGATTCCGAGAGTTGGTTGCATAATCCGCTTATTCGTGTGCAGAGTAATGGTTTGAGTGCGGGATGGAGTAGCTACCATACCACTACTCTTATCATTCGCTCCTGTACATTGAATTGGTGAATAAAGGTGATTTCACTCTTTCCATCGAAGCTAGAGGTGGCTTTATTTGTTGATACCTCTACCTTCGACCTTTTGTTTCCGGAGTGTTCTCTCGACGATCACGGCCAACGACCTCTTGTTAGTGGTGTCGCGAAGATCTACACAAAGCGAGAAGACGCAGATCGCCGACCTTCCTTCCGGTACCATGAGGCGGATCTCGAGGGCGAGATCCATTGTTAGTGGTGTCGAATTGTGGCATCCCACAAAAACCACTACTAGAAAATCGCGTTGTTTTGTGCATTGCATCGTCATCATCATGCATATTTTCAGCACTAAAGAACTTTGCCTAAAATCTTATCTTTATTTTCTAAATTACCTTCCTCTTTATTTTAAATCAAAACTCTGGTGTTCCGGATATCTCGGTTTGCCTAAAAACTATTTACAAAAGACTATTTAAAATAAACTAAATAAACAAAACTATTTTGTCGGGGAGGCCGTCCAACCGGTCCGGCCAAAAGCCCAACCGGCCAGACCACCTACTACCCGGCCCAAAAGAAAACCCTAGTCTAAATATCTAGTCCTAATTCCACCCAGTCCTAATCTAACCAGCCTCCCTCCACCTCACCCCAGCCTATCTCGCTGCGCCACATCAGCCTCGCCCAAAATCCCAACCACTCCTATGCCGCCACCTCACCCTACCCCACTCCCCGCTCCCTCCACCCTGGACCCCCACCCGACCCGAACACACGCAGCACACACCCCACGCCGCCCCGGTCAACCCTCCCTCACCACGCACGCGACCCAGCTTCCCCTCGCGACCGCCGCGCCCTGACCCACCGCGGGTCCCACCTGGGCGCGTCCACCCACCACCCCTTCTCCTCTCTTTCCCCCGACCCCGCTCCTCTCCCTGCGTCGCCCGCCACCCGCCTGGCTCGCCTGCACCGCCGCCTCGCTCCCACCCCTCGGCGCTCCCCACCAACCCCGCGTCCCCCTCCTCCTCCTGCCTCCAACCACCGCTCCGGACGCTCCCGGCGACGATCCCCCCTCTCCGCCCTCTCCAGCGTCTTTGGCCCGCCCGCCTCTGCAGGCCCTCGGCCAGTACCTCCTCCCCGTCGCCTCCTCCTCGGCCGCGGCTCCGCCAGCGCCCGAGCCCGACCGCCTCGCCGGCTCCCCTCCCCACCCCGGCTCTTCCTCCGCGAGTCCCTCCCCCGAGCTCCTCGCCGCCGCCGCCAGTGCTTCCGCCACCGCCGCCACCGTCACGCGCCCGGCGCCCTTCCTCCTCCTTCGCCTCTCCCGGCCGGCCTCGCCCCTCGCGGCCGCGCGCCCCACCGCCCGTTGTCGGACGCCGCCTGCGTGACCTCGCCGTCCTGGCTTCCCCCTGGCCAGCCTTGGCAACGGGCTCTTCGGCCCTGCGCCCCATCTCTTTTTGTTTTCCTCTTCAGCGCAGACGCCGACCAAAGCTTCCTCTGCCCTGACCTCTGTCTTGCTTGGCCCTGCTGCTACAGCGTTCCTACGCCACCTCTCTGCTTGATGCGGCCTAGTGCCTCGCAGGTCCCTGCCAGGTACCCTTATCATTTGTTGTTGGCGAGTGTGGTGTTGGGCTGTTGAAGCCTGAAATACACGCAGTCCACGCCATGACCGAGGATTGAACCTTTCGAAGATGGTGTTACCCAAAGATTGTACCTTCGCGGAACAAGTTCACTGCCCACAACCAAAGCTGGAACCCCCAAGGTCGTCGACACGGACTCGGAGGATCCCCGGACGCCAAGACCGTCTTCACGGAATCTGAAGACCCCGATCTCTCCCTCACGGATCCGAAGGCCGACCCCGAAGACCGATCCCGGCACCCGAAGCCGAGAACCCCGACAAGAACCATGACTCAGAGATGCCAGAACCCCAAGTTCGTCGAGACCCTGAGGACCCGTTCCCGGAGGCGAAGTCCGGACCCGAGGACCGCCAAGATCACCACCGGTACGACAAGCACTTCGCCGCGGAACGCCAAGTTCTGCATCCCGAACGCCAAGACCGACCCGATACACGGACCCGACAAGGTCTTCACGACGACAAGATCGACACCGACCAGGGGAAAGTCCGATGCGCCCCGGCGCCAACCCAAGTCCTGCTTCCCGGATGCGACAAGATCTACTTCCCCGATCCGAAGACCCTAAACCCCGGAGTCCGAGAACGATCCCGTCGAACCCTAAACCCTGAGACCGACCCCGAACCCCTCGGAGCCCAAGATCGCCGAACCCTAATGTGTGACCCCTTTCTCGAGCCTTATTTTATAAATATAACATTACTTGTTGCATATTTAATTGTTCATCTCGCATGCATTTTTGTGTGGTTTGGGGGCCTTATGCCGATTCACCATATAATTAAATATGGGGCCCATATGCGGGCAAATATAGTCTTATATTGGCCTCATTTAAATTTGTGTAGCGAACCGGTAACTCATCTTGCCTTGTTATTACAACATTTAATTTGCGGGGTAGATAAATAACATGAACCATTTAATTATTGTCGGGACCCCCGGTTCCGCTTAATATGACCTAATTGCATCGCATCTTTGCCATGTCATGCATCATACATGCATCATGCCGATCTTTTGCCGTAGTATTAAATAGTGCATCCGGTGTTTATTCTAGTGTTTTGGTTCTTCGCGTATAAGGCCGTTGAGTTGATGCGAGTGTCGACCCGATCTTCGGAGGAACCTTCGACAATGTTTTTCAGGCGAGCATCTCCCCCCCTTTTCTACCTATCTTACTTTTATAGTATTTATTCCCTCATGTTGATCTATTGCTATCTGTGTTGCGATGCTCTAGTTTTCGTACCCGTGATATCCCTCGCAGCCTTATATTGCCTTGGACACCTCCTATTCCTGTTGTTTGGTAGATAGTTGGACTCGCGCGCCGTAGTCGCTTGCTCAAGTGCTGTTGCGTGTCATCAGGTGCCACAGTTGTTGGTGTATTGCCGCATGTTGATGTTGGAGATGATCATGGCTTTATTTATCGTTCACTTTAATTACTGTTTAACAACTAAAATTGAAGTAAGTAAGCAGAGGCACAGGTGGGCAATAGATGTTATTTGGTTGTTAACCGTCCACTTGTGTCCCGTAGGACCCCGAGTACTTGATACCTGTTCCTTGAATATTCGCGCTATCCACATCCGGGAGGATTATGGGACCCCCCTGAGCCAGAGCTTGATTCCGTCTTATTTCTTGGGGCCACAAACTAGTTTGAGGTTTTATTTACGATCTTGTACTTATGCCATGCTTTACTGCTTTATTTACGATTGTGCGAGGAGCACACTGTACTGTTTAGGATCGGGACACGTTTTCGCGGTGTCGACAAGCCCAGTTTTGGGTTCCCAGTCGTTCACAGCCGTCCACCCAAACCTCGGGTCCGTCTCGGAGTCAGCTAGCTTCGTTGCGGGTGTACTCCAAGGGGTGGCCCCCTGAAATATTTCTGAATCTTGTGATTGCTTTGTCGTGAAGGCCTCGTTGGGTTTTGATTTGGTTTTTCCGAGGTTGATCGAGTGTGTGTTGCTATTGGTGCACCCCGGCCGGGTAAAACTTTCTGAAAGCCGTGTCCGCGGTTATGGACGACTTGGAGCACAGTATCTCGACCATAGACAACTATAACTAAAGTAGTGCTATAAATTTGACTTTATAATGACTAGTAATCAGCTCCACTATAATGGAATGGCTAAATAAAACTGCCCACAATTGATTGTTTGGGTGTCGCTTGCGACCATTGTACATGACTAGTAAGTATTGCAACTACAACGGAATGGCTAAATAAAAGTACCAACAACTGCTGGGTTTTGGGTTATCTCATGCTGATTGTATCTGACTAGTAAGTGTCGCAACTACAATGGAATGGTTAACTAAAACGGCCCACTGCTTATTTTATCAGGACGACCATCTATACCTGACTAGTAAATGCTGCAACGATAACTGAATAACTAAAACTGCCAACTGTGTGAGTTCCTCGGTTGACTTCCTCGTTTGGTCTCGAGGGGGAAACACCAGGATGGGTTTGTTTGATAGTAGCATCAGGTTGGTTCCGGATAGGTCTTTCTTACCCCTCTCTGATAGTCGCCAGTTGTATCGAGTCTCTATAGGTTGTTTAGTGCATGCTGCCGCTGCCGCTTCAGTCCACCATACCTATGTAGGCGAGGACCGCCGAATTCTAGCCTCGCCGTGTACTGGCCTCAGTACTGACGCTCCTCTTTTTCCTTTGCCCTTTGTCGGCACCCCTTTTGTTTAAGCAGGTTTTGAGATCGACGTCGTTAGCAGGGTTACCCTTCCGGCTTGGCCTGGGCAGGGTTATGGACGCCATTGGTTATTCTTCAGGGCTCTTAGCCCCATTTGCATCTTGTCCGTAGTCGGACGCTCTATCATTTTCAAGGTGATTTGGATCTTTGTATATTATATCTGTATTCTTGACTCATGGAGTCGTGTTGTATATATCTGTTCTGTGGGTCCCGTCGAGGACTGTTGTGTAATGTTATTACTTCGTTTTCCACCCGCACGAAAGTGCCTGGTGGGCACCTTTGAATCGTTTCTATGCGGGTTTGGCGGGAAGCGCTGAAACTTGCATAGGGCCGATTCTGAGGGTGTTACACCCCTCCCCCCACACTCATTCAACCCTAGCCGCCGACCTGCTGCCCTCCACATCTCTCTCTCCCGACTGCGCGTAGGCGAAGCCCTGCCGCAGAAACTCTCCACCATTGTACCACGCCGTCGTGCTGTAGATCCAATCTATCTCTCCACCCCACTTGCTGGACCGAGGAAGGAGGAGACGTCGCGGCACCGTACGTGTGCATCTCTCGGAGGCGCCACCACTTGCTGTGTTGGATCGGATCGGATCGCGAGGAGGAGAAGGCTAGTTCGACTACATCACCCACGTTCTGTTGAACTTTTCCGCTCTGCGGTTTCTTCAAGGGTATGGAGATCTCATCTATCCCTCTCGTTGATTGCATCTTCTAGATTAGATCTTGGCTTTCCCGTTCGCATCCGTTGAAATCTTTTGAATTACTATGCTGCGAAACCCTTCAGATTGATGTCACCTCTAGATCAAATTCAAAGGTTCTCTAAGAACTTAGAATAAAAAATGTTTGTTCTCATTTCTCATTTTTGGAACGTAAGAAATGTCGTTGTATTTGATGAAAAATTTGCGGTAGGTTTTAATTCAAGGGGTTTTATAATTGTTGCCGCTATAACCAACCGAAAACTCAGTTTTAATATTTGATCGGTCCACTCTAATTTTGCCACTGCTTCTTTACAATACTACTGAGTTATGTCATTCTGTCATTTTTCACCAGACTATAACCAATTTTGACATTCCGTCATCTTTCCACCGAAAATACGCAACTATTATTATATATTAATGACATTAATGCCGAATGAAGGTCCTGGTCCTAAACGATCTTCATGTAAACCGTACGTGTTAAATGGGATCACATGATTATATGAAAAAAATTAGGCAAATGCGGAACAAAAGTCTAGGTACAAAAGATCTTGATCTCAACTGCATTAGGGATTACGTGATTATATGATTATTACGGAGGTAGGTATTGACTGTGCATTGCTTAATTAGAAAAGTCTAGGTTCGAGTCGTTTTGTTCTCGACACATAAACGTGTCAAAGAGGGTACGTCACGTAAATCATGTCAACGACTTTCATATTTATGTTCTTTTTTGTTAAATTCTAGCTGCAAATTTTAGATTGGAATATAAAAATTATAGTAAATAATAAGTATACAAAATTTTGGCCGAAACTGTTGTCCACATCATCCCGATTTTTTCTACCAAATGGATGGACCTTGGGGAGGGAATGCGTCCACATCGTAGCGGAGCCCCCCTCTCCCAGGAGATGGTTTGTAACAGATGGTTTATTTAATGGACATGTTGAGACTCTTGTCATAAAAAACATACACTAGGTTTACCATAAACAAATAAATGTATAATTCAGAGTGACATAACACTAGAATTAACAAACCAGAATTACCTAAAAAACCCAGAAAGAAACAAAATAAGGCACTTCAGAGAGGTACGAAGCCAGATCCACCATGTAACATGCAAAATTTTCACCTTCAACTTAAACACATATATTTAGGCAACACCAGTTTATCCGATTTAAACAATATACTAAGATACTTTATGTCAAATAAAGCGTATTGGGGATCACGAGGTCACCCCCTTGATCAAGGGACGAAATTGTGGCCGTGTTATTGATCGTTGGATTTTTTGGTTGATCGATATGTGAAGTCGTGCTTGTTAGCATGGCAACAATGTTAGACATTGTCGGTCGGTCACCTGGTATTTCCTGGACACAAAGGATCCCAATCTCAATGCAACGTTTCAGCTCGAGCAAGAGCTCAGGCTCAGACTCAGGATGGGGCAACACCATTGCTATGTCGAGAAGTTCGATGGCATTGCTCTGCTCCCACAGCCTCCAGACCTACAAAAAGAAAAAATCCAATTCTAGAATATTTAAAATGTTCTTGCTTCATGTTAGGAAGAAAAATAATTAAGTGTCTCAACCAGCATAACATGCAGATGCATTGACTCTAAAATGAAAATATCCGAGGTATTCAGGTTCGGTGGATTATAGTGACCCCCTTGTCTAATCTGATTTCGCATGTTGAGTCACAAAATATTTCGTACGTCTCCCCCTATATCCTCAAAATACATCAAACAATAAATTCAACATAGCATAGTCCAACAAACCAAAACCGGAAAGACTTACATGTGAAATGAGCCTTTGAGTGTTGCCATTCCTTTGCCCGCTAAGAGTCTCCAAGATGACAACTCCAAAGCTATAGACATCACATTTCAGTGTCATGTCTCCTTGTTGCTCATACTCTGGGGCTGCATATCCCCTTCATGAAACTAAATATTGTTAGATCCATATCGAGTGATAGAGTAAACGCAATTTTCTTTGGTGAAGACATAGTGGCTTACGGCGAAACTACAATTGTCTCATTAGACCCCGTTTGATCAATTGTGAATAGCTTCGCGGTGCCAAAGTCTGCAATCTTAGCTTTCCATTCATCATCTAGAAGAATGTTGCCTGGTTTGAGATCCCTATGTATTACACTCTCGCCAGATCCTCCGTGAAGGTATGCGACACCATGTGCAATACCATGTATTATTTCCAATCTTCTTGCCCAGTTTAGTGAAGCACGAAGGCTAGTTGTGCCTGTGAGCATCTTAATATTTTAATATAGTAGTACTACAACAAGAACAACTCAATTTCAGCCAAAAAAATGATCAAGTATGAGAGTTGTCACGAGGCAATTCAATTCATTAGAAGTTCAAAAAAATCTTGAGTTTGAGGAACTTTGGGAGGGGTTAGTACCAAATATGTAGATGTTTAGACTTTTATTCTGCATGTACTCGTAGACAAGTATCCGCTCCTTGCCTTGGTTGCAATAAGCAAGGAGACGAACTAGACTTGCATGTCGGAGCCCGGCCATCACCTCCACTTCTCTAGCAAAATCCTTTTTGCCTTTATTGGTGAGAGCTGACTGGTTAAGCCTCTTGACTGCAATCATTCTTCCTTCAGCCAATTGTGCCTGGTGATTGTTCAATTTAATATATTTGTTAGTATCAGTTGGTTGCTTCTCTGCACATCTATGTTACGACCAATTAATTAGTAGGAACTTTTCACATGGAATCCCTTTGGATCATTTTTTGATACCAATACAATTGAGAAAATACCTAATGTGTCATTTTATATTTCATAAATGGGGTGGAATATTTACATGGTATAAAGAGTTCACTTTTACACTCATAAAGTGTCTAACTATGCCCACATACCGTCCTTGAGACTCGGTCTAGCTCTATCAATAGTCAAATAGAAAAATAGTTGAATCTGGTTAAAGAAGCTTGGATAGATGGATCATAGGATTAAGTCCACCAAATTAATATGGAATCTATTCTATGCCCACCATTCTATAGGAATCTGAACATGGGCTCAGCCCGTTTTATTTTTCCTTTGGAGAAGTCTAATGCACTTACACGCTATCTCTCTCTACTCTCCCCTTAATCTTATGGAATTCTTATGTTTTCTTTCAATGTACCATATAAGCACACATCTAAGAACACTTGTGTTTTGAAATCCAATATGAAATCAGCCTATGTGGCATCTGAATCCGTGTTTTTCCTACTAATATGTTCCAAAAATCCTGCAACGCAAAGAGACCCTTATAGTATGATGTATATCTAGATCACAAATTCACAAGTTTTGTATGTGAAAGATTGAATATTATAATTCAATGGAGATATCCACTCGAGCAATAAATGCACTCTTATGGTTATGATATGTTTTTTGAAAAATACAAACGGGTCAACCCCCAATCCCACACGCACATGTGTCTGCCACACACACACTTGTCGCCTCACACCCATGTTTGTGGGCATTCTTAGTGTATCGATAGAAAAAATGACTAACCTTATAAACAACACCGAATCCACCTTGACCGATAATGTTAGTTTCAGAGAAATTTCCAGTGACATGCTTTATAGTAGCTAGATTAACCAAAGGAACAACCATAGATGGATTCAGAGGAATAGCACCTGAACATAAACAAGGACGATTATTAACTTTTTTGCCAAATTATATAATCAATTGATTGTTTTGTGGAGTTTTTTTTTGAATTGTATGATTAATATATTATTAGCAGCCTTATCAAATGTTGGGCTTCATTATCCACAAAAGGTAAATATTAGGCTTATACCTTAGCAAGCATGGACTTTGCAACGTTGTCGGGCTATTTGGTTGGCCTTAAATCTGTCTTTGGGATTTTAGTTTATAAGTCAGAAAAACATCCAAATAGGTGATTTTGATTTTGGCTTTTGGCTTTTAACTGGACATAGTAGTATGACGTTATAAGCCAAAAGATAAAATCAAAAACACATATTTAGCTGTTTTTTTACTTACAAGCCAAAAGATATAAGCCATAGAAAAGACCTACCAAACAGTCCATGCATTTACCATACTTTTCCCTTTTCTCATCCATGCAAAATACGAATAAAAACATGTAAAATTTACCAAAAAGGAGAGGACAGTGGAATTTATTTACCTTGGACTCGGTGTCTCATTCTCCATGAGATTAGGAAGACCACCAGAAGAACAGTAACTGCAGAAGCTATAGGTGCCACAACAAGTACAATCGAAAACCTTTCACTGTCATCTCCTAGGGGAAAAAAGAGGGTCTATTTAGTACTCCATCCGGTCCATATTAGTTGTGTCGACTTTACTTGGATTTGTATGTACTTTCTCCGTTCATAAATATAAGACATTTTAGCTTTATGAAACGAATTTATCTAGATTTTTTTAGTGTATAGCTTCACTCTGAATCTATACATAAAAGCCATCTACATACATTTGTTTCACAAATTTAAAGCGTCTTATATTTATAGACGAGAGAATATCTAGCTAACTATTTGGACTAGATGCATTTTTATCTGGACAAAATTGAGTCCATTACTATGGACTGGAGGGAGTACTGATTTTCAATTCGGTAAGTCAGATTTTCCTCTAGGACATAATGGTGACACTAATCATGCGATATTGAATGGATTGACGGTATAAAAGTTTGAAAGATGCCGAGACAACAATCAGCGCCCACCAATATTTTGTTTTAATTTGCCATTCATCCTTCTCTGGTTCACTGAGAAAACATGTGTTTCTACATGAGCCCCACAACAAAAATACGGTATTTGGAGGGGGAAGGGCGTAAGATCAAGTACAATAAGTCCTAGTCAGCTGGCTATAAGGATTAAAATAGTATTCTTTTGCCTAGTTGGATGAGTGTAAAGATGAGAGAGAAGAAAAACGGGCGCTTAACTAATAGCCGGCTGCAGCACGTGCTTCTAAGCACCTTGTGAGTATGTAAAGTGGGCCATATATTGATAAAGTATTACTATCTTGTATCTAGCTATTTTATGTATTGGCTATTAAGTTGACTCTAAGTGACGTGGCAACCTGATATAGCCGGCAACTAGCTTTACTATTGAACTTGCTCTAACAGAAATGCTACTGGCAAAGCTCTTGTCTGTTCTTTTTGACAGAGAGAATATATTAATATCGTGGAAATAACATTTACACATAACCTTTCTGCATCAACAAATTTCTAAAGATATCATGGTTCCCCATAGCCAAAATAAATAAAAAAGAGGAAGGAAAAAAGTTCCCGCCTTAAAGAACAATACCTTACAGCTGCAGCGCAAAACCACCGCTAAAGACAACATCCGGAGTCCAAATTCTTCAAAGCGAAGTGCACAAGCGTCGTTGTCATCCATAAAAGATTTTAGGTTTTTACCCTAGAGAAAGTCCGTTCTACCAAAACAATATCTTCAACAAGAGCATTGCTAGGTACAACCATTTATGCTTAGTCGTTGGGTTTTCATCCAAAAAATAAGACTACATACTCCTCCAATGCTACAGCACTCACATGCCAAGGCCACTGCTGCAAGTCATGAATCACCAAGCAAAGTGTTCATCGCCTCGAAGACGACATTACTAGTTATGCATTCTTAGTCGCCATGGCATTCTCCACCATTGTCAACCTGATGGAAATCGAAACACTGACATGTCCTATTATGTTGACAGACAACGAAGGTTCGTGCCACACCCTCTTGAAGCCGCACGGACTGATAATAAGGACACACACAACTAGATCCCATCTAATCTAGCACGTCACATGTCCAAAAGACCACCGACAAATCCTTCTGAAACTCGTGAACGGCCAGGTAAAAAGAACGACAACAAGTATATTGTCGTCCTTACGTGAGAAGAATCCTAGTTCTTATTCAAAACCAGCAGACTTCCACACCGCCGACCGGATCAGCAGAGGAGAAGACGACCGCGACAACGTGACGAGCTCTCATCTAATCTAAGATACTAAAGTTGCAGATGAAAAGAAGGTGCAATTTGATACCTATCATGTGGCTGCGAGACCATCAGGCAATATGCATATGTATTTGTTACTACGAAAATCTAGTGCGTGGATGGATAATCTGTACGTACCGAATTCTGATTTTGACAACCTCAGGTAGAGATTCTGCCCTCTGTCAACGAGACGAACATCAACGATGGTATCCGCCCAAATGACGCAACCGGTACCATCGCCACCTTCTTGTATATAGGCGGCGGCGTAGGCCAAGCACGAGCAGTTGGCGTAGCACCTCGCCTTGCACTCCTCCAGCGTGACACCGGTGTCCACCGACGCATTCTGCGTGTCGGGCAGCTTCACCCCCGGCACCAGCTTGAAGCGGTCCGTCGTCGTCCCGCCACCGCAGTCCGGGACCGCGTCTCTCCGGCACCCGCCCGCGTACACCTTGGAATTCCACGCCGCCGGCGACGCGGGGCTGAACCCCGGCACGCAGGCGCAGACCGACGCGGCGGTATCGTTGCAGAGTCCGAACGCGCCGCAGTTGGCGTAGGCGTCGCAGTCTCCCTTCGGCCCCCTGAAGAAGGAGATCCACGCCCGGTTGCTCGCGTCCCACGCCAGCCGCTCCGCCACGCCGGTGTGGTTCACCACGACGCGGCCCGGCGGCGCGCCGGGCAACGCGCTGTACCCGTACGTTGTCTCGGTCGCGCTGGTGGTCACGTGAAGCGGGTACTTGTCCGCGAACGTCGACGCCTCCGGGACGCCGTTGAACCACCGCCCGTTCCACGGCCCCGTGCGGAACGTCTTGACGCCGCGGCGCCATAGGACGACCTCCGGTAGCCCGCTCGTCCGAGTCGTTTCCAGCGTGCGGCTGTAGTCCCCCGGGGACGGGTCGTCGGCCGATCGCCATGATGTGAGTTCCCACTTGGCTCCGCTCCAAAAGTTCTTGCCCAGTTTCATGCCGGGCAGCAAGGTGTCCGACGGGTGATCGAACGACTGCCATAAGGAGACGTCGCTGCTGCCGTTGCGCACGACCAGGTTGCCGGACTCGAGAAGCTGAGCCGTCGCCGCCGCTGCAGAAGCGCCGCCCGAGAAGTCTGAAGACCACGCCTTCCGGCGGGAGCCATCGAGCAGGACGAGGTTGCCCAGGTCGTCGAACACCAACATTCCGGACCTGTCGCCGAGAGGGTCCTCGCGGTTGGCTACCCAGTATACGGTGTCGCTAGACACCGAGAACCATATACCGAGGTACCTCTTGGTCGACACCCCGGGAGAGAAGAAGCCCAGAGTGAAGGAGCCACCGGCCGAGACGAGCGTCTCGCCATCGGTGAGGTTCTGGCCTTTCTCGAGCTTGTCAGCGCCGGAGGTTTGGATGCAAAGGAGGAAGATGCATGCCAACAAGAGCAATAGGAGGGGAAGCTGGCTGGTTGGCCTCATCACGGATGTTTCTTTGCACATCAAAAAATTAAATGTTGGTTAGTACTGATGTTATGCCATAGCTTGAACCGGGAACACGATGTCTTTCTTCCTTCCAAAGACAGAAGATAAATGTCGTACTACTATAGGTCAGCATCCGCTTAAAGTCGTGGGTGTACTTTGAATTTTTTGCTGAACTTGCAATATATCCAAATTAATTGGTTTCGATTGTCAATGTGACGAATGGAGGATAGGCGATCGTACACTTAAGAAATATAAGCTCATACAAGCTGGTTTTGATAGACTTGATCAAAGCGACGCGCATCGGATGTGGCAATATGACTGCAGCAAAATGGATTACCCGCAGCTCGTCGCTACTATCACAAGTGGTTTTGCAAACTTCCTATGATGACATGGGTAAATGCAATTATCGTATGTTTGGCCCCCGGCATCCTTCTATTTATTTATTAGAGATTCGTGCTAGTCTTTTTACAGAAAAACCCTTATATCTTACTTCTTGAGTCTATTACAGATTTGCCTCCCAGCCCCTAGATTCACAAAAAAATCTAAATTCACACAACTTTTTACAAAAAAATCACGGAATATTTCTTACATATTATTTTTCACAGAATGTTCATAGTTTTGTCATGTAATAATTTTTCACACAAGATTTGAAATGGGAATAGATCCATGAAATTCACACAAGATTCATGAGATATTCATATAATTTTTTCAAGAGATATTCATATATTTTTATTCACATAATATTGTTATAATGCCTACATATGTTTCTGCCAAGAATCATACATGATTCACATAGTTTTTTCAAAGATTATCAAATCCTATAAGTTTTACAGTAAATCTATACAAGATTCATAAAAAAACTTGATAATACATACAAGATTCGCAGTGGTGTCATACAAGATTCGCAGTGGTAAAAAATAATAGAGGAACTCAGATCCGTGTCCAAAATCATGAAAAGGAAAAATAAAGATCCATCAAAGATTCATACAAAATCGCATGAACTAGAACTGGATCCAAACAAAAAAATACAAAAGCATGAAGAATAAAAGAAAGGAAAAGGAACCTCCAATCCTCCACGTCTGGCCAGAGCTGGCAAACCGCCAGTCATCTCGATCTGGTTGGGGTGAAGAAGGGCCCGACTAGGAGTGGGTGTACTTTGAATTTTTTGCTGAACTTGCAATATATCCAAATTAATTGGTTTCGATTGTCAGTGTGACGAATGGAGGATAGGCGATCGTACACTTGAGAAATATAAGCTCATGCAAGGTGATTTTTATGATCGCTAGAGAGGTTTTGGGTTTAACGATGCCCTTGATTCCAGGCTCGCTACGTGTTAATATAGGCCACCACGGACAGATAAGATTACAGGAGGTTACATCGGTAGAGGAAAACTAAGGAGACGATCTGATCTTTATATCCAAGATCGACCGATACAACAACCACAAGATATATCTCTCTACCGTGACATGACTAAGATATGTTCCAAACTCTAACACTCCTCCTCAATCACAACTTCCTCATGTTGAGATTGTGTTTGAACTCTTCAAGCTGCCTCGTGGGTAGTGCCTTGGTGAAGCCATCTGCCACCTGATCTTTAGATGGAATGAATCTAATCTCTAGCTGTTTGCTTGCAACTCTTTCTCTTACAAAATGAAAATCAATTTCAATATGCTTAGTTCTGGCATGAAATATAGGATTAGCAGAGAGATAGGTTGCACCCATGTTATCACACCACAAACATGATGGTTGATTTCTTTGGATGCCAAGTTCTCCCAAAAGTGATTCAACCCAGATAATTTCAGCTGTTGCATTTGCTAGAGATTTGTATTCAGCTTCTGTACTTGATCTTGACACTGTTGCCTGTTTTCTAGCACTCCAAGAAATAAGGTTAGATCCAAAATATACAGCAAAACCACCTGTAGACCTTCTATCATCTACACATCCAGCCCAATCAGCATCTGAGAATGCACTGACTAAAGTAGATGAAGATCTTCTGAAGGCTAGTCCAAGACTGACTGTGCCATTGACATACCTTAGTATTCTCTTAACAGCCGTCCAGTGTACGGTTGTTGGTGCATGAAGAAACTGGCATACCTTATTGACAGAGAATGCAATATCTGGTCTGATGAGTGTCAAGTACTGAAGTGCTCCAACTATGCTTCTGTATCTAGTTCCATCTTCTGGTCCTAGAGGGTCTCCTTCTGTGACAGACAGTTTTTCTAATGCTGACAATGGTGTTGGTAATGGTTTGCATTTTCTCATTCCAACTTTGTCAAGGAGATCTAAAGCATATTTTTCTTGAGTCAAAGTAATGCCTTGATTAAACTGTCTTACCTCAATTCCCAGAAAGAAGTGCAAATCACCAAGATCTTTAAGTGCAAAAGCTGAGCCGAGATCTTGTAGAAGTGAAGTGATTGCTTTGTTGGAGGAACTAGTAACAATAATATCATCAACATATACTAACACAAAAATCATGATACCTGACTTGTTATATATGAATAGAGATGTATCTGCCTTGGATGCCAGAAAACCAAGTTCTTGTAGTTTGGAGCTTAGCTTGAAAAACCATGCCCTTGGTGCTTGTTTAAGCCTATATAGTGACTTGTCAAGTTTGCACACATGATGAGGTGCGTTTGGATTTTCATACCCAGGTGGCTGCTTCATATAAACCTCTTCTTCCGGAACACCATGGAGAAACGCGTTCTTCACATCTAGTTGCCTCAGACTCCATCCTTTGGATACTGAAATAGCTAAAACAAGTCTAATAGTAGCAGCTTTAACAACAGGACTAAAAGTATCCTCATAGTCTATACCATATCTTTGTTTGAATCCCTTTGCTACTACCCTAGCCTTGTATCTATCAATTGTTCCATCAGATTTTCTTTTAATTCTATACACCCACTTGCAATCTATAAGATTACTACCTTGTTTATGTGGTACTAAGTGCCAAGTTTTATTTTCTACCAAGGCCTTATATTCTTCATCCATAGCCTTTTTCCAATCAGAATTTTTTAGAGCTATTTCCAGATTTTCTGGTTCACTGGCTGTGCACAATAATCCATACCTTATGGTGCCGTCAGTGTATGTTTTTGGTTTAGCATTACCAGTCCTTGACCTTGTACGGTAGATCACAGGTGCAGGTTGGGCAGCAGCTGAATCCGTCGCAGAAGATCCTGAGTGCTGCTCTCCCCCTGATCCCGAGAAAGATTCTGCTGGCGGCGCAGTCGGTGACGCAGCTCCAGCTCCTGTAGACCCACGTGTGGGCTCATCCCGTGACGAGCTCGAGGGCGTTGTCCCTGAGGACACGCGTGGTGATGCGCTTCGCTGATTCCGCACCAGGCTCGGTGTCGTCCGTGTGTCACCACCGGACTGGCTGAAGGACGAGGTGGGGCTTGGTGTAGACGTCGCTGTCGCGGGACCGTGCTGTGCGCTGGTACGAGATGGAGACAGATCGCCAGCGGATTCTGACGCTGCTGATCCCGAGGCGGATGTTCCCGCCCGCGCGATCCGAGGAGGATCTTCCTCGTGCTCCGCTCCGCCTGGTGCTCCATGCGATAACAGCGGTCGTTGTTGGTGCAAACCTGCACCGTTCTCCCTTGTTCTGGCATTGTTTTGCTCGGGATTTGTTTCTGCGTGCTGCTGGACCTGAGAGGAATTCAAAACAGTAACATGATTTATAGAGTCATTAGTTGTTAGATCAGTGCAATGTCGTTCCCCCGGATGATCTAACGTGTCTGGATTTTGCAGATGGTCAGGAAGGAGTAGAATTTCCTGACGAAGGAGGGATCCAGCGTTTGGGTGAAGATTGGAGAAGGGAAACACTGTTTCATCAAAGACAACGTCTCGGGAGATGTAGACCCTGCCAGTTTTGACATCGAGGCACTTGACCCCTTTATGCATGTGACTATATCCGAGAAAGACACATTGTGTGGAACGGAAAGCAAGCTTGCGAGAATTATAAGGTCGAAGGTTGGGCCAGCAAGCACAACCAAAAGTTCGAAGTGAAGTATAATCTGGGGTTGTTTGGAGAAGCCTTTCCATGGAAGTATCATGATTAATGACTTTAGAGGGTAGCATATTTATTAAGTATGTGGCTGTTTTGAAGGCTTCATCCCAGAATTTGAGGGGCATGGATGCATTTGCAAGAAGAGCAAGTCCTACTTCTACAATGTGACGATGTTTGCGCTCAGCTGAACCATTTTGTTGGTGTGCATGAGGGCAAGAGACATGATGTTCAATTCCAATTTTTTGAAAAAAGGAATTTAGCTTCTCATATTCACCACCCCAATCAGATTGTATGGCAAGTATTTTCTTATCGAATTGGCGTTCAACAAGGTTTTGGAAATTATGAAAAATCTGGAAAACATCAGATTTCTTTTTCAGAAGATAAATCCAAACATATTTGCTATAGTCATCGATGAAGCTTACATAATATGTGTATCTTCCTACAGAACTTGGTGCAGGACCCCAAACATCTGAGAATACGAGTTGTAAGGGAGAAGTGGATACACTAGCTGATCTTGCATAAGGGAGTTGATGACTCTTAGCTTTTTGACATGAATCACAAATAGACTCAATACTAGACTTGGTTGAACATGGAAGTTCATGACTACTAAGAATTTGTTGAACAATTCGAAAAGAGGGGTGACCTAAACGACTGTGCCACTATGAAGCCGAAGACTTGTTTATTCTGAATTGGTGAAGATGAGATCAATGGATAGAGGCCTCGTACGCATCTACCTTTAAGCAGAGTTCTTCTCGTTGCCTGATCCTTAACACAAAAGTACCAAGGATGAAATTCAACATAGACATCGTTATCAAGGGTAAAACGATGAATAGAAACAAGGTTTTTTGTAGCATGGGGAACATGAAGAACATTTTTAAGATGTAATTGTTTTGATGGGGAATTGACAATTGCATGACCAACATGACTAATGCTCATACCTTGTCCATTTGCAGCATGAATCTGATCGCGGCCAGCATGCTTGTCCTTCATGGTGAGCTTGTTAAGCTCGCATGTGATGTGGTCTGTGGCACCGGTATCACCATACCAGTTGGTGTCCATGCCATAGGATTCCGAGTTGGCGCCCTTCTGCTCCTCTTCTTCTTCATCATCGGAGTAGCGATGCCAGCACTTCCAGGCGCCATGCCCGGGCTTGCCACAGATCTGGCACGTGACGAGGTCGCGTTCCTTGTTGCCGCCTCCACGGCGTGCATTGCCGTTGCCACCACCACGGCGTCCATGCCCGCGGTTGTTGTAGCCACGACCTCCTCCGCGGCGGCCTCCACCATACTGGCCGCACCCACGCTGGCCGCCTCTGCCGCGTGATGCCGAGTTGACGGAGGGGACCCACCGATGTCGTCGGTAAGGAGCTCGATGTGGTTGTCGTAGGCGACGATCTGGGCGTACAGCTCGCCCGAAGTGATCTTGCTGGCACCGTGGACCCCGATGGCGGCGAAGAGGGGATTGTAGGTGTCATCGAGGCCTGCGAGGAGATATTCCACCAGTTCCTCCTCATCTATCGGTCGGCCTGCAGCCGCGAGTTCGTCGGCGTAGCCTTTCATCTTGTTGAAGAATTGGGCAGCCGTCATGTTCTCCTTCCTCGTTCTTGCGAGGGCGACGCGGAGGTTGGCAATCCGCGTGCGGGACTGGGCGGCGAACATGGTCTGGATCGCCACCCAGACTTCGGCAGCTGTGTTCATCCCAATCACGGAAACAAGGATATCAGGTCAAAGGGTGCTCAGCAAAAAGTACAGAACCTGTTGGTCGGTTGCCACCCATGCGCCGTAGGCAGGGTTTGGCTCCTCGCTCGATTTGCCATCCTTTTCGACGCTGATGGTCTCGGAGGGCGCCTTGATCTTCAGGTCGAGGAAGCCCGTCAGGCGAGCTCCGCGAATTGGTGGGAGGACCTGAGATTGCCAGACGAGGTAGTTTACCCTCGTCAATTTCTCACTCACGACGATGCCAACGAGAGGATTCGTCATGGCGGCGCTGGAAGAGGATGAGGAGGCGAGGCACATCGATGTTTATTGGAAGGTAGGCTCTGATACCATATGATCGCTAGAGAGGTTTTGGGTTTAACGATGCCCTTGAGTCCAGGCTCGCTACATGTTAATATAGGCCACCACCGGCAGATAAGATTACAAGAGGTTACATCGGTAGAGGAAAACTAGGGAGACGATCTGATCTTTATATCCAAGATCGACCGATACAACAACCACAAGATATATCTCTCTACCGTGACATGACTAAGATATGTTACAAACTGTAACAGTTTTGATAGACTTGATCAAAGCGACGCGCATCGGACGAGGCAGTATGACTGCAGCAAAATGGATTACCCGCAGCTCGTCGCTACTACCACAAGTGGTTTTGCAAACTTCCCATGATGACATGCCATCTACAGGCCAGCGACGTTAAATTGTCTATGCAACACTTTAACCAACAAACTATAGTCTCATTAAAGCATATAGAACCGAATGCGCGCCTTGCCGCACTGTTGCTTATCTATCATCAAACGATTTAAACGTCTCTCTCGAACCAAGCCGCTCCGCTATATTAATATAGCAACAAACCGATACAACTCCTGGAGCCACATCACAGTCAATCCCAAACAAGAAAAGAAGAGAAAGATAAAAGAAATAATGCGGATGACGGCATCTTGACAAAATGAGGATGGCTTGCCACCGCTAGGCCCACCAAAAAAGTTCCACCATGCTCCTAGAGCTCCGAAACGTCGCGTACTAAGCAACACCTTCAAGAAGGAGTGTGACGATGATGACGATGCTGCCTGGACATGTCTTAGGATTTCCCCGCAGCACGCGGGGGTGAGTGGGGAGGGGGTACACCCAATGCCCTTCAAGAAGGAATGGCGGCACCCTTAGGCGTCGCCCTATCGATGTCATAAGACCGACATGGATTTCTCCTCACCCCCCAAAAACCACTATCCCGAACAATCCGTAGTCTTCCAGTCATCAACGTCGCCCACCTACATGCGCCACCACAGTATTGATGCCACCTTCATCGTCTCATTGTGAACCGAGGCGAAGCCTAGAAACAAAAACAGAGCCATCTGGTTCTGGGGTCGCCAGCGCTGCAACCGACGGGAGGGAACTACCTCTACTGTTGTCGTGGTAGCCGACCGAACGCGGCGGTGGGAACACACCAGGCAAACACTAGAACCGAAGGGCAGCAGCAGGACAACCAACTCGAGGACGTCCTCCACCGCCCATGGCGGGTATCGACCGGACGCAACAACAGAGACACACCTGTCCGAGCTGCTCAGCCGGACCAGGTTGGGTCCGTAAAGTCCCCACTGCCACGCTACAGCACGTAGGCCATCGCCGCTACCCTCTTGTTCATCGCCATCGGCCCGGCCGTGCCGAAATCGGGCCCTTTAAGCTCCGCCACCGCGTTGCAGCAGGATGGCTCCATCACCACCACCCCGTCGGTGCGCCTCCATCCCCATCTCTAGGAAAAGACGCCGCCTAGCGCACCGGCCGACGCGCCCGGACCCAGATCTGGGACGGCCTAGATCTGGGTCGTTCTCTCACTACCAACAGCAGCCATACTCGAGCAGCGGTTTCTGTGCCGCCAAGAAGCGATGCCGGCGGAAAGAGGGCACCTGGGTTTTGTATTTGAGTAACATTTTTAGTGGAATAATTTTATGACATAATTCTCATGTGTTAATGGTCAAACTGATGGTCAGAATTAGTATATGGAAAACAAGGAGGCCATGTAAACGTGGATGTAGGGAGTAAAATTACATGACGCCTGATTATTTGAAAATCAATTTTGGTTCGTTCAAAGTGTAAAACCCTTGGCAATAACATACTACTCCCTTCATCCTAAAATAAGTGACTTGGGTTTCTTTAGATTCGAATATATTTAGTCTTAAAACATGTCTAGATACATATGAATCTAGACAAACTCAAGTCACTTATTTTAGGATGGAAGGAGTATTTAAATTTGAAATCTTTCTGACTTCCCTCGTTTCATAAAATTTGTTCGTATTTATCTAGATTTATATGCATCTAAATTTATTTTAGTACTCCCTCCGGTCTATATTAGTTAACTCAAATTTATCTAGATTTGGATAAATCTACACACTATTTAGTATATAGATTCATCAAAATTTTGACAAATCCAGTAAACTAATATGGATCGGAGGGAAAGTAGTACATATTACAAATGTAGACAGATCTGAGCCAAGTTTTATGAAACAGGGGGAGTAGAAGTCTTTCTTTCCGAGAAGTATTACTATTTTTTTTGTTTTCCTATAAGTTTTACAAGCAATAGTTTCGAATGTGAGAAGTTACGGTGAATTGCATCGATGCGGCTGTTAAACAAATTCGTACCGCGAGTAGTTCATTGCGTAGACGAACTAAATGGTTTAGCTTGACCATGCTACTGTATTTTGAGGATAAACATCCATATGCCCCCTAAAGAAGGAAAATCATACCACTCTCTCGGTCTTAAATTACTCTGCGTTTTAATTTTGATCAAAGTCAAACATGTTAAAACTTGATTAACATTTTTGACAGAATAATAATAGTTATAATACCAATTATATACAATATAAAAGTACATTTTATAACGAGTCTAACTATATTTATTATATATTTTAGATATTAATATTTTTTCTTATATTTATAGTCAAAGTTTATAAAGTTTGACTTTAACTAAACCTAAAATACAGAGTAATTTGGGACCGAGTGATTATTATAAGAATTTAAGAATTTCCTAGGAATGCCGCGTTTGGACGATATGCACTGGATAAAACAGCCAGGAGTTATCTCAAACGGAACGATTGCCCACGTCAGCAACTCTTCAACCAAACGCTACGAAAGTACGGGACGCAAATATTTCCTTCCCTACACAACCGAGCTGGTGGCACAAGCACCGCCACGTGTCCGGATCACCAGTTCACCAGCGCCGTAGGCCCCAGCCTGGCGAGGTAGCAGCCGCTAACCTTCCTCGATCTGATCGCTGACTCGGATCCTCCTCTTCTGTTCGAGCCACCTCATCATCTACATCTGCCGGGCTCCGCTAATCCTCCTCCGAAAACAACGCGCGCCGCTCACGCTAGTCGTCTATGGTCGTCAGTTCCATCCAGCCCGCATATAGCTGTGTGTGCGGCAGCGGCACGCTGCGTCGGCTTCCTTTCTCAACGGCATTATATACTAGCTGTCGCTGGATCCAGGCTTGGCTTCTTCATCCATCTCTCCTTGCTCCCACTTCCACGAGTTCTCTTCTTACTAAACCAGTAGCTCGTCTTGCTTGCCGGTCAGAGAACTGATCAGAGAGGACTGTAGATCGAAGGGATCAATGGCGATCCGTGCGGGTTTCGATTCTTACAGGGCGTCGCCGCCGGACGTGCGGGTCGTCACGTCGGACGGACAGAGCATCGCCGCGCACTCCTACGTTCTTGTAAGCGACCTTGCCGCTCATGTTCCCCGGTGAATTATGGGTTCAGGTCTTTGCGCCTTGTTCTTGCTGCATCGTCGGCTGACTTGAAATCTGGCGGAAACCCTGCTGCAGGTCTCGGCATCGCCGGTGCTGGAGCGAATGATCGACAGGGCGCGGCGCGGGTGGGGCGCCGAGTGCACCATCCGCGTCCTCGGCGTATCCTTCGACGCCGTCCGCGCCTTCCTCCATCTCCTCTACCGCTCCAGGGTAGCGGCGGCGGAGGACGAGGACATGGTAGGCGCGCACGGGGCGCAGCTGCTGGCGCTGGCGCACGCGTACCGAGTAGCGTGGCTGAAGCGGGCGGCGGAGGCAGCCGTGTCGGCGCGACTCACGCCGGAGCGCGCCGTCGACATGCTGAAGCTGGCGAGGCTCTGCGACGCGCCGCGGCTGTACCTGCGGTGCGCTCGGATCGCGGCCAAGGACTTCCGGGCCGTGGAGCTGTCCGAAGGATGGCGCTTCGCGCGCCGGCACGACGCCGCGCTCGGGCTCGAGCTCCTCAAGCTGATGGAGGACGCCGACCAGCGGAAGGAGCGGTGGGCACGCGAGAGGGCCGCGCAGGAGGCGTGCCGGCAGCTCGGCGAGGCCATGACCACGCTCGAGCACATCTTCCCGGGCGACATCGCCTCCGTCTGCGCGGACGCGCCGTGCGCGACGGCGGGGTGCACGTGCCGGGGCCTGGTGCTGCTGATGCGACACTTCGCGACGTGCAAGAGGAAGGTCGCGCCGGGCGGCTGCGCGCGGTGCAAGCGCATGCTGCAGCTCTTCCGCCTCCACGCCTCCGTCTGCGACCGGCCGGAGCAGGCCTGCCGTGTGCCGCTGTGCAGGTGAGAAAACACACAGCAACGAAAATCTCCGATCAAGGAATTCATCGGTTCGTCCATAGATATTGGACGTAGCTTTCAGCCTATAGCACGAATGTGACTTCAGTATTTAGCCTAAAATATTTTCAAAAATCCACACGACCTATCGAATCTATGCTTTCCAAGTAGAAGTAGTAGATTTTATTTACACATATGATGGTGATATCAAACTCACGTTTAATTGTGGTTGCTTAATTTTTGCAGCCATTTCAGGGCCAAGGCGCAGGCGGACAAAGCGGACAAGACATGGCGGCTTCTGGTGAAGAAGGTGACGAGGGCGAAGGTGATGTCCTCCTTGGCCGATAGGAAGATACCGGAGGTCGTGGCCGTCTCATGGGCGAGGTACAACACTAGAGTGGACAAGTTGAGATGAGAAGACAATCAAACATGCATGTCCATTTTCAACTTGCAATGCCTCTTGTTGTAACATATGGTCGATCATCATGACCAGACTGTACTGCAAAACATCATGTGACTATCCGCTAGATCAAGATTCTTAGATCGTGTGAAGCCTACTCGCGTTGCATGTTCACCACACTGTCTTAGTTGTTTCTTAAGCACCTCATTGGCCTTGTATACATGGGCCTAGATCCTTATTAAGGCCTTGTTATGAGAAAGAAAGGTAGATGACCCCTAACCGTCGGTTCAAAAGAGGAAGACCTAAACAAACGAGGAATGATAGCCCAACTTAACTATTTTTTTTAATAACAACAGGAAACTGTTATATTCATCGTATATGAGGAGAGGTCGAGACAACCGTTGACCCAATTTATATAGAAAATCAGGCCTAAAAACCATACAATGGTGATCCAGTTTATAAGGAAAATCAAACCAAAAAAACCGCACAAACAACAGAGCCTCGTCATCCACACGGCAACAGACCGCCGCCGCATTCAACACCCACCCCCAAACTCGGAGCCACCGCTCCGACTTTCCCCACTCGGAACCGAGCTGCAGCGCCGCACGATCTGGACGCCTTGTAGCCCATGCTACTCAAGACAACCATCCGCAGACCACAAACGTTGCGCTAAAAGTCCGGGGCCGCCGCCCCAACATACTAGTCAGACCAAACGTCAGATCGCGTCGACCGGGCCAACGAACTCGCTACCCTCACAACACCAGTTCGCCAGCCATGCCTTGCAAGCCCACGACCACACCCCATATACCCGTAGCTGAAAAGCCGTCCGAGGTCGCCGCCTCGGCGTACTATGACCATCCGGAGCCGCCGCCCCGGCATCCACTAGACTTGACAACAACAACCCTGCCCAACTGCTGCAGACTGCAAGGTCAAGGTCTTCCAAGGTGGCGCCTTCAAGAAGGTAGCGGCATAGATGTCGTCGTCGCCCGCTTTAGAGAAGCTCAGGTTTTCACCCAAAGATCGCAAAACACTCGCAATGACAAGAGATGTAGGTCCTCGATGACGCCGTCAGCAAGAGATGCGACTCACGAGGCACCGCCATCATCGGCGTCAACTCTGGTTGACGCAAGCTTTCACATGGAGTAGCATCTTAGCAAACAACAGGAGTGCAAAAGATTGGGGAAGAAGAATCGTTGTGAACCACCATACGTTGCCTGAGCGGAGAAGCCGACCCGCCCAGCCAGTACTCCAACACAAGTTGGACCTTTCTCGTCTCTTCCACCAGCCCCCTTGAGAGTCGACTCTAGCCTTCCGGCCCGATCTGAAGCTCCCGTCGACGGCGATGCCGGCCGGCGGAGGCGGAGGAGAGGAGCCGGACTAAGTAGAGTAGATGGTAGGTGTAGATGTTGTAGTTTGTGTGCCGTAGTGCCGACTGGGAGTAGGTCACCGGGCTCCATCGGCCGGGTCCGGTGCGTCCTCTGCTTCGTCTTCCTCAGCACGCTTATCTGGTGGCAAGAGCAGCGGCGTGGTGGAAGCTCGGAGCGTGGAATCTCCGCCAATAAGGCCGTCTTCCCCTCTTCTTGGAGGCCGTCCGTTCTGATGCCTTGCCGCGGTGTCAGGCGGTCGCCGGAAACGCTCTGGGTTACGCCATCGAGGTGGTGGCCAGGCGCAGGATGCGGAGCTGGTGAAGCCCCCTTCAATAAGCGGTTCTACTCGGCGTGCCTTCCTCGCTACCATCTCCGCTTGCCTCTCCAAGCCCGTGGCAGGAGCTTTGGATCTGACGGTGAGCTTGTTTTCCTGATGCGATGTGGGTATGCCTTTGCTGCTCTGGTTCTTCTGCTGGATTCGCTTCCCTTCTTCTCTTCAAGCGCCAAGGCGGCGATGGATGAAGAAGCTGTCGAATTGGGCGATGTGATGGAGCGGTGCTGGAGTTCGAGAACCATTCTGATTCGGAGCATATCCTCTGCTTCTTGCAAGAAGCCGAAATTCTTGGCCAAGATGGCTATGCCGGTGAGCTCCGGCAAGATTTCAACCTCCACCGAGAGGCCCTTTTCGGGCGCAGCTGTTGAGGGTGTCGCCGGACCAGAGGCAAGTGGTTGCGTCCCCGCACCTGACCATGGCTGCAACATGCTGAGCTCGCTGCTCCACAGTGGAGAAGAGGAAGGACTAGATTGTAATTCTCAATCTCTTAGCAAGGTCCTTTCTACATATGCTAAGGACCTATGTGTTATTTTTTATTTTATGAGGTCCTTTGTAATCTTTGTACCCCTCCACTGTTGTTTTAATATATGGTTCTAGCTCCTTCGGGGCACTCCACCGTTCAAAAAAAAAAACCCGCCCAGCCAGTCTGCGTATGCCGCCCCACGACCAGCCAGCACCACCGTCGGGATCCAGGGACAAGCAGCGCCACCTGCCATCGGAGCACCATCAATAATGTCAGCGCAGCCGGCCGCTTGGCCGCCGCCTGTCCGAAATGCTGTTTGGCCGCTGTCCGCCCGGGTTGGCGTTTGGCCGCCGTCCACCCGTGCTACCGCTGGCTGCCATCTGTTCGAGCCTTCAATTGGGAAGGAGTTGCCGCTTGGCCGCCATCCGGCGTAGAAACCGCTTGACCGCTCGAGCTGCCACGTGGCCGTCGCCCAGATGGCTGGAACAACACCGAACCTGGGCAGTCGTACGCCCACGCATAGGATGTGGCCCGCCACCCCAGATCGGGCCCGGACAGGCTTGCGCAGCCAGGCGCCACCACAAGGCAGCACATTTGCCGCCAGATTCACCGCCGTCCGCACCTGACTGCCGCCCATCTCGCCAGCCGCCATCCCCACAACCCGGAGCCGCCGCTCCGACGCCTAATCGCCAGATTCGTTGCGCCCACGCCTGCAGCACACAACCGAAGAAGTCCCACCGCCGCCGAAGGCCACACGGCCTTTGCACGACAGCACAGACCGGCGACGGCAGGGTGAACGGAGGAGGAGGGGGACTTGGAAGAGGAAGGTTGGGGCGGCCGCCCGTGTCGCCCGAGCGGGGCGACGCGGTAGCGAGAGAGAGTCGTGCACCTTTCTCAAGTCGCGTAACAGAGAAAGTTAGGAAGCCCAACTTGACTATCGTCGCTTTCTGGCATACATTTTCTTCTTCTCGCAAACGGGTACCTCATTTAAACTGATTTTTTTTTCAAATATTCCACCAACCTATTAATCATTATCAACAGCAATACAAAAGGACGTAAAAAATATAAAAATACAAATATGTATTTAGACCACTTGAAGATGGCTACATACACCAGGAAGGCAGCTCTAGAGAATTTGGGGGGCCAAGAGCGTTCACAGTGTGGGAGCTTCCCTAAGATCAAGGGGGGCAATGGCCCCCTTACTTCAAAAAAAATTCTTAACAATATCTCTAAATATTTATGTTAAAATTTAAAATTTAATAAAAAATTAAGCATGATTAGTGTTGTTGGGCCCCTGAATATTGTTTGTCAAGCTTAGCCACTTCACGTCATCGTCATCATGTAACAGCAAGACCACAAGCTGCTAAATCGACTACAACTTTCAGTATTTTCAATTTTATTTTCTTAAATGAAGGCTGAACCTTGTGTGAAGAAATTTTCCTAAATTCCAACTTCCCGGTTATATAAACCCCCTCTTCTATATCATGTCTACGTTACTTCTTATTATTCCTCATCCTTCAGTAAGCTATTGGTTGATGCGGTAGCCGCAATGTTAGGTATTCTTGTCCTTCTCTGCCTGGCTCTGCTTGCATGCGATTTGCCCAGTTTTGCTAAGAGCGTCATTTTGGAGCCAGCCTTGCATTGAGTATTTTATTTAAAAACAATCAAATTTAAAATTTTAAAAATGGAAAAAATATCGGATGTATATAATGATTTATAATATGCACATGCAAAAAAGTTATGTGAAAAAACTTTATATTCTGACCTAAAAAAAGAGAGAAAAGTGCAGATTTGGTCGTGGCCGTATAATTTTAAATGATTTGCAAAAGAACTTGTATTTATCATTTTTGCTGCGCCTGAAATACAAAATATTTTTCATTGAAAATTTGTAGACTTGTATATTGTATTGTTGGCCATACGAATATATTTTTTTTTTGGATTTTTTTTATGATTTTTACAATATTTAAAAAGTCAACCACGGAGGAGGACGGGACCCAGAGGAATTTTCCATGTTTTGCCTCGCTATTGGCTGCTTCTTCATGATGCGACAACACACGTTCTGGGCTACGATAATGGACCGCCCGGGCCAATAAGTGTTTGGCCTGGACAGTTAACCAGCCCAGCTGCTTCCCCTCAAGATAACACAAGCCAGGTTACGTGACCAGGGCCGAGGGGGAAGTGAAGGAGGAGACGTCAGGCGGCATCGATAAGCATCTCTGTCGATCGGGCCAATCCACGAGCGAGAGGCATGCATGAGGCCCGCTTGACGGAAGGTGCATGCTCGATCGATGGCACCGGCGCCAGGCCTCGTGTCCAGGGCGATCTTGCTCTCTTGCCGATGCACGCCCACGCCGCCACCTCCCTCGGACTCTCCACGGCGACCAGTCAGCTAGCGCGCGCGCGCGCTTCACCAAGACAAACCCCCACAAGCTCCTTCCTCGGTCATGGCAAAGCCCTCCACTGCCCTTGCCCAGCACGTACGTACCGTGTGTCCCGGTTTCTCAACGACTCCCGGCCCGCCGTAGTCTTTCCTTCCATTCTTTTTTACCCGCCGTACGTACGGACCAGCGACACACGGCCGCGTGCACCGCCCTCGGGTGAAAGAAAGGCGGTGAAGAAGTACGAGTGTCCCCATTGGTGGTGACCTCTCCTTATTACCGTCCTTTGAAGCAGCTTTCTTGCCATGTTCTAGGCCGACTGGCCAAGCGGCGACTGGTCGGGCTAGTTCAAGGTGCTTGGTAGGTACTGGTAAGTGCAATCTGCAAAAAGAAGAAATAAAAAGGCTTACGATTAACGACCATGCATGTGCCCTGACCTACCGCTAAACTGCTGGGAAAAGGCAGTGCTGGCCGGACGGGCGGGGCAAAACGGGTGGTCAAAAGCCTAATCACCATTCTGATGTCGATAGATAGACTCATGTTCCCACGGAGCCCTAGACGATCCATGTGATCCTTGCTTTCGATCGATCGATGAAACAAACCCTTTTTGGTTTAGTTGTACGTACCCAGTACGCCATTGCCATTGGGTAGCAACAGTGCAGTGCTCGAATTTGCAACATCTTTTTTAGGACGAATGGAGTACCTAGGATCTTCCTGAGATTGTAGCTCTTCACAGGGGACTGAAGCGTGATACCAGAATAATAAACCAGGCCCAAATTAATCAAGAGAACTATTAAATGGGAGTATCTATTTTTGTAGGAGTTTATAGCATAAAACTACCAGTTTACTACCTAAATTTACCGTATCATACCACTTTACGTTTTCGGAACACAAAACTACTAGATTTTGGTCCGTTCTTTGCAATTCGATCTAAACCGCGTCTGAGAGCGTTTTGACACTGTTTCTGACCAGCCGACCCCACCTGTCGGTATGACGTGGACAACACCCGCTCACGTCCGTTAACGGCCGCACGGGTGGCACCAGGACCGCGTCAGTCCAATTTCTCCCCCCACCGCCACCATAGCTTGCGCGCCGCCGCCGTCGTCCCTCCGCCGCCGCCACCCATTTCTCGTCCCTCCGTCGCCGCCGTTGCAATGCCCAGTTGGGATGAAGGTTCTTCCTCGTCCTCCCGCCTACCGGTAAGCTCCCTGTTCCTGTGCTTTCCCCGATATCCGATCTAGGGTTGTTTTTTTTGCTACTTTTTCATCGATTTAGCTCTTAAACTCGCACTGGACTTTGCCCCCGATCTCTATTTAGGAATGTACCGCCCTGGACTTTGCCCCTTGCACCGTCGATGATCCAACATTTGATGGCATTGCTGTTGGGTTCCCTGAGCTCTGTCGTGTGCACAAGAAGGAGCCGCGCAAGTGTGTTGCGTTTGAAGGGACAGACACTGGTCGCAAATTCTACTTATGTCCAGTTGTGAATGTAAGTTGTATGCACCTTAGTAAATATTTGTGCTTGATTTGATACCCGGTCCAGATTGTTAATTAGAGACCAATGACCTGCTTTGTTTACTAGAGATCAAAATGGCCTGCTTTATTTCTTTATTGATCTGATGCAAATTTGTTAATTAGAGACCAATTACCTGCTTTGTTTTCATTTCTCATGTTAGATTATTAATTAGAGATCAATGGCTTGCTGAAATTTCTTTAGTAGAGACCAAAATGGCCTGCTTTGTTGCTTTATTGATCTGATGCAAATATATTAATTAGAGTGGTATGCTTTGTTCTCAGGAAGTAGAGAACTGTGGGTTCCAGTCATGGGTAGATGAAGAGTGGCCTGAGACTTTGCAAAATGCTCTTCTCAGACTCTGGGAAATGTACAATACTTGCAAATCAGCAAGAATTGATGAGAGGTATGAGAGTACAATGATGTTAAAAGAAATGGCTGAAGAGAAGGAGAAGCTTGAGAAGAAACATTCAAGTCTCTTAGCTGACATAAAGAAATTTATGGACAATACTGAGGCTAAGGTGTTGGATCAAAACTGGAAGGCCATGAACAAGGAGAAGGAAAAAGAGAAAGAGAAAGATCAAGATGATTTTTTGGAGGTGGTGAAGGAAAGGAACATGCTGAAGAAAGAAGTGGAGTTTCTTAAGAATGAGTTGGAAGAGCTGAAGAATGTTAGGAACACACAAGCAGAGATTATGAAGAGTAGGGAAAGGAGTTGGGAAGATGAAAAAGGCATTTTGAAGGAGGAGAAGAAAAAGTTAGAATATTCTCTTCATGATCTTTTCAAAGCCAATCTTGCAACCAAGGAAAAGCTCAACATGATTAAGGCCATATGTGATGAGCCATGAAATGTTTAGTGCTATTATGTGTATGTGATGTATTGAACCATTGTTTGTATGTGATGTATTGAACCATTGTGTTTGGTGTGGTAGTGCTTGTGATGTGTTGAACCATTTGAACTATGTCCTGTAATGTTGAACCATTATGTTATGAACAATGTCCATCTCCTGATGTTAAATGGATTGTTAAATTCTGCCACTAAGATTATTGTGTTGGATTTTGTGTTGAACCATTAATAAATGGCTCTTTCCTTATCTATAGTGCTTTTCATCAAGATCATAGTGTGTTCAACACCCATATGATCTAGAGCACAGAACCAACATAGTTTGTTCAGCAAATCTAGTTTAACACAAACATAGGTTTAGCACAAACTCAATGCACATAGTTCAGCACATCATAGTTTTACACAAACATAGGTTTAGCACAAACAGTAATGTGCACATAGGCATCACATAATCCACTGGCATGTGCACACAGGCACAAACAGTCATGTGCACAAACAGTTTAACACAAATAGTTTTATAAGACAGAACCCACTGGCACTCAACAGTCATGTGCACACATGCATCACATAATCTTCTTCAGGTCTTCAACTGTCATGTTGTCAATCCCACTGGCACTCAGGTATTCTCTTACCTTACGAGTGGGTTTGATCGACCTTGCTGGCCTAGAAGTTCCTGGAGCAGTTGTTCTTGGTGCAATGAAACCTGCCCTTGCCCCTTTCCTGGCAGCAGTTGCTCTTGGCCTTGCAGATCCTGTTGGAGGAGCTGATGCAGATGGCCCAGCTGAAGTTCTTGGTGCTGCAGGAGGATTTGGTGCAGATGGCCCAGCTGAAGTTCTTGGTGCTGCAGGAGGATTTGGTGCAGAAGGCCCAACTGATGCTCTTGGTGCTGCTGTAGGTGTAGTTCCAGAGCCTTCCTCACCATAGTCATGTCTGTTAGCCTGCATATGTCATGGTTGCATAATTTAGGCTCAGCAGAAAATAATATTAGGCATCAATGCAATGCAAAAAGGCAGGAGGTGTACCTTGTGTTGCTCTTTCCTTATCTGTAGCTCAGGTCTCAAGGCAACATGGCAGGAGGTGTACCTATGCCCTACAGCTTTACAGTTACTACAAGTGATAGTACCCATCCTAGAACTGTCTCTAGGACCTGGAACCTCAAATGCACTCTTTCTCCTAACTGTTTGCTTTCTCCCAGGCTTTTCCCTGAAAACAGGAGGTTCTATGTCCTGTGTATCTGTTTTTGTCCAATCTTCTGGTCCAGGAACAGGATAGACTACACCAGAGTATGCTAGCTTGTACATTGGTTTTTTGAAAAAGCCATTTACATAATCTTCTGGGTGCTGCTTCACTTTCATGATTGCAGACACAGCATGGCTGCAAGGAATGCCTGTCACATCCCATTTTCTGCAAGAACATGTCTGTGCTATCAAGTTAACTGTCAAGTTTCTCTTTGAACTAGAAACTTGCCATAGTCCAACATCTGAATTCTTAGCATTGCAGTGCCTAGAAAACTTCTTTTCCTCTTCTAGTTTCTCAGAATAGTGAGGTGTGATCTCCCACCTTGTGTTGCCAACCTTAGATCTTATTCCACTATTCTTTACCATGATCTTGTTCCTAATTCCTTCTAGCATTGTTTGAATAGGCTTGTTCCTAACATCTAGAATCATTTTGTTGAACACTTCACTGAGATTATTAACTACCAAATCTGTCTTGCAGTTAGTGTCAAAGGCATACCTGGCCCAAGTTTCAACAGGAATTTGCATCATCCAATTATATCCATCCTCACATTCTGCCTTCAGAGTTTCCATTGCAAGCTCAAAACCATTTTTGGTGTAAGAGTAACTGGCAGCAAACATTATTTTCTTCAATTCTGGTCCTCTAAAGCCAGCTGCCTGGAAATTAGCATATATGTGCCTCAGACAGAATCTTTGAGGGGAATGTGGAAATTAGCATATATGTGCCTGGCAAGTATCTGTTGCCCAGTGGTCAACTTGATAAAACATCCATCTAGCCCTATGAATGGTCTGCATCCATTTAGGAATCCCTCCTTTGAAGCATTGAGGCACACAAATAAACCATGGAACCTTGGATTGCTGCTTGGGTGCTCTACTAGTTGCCTAGTAGTCACAATGCACCTGCTCCCTGGATTACTGTCAATGACTGCCTGCAGATAATCTCTGATCCTAGTATACTGGGCCTTTTGATCACCCATGACCACTGCAAATGCCTTCTTTCTTGCCCTATAGGCTTTAGATCTAGGAATTTCTACTCCAAACTTTAGCTTAGCATTATCTATTAAAGTATCAACACATGTGTTGGGGTCAATCCTCATTGCCTGCTCAGATTGCTTAGCAACCCAATCAATAGTGACTTTAGTGTTCTCACCATGGGCAATACAAGTGTGCATTCCTCTCATTTTCCTAATGCAAAATGTTTTCTCATGGGCAATAGATGAGGCTGTCAAGTAGAATGGGCAACCAGTTGTGTCCCTCTCACTGCAATGGACTATAATCCTCTCACTGTCATTTCTCCAGTACTTAAAATTTCTTAGTTGGGCTATGTGATAAGTCCTAAGAGCCCTCCTGAATTGGTAAACATCCTTGAAGCACAACTTCAATGCAAATTGTTCATGTGGGTCAGCCCTTGTCTCATCATACCAAACTCTTTTCTTTGGCTTCTTCAGCTTTCTCTTACTACCGGTGGCTAGCTTAAATTTCTTCACAAAACCATCATCATCACTATCTCCTATATCACCAGGGCTGCTATCCTCATCTGCTGAAGGCATGAAATAATACATTTCTTCAACTAAAGGCTCATGGTGTGAGCTGCTAGTTGGCCCTGGCCTGATTGCCTTTCTCTTCAGCAATGGTTCAGAAACTGGCTCTGCCTCTGATTCTTCATCTTCTGAGAATATCTCCTCCACTTCTGTGTCTCCTTCTATGTGCATAAAAGGATCCTCTCTTTGCTTCTTCAATTGCTTCAACTTCTCTAGTACTGCAAGTCTCTCTGGATCATCATGTGTTCCCTCCTTTTCCTTCTTCTTATTCATCAAATCCTGTATGTCCTGTATGTTCTCCAGTTCATCAGAAGAATTCTCCTCATATGGAATTACTTCCTTTCCCTTCTTCATGTTGCAGCTCTGCTGTGTTCCAAGATATAACACATCAGAGAAGTCAACAGCCACAGGAAAAAAAGTTTCTTCATCTCCAAGATTTTCTTCTGAAATGTAGGTCACTCCATCAGTGTCCACTAAGAACAAAATTGGTTCTTCAATTTGAGAAGGAGGTTGTACTTCTGCACTGTTCAGTCCAACTGGCCATGCACATTTATCCTTGATTACTGTGAGCTTAAGAACCTGCTCATTCTCATATTGTTCAAGCATCTGGTCAACCTTTGCCATATTGTCTACTACCTCCATCCCTTCCTTGCCTTTTCCTTCTTCTCTAACATAATAAATGTTATCTCTAATACCAAACCCATGGCCTTCTATCAGTGCATACAGTTCAGTACAGTTATATCTGACCTGCTTACTGTTCTTTCTAGATTATCCTCCCCAGGAAAATTGAACCTAACCTCCCAAATTTCATCATCCAAACTACACATAAAATAAACTGGTATTATGCATACTAGATTAACCACCTATAATTCAGATCTAGCCAGGACAAGAAAATTTACAGGGAGCAGAGAGTATGGGGCAGAGAGAAAGGAATACTTACTCAATACCGCCAATAGATGATCCCCACCGGTGGCTGTTCGACGCCGGCGATGCGAGGACGGCCTTGGAGAAGGCAGCCGCCGCTCTGTGATCCGGCGAGGCCAGCGGTGTCACCGCCACCGACTTGTCGGGACGAGGAGGAGAACTGGAGGAGCCGTCAGTAATTGAATCCAAGCAGTCACCGTCGCCGGGGTCATGTGCGTCGCCGCCAGGATTCACTGCCGCCATCGCCGGGGAGTGGTTCAGGACGACAGGGAGAGGCAGAGCACGAGGGACTGGTTCAGGACGACAGGGAACTGAACCCTAAATTCAGACAACGAGTTAACGGCCGTTAACGGACGTGAGCGGGCGTTGTCCACGTCATACCGACAGGTGGGGTCGGCTGGTCAGAAACAGTGTCAAAACGCTCTCAAACGCGGTTTAGATCGAATTGCAAAGAACGGACCAAAATCTGGTAGTTTTGTGTTCCGAAAACGTAAAGTGGTATGATACGGTAAATTTAGGTAGTAAACTGGTAGTTTTATGCTATAAACTCATTTTTGTAGCATACATGAGATGAGCTTAAAGTGGCGGTGTTATACGTAGTACTGACTGCGATAGGGTTTAGAAGAAGTCTACGCTGAAACTGTTGAGTAGTTGAGTACAGTATATATACTGAAACGACGGTTGTCTGCCCCCACGTGTATATGGCCGCTGTCCTGACTCTTTTTATCTGACTGATAGACTGAACAGCACGCCCGCTCATTCTGTTCAAACATTAACCTGAGCGCCGTATATGGCGCAATGTCTCTAAACCTTTGAAGATCTGAAGCACTGGCCGTATGGACGATATTACGGCAATGGAACAGAGTTGAAGCCAATTTCATACTAGCATTTGCCTATATACGAAACCGATCAAACAGCAGATGCTCATCAGTGGACTTGCCTTAGCTGGTTCCTTTACGACTCACTCACATGTTCAGTAATCAGCACATAATCATTTCCCACTTTTACAGCAGGAGAATGAGCCCGAGACTTCACCAAACGGCACAGAAATACCTTCTTACAAAAGCATATCAAAGAACAAACACTGCTAGTAGTAGCAGTACTATAACAGCGTACTACTACGTGTATATATATCGATCCTAAGCTACTACTCTACTCGTACTAGTAATATCATTTGGTCAGGGGACAAAATTTGCGTGCACGGATCTGCACGCTCGATGAGCACTACATACATACATACACATACTGATCTAGTAAACGGGAGATGGATCATCAACAGCTAGCTTCTTCTCCCCGTCTGTCATCAGGCTTCAACCGATGGCCGTTGGGAGATTCAAAGTTTGTGATGAATCGTCTGATCAAAGGTGGTCTAGCTGAATCAGTTGTGCTTGGGGTCGTGATGCCGCTTCGTTCTTCCGTAGTCCATGGCCATGTACTCCCTCATCTTCATCCTCTCCTCCGCCCACTGCTCCCCATGTGCTTTTCTGTCATGCGGCCTAGCAGCGCCTTCGCAATTCACAAAAGCAAAATAAAACAAGTTTCAGAACTCACCGGTCACCAAAAAAATAGGAAACGTTTACCACCACTTGGAAAAAATCTACCAACTAACAAAAGAAAGTAAGTTGGTTAACGAGACAACTTACCGACTACTACTGCGTGTTGAACCGACGAACTGACGACCACCATGAACACCAGAGCAACAAGCTTCACAATGCTAAGGAGTAACCTCATGCCGTCTTGTGTCTCCTCTCCTGTGCTCTGATCAAGTAGTATATCTCACCTTAACCTTTTGTACATGTAAGTGTATATGTGTGTATATATAACAGGGCCGAGGTGGTCAAGGGCATTGGAGCAAAGACAAGTCGCAAGTCAAAGCACAGGACATCTACACAGCTTTGAATTTTACTACCTCCCTTCTGTCCCCCCTGCCTTGGTCTTCGCATGGAAAACGCATCCCACTGGGAAGAATCTACTTCCTCCATCTCAAAATAGAGGTCAACAAATTTGTTTAAATTTGGATGCATCTACTACTAAAGTGTCTAGATATATTCAAATTTTTGACATCTATTTTGAGACGGGAAAAGTATTTTTTCTGAAACGTAAAAACCCAGCCTATATATCAAATGATGAACATAACCATCTCCGTTGCAGTATTTTTATCATTCAGAATTTACAGTTAAAGAATCACTGAGAGAGAGAGAGAAGAGAGAGAGAGAGAGAGAGTACAAAAATGCGCCAGTGGTAGTTATTTGTTAATGGATAACATGAGTTTTATGTTATGGATCACTGAGAGAGTACAAAAATCACCGAGAGGAATTTACAGTTAGTGTTTTTATCATTTAGAATTTACAGTTCATGAATTTACAGGCATATTGTTGGATTATTAAATAATATTTTCACAATTAATTTTAGAACATAATTCATGACCACAGCAACTATGATCATGTAAATCTCTAACATACTTGATGTATTAATCAATATAAACATAAGCATTGCGAACTCTACAACAACCATAGTAAAAGAATAGATCAGAACACAACGCACGCTACGATTGTTTGTAGACGGGGAAGTCTTTGGTGCAGAGATTGTAGATGATAGATTGCGAAAGTATAGATTGTATTGATATTCATTGTGGTGATTACATCGTGAGCCCTTGGGTTGTTTATATAGTACTAGGATACTTGGGGGGCAAGAAGGCTACTAGAGATATAATTAGATTACAAACTTAAGGTACCAAATATAGTCCAAACCGTGATATACTCTAACACTCCCCCGCAGTCAGATCGGTAGTGACGCGAACGGTCTGGTTGGAGCATAAGCCGGAGGTGAGGTGGTAGCCCTTGTTGCTGATGTCGATGTAGCCGGGAGTGAGGGCGTTGTAGTTGTGGTCGATGGTGCCGTTGGGTGAAGTTATCGCCGTTTGATAAAGTTGATGATGTTGTGTTGTGGTCGATGTCGTCGTTGAGCCTGGAGAATTCGCCATAGTAATTTTTGATGTAGACGTAGCTGGAGTCGGAATAGTCGAGGTAGGCGACACGTCTTACCGAGCTTGCCAAACTCGGGAGCATGCCGGGGACGAAGGCACGTGTCAGTGTTTTCAAGACTGGACGTGCGAAGACAGGGACCATCACGAACCATGCGAGCCAGAGTCGGATTTGAAGAAGTAGAGAAGTTCTCCTTAAACGGTCGGTGCATAGAAGTTGTCCGCCGATGTGTGGAGTAGACGAAGTAGTTGCACAAACAAATTTGATTAGTGCAAACTTAAAAATTTAGACCGCGACTCTAGCGGCAAGGTCGTGGTGGACGAAGACGACGAGATAATTGTTGATGGCGATTGAGTTGTTGCGGTGGTCGATTTTAGGGATTAGACCCGTATTTTTTGCTTGTATGAGCGCGGCGTCGCTCGTGGAGAAGAACTTGTTGGTGTTGACGATGACCATGATCGGTGGTCGCGGCGACGATGTGGCGATGTTGTTGGTGTAGATGATTGTCGGCGATGATGACCACGGCTGATGAAGGTGCAGCCCTTTGTTGATGGCAAGGCGTGTACTCGGGAATGTGCGTTGATACATCGTAAATGTATCTATAATTTTTTATGTTCCATGCTTGTTTAGTATCAACTTTGTTATGCCTTGTCTATACTTTGAGGTATTTTTATACACTTTCTGGGACCAACCTATTAACAAGATGCCACAGTACCAGTTGTCTGTTTTCTAATGTTTTTGGTTTCAGAAAATCTAGTAAGGAAATATTCTTAGAATTGGACAGGACAAAATCCAAATTCAATATTTCACCGATGAGAACACAGAGACCGAAGGGCGACCGAAGGGGTGGCACAGGGTGGACCCCCCTCCCCCCACGCGCGGGCCCACCCTAGGCCACGCCTGGGCAGGGTGTAGGCCCCCTGGCCGCCCTCCTGCCTCGCCTCTTCGCCTATAAAAGCCCCCGATTCCAAAACCCTAAGTACCCGATTATATCTCCACGAAATAGTCCGTAGCCGCCGCCACCATCGTCCCTAGATCGGGGGATCTGAAGCTCTTCCCGGCACCCTGCCGGAGGGGAGAGATCATCCCGAAGGCCTTCTTCATCACCATGCTAGCCTCCAGTATGATGCATGAGTAGTTCACCATCGGACTATGGGTCCATACATTAGCTAAATAGTTGTTTCTCCTCCTTTGTGCTATCATGTTTAGATCTTGTGAGCTCCGTTCATGATCAAGATCACCTATTTGTAATCATGCATGTTGTGTTTGTGGGGATCCGATGGATATTGAGATTACTAAGTCAGATTGATTATTGATTCTATCATGTCTGTGTTGTTTGAGATCTTGCATGCTTTCCGTTTCTAGTAGCTATCTTGGCCAAGTAGATACTAGTGACTTCAAGAGGAAGTATTTATGCTCGATGGTGGTATCATGCCTCTACTAAATCTAGGGAAGTGATAGAAATCTCTAAGGTTGTAGATGTGTTGTTGCTACTAGGGAGAAAACAACAATCTTTTGTTCATGGAATACTTTACACATATTGCTTAAAGCAGTTATCCATTGCTTACAACTTAATACTGAAGGGGGTTCGGGTGATAACCTGAAGGTGGATTACTAGTCATAGATCATAGGATCATGAATGTCTAGTATTGCATTGTTATGCCTTGCTCAGTCATGTCAATTTTCCGGCTGTAATTTGTTTAACAACATGTTTTGTTATTTATCTTAAGGAGAACACCTCTAGTGAACTGTGGACCCCGGTCTAATCTTTATCATTATTACATCGTCCACTGTCACTGTTTATTTTCTGCAAGCAGTCTTTATCTTCTACACCATACGTTTAATCCTTTGTTTTTAGCAAACCGGTGAGATTGACAACCTCACTGTTCATTGGGGCAAAGTCTTGAGTTTGTTTTGTGCAGGTTCTAAGTTGTTAGCAACACCTTGGAGTCGTTTCCTTCCTCCTACTGGTTCGATAACCTTGGTTTCATAACCGGGGATAGACTTACTATTGTGCTCATCATACCTTCCTCTTCGGGTTTCCCAACGAAGCTCTACAGTGATCTGAGCCCCGGTCGATATTGGTGAAGACAGGCCGGCGTGGTGACGACGTGAGGATGGAGCAGCCGGTGCAGTGCGTGAAGGCGTCCTTGGGGCGCCACACGAAGCTTCCTTGGCACAATCGTTGACGATGATTTGCCGAAGTTGAGTCGACGTTGAGATTGAAGTAGAGGCGTGTGGTGACATGCGGCTATGGAAGACGCAGTCCGATCTATGATCGGCGAAAAAAGAAGAAACACCGGTCAAGCGGCCAGCGAGAAATTTTTGGCGAAGTAAGATGTAATCTACTATTGCGTGGCCCTCGACGGAGAACGATCTCCCCGGGAGCAGCGCGGCAGAAGCAGTGGATAAACCCTAGGCGGAGCAAACCGCTCTGATACCATAATAGATTTCAGAAGTATAGATTGTATTAATATTCATTATGGTGATTACATCGTGAGTACTTGGGCTGTTTATATAGTACTAGAAGACTTAGGCGTAAGAATACTACTAAAGGTATAATTGGATTACAAACTTACACTACCAAATATAGTCTAAACCGTGATATACTCTAACAGTAGAGACGGGTCCAAGAAGACGATGTTGAAGACGACATGCACGTGGTCCTACTTCACGATAGGGAAGACGGACCGTGATGATGGACTTGAGGAGTCGTCGACCGGAGCGCTTTCTAAAACCTTCTTCGCCCTCTCCCATATAGGATCACAAAAACAGTGCTTCCACAAACCTGCTCTCCCGTTTACCGTGCACGCCGACATTCGGGATGAAGTAGTCTATGGTACCGACACTAGCAGAGAAGAGGCAAAAAACTTAGATTGGTTTGAGTGTGTTGGGTGGTAGAAGACTGCACAAACGCTTATGTAGAGCAGCTTGAAAAACCACGTAACAAATAAAACGCGAGGCGAGTCCACAATCCAAAAGAGATCCGACTAACTTGTTAACATTCGAGTCAGTTACACTAGCCACGTGTAGATTGTGATCTAATCGTTATATTTTTATATGTGAGGGTTTAATAAATAGAAAAAAATAAGATCCGCTCAATTAGTTTTCAACTAATATATCATCAAACAATTAACCTACGTTACTCAAATTGGATACATGTACCAATAGACGTGTGCTACCGAGTGGGTATGATCAATCATATCATTGTGCCAAGATTAGCAGAATGTGACCGGTACGGCTGTGTAGCCCTTCGGCATGCCTAGAGCGGTTGAGTCAGGCTTGAAAGGCCTCAGGAATAGACTTGTTGATAGTTATTCCTCCGCTGCTGAAGGAGCTAAGTGATGGGTCCCGTATGCCAGAAGTAATACAAATCTAATTGTTTTTATCTTTGCTGGCGGATTGTGTGATGGGTCCCACACATTGGAAGGCAGCATATATATTTGTTTTCATCACTGCTGACGGGACAAAAAGGAGATACCATATGTAAGAAAACGAGTCAAACGGCTGTCAAGTAAGCCAGCGTAAATGCAGCTGGTGTCAGGTCTGTCCAGAGGCATAGACGTAACGAATTCGGGTCGGCCAGTGGTATTTCTTCAATTGATCATTTGCAATTACACAGTCCCAATTTGGTCGTGAACCGGGGACACAGTCATAATAAACCATATTTTATAGACATTGCTTGGAGACCACGTATTATATTCAAGGTTAGTGATACATATTGAGTATTTTGCATTCGAATAGATATATTAATGAATATGATGTCAGTGTTTGATGCCTAAAAACGAGTTGCTAACCTAATGCTTATTCATGTTGTGTATGAAGTAACAACTATTTTTCAAGTAATAGGTGGGTATACAAGTATCACAACATAACTGAAGACATTCAAGAGTACCCCTTCTTACAACCGGTTAATAATATCTTATACTACTACCTCCGTTTCTATGAACAAGACGCAAGCGAATTTCAAGGCGAACTTTGACAGAAGGAATTGAGCAACAATATCTTAATTATATTATACATAATTAGTATCGTATTAATCTTAAAAACACTTTAATTTTATATAAAAATCTTTATATATTAAGTGTGTTTTTTTATCAAAGAAAAACCATGCAAAACGTGAACGGCTTATTCTTTAAAATGGAGGGAGTGTTATTTGACAGGGGTAGAAAGAAGGAGTGTTTTCTCACACCAAGGAGTGCATATCAATCTATAGTCACCACGAGGAAACTAACCAACTATTATTGGATGATGCAACGATATTTAGTACTCCCTCTATCCCATAATAGATGTCTTAGATTTATTAAAAATTAGATAAATCTAGACACTATAGTATATAGAGATATTGTTAGTACTCCCTCCATACAAATTAATTGGCACATTTTCATTGATCCTAGATAGATATTGTTAACATATTTGTCTATATTTGCGTCGATTAATTCGAAAATGACAGATTAGCTAATAAAATTTCTTCCATGTTAAAAAATGGTGCGTGATGCTCTTCTAATTGCCAACCACTCCTCTACTCCACACAATTTAAGAAACAGTTTTTTACAATCTAAAAAAGCACAAAAAGCGAAAGGTTTTGGTCAAAAAGTACCTCTCCCTTCTCTCGCCCCCGCGCGGGCGGAAGGGGGACCCCTTGCGCCGCCGCCTCCCAAATCCTCCTCGCCTGGACCCTTGATTACGGCGGAACCGAAGGTTACAGGGTGCGCAGATTTGATCTGGCGTGGAGGTGTGTGCGAAAGTATGAGTCGAGAGAGATCTAGGTCTGTAGATCTATTGTGGTCTAGTCTATCGGGGGTGCCCTCCTCGTTGGACCCTCCTAGCCTTTATATATGGGGAGGCTAGGTCTCGGGTGCAATACGAGTAGGTTACAAGTTGTATTCAAACTCTAGTCTTGAGCTTTCCTTGTCTTGTGGGCTTGGAAGTCCGTGTCCATATGGGCTTCATAGCAGCCGAACCGTCATAAGCGTCATGGATCCAGGCAGGTCGTCGAGTGGACCTTCCGTCGGGCTGGACCAGGTAGGCTAACATCGGGTACCCGTAGGGCATATCCATGTCAGTAGCCCCCGAGTCTCCATCCGAAACGTAGATTCGGGTGGAGACTTAGTTGTCTTGAACCTTGTATTTGGATGTCGGAGTCGAAAGTTGTGTCGAGTGCGAAGCACTTCACCCGGAAGTTCATCGGGTCAGCTGAATTTGTTCGGCTGTTGTAAAGGAATCGACATCGTGGACGTAGTCAACACAATGGACTATAGGATGCGCGACCAGCGCTCCCTATGGGAGTAGCCCCCGAGTGTCTGTTCGAGTCGTAGACTCGAGCAGAGACTTTAACTCAGCCATTGTTTGCTTCAGGTCCGTAGGACACAATTTTTTCGGATGCTTGAATCAATCCTCCCTATGGGAGTAGCCCCCGAGTCTATAGTGGAGTCGCAGACTCGACATAGGACTCGAAGAATTGTTCCATGGCGTAGTTTATTGGCGTGCCACTCGAAGATCTTTTGTGTGCACGACCAGCGCTCCAGTTTGGAGTAGCCCCCGAGTGTCTGGCGGAGTCGTAGACTCGGGCAGAGACTCGAGTCTTGTATCATGCAGTTGTAGTCGTCAATGTCGTGGGCGTACCGCTGACCCGGAAGTACATCGGGTGCGCGACCAGCGCTCCTGATAGGAGTAGCCCCCGAGTGTCTAGTTGAGTCGCAGACTCGAGTGGAGACTCATGCGAGAAGAAACCACTGACCCGGAAGTGCATCGAGTCAGTGTCTCATGCATAAGGATCCAAGAATCGATGATGCAGTCGGAGTTGACGTGGCGGAGTCGTGCGGCGTTTAGCCGGAAGGACTCGATGTTGCGGATGAAATCGACGTCGTTGCTTCTGTCGGGTGCGCGACCAGTGTTGCGCCTTTGTAGCATCAAGCGATGCAACCATTCGAGGAGGGACTCGACTCGGGTCTTGAGTTTATGGAGTAGCCAGTTATTTCGTCGACTCCTGTTGGAGGACTCGATAGAATAGCCCGGCACAGTCGACGTCTTTATAAGCTGCAGAAAACATGAATAATTGTGAAGTACTTGTATCTTGTAAAGAATATTTGCCTTTCAACTCGTACAATAAGATTCTGGTGCCGATCAAGTCGACACTGTTGCACTGTATGCTAGGCCTTTTCGTTAGCTGATTACCCTTAGTCTCAGTACCTTGTCGAGGCACTCGGAGTTCAAGGATTCGACGATCAGGCAGAATCAGCTACTCGGGCTGTCGCGTTCGAGGTGCTCGAGTGCGTGGAGCCGATGGCACATTAGGTTACTCGAAGAGGGCGCAGCCCCCGAGTGTTTCGAGTGCGAGTTAAAGATAAAAGAAATCAACTCTAAGTAGAGGGAAACTTAGCTTTGTTGGTTGTCGTGACGAAGTTGATGCGGTAGCGGGTCACGCGGCGGACGTAGTCAACGCGGCGGACCACGGTCATAGCAGCGACGGGTTTCCGAAGTTGATGGTAGTAGAGAGCTCCGCATCCGAAGATTGTCGTGGTCGAAAACCGCACCTGGTCGCCACATCCGAAGGATGTATCGGGTTATCGCAGCCGAAAGCCGCATCGGGTCGCCGATGCCGAGGGAGCCCCCGAGTCGTTGGAGCCGAAGATCGCAGTGGGTTGCTGGAGCGGAGGGAGCCCCCAAGTCGTCGGAGCCGAAGAACGTAGAGGATGACAAGAGTCGACGGAGCCCCCGACTTGCGGTCGTTGAAGCCGATGCGAACGGTCGTGGCAATCGAAGATCGCATCGGGCCGTCGCATGGAGTTGATGCGGTTAGACGTATTCGTTGCGACGGAATCGGCGGATTTTTGTCATCCGAAGATGCAGCGAGTCCAGAGAACACCGCGAGTAGAGCATGCGAGTTGACCGTCGGCCCGATTGTCAATCGTCTGTTCCACGGATTGCTAGCTCCCATCGTATTTGCATGTGTACACATATGAAAAGTTAGTACGATGAAACTGAATATAATAATTGGAATTATCTAAAGTGGAGAGAGATTACCTTATATCAATCCGATGCGTGTAATAGATTGCTCTAGGCCCCTATTTTATTTGATCCGTAAGCGCTAGTGCATGTCTTGCTGACAGTGATCAGCACAAGTACCGTGGTGACGGCATGATTTGCATCAGACCGATTTGTCTCATGTACGTGTCTTATCATGACTTGGTCCACCAGTATCATGATTTCTTGCTACTTCCGTGAAGATTTCTGCAGCGCTTGACTCAGCGTGGACACGGGTTAAATTTCCTGAGGTAGGTCGACGGTCTTGCGACTGATTTTGTTGGACTTGATCGTTCGGCATATGATAATGTGCTGAGAAAATTTAGATCTCATAGATCCGATCAGCAGCGCGAGATGGCAGAGCTGACGTAGAGCCTTCGAGCCCATTGGTAGTCGATGGTGAAGTATCCAACGCAGATCTGTTTCTCCGATGTTGATGAATCAAAGATTGTAGGTGATGGGACCGTCACGACCGCACAATCAGCGCCCCCAGTGTTGAAGATATGCCCAAGAGGCAATAATAAAGTTGGTTATTATCATATCTTCATACTTATGATAAATGTTTACATACCATGCTATAATTGTATTAACCGGAAACATTAATACTTGTGTAATTTGTAAACATAAAAGAGTCCCTAGTAAAGCCTCTTGTTAAACTAGCTTGTTGGTTAATATATGATCATGGTTTCCTGATCATGAACATAGAGATGTTATTAACAACAGGGTCATATCATTAGGAGAATGATGTGATGGACATACTCCTATAGATAAGCGTAGCATAAAGATCAAGTCATTTAATATAGTTCATTTGCTATAAGCTTTCTGATACATAGTAACCTAATTCCTTCGACCATGAGATCATGTTAATCACCATCACCGGAAGGATGCTTTGATGACATCAAACACCACACCATAACAGGGTGGCTATAAAGGTGGCATTGAGTGTTCGGAAAGTATGTGTTGAGGCACATGGATCAAGAGTGGGATTTGTCCATCCATATGACAGATAGATATACTCTGGGCCCTCTTGGTGGAATGTCATCCAATTAGCTTGCAAGCATGTGACTGGCTCACAAGGGATCACATACCACGGGAACGAAAAAAGAGTACTTATCGGTAACGAGGTTGAACTAGGTATGCAGAGATACCGATGATCAAAACCTCGGATAAGTAAACTATCGTGAGACAAATGGAAATTGGTATCGTATGTAAGTGGTTCATTCGATCGCAAAGTAATCGTAGAAATATGTGGGAGCCATATGAATTTCCAGATTCCTCTATTGGTTATTGTTCGTAGAAGTGTCTCGATCATGTCCGCATAATTCACGAACCGTAGGGAGACACACTTAAGGATTCGACGTTGTTTGAGTAGTTATGGAATGATGAGTAAGAGACCGAATGTTGTTTGGAGTCTCGGATGGGATCCGGGATATCACGAGGAGATCCGGAATGGTCCGGAGAATAAGATTCATATAAGGAAAGTCCTGTTTCGGAGTTGGAGAATGATTCCGGTGTTTTCATCGGGATGTTTTAGAAGGTTCTGGAATGTCCGGCACTCCGGAGGGGAAGGGGTACATGAATGTGTCATTGCAAGTTGAAATGATTGCATCATGTACTAAGTGTCTTCGCTGTCCAAAATAAAGGGTTTATTCAAATCCTAAATTGAAAAGTCAAACGGCTAGTTTGGAAGTCAAACGGCAAGTTTTGGAAAGAGGAGGAGGAAGTTTGAAACCGAGTTGGGGAGGAGTTCCCTCCTCCAACCGGCGGCCCACTTCCAAGCCGAGTTGGGGAGGGAATCCCCTCCCCTTGGCCGCACCTCCCACCTATAAAGGGAGGGGCAGGGCTGCCCCTCCAAGACACACAAGATCCTCTCCTCTAAACCCTAATTTGGTGCCGCCATGTAGCATCCCATTGGTCTAACAATTGTAATGCTACTTGGTCTAGTAATATAATGGCTACTTCATATATTCAATTGTTGCATCATCATTATATCATGCTCATGTCATCATGCCACCTTGCATTTGAGCATCATATAAAACCCTTTTGATTTGGTTCTTCTCTCATATGCATTGTAAATTGTATTTGCCTCTTGATATTGTATTTGGTTCTTGATATATTGTGTAAATGCCCAAGATGAGTTGGGGGCATATCTTTTATTCAACTCCACCACCTTTCTTTGTCACCACCTTATCATTCTACCACCCTAATTACCCATGGGCTTTTATTTTATTTTGGCATTTACTCTAGCCCATGTGGGTTGGGATGGATCTAATTCTAATTTCTTTTGCTTGACCTTTATTCCATATTTGGGAATGCATGGAAATAAATGCCATGGGATTTAATTTTGTTCTCACAAAATCAAATGTGGCATCTACTATTCATGCATGGGCCATGCAAATCACACCATCATCCCCTCCTTTGGTTTTTCTTGTATTTTTGGAAGTGAAGCATGGATCTTTGAGAGTCTACTCATGTTGGCCCTATTCTTTTGTTTTGACCTTGCAACTTCACCCTCTTTCCATCACCCAAACCCCTTGTTGCTTGCCTTTATCTTGTTCATGCCCAAAACCCTCTCTTCCTAGCCCTTTCTCTTTTCCTCTCTCTTCAAACCCTAACCACCCTAGCTCTAACCCTCTCTAACCCGAGCCTCCCCCTCTAGCTAACCCTAGCTACCCATCTACCTCACCCCAACCCTAGAGCCCAACCCGAGCTACCCCATCCCTCTAACCCTAGCTCACCCGAGCCTTCCCTCCCTTCTTTCTCTTCCCTCTGCCACAAGGCTCCACCAGCCCGAACCTGACCTCCTTGACCTCGCCTTGGCCCCACCTAGACGTCCCTGACCATCCCTGCCCTGCCCTGCCCGAGCAAGCACGTGAGGAGGAGGGAAAAAGGTGGCACCCGAGCCACCTTATCTACCCCTGCCTCGGCTGCTCCTCCTCTCTCTCCCTCCCTTTTCCTCCTTCCCCACGTCTCCTCTGGCCTCTCCAGATCTACCCCAGACCGCCCTCTTCCTCCCCGTCTACCCCTACCACCGGCTACACCATCGCCGGCCACCGTCGGTGTCCACCACCGATCCCTCGAACCAGCAGGCGGGCGTGGTGTGGAGGTTGTCAAGGAAGCCGAGGAGGCCCCTCTGCGTCGCCCCGTACCCGCCAGCGAGGAGGAGAAGGCCTGTATCAGCTGCACCAGCGCCGCGTCGACGTGAAACCCTAGCTCCGGCCAGCGAGCCCCGCGCCAGATCGCGACCACCCGAGCTCCGCCGACCACACCGACGAGTTCCTGGTGAGCACCTCGATCTCCTAGACATGCCCGTCCTCCTCCTAGCGGCCCAGACGCGCCGGGCCTTCCGTCGAGCGAGCTCTGTGCGCCGCCGCGCGTCGCGCCCTGCAGACAGCAGCTGCTGCAGCAGCATCTGACCTGCCTCTGTTCCTCCTCGTTTTCCTGGCGATAGAGCCCTCCTCCGGAGAAACCCCAAACACGAAAGTTGTAGCCCTATCATCCCTCTTCATCTTTCATTTTTGCATCATGGCAAGATTCATAGCGGCTTAGTCGCCATATTCGTTGCAAGATCAGATCAGCTAGCTGTCTTCGCTGATACGATCTTCAGTTCGTCAGTTAGCTTCTAGGATGGTTTTGTAAAAAGACCCCTGAACGTTTCCCCTCTCAACCCGCGGTACCCCGGATCCCCCACGTGTCACCGCCTGAATCGTTCGCGCGCGCAGTGGGCCTCCCAGCTTCCTGGCCCACTTGTCATTGACTTGGGTTAAGAAGGACCCCTGTGAGAAAAGCTTTCCGCGCGCCGTTTTGCCTAGTCAGCACTGCGGCCCACCTGTCACTCGCTGTGGGTATAACCTCCCTGAGTAACAAAAGTTTCTTCTGTTTCTGTTTAATTCAAACCTTTTCAGATTATTTCAAATCCAAATTCAAATTTCATTTCTGTTTAAATTAAAACTAATTCATAACTTTCAAATGATTTGGAATTTGAATTCAAACCTTATATGAAATATGTTTTGTTTTTGAATGTTAATTCAAATCTTTAGTCAAATATTTTCAGAACTAATTCAAACTAGTCAAACCTTTGACTTTGACTCCATTTGACTAATTTTGACTTTAAAATAAATTTAAATTCATAATTCCAAATATTGCAAATAATATATGTTTTCAGATCAGAAAAATGTGAGGAATTCAAATATGCCATTCAAAATATATTTTGGACACTTTATTTTCCAAGTTGATTAAAATTACAATAAAATGCCCTTTTTCTTAATTAATTAATAACTTTTGATTTATAACTCCAAATTTAACAAATGATAGGTCTAAAATGATTAGCTCGACGAGACCTTTCTGTTTAAGCATTCCTTGTTCTGTTTTGCAGCATGCATCATATAAATATAAAGATTACAGCAACTTATTCGGGTATAAAATGTGACCAAAACTCAATAAAATGTTTATTTCTTGTAATCTACACCTCACCCATGCCATGCTACATTGTTGCCATGCAAATTGTGCATCATTCATCATGGCATGATTGTTTGCTTGTCGCATTTTATTCTTATGATTGTGCACTTTATTTATGTTGGCCCTTGTTTGTTTGGTTCTTCTTCGAATAGACGCTGAGCAGGGGATATATCAAGAAACCCAGGAGCACTACCCAGATCCTTCTCTCGCTTCAACTGAGTTGCCAGGCAAGCACTACCACATGCTTGCATACATATAGTACCTATTGCCTCTATCTCATTCCTGCATCATTGAGTCGCGATTGCATTAAATTGAATCGCAAGTATTGCATAGCCTTTACTTTTAAACCCCACCGAAGCTTGTTCCTCCATCCCATGAGCCATTTCTACAGGAGTTGTTTGAGCCATGCGAGTCGTAGAACAGCATGTGTAGGGTATGTGAGTGTCTGATGGATAACGAGGTACCTAAACAACTTAACCTGAGTAGTATGGGATAACTAATGAAAGTGTCACCGGTGAGCAATATCTGCTATTTGGTTTTTCATGCTCACTTGTGTCCCGTAGGACCCCGAGTACTTGATTCCTGTTCCTTGAATATTCACGCTATCCACATCCGGGAGGATTATGGGACCCCCCTGAGCCAGAGCTTGATTCATTCTTATTTCTTGGGGCCACAATTAGTTTGGGGCTTTATTACTATTCTGTACTTATGCCATGCTTTACTACTTTATTTAAATTGTGCGAAGTACTGCACCTGTACTGTTTAGGTAAGCGGAGTGTTTTCGCGGTATCGACAAGCCCAGTCACATTTTCGGGTTCCCAGTCGTTTACAGCCATTGGCGCAAACCTTGAGTCTGTCTCGGAGCCGGCCAGTTTTGTTGCGGGTAGCTTAATAGGGTGGCCCCCTGAAATATTTCTGAATCCTGTGATTGCTTTGTCGTGAATGCCTCATTGGGTTTTGATTTGGTTTTTCCGAGGTTGATCGAGTGTGTGTTGCTATTTGTGCACCCCTGCAGGGTAAAACTTTCTGAAAGCCGTGTCCGCGGTTATGGACGACTTGGAGCACAGTTTCTCGATCATAGACAAGCATAACTAAAGTACCGCTTTAATTTGACTAAGTAACTGACTAGTAAATAGTGCAACACTCATGGAATGGTTAATAAAACTGCCAACGGATGGGGGTTGTTCGTCCGCTTCCTCGTTGGTAAGCGGGGAGGAGGATGGATCTGTTGATATTACTGTTATAACTGTTGTCATTAATTCACGGACTTCCGTCTATCTTTGGTTAGGCGGATGGTTAGCGAGTATCTATAGAACTGTTAGGGTTTATCTTTTGCTGCAATTGCGTCACCCCAGGTCGTGTCCCCTTTAGAGGCATAAAGACTTGCTGAGTACCCCTAGGGTCTCACACGATAAATTATTTGATTCAGATGAACAGGTACACTCCCAAGATGGATACTGGGTGGAGGAGGCGGACGATGTGGGAAACGATCATTCGGTGTAGAGATTCCGGGAACGGGGATCCGTGAGATTTATGGGCGGGATGTGTTTATTTATGGGGCATCTTATGCCGATTTGCTTCTTATCCGTACTCGGATCTTGTTTGCCGCTTCCGCCTGATACTCTGATGTTTGATGTATGAGGAGATATCCTAAACTATTATATCTATCTAGGACATTTAAATCTTGCCGTATGGCGTTGCTATATTTCCTTTCTTTTAGATGGAATGGCTCTGATGTACTGTTGTATGGTGGCTTGCATACATACTCATTTGTGTATGTAGTTGATCCCTTCGCCTGCCGATTACGCCGCCCGTTCTTGTCCCGATGTTTGGAAATGGTTGGGACGGCCGAAAGGTCCACCTGTGAGTGGCATTTGGGCCCCACCGTACTATTCCAACCATTTCCGCTCATCCAGGCTTGTAACTAGGAGCGTAATTCACCGAGGTAGTTACACGCCACCTCCTGCAGCTGCCGCCACCTCCTAGGGCTCCCCTTGGCGCCGACTTGGGCAAGCCCCAAACCCTAGCCGCCGCCCTAGCACCTCTTCTTCGGCGTGTCTAAACCCTAGATCGTCGAGGGCTCTCTCATAGTCCACCATACTCGCTCCGGCTTAAGGCGAAGCCCTGCGAGATCTCCCCTCTACTTCCGGTACCACGCCGTCGTGCTGCCAGAATCACGAGGAGAGTGCTACAACCTCCGCTGCCTGCTGGAACAAGGGAGAGGAAGGTCTTCGTCGAGTACCGAACGTGTAACCGACTGCGGGAGCGCTGCCAGAACGCAGCGCCAGAAGGATCGTCTACGCGATCTTGAGATCGGCAAGAGTACGACTACATCACCCACGAGAATCTGCTCTCGTTAACCGCTTTGGAATCTTCGAGGGCGAGTTCCTCTATCGACTCGTTGCTACAATCTAGTAGATAGATCTTGGCTTGTTTGTTTGCATGCGGTAGAAATTTTTTGTTTTCCATGCTACGAACCCCTACACCCAGTTCCCACAGACGGCGCCAATTGACGAGGTTTAATCTCATCAATGCCATTGTTATGGACTTGGGTTTTGGAGAAGATGGGGATGCTGGAGATCGTGGCACGGTTAACAGACAAGCAACCAGGGGACACGAGATTTACCCAGGTTCAGGCCCCCGGAGGGAAAACCCTACTCCTGCTTGTCTGGTCTTGATTACGGCGGAACCGAAGGTTACAGGGTGCGCAGATTCGATCTGGCGTTGAGGTGTGTACGAAAGTATGAGTCGAGAGAGATCTAGGTCTGTAGATCTATTGTGGTCTAGTCTATCGGGGGTGCCCTCCTCGTTGGACCCTCCTAGCCTTTATATATGGGGAGGCTAGGTCTCGGGTGCCAATACGAGTAGGTTACAAGTTGTATTCAAACTCTAGTCTTGAGCTTTCCTTGTCTTGCGCAGATTTGGGCCTGGGTGGGCCGCCCAGGCGTGGTGGCGGTGCCTCTGGTGGACTGAGGCACGGGGGCTTGTGCTTGGGATGGTGGGGGGCACCCTCGCTGCAGTGCGGCGGCGGGGCTTTACGGGTCCTTTTGGGATCGACTGGATCGGTAGAGGCCTGGTTTGACCTGCTGCTGCACCTGGTCAGCTACCGCCTTCTGGCGGTGGAGGCAGTTCCCTCCCACGTGCTCCTATACCGCCTTCCCTCTCTTGAGTTCCTTCTGCTAGGTTTTACCGGCCTCGCAACTTTGGACATGATGAGACGACGATGATGACTTCAAGATCGTGGTGGCGTGCGCTGGTGGCCGGCAAAGATTGGTGGAGCGGTACGAAGCGTCTAGGGGTGGTTCTATGAGAGTGGGAGAAATCCCTGTCGTCTCGGCACTGACGTGGCGACGCATGCGGGTGTCGCCATCCTTTTTGAAGGGCGTCAGGGGTACCTCGTGCCCACCCCTTAGTGTACCGGGAGAAACCCTAGGACCTGCTCCGGGAAAACCCTAGGAACTGTCTGGGCAGCAGCAGCGTCGTCGTCGCTCTCTTCTTGAAGATGCTACTTGGTACGACCGTACGAGGTGCTTCGGAGTGCTAGGAGCGTGGTAGAAATTCTTGGAGGACGCAACCAGTTGTGAGTCATCTTTGTTTTTTTTTATCGATCCACATATGTTGGCATTGTTTTGTCTTCCTTTTTTTTTTTGTTTCTTTTGCTATTGATTACTATATTAATATAACGGGTGAAAGTCTGTTTTGAGAAAAAAGCACACAAAGCACTCCTCTGACTCCTCTGCAATACAAGGAAAAGAGAAACTCGAACAATATACGACCGTGAGCACCATCCCCCGAACGGCCGTGCCCTTGTTTTCCAACTTCGCGATACCCCCCAGGCGGCCAGGCTACATGACCACACGGGGCGGAAGCGAACAGCGAAACGGCAGGCGGCATCAGCATCTATCGGGGTGATCGACGAGATAGAAGGAGCTCGATGGCACGGGCGTCGGCGAGCGGGGCCAGGCCTCGTGTCGAGGGCGATCTGGTACTTGCCGAGGTATTCCCACGCGGCCACCTCCCTCGATCGATGGCACCGGCGCCAGGCCTCGTGTGGAGGGCGATCTGGTACTTGCCGAGGCGCGCCCACGCCGCCACCTCCCTCGGACTCCACGGCCACCGCGACCAACTTGCTACCGCGCGCGCTTCACCAAGCCAGGCCGCACGCGGGTCTTCCTCGATCGGGCAAAGCCTCCACCGCTCCGCACGAACGTGTGTCCCAGTTTCTCACCGGCCGGCTCCCGCCGCGAAGTCTTTTATTTCTTGTTTTGCCCGCCTGGATGTACGGACGGAACGGACCCCGGCGACATGGCCGCGTGCGCCGTGCCGTGCCGTCCTCGGGTGAAAGAAAGGCGGTGAGTGAGGACGTGTCCCCATTGAATTGGGCATACGTGACCTGCCTCCGTCCTGTGAACAAGAGCTTTCTGGCCAAGTTTTAGGACGAACGCGTGGCAGTGGCCGGGCTAGCTCATCCTACTCCCTTCGATTTGCTATAATTGTCGCAGGTTTAGGAAAACATTTATGTAAACTTAATATAAATGTACTCTCTTCTAATGGCGCGTGCGCCGTGCCGTCCTCGGGTGAAAGAAAGGCGGTGAGTGAGGACGTGTCCCCATTGGGCATATATAGGTGACCTCCCTCCGTCCTCCTGTGAACGTTCCAATGGCGCGTGGCAATGGCCGGGCTAGCTCAAGTTCATGCTACTCTTTCTGATCTAATTTAATTATCACAGGTTGATTAAATCAGATCGGAGGCTATACTACTACTCCTAAAATAAGTGATTTGAGTTTATTCATATTTAATTGTCACACATTTCTTATTGGAAGGGAGCACATATCAATATCGCGTGATAAAACTAATTACACCTAGATTCTGTAAGAACTCATTATCCTATTATGGATGCACACGGCCAAAAAAAGTCCGGCTACAGCGATCAGATCTTTAGTACCAGCGACACTAACACCACCGGAGCAACATTAGAAGTCCAATCTCTCCAATAACGACGCCTTTTAAAAAGAAAACAAGGTACAAGCACTATCGTCGCCCGATCAAAGATCATAGGTTTTCACCCTTTAGAAAGTCCCCACTCATAATGCTTTTAACAAAGTCATTGTCAGACATGACTAATTAATATTAGATCTTGGATTTTCACCCTATAAGATAAGACTATGAACTCTTCATGTGTTGTCGCCCCCCACTTTTCGATGTCGCTGCTACAAGTCACAAATCAACAAGGCAAAACCTCATCACCACCAAGAATCCACCCACAATTGCTAGTTCTCAAATCTTGGCTTCCATGACATTCTCTGCACATTTACTTCATCATTGAACTAAAGACATGTTCCTTCACCATTGAACTAAAGACATATTCCACGATTTCAACAGACTGCAGACTGCCGAGCGGTAGCGGCTAGGGTTTCCCCTCTCGTCGTCTCAAGGGGACGAGAGGAGGGGACGTATGGGCACGGGACTTATGCGGCTAGATACATACCAATCACGACTAATACAAGTCGGTTATTTTAGTACAGAAGAAGTACATTTTATAGGATTATTGCGGAAAAATATTTACCGACCAGAGTGTTACAATATCGAAATGGTGCTGCGAAAAGGCAACGTTCCCGAAGCTGCAGCGCCAGAGTGCTGGCCGGGGCGCGCGTCAAAGGCTCAAAGCTGCCCGGGCAACGCAAAACCATTGGTCAAAAGCCTAATCACCGTTCTGACTCTTGTTCCCACGGAGCCCTAGACGATCCATGTGATGTGATGCTCGCTTTCGATCGATGAGAACCCTTTCGATCCAGTGTGAAAATGTGTGTGTACCAGCAAGTGCTTCTCTAGGTTGTTTCGCGGTAAATGCAGTAAAAAGCAGTTAGCAGTGTTGGATAGTACAAACGTGTCCTCCTCCTCCTCCTCCTCCTCCTCCTTCCTCCTGAGATCATCAACTTAACTCTGATAATGCTGATACGGGAGATCTCTCGGCCTGTAGCATTCGAAGATGTCGTGTATTTTCTTCTGATGGGTACCTGTGACGGAACATTTATCTCACTTAGTCAGGAATTAGAATATAGATTTGGAAGTGTGATCTAACTTATCTCACATGCATGTCCTACGTGTACATCCCTAAGTAGCTTAGTCTTGCTCTCTCCCCTTTTCGAAAAAAAAAAGCTTAGTCTTGCTCTGTTGAGAAGGGTTTGGGGTGAATGTTCAGAAATATGCCAGGCTAAAATTAACCAAGCCAATTACTAAACTGTTACTGTTCTTGTAGCATACACTAGCTGAGCTTAAAATGGTGTGATGACATACGTGATACTGAAAAAGTGATAGGGTGTAGAGGATGTCCACACTCTGCACTGGCCATTCTGTTTATCGGATCTAATTTATCGGAGCTGTCACCTGAGCCTGAAACTGTCGCCTGTTTCGTAGCACACGCGCTCATTCTGTTCAAACTTTGAAAGGAGCACAGTATTGCGATTGGTTGTGAACGCCGACGACTAACCTACAGAGCTAATGGATCATCATGAGAAATAGAATGTGCATACGAAAACCTAATAAACCCAATATACAGTGTATTTGGCAAATGCTCCTTCAGTGAACTCGTCTGTTCCATTACGATTCGACATGTTCGGTAGTACATAAGCATTTCCCACTTACAGGAGAATGAGCACGACTTCACCAAATTTGGCACCAGAATACCTTCTTCTTACAAAAGTGTAAACAAAAGAAAGAAAGAAAATGAACACTGCTACAAGTACTATATTAGGGCGTACTACGTATATGTTGATCCTAAGCTAGTAATAACATGTGGTCAGGGGGGGCAAAATTTGCGTGCGCAGGACCTGCACGCGCGATCGATCAACACTACATTTACATACACATACTGAAGAAACGGGGAAGAAGAAGATGAAGCAGAAGATGGACAAATTTCTCCTGTCGGCCACCAGGCTTCAGCTAGCAGATGGCCATCGAGAGTTGCTGATGCTATCAGGCTGAATCAGTTGTGCTTGGGCTGGTGCCTCTTCTTGAGCTGGTTGGGGCTGTAGTCCATGGCCATGTACGCCCTCATCTGCGACCTCTCCTCCGCCCACTGCTCCCCGTGCGACCTTCTGTCGTGCAGCCGAATAGCACCTTCGCAATCCACAAAACAGGGAAAAAGTTTCAGAACTCACTGATCACCAAACGAACAGTACTAACACTTCGCAATCTAAAAGCAGCTAAGAAAGAAGCGAATAAGTTGGTCATATGACTTACCAACTCGAACAACTGCCTGATCGACCGACGAACCGACGACCACCATGAACACCAGAGCTACAAGCCTCACAATGCCGAAGAGTAACCTCATGCCGCCCTGCGTGTGTGTTTTCTCCTAACCCGTGTGTGCTCTTCTCAAGTAATGATCCTCACCTTAACCTGCTGCACCTGAGTATACAAGAGCCCGTATTTATAGTTGGTCAAGGGGATTTGAGCAGCACAGCTCGCAAGTCAAAGGACAGGAGATTCACACACCTCTGAATTTTAATACCTCCATCCTGTCCCCCTCTTAAGCCTTGGTCTTCGCACGGAAAACGCATCCCATGGGAAGAATCTATAGTTCCTGGAGCTCCACAGCTTTGTTTATCCCCGCGGCTCTTTCGCCCCTGCCCTTTCTAGGGCAATGAGCTGATGATCACCTAGTTTAATGGCGTCTCACGTGACCTCCACTCGGCCGCGCAATCGAGCCGCAACCACACGGCGGTCACGCGAATTCCAAAGCCCTGATTAACTAGTAATATAGTACTTAGTACCACTGAAGTTTTTTGAATTCATAAGAGGCGCAAACTAAGCATGGTTTTTGTTTAAGTAGCAGGTGCTGGCTTGGAATAGCTTTATGCTTCACTAGCCTCATGCATCACTCTTGAGTCTACTACTACTAGTACCTAGCTCCGATTTGTTCAAGATACCCATGCTGATCTGCCATGAACCTGTATCATAGGAAATTTTGCTGTCCATGCCATTGGTCATGGGATCGGTTGTCCTCAGGGCAGTATTTAAGCCGAAAAAGAAGCAGACCTACTGCCTACCGATTGCCGCTTTAAGTACCCTGATAGTTTGTGAAAGCGGCTAGCTAGCAAGCTATAGCTTAGCTTGACAGTGATGGTTAGAATGGGGATCGTACCTTGATCTCGATGGTGTTCTTTTCCCTGTCAGGGCAAACATTTTCTGGGGATTTGGTTTCCCTTTGCCTTTCTTTACTTGTCGTCAAGATCGGCATGCCACTCATGAATGCGCCATCATTGGGTACCTAGTTTGTACCTTGATATTATTGTAGCTGTATTACGCTATCTTTAGCTGAAACAGCGATAGCATTACTCCCTGTGGATACTTTCGTGCCCTGATACTTGGCAAAAGTGAGACAGATTAGTGATAAGGTTGCCTGAGCAGATATAGACAATACTGTCACCATTTGCTGTATCAGAATCTTAAGATCATATGCTTGTACACAGTTAACATAGCATGCTCAACATGGGTGATCTACGGCCTGCTTACAGGACAATTAAGATTTCCAGGGAATAACAAATTTGCAATAGAATTGTTCAAAAAAAAACTGTAAGTTTCCAAAATGGAAACTTTTGATAAAATATTAATGATTACTGATGGCAGACCATTACCCAACAAATGAATCAGTCAGTTACACCAGGCCCTTCTAGGAGCTTATTAACCTTTCACGAAATGTGTGCGAAAGGATTGAACCGCGTGAAATAACCTGTTACATTGTTTGGACCCATAGTGCAACATACAAAGTCTTGCCTCTAGCACAAAGCTTCTAGATTTGGTTGCAATTCTTTGCTGAGCTGCCATCTGAAGGGAAACTAAACTACCCCAACAGGCTTGCACTTCATGGAGCCCTGTCAAAAGGGCGTGTATCATTGTAGCATATATCCCACACCGCCTCAATTGCATCTTTTGCGGCTGTATCCGAGCAGTTCGGGTTTTGTTTGACAGAAAGCAGCGCCCGTCTTTTGACACATTCCTGCAGAAATGCAGAACGGTCAAATCAGACAGGGGAATTCAGTTAGCAAGATAAATAGTTTAGGGAAAAGACACACACTTTAGCCAACTCAAGGGAGCATGGTGAAAGCGCAAACTATCTATTTAACATTAGTTGCTCTCTACATTTTTAACCATCTAAGTTTGTAACAAATTATTGCCATGCTAAGAAAAGTTTGGATTAAATTGAATAGCTTGAATGCAAAGACAATGTGTATGTATGGAATTTGAAACATACAATAACACTAGACAAGATCAGGATTCATGTAGCAAAGAACCAAAGCCAGATTTCATATGAGCTCAATAACAAGATAGCAATAGGTAGTTGCTTTTGCTGAAAATATACTTACTGGCTCATGCCCTCTTATCTTCAAGAAGCCTTTCAACATTTCACGCTTGTAATGGCAATTACCACTAAGGTGATTAGCTCGAATCTAACAATGAACAGCACACTGTAAGTCAATTAGTAATATCTCTCTATTTCACAATAGATGTCCTTTTAGCCTCTCAAAATACTTCATGTTTCCTATTATGCCCTTCAGAAATCTCATCAAGAAAAGAGCTAATCAACTCAATTTAATGCCTTGGTGATAAAAAAGAGATGAGCGTAGAAATGATTAAAGGGGTTCACATTTCACTCTCTTATCCTTCATGCGACCAACTGTAAAAGGACATCTATTTTGAAACAGAGGGAATAACACATATAGATCATAAATTTCTTAACTTTGGTACCTCAGAGCAAGCATGGTGACCGCAGTTCTTCCAGTCTATATTCTTGCCGACACAGTCATCGTAAGCATGTATTAACTCATGAATTAGGACCTGTTCTATCATATCTTGATATCGCATCTGATTACAGCAAACTGTTATCTGCACATAAATAACTGGAAAATATTAGGCAGGTATCTCATTAGCTTACTTGAAATAAAGTATAAAACCCACGAGCAAAGGTGTAAGGCCAATCAATGAACTGTACGCCAGGCAATTGCACTGGCCTAGCTACTAACATCATTTTGAGGGAAAGCAAGTAAGCTGCTCTCAGGGTTAACCAAGGACTTGGCACATCTAATCTTAGTAAAAGTAATACTCATACATTACACAGTAAATAAGAATGGTGCTACCCATCTAATAAAGTTTCATTGATCCAATATGCTACAACATACACCCCCCCCCCCCCCCCCCCCCCCCCCCCCCCCCCACCCCCCGTTTCCGAATTATAAGTTCTGGCCTTTTTCTAAATCACATGTATATAGAAGCGTTTTAGTGTGTCTGTTCACTCATTTTAGTCAGTATGTAGTCCATGTCGAAATATGCAAAACATCTTATAGTTGAGAACAGAGGTAATACAAATGAAGCATTAAAATCTAACTAGGTTAATGAATTCAGCAAATCCTGTCAACATGTGCAGTATGCAGGATCCATGAACAAGCGCTATCTCCCTTGTTGCGGCATTAGTAGCATAGCAGTTGTCATACTTAGAGTCCAGTTCAATTACTGCACAGGTTAGCCGGATTTAAACAATTAGGGAAAATTGGTTAAGGTGAGTTAATTGTGTCAGAGTCAAAATAGAGTCTGTGTACTACAAGTCTTGGGAGTCGGTTTGTATGCATCAGGTCTCCCTGGCGCTGGTCCTCCTATATTTTATTTTTGAAGGATAAACAGTGGGAGAGAATCCCACTGCAAGTTTTATTAAAAAAGTATGTTACAAAGGGATTACAAGATATTTACAAAGCCAGAAAAGGAAAACTAGCTGCCTAAACTTGAGACTGAAGCCATCCCTTGAAGGTCTCTGCATGTTTCTTCTTCATTCTATAACTAACCAGTTTGAGTTCCTGAAAATATAGTGATTTCCAACTTGCAAAGCTGGGCCTTTGATTATTGAATATTTTGTTACTTCTGATGATCCACAACCCCTATGCAGCAAGAATCATGAAGAAATGGTCCTCCTATAAGAGGAGGTATATATCCTGTGTCTTAGGGAAAGCAGAAATAAACCCTCAATCTTCCTATTGCTAATCATTTTCTCTAATCTACCCCCCGTTATCTCTCTCAAATTCCCCAATCACGGCACTTGCACATCCCCCTGTGACCTGCCCTTACAACCTTGGAAGCTCTAAGCGGACACAACAACACTTGTCATAAATATTGTTGGCTGAGGTGCAAACATGAACTTGACATACAATTTCAAAGACAAATTCCATGCACCTACATAAACAAGGACGAATCTAACTTCCAAAGACCTTTGGTAGTATAAATATTAAAATTAAACATGAAAGGGAAATTTTGCAATTTTCCAGCTGTCCTAACGAGTGAAGGCTCTCTATAGTCAGGCAAGACAATTATTATCTCCTCACCTATGTGCAATTTTTTTTAATTGAGAGGACTATCTTGACAACCAAACACTGTCCTGCTTAATCTTTTGCTGAACCATGTCCTGAAACAACTAAAGCACCGCAATTTACCAAGTGCAGACGGGCCACATCACTCATAGTTTGCATTGGAACGTCATGACTTGTGAGCAACCACACACACTTCCTAGCTCCAAACATAGCGGCAGTGAGGATAAAACACACACGCAAAATCATAGCGGCAGAGCAGATAAACTGCAACATAAAAGCACCCGATTCTTTCGAAGGGAGAAAGGAAACGAGAAAGAAGAGCATACCCCTCGGCCGCCATTGTAGCCCCCGGAGGCGTGGTTGCAGTTCACCGCCTGGATCAGCAGCGGCCACACGGGGCACCCGGCTTGGTCCATCTTCTCCCTCAGGAACCGCACCATCGGATCTACCCACCAAAATTTGACAACGCGAATCAGGAAGGGACGTATACAGGAAGAGAGAAACGGCGGCGGGTGGGCAGCGGTGCATACTTTTGAGAGCCGCGCTGATTCCGCCGACGCACTCTTTGATCGTCATGAAACCGGGGGTTACCGCCTCAGGGACGGAACACGCCTCCACCTTGGTGGTCTGCGGCGGGACGCTGCCGCCGCCGTCACCCGCTGCCGACGCCATTGTTTTCTAGCTCTGCTGGCGGCGGCGGCGTGGGCTCCGGAGGTCCAGAAGGGGGAAGGGGGTTTAGGTCTACTGGTCTTCGGAAGGCAGTTTTTTTTTTCTGATCATAATATCAGAGGGCAGAGCTGGCTTAGGAAGTCCAGATCTCTAAGATCTGAAGTCTGTAAATTGGAAACTTTGATGGGCCGAATGTTGATTGGGCTCTTTCTCTCAAAAAGACCGTTACTAGGCTGCTCTAGTGAGATGTTATGTCAGTTTAAAATAGAGCAATACTCCATTGCCCAGTGCATTTGCGTTTAAATTTTCCGTAAAAAAATTGGCGTCGGCCAACTGATAGATCAAATGTCTGGCACTCTTCCTTCAACTTGGCTTTCTCGAGAACAGAAACTCTCGACTACCTTAGCAGCTTGCTAACCCTCATTTCAGTCTACATCGGTGCCTAGAAAATGTTTTGTTGTTTGGGTTCTGTCAGTTTATCCTCTCGAACTGTCCGGTTTCTAGGGTTGGCGGCGCTCTAGCGATTCCCGATATCTAGGGCTAGGACCAGTGAGACCACGATCCGGATCGTGCTTTTCTCGGTTTTCTGCAATCCTCCTCATTCTCGTGCCCTGCATCGATTCAGCTTCTCTTCTCTCTTTCTGTCATCTCCATTCGAGGTGATCAAGGGGTTCTCTCAGTAGAACTACCGACCCTTGGATGAGCGCGAAGGAGACCGGAGAGCTGGAGTTCATGGCGGGCACAGCAGGGGGAAAGGCGAACGGTGCGGCGGTAGAGGCGTCCCTGATCAGTGTGGTGATGGTTCCTTAATCCCGTTGCGATATGAAAAGGGAAAAGAGACCGCGACAGCGGCTGGAAGTATAAGGGCGTATCCGTTTCTAGGGAACATGTTGAGAAAATGATGGCGAGGCTCAATCTGACGGCAGCCGATTCTAAAGCGCTTGTGATCGATGATGTTGATGATCTGGGGCTTGTGGATCTAGAGTAGGCGTTCGTGGGTAAGGTTCTGGCCCCGGACATCCTGCACATTCAGACGATCTCTACGGCGTCGAGGGATGCATGGGGCAATCTGAAAGGCTCCTCAATCCGGCAGGGGACAATCTGTTCTTTGCTGAGTTCTGTTCAAATGGTGGAACATGATCGTGTCATGGAGGGTTCTCCGTGGGTTGTTGGCAGACATGCCGTGCTAAGGAAAAAGTATGATATGGAGGTGCATCCATAGCAAGTTGTTTTTGACCGGTTGGCCATCTGGGCCAGAATCCTTCTTCTCCCAAATAGAATGATAAATTCTGACATGGGGAAGTTGATTGCCGAACCAATTGGCTTGTCAAGCGAATGCAGGCTCCTTTGCTCTTCAAGAAAATACAGGAAAGGGGGATGGTTCTGGCAGGGGCTCTGAGGAGAAGAATTGGAAGGCAGTCTGGTCGGTTAATGCTCCTGGAAAAATGCAAGTGGTGCTATGGCGAATAATCTGTAACTGTCTCCCCTATAGGCTATCAGTTACGCCATCGTCACATCCCTGCTGATGGCAAATGCGTGTTATGTGGTCAGCACGAAAGGGTGGAGCACCTTTTCTTGTTGTGCATGTTTGCGAGATCTGTGGGGGGATGCGGGGAAGGAGCAGTTCCCTCTCCATCTCCATAGAAAGGATCTTTTTAATGCTAGACAATGGGTCTTTGATTTTTTTGCGAAGAGAGAATGGTTCAAACGCTATTGTCTTGGCGGTCACTTGTTGGCATATTTGGCAGGATCGTAATGATGCCAGGAACAATGAAGTGCAACCGATTTATGCAAGGGTTGCCTCACAGATTGTGTCTTATGTCGACATGATCTTTACCTATCTCTCCAAAGCTAATAATGATGTCAATGCTGGACACAGGAGTCTAACACCTCGGTGGAGTCCGTCCCCTCCAGGTGTTTTATATCTTAATAAGTTGATGATGCTCTTTTTCCAGCTGGGCGGAGGATGAGAGCGGGATTTGTCTTGTGAGATCATAACGGCAGTTTCATACTCTCTGTTAGTGAGGGTTCGTGGGTTTTTTCCGACCCTGGAGCTTGCGGAAGCCTTGGATGTTCGTCGAGCATTCACGATGGCGAAGGATCACAACTTCTCGAAGATTGCGGCGGTGTCAGATTGCTTATCTCTGATACAACGTATTATGTCCCAGGTTCGAGACCGCCTGTCAATGGGTACTATGATTGATGATATCAAGTCACTAGAAACGGACTTGAGTCATGTTCCTTTAGGGTTTTTTAGTCGTAATTTAAATGTGGTCGCGCATAAATGGGCTAGTTGTTCCGAGCCCCTAGTTTGTAATATTTTTGGTTGATGTTATCCCGGAGTTTATCCGGAAGAAACTGTGTAATGATGTTTCGTGATCAAGAAAATGCCACATTCTCTCTAAAAAAAAGAAAATGTTATCATGTTTGTAATAGAGAGAATTCCTTATTTGACACTGCTTTCAAATATGATTCTCTATTTGACACCGTAAAGAATTTTCTTCCCTATTTGACACATGCTGCAAAAAAAAAAAAAATCCCTACCTGACACTACCGTTTGTTCTGTTAGATAGTTCCATTAGTTTTTTCACGGGTGGACCAAAACACCCCTATGGAAGCACTGCGGCAGATGGCGGTGCTCCAAACGTGTGAATCCAGCAAAATCCTCTCCAAAGTCAACCCCCTTCTTTCCATTGAACATTAAAACTATTTTTCAGATCAGACTACACCAAATTGACAGGAGCCTAGACTGCACCCACAATCGCAGAGCAGCCACCACTCGTGGCAGAGTTGATTTGGTGCCATGCTTGGTTCCGTCGCCGCCGTCCGGCCCCGTCCTCATGCATGGCCAGGTCTGTGACCTTTACAGCGCTCCTGGATCGCCGAGACTGTTGTCGCGCGCTTGTGGGTTAGGTTGGGCACCACGGCGCTCGAGTCCGCCGTCGAGCTCGTCGCGCCATGGAGCCACGGACTTGCTTCGTCTTTTTGTTTGGTTATTAATCTACACACTTTGCTGAGCGGGTAATGCCTTCGTTGGTTCTAGCGCATCCAGGTAATGACCGTTGATTCTATATTTTTCGCGGACCCCTTCAGCTGCATTTGTTCGGCTCTCTTCAATCGATGTGAGTAGGCAAGCTGCATCTGTGCAGCTAGCTCTTAATCGAGGAGATTGATAGGAGAGCTAGAAAGAAAGGGGATTTAATTGTTACATTTTTTTCAGATTTGGTACCGCGCGTCCGTGATGACTTCTCATGGTTCATGGTGCTGATGCGTTGCTCTATTTCAATTTCAAGTATGATTCTGAACGAAGCTGGGCTACTTAATAAACTTTGTTGACTTCGGTGCAAGAAATCTGATAGGGAAAGTTCTGCCCAGCTGTTGAACATGGATTAACTCGACCGAATATATCACGGTATGAGAACTTTTGCCTTTTTATAAGAATTTTCTGCACCAGGGGCAAAAACGTCTTTTCAGGTCCCAACTAACACTATTAGTTCTCAAAATGAACTAGAGTGTCGTTTAAAGCAAAAAATTATAGCGTGTGTCAAATAGAGAAGAAAAAAGTTTTCAGGGTCAAATAGTGAATCATATTTGAAAGTAATGTCAAATAAGAAATTCTCTCTTTGTAATACTGAAGCCGCAGTTTGTCCTACAAATAACCCACACCACGAGTTTGTGTGACCGTGGTGCGGTCTATGGTCATGCTCACATACCTCGCCAGGATGTACTTATACTTTTTTTTTCTAAAGCGGCCTCGCAAGTACTCTCTCCGTTTCAAAATATAAGATGTTTTAGGTTTATGAAGAAAATGTACCTAAACTTGTTTTAGTGTCTAGATTCACTCCAAACCTTAATAAACCTACATAGTAAAAATAGTCTAGACACATTTGCTTTATAAATCTAAAACATTTTATATTTTAAAACGGAGGCAGTATGTATCCGAAGCCCAGGTGTTTGTAGGCTTCTAGCTAACCGTAATTGGCGGTTTTGTTTCGTGACGGAGCACCAAAGCGGGCAGAGATCTGGGGCAGGGACATGGATGAGACAAACCGGAAGCAGGGGACAGGCAAGTCGAGTAGTACGAACTTAACGTTTTATCTCTCTCGCTGTAGCGGCGTCCTGCGTGGCAATGGCCACGCACGATGGGTTGCCGGCCGCGGGTGGCTCCAAATCGACGCGAATCCGTCGCACCCATGTATGTCCTCGTCGCTCCCTAAGAAGAATCCAAGGGAGGGAGGGAGGCCATGCAGCGTGCGTGTAAATAAAAATACCCAAAGGCTAAAAAGTGCTTGGGGGCTACGAGACACACTCGAGCCTCCAATTCCTAGCCGTCCGATCCTTCTCCGACGCGCTCGATCACGGGCGGATCTAACTTGGTTTTCGACAGAAACCCACCTGGGCTTTTTCCACCTGCGGGTCACTTCTCTTTCCAGTCCTTTTCTCATTCCGGAGGCGCCGCCGCCTGCCTCGCGCTGCAGCCGCCGCCCTGCCGCTCCACCGACCACCTACGCACTCCCTGCGGCTACTCTTCTTCCTCAAGCCAACCCGCCTGCTCTCCTCCCTCGGACCCCCGTCGTCCCACCGCTCGTACATCACTACCTACGACGCCCCTTGCCCTTTGACGGGGTGACGCCCAGGGACGCCGCGTCCTTCTGGTGGAGACGCCATGAGAAGAAGAAGGGGGAGGCACACCGCGCCAAGCAGTGGGGGCATGGAGCTCGCCAAGTTCTCCGTGCCATCCAGGTTTGGTTATGGTAGATTTTAGTTTTGTACTCGGGTCTGGAGTTGTTTGAGGAGATTCAGTGCTGCGGTTCGGATGATTCCTCTGATTGCTGGAGACCCTTTTGTTTCTCTAGGTTTGTGATTTGTTTCTAGTGCCTTGTGTAGGCTCGCTCCTGATTAGAGAATTTTGATTAGAAAAATGAAGACAACGGAAAGAGAGTTGATTACTAAAAGTGACTTTTGAGTTGTTACAGTGTTCATTTGCAGACTCCCATATACTCTAGGAAGCTCAGAATTGATGGCTGCGACCCACCGAAATATGCCAAATCAAGGGCATCAGGCGCACATTTGCAGCAGCCACCACCTCCGCTTACTTGGCTGATTTGAGGCGAGATACCTGGTGATTGGTTCTAATTTTTTCAGGGCAAGTCATTGGAGAACGAGGTGTTGCACACTCAGATGGCTGTAAAGGTACACACCTTGTTCTGGCAAGGAAGACCTTTGTGATGAATCACAAAATCATGACGTTTTTGTCTGTGTGATTTTTTGGTCTCTACAAAAGTTCGGGGCCAATGTGCGGGAAGGAAGAAAGAGGCGATGCACGTACATAGATTATGTATATTCATAGTGGACTCATCTTTACACTCCGTACATTTTCTTGGCCTACAGAGATTTTGGTCCCTATAATACTCTTTCGAATGAATTGACTTGTAGTGTCCCGTGGTAGTGTCACTGTTTCCAAATTAATGTCGCTCAGCAGTCTAGCTCTTGGTAAGTTGTTTGTTCAGAATGATTAAGTTGGTTCTAAATTATATTAGTTGTTTTTAATGTTTTTATAGTTTGTACTTAATTTTTTTTATTTTTTAGTTACTTGTTCATCATGGCTAAGTTGTTACTACAACATGCTTAAGTTGGTTTAAAATCCTACTTAGTGGATCTTTATTTTTTTTTGAAGTTCGAATACTTTTTTATATATTTTTAGTTGCTTGTTCATCATGCCTAAGGTGTTCCTTTATCATGCTTAAGTTGGTTCTAAACACTACTTAGTTGTCTTTTAATGTTTTTTTAAGTTGGGATACTTGAATTTTCATTTTTTAGTTGATTTTTCGGCATGCCTAAGTTGTTCCTTTAGCATGCTTAAGTTGGTTCTAAACCCTACTTAGTTGCTTTTAAATGTTTTTTTAAGTTGGAATAGTTTAATTTTCATTTTTTAGTTTATTGTTCGTCACGCCTAAGTTGTTCCTTTAGCATGCGTAAGTAGGGTCTAAATCCTACTTAGTTTCTTTTTAATGTTTTTAAAGTTTGAATACTTCATTTTTCATTTCTATAGTTGCTTGTTCAACATGACTAAGTAGTTATTGCAGCATGCTTAAGTTGGTTCTAAATCCTACTTAGTTTTTTTTTAATATTTTAAAAGTTTAATGCTTGCTTTTTTTATTTTTTAGTTGCTTGTTCATCACGACTAAGTTGCTACTACAACATGCTTAAATCGGTTCTAAATCCCACTTGCTTTTTAATTTTTTGCTTCACATATGTGCTAAGTTGGATAATCACTATTGCTAAGTTGCACACACCTTAGTGTTCCATGTAGGGTTTCGTAGCATGGAAAACAAAATTTTCTATCGCATACAAACAAACAAGCCAAGATCTATCTACTAGATTGTAGCAACGAGTCGATGGAATAACTTACCCTCGAAGATTCCAAATTGTTTAACGAGAGCGGATTCTCGTGGGTGATGTAGTCGTACTCTTCCCGATCTCAAGATCGCGTAGACGATCCTTCCGGCGCTGCGTTCCGGCAGCGCTCCCGCAGTCGGTCACACGTTCGGTACTCGACGAAGACCTTCCTCTCCCTTGTTCCAGCAGGCAGCGGAGGTTGTAGCACTCTCCTCGCGATTCCGGCAGCACAACGGCGTGGTACCGGAAGTAGAGGGGAGATCTCGCAGGGCTTCGCCTTAAGCCGGAGCGAGTATGGTGGAGTATGAAAGAGAACTATTAGTGGTCTAGGGTTTAGACACACCAATTAGAAGGCTCTAATCCGAAGGCTAGGGCAATTAGAAGCTCTAACACAAAACAGCTCTAAACCGGAGTCTAGGGCTAGGATTTGGATTAGAGGCTAGGAACTTGTGTGTCTAGAGGAGGAGGCCCTGCCCCTCCTTTTATAGGTGGAGGGGGTCGGCGCGCCAGGGGAGGGAGGGGAGTCCCTCCCCAACTCGGCCTGGTGGAGGCGCCGCCGGTTGGAGGAGGGATTCCCTCCCCAACTCGGTTTTGCCCTCCTCTTGCTTGTTTCCCACAGTTTCCTGTTTTAGCCGTTTGACTTTCAAACTGGCCATTTGACTTTTCAGTTTTAGGATTCAATTTAATCCTTTATTTGGAACAACAATAACACTTAGTACATGATGCATTCATTCCAATATGTAATGACACATTCATGTACCCCTTCCCCTCCGGAGTGCCGGACATTCCGGAACCTTCTAGAACATTCCCGATGAAAACACCGGAATCATTTCCGAACCCCGAAACGGGACTTTCCTTATATGAATCTTATTCTCCGGACCATTCCGGATCACCTCGTGATATCCCGGATCCCATCCGAGACTCCGAACAACATTCGGTCTCTTTCTCATAATACCATAACTACTCAAACAACGTCGAATCCTTAAGTGTGTCTCCCTACGGTTCGTGAATTATGCGGACATGATCGAGACACTTCTCCGAACAATAACCAATAGAGGAATCTGGAAATTCATATGGCTCCCACATATTTCTACGATTACTTTGCGATCGAATGAACCACTTACATACGATACCAATTTCCCTTTGTCTCATGATAGTTTACTTATCCGAGGTTATGATCGTCGGTATCTCTGCATACCTAGTTCAACCTCGTTACCGATAAGTACTCTTTTTCTCGTTCCCGTGATATGTGATCCCTTGTGAGCCAGTCACATGCTTGCAAGCTAATTGGATGACATTCCATCGAGAGGGCCCAGAGTATATCTATCCGTCATATGGATGGACAAATCCCACTCTTGATCCATGTGTCTCAACCAATACTTTCCGAACATTCAATGCCACCTTTATAGCCACCCAGTTACGGTGTGGTGTTTGATGTCATCAAAGCATCCATCCGGTAAAGGTGATATGCATGATCTCATGGTCGAAGGAATTAGGTTACTATGTATCAGAAAGCATATAGCAATTGAACTATTGAAATGACTTGATCTTTATGCTACGCTTATCTATAGGGGTATGTCCACCATATCATTCTCCTAACGTTATGATCTTGTTGTTGATAACATCTCAATGTTCATGATAGGGAAACCACAATCATCTATTAACCAACAAGCTAGTGAAGTATAGAGGCTATACTAGGGACTTCAATTTAAGTTTACAAATCACACAAGTATCAATGTTTCCTTGTTAATACTATTATAGCATGAATGTAAACATTTATCATAAACACAAAGATATAATAATAACTACATTTATTATTGCCTGTAGGGCATATCTCCAATAGTCTCCCACTTGCACTAGAGTCATCTAATCTAGATTACATGGTAATATACCGAACACCCATGGAAGTTTGGTGTTGGTCATGTTTTGCCCTCGGGAGAGGTTTAGTCAACGGATCCGCCACATTCAGATCTGTGTGTACTTTGCAAATCTTTATATCCCCATCCTGGATATGTTCTCGAATAGCGTGAAAACGTAGCTTGATGTGCTTCAGCTTCTTGTGTGACCTTGGTTCTTGCGCATTGGCTATGGCGCCCATGTTATCACAGTAGATAGACATTGGGTCCAGCGCACTAGGAACCACACCCAGCTCTGTAATGAACTCTTTCATCCATATCGCTTCTTGTGAAGCCTCCGAAGCAGCCATGTATTCCGATTCAGTTGAAGATCTCGCCACAACGCTTTGCTTTGCACTCCTCCAGCTAACTGCTGCACCATTCAAAATAAATATGTATCCGTATTGTGATTTAGAATCATCCGGATCGGTGTTCCAACTAGCATCGGTGTAACTGTTAACAACGAGCTGTTCATCACCTCCATAAGAAAGAACCATATCCTTAGTTCTTCTCAAGTACTTAAGGATGTTTTTGACCGCTGTCCAATGATCCACTCCTGGATCACTTTGATATCTGCTAGTTAAACTAACAGCATATGCAATGTCGGGTCTAGTACATAGCATGGCATACATTAGAGATCCTATGGCTGAGGCATAGGGAGTCTTACTCATCCTTTCTCTATCTTCTGCCGATGTCGGACTTTGAGTTTTACTCAAGGTCGTATTGGGCAACATGGGCAAGAACCCTTTCTTGCTTTCTTCCATTCCAAACCTCTTTAGAACTTTGTCCAAATATGTACTCTGTGACAATGATATTTGGCGTTTCGATCTATCTCTATAAATCTTTATGCCTAATATGTAAGCTGCTTCGCCAAGATCCTTCATTGAAAAACTATTATTCAAATATTCTTTGACAATATTAAGAAGGTCTACATCATTCCCAATCAACAATATGTCATCCACATATAGTATTAAGAATGCTACAGAGCTCCCACTCACTTTCTTGTAAATACAAGCTTCTCCATAAGTTTGTATAAAACCAAAACTTTTGATTACCTTATCAAAACGTTGATTCCAACTTCGGGATGCTTGCTTCAATCCATAGATGGACCGTTGAAGTTTGCATACCTTTTTAGCATCTTTAGGATCGACAAAACCTTTGGGTTGTATCATATACAACTCTTCATCAATATCTCCATTGAGGAATGCTGTTTTGACATCCAACTGCCATATCTCATAATCATAATATGTAGCGATTGCTAACATAATCCTTACAGACTTTAGCTTCGTTACTGGTGAGAAAGTCTCATCGTAGTCAACTCCTTGAATTTGTCGAAACCCTTTTGCGACAAGTCGAGCTTTATAGACAGTAACATTACCATCAGCATCTGTTTTCTTCTTGAAAATCCATTTGTTCTCGACAGCCTTCCGGCCATCCGGTAAGTCCACCAAAGTCCATACTTGGTTTTCGTACATGGATCCAATCTCGGATTTCATGGCTTCTTGCCATTTATTGGAATCTGGGCTCATCATCGCTTCCTCATATGTCTCGGGGTCATCGGTGTTGTCCACCAACATGACATTCATAACGGAATCATACCAATCTGGAGTGGTACGAGTTCTCGTTGACCTCCGAGGCTCTGTAGTAACTTCAACCGAAGTTTCATGATCACCATCATTAGCTTCCTCTCTTATTGGTGCAGGCACCACAGGAACTTCTTCCGGTGCTGCGCTACTCGCAATTTCGAGAGAAGGTTCGACAACCTCGTCGAGTTCTACTTTCCTTCCAGTCACTTCTTTCGAGAGAAATTCCTTCTCTAGAAAGGATCCATTCTTGGCAACGAAGATTTTGCCTTCGGATCTATGATAGAAGGTATACCCAATAGTTTCCTTTGGGTATCCTATGAAGACGCATTTTTCCGCTTTGGGTTCAAGCTTGTCCGGCTGTAAATTCTTTACATAGGCTTCGCATCCCCAAACTTTAAGGAACGACAATTTAGGTTTCTTCCCAAACCATAATTCATACGGTGTCGTTTCAACGGATTTAGATGGTGCCCTATTTAAAGTGAATGCGACTGTTTCTAATGCATAACCCCAAAATGATAGCAGTAAATCTGTAAGTGACATCATAGAACGAACCATATCTAAGAGAGTTCGATTACGACGTTCGGACACACCATTACGCTGTGGTGTTCCCGGCGGTGTCAATTGTGAAAGTATTCCGCATTTCTTCAAATGCTCGCCAAACTCGTAACTTAGATATTCACCTCCACGATCAGAACGTAGAAATTTAATCTTCTTGTTACGTTGATTCTCTACCTCACTTTGAAACTCCTTAAACTTCTCGAAAGTTTCGGACTTATGTTTCATGAAATAGATATACCCATATCTACTCAAGTCATCCGTGAAGGTAAGAACATAACGATAACCACCGCGCGATGCTACACTCATTGGACCACACACATCGGTATGTATGATTTCCAATAAGTCCGTAGCTCGCTCCATCATACCAGAAAATGGAGTCTTAGTCATTTTTCCCATCAGACATGCTTCGCATCTTTCAAGTGATTCAAAATCAAGTGATTCAAGAAGTCCATCGGAATGGAGTTTCTTCATACGTTTCACTCCAATGTGACCAAGACGACAGTGCCACATATAGGTCGAATTATCGCTTGATTTCAAACGTTTAGCCTCAATGTTGTTGATATGTGTATTTCCACTATCGAGATTCAATAAGAATAGACCATCTATTAAAGGTGCATGTGCATAAAACATATTACTCATATAAATCGAACAACCATTATTCTCGGACTTAAACAAGTAACCGTCTCGCAATAAATAAGATCCCGATATAATGTTCATGCTCAACGCAGGCACCAAATAACAATTATTTAAGTATAAAACTAATCCCGATGGTAGATGAAGGGGTAGTGTGCCGACCGCGATCACATCAACCTTTGATCCATTTCCCACGCGCATCGTCACCTCGTTCTTCGCTAGCTTCCGTTTATTCTGCAGCACCTGTTTCGAGTTACAAATATGAGCAACCGAACCAGTATAAAATACCCAGGCACTACTACGAGTACTAGTGAGATACACATCAATAACATGTATATCAGATATACCTTTCTTCTTGATGTTGCCGTTCTTCAAATCCGCCAAGTACTTTGGGCAATTTCGCTTCTAGTGACCTTCTCCCTTGCAGTAAAAGCACTCAGTATCAGGCTTAGGTCCAGCCTTGGTCTTCTTCGCTGGCGTGGTAACTTTCTTACCACCCTTCTTGAAGTGTCCCTTTTGCTTAGACTTGCCTTTCTTGAATTTGGTGGTCTTATTGACCAACAACACTTGGTGCTCTTTCTTGATCTCCACTTCTGCAGATTTCAACATGGCAAAGAGTTCTGGCAACGTCTTATTCATGTTCTGCATGTTGTAGTTCATCACAAAGTTCTTGTAACTTGGTGGTAGTGATTGGAGGACACGGTAAATCCCCAAAGCATTAGGAATCACTATACCCAAGCTTTGAAGTTTGTTTGCGTGCCCAGACATCTTAAGCACATGCTCACTGACGGAGATGCCCTCTTCCATCTTGCAATTAAAGAACTTTTCAGAAGCCTCATAGCTTTCAATTGCCGCATGAGTCTCAAAGATCAATTTGAGATCCTCGACAATATCATATGGGTATGAATTCTCAAACATTTTCTGAAGTTCCGATTCTAAACCATACAAGATAGCACACTGAACTGTGGAGTACTGAGTCTTTCGAGTGAGGTAAACATTCTTTACTTCATCGGCAGCATCAGCTGCAGGTGGGTCACCCAGCGGTGCATCCAGCACATAGGTCAAATTACCAGCTGTGAGGACAATCCTCAAATTGCGGAACCAATCCGCGAAGTTGCTTCCATCGTTTTTCAACTTTTCTTTCTGTAGGAACGCATTAAAATTGATGGTAGGGGATGCCATTGATCTACAACATATTTGCAATAGTTTAGACTAAGTTTATGACAAATTGAGTTCAAATTAATTAATAAAGTTAATCTAGGTGAACTCCCACTCAAAACAATATCCCTCACATTGTTTTAGTGATCACACGAACCAAATCCACTACATCAACACCGATCATCACGAGAGCTGATCTAGTTTCAATGGCGAACAATCATCATGTTCATCATATCTACTATATGATTCATGCTTTACCTTTCGGTGATCCGTGTTCCGAGACCATGTCTGTACATGCTAGGCTCGTCAAGATCAAACCTTAGTTTCTGCATGAGCAAATCTGGCTTGCTCACGTTGTATACACTTGCGGAATCTAACACACCCGATCATCACGTGGTGCTTCAAAACAACAAGCTTTAGCAACGGTGCTAACTAAGGATGAACACTTTATGACTTGAAATTCATGTGCATGAGGGATCATCTTATAATGCTACCGTCGTCTACTAAGCAATACAAGATGCATAAAGGATTAACATCACATGCAATTCAATATATATGTGATATGATATGGCCTTTCTTCTTCGTGCTTCCGATCTCTATCTTCAACCACGAACATGATCTCCATCATCACCGGCATTACATCAAGGTCAATGACGCCTCTCCATGGTTGTCGTCCACCGGTCTTCAACTATTACAACTACTTTGAATAGACACGCGAGTCTTAACATAAATTAAAGACAACCATATGGCTCCTTCCGGTTGCCAATTTACAATAAGGAACATTGCATACATCAAATATAATCACAATCATGGCCATATCACATCACTGCACACACCTGCAAAACAAAGTTAGACGCCTCTACTTTCTTTGCATGTTTTACGTGGTTTGGGGCTTTCTATAAGTGTCGTTCTAACTTACGAACATGAACCACAACATTGATACTAGTATTGTTAATCACCCGTTGTAAATTGGATCTTAACTATGCTAGGAGAAACAGGCACCCGCAAAGCCACTTATGCAATACAAGTTGCATGTCAAGCATGGAGCAAGTCTCATGAACGATGTCATGTAAGGTTAGCCTGGGCCGCTTCATCCCAACATACCGCAAGATGCAAAGTACACAAGAAGCAATCGACAATAAAAGCATCAACGCCCACAATGACCATTGTGTTCTACTCGTGCAACAGATCTACATATAGACACGGCTCTGATACCACTGTAGGGTTTCGTAGCATGGAAAACAAAATTTTCTATCGCATACAAACAAACAAGCCAAGATCTATCTACTAGATTGTAGCAACGAGTCGATGGAATAACTTACCCTCGAAGATTCCAAAGTGTTTAACGAGAGCGGATTCTCGTGGGTGATGTAGTCGTACTCTTCCCGATCTCAAGATCGCGTAGACGATCCTTCCGGCGCTGCGTTCCGGCAGCGCTCCCGCAGTCGGTCACACGTTCGGTACTCGACGAAGACCTTCCTCTCCCTTGTTCCAGCAGGCAGCGGAGGTTGTAGCACTCTCCTCACGATTCCGGCAACACAACGGCGTGGTACCGGAAGTAGAGGGGAGATCTCGCAGGGCTTCGCCTTAAGCCGGAGCGAGTATGGTGGAGTATGAGAGAGAACTATTAGTGGTCTAGGGTTTAGACACACCAATTAGAAGGCTCTAATCCGAAGGCTAGGGCAATTAGAAGCTCTAAACCAAAACAGCTCTAAAACGGAGTCTAGGGCTAGGATTTGGATTAGAGGCTAGGAACTTGTGTGTCTAGAGGAGGAGGCCCTGCCCCTCCTTTTATAGGTGGAGGGGGCCGGCGCGCCAGGGGAGGGAGGGGAGTCCCTCCCCAACTCGGCCTGGTGGAGGCGCCTCCGGTTGGAGGAGGGATTCCTTCCCCAACTCGGTTTTGCCCTCCTCTTGCTTGTTTCCCACAGTTTCCTGTTTTAGCCGTTTGACTTTCAAACTGGCCATTTGACTTTTCAGTTTTAGGATTCAATTTAATCCTTTATTTGGAACAGAAATAACACTTAGTACATGATGCATTCATTCCAATATGTAATGACACATTCATGTACCCCTTCCCCTCCGGAGTGCCGGACATTCCGGAACCTTCTAGAACATTCCCGATGAAAACACCGGAATCATTTCCGAACCCCGAAACGGGACTTTCCTTATATGAATCTTATTCTCCAGACCATTCCGGATCACCTCGTGATATCCCGGATCCCATCCGAGACTCCGAACAACATTCGGTCTCTTTCTCATAATACCATAACTACTCAAACAACGTCGAATCCTTAAGTGTGTCTCCCTACGGTTCGTGAATTAGGCGGACATGATCGAGACACTTCTCCGAACAATAACCAATAGAGGAATCTGGAAATTCATATGGCTCCCACATATTTCTACGATTACTTTGCGATCGAATGAACCACTTACATACGATACCAATTTCCCTTTGTCTCACGATAGTTTACTTATCCGAGGTTATGATCGTCGGTATCTCTGCATACCTAGTTCAACCTCGTTACCGATAAGTACTCTTTTTCTCGTTCCCGTGATATGTGATCCCTTGTGAGCCAGTCACATGCTTGCAAGCTAATTGGATGACATTCCACCGAGAGGGCCCAGAGTATATCTATCCGTCATATGGATGGACAAATCCCACTCTTGATCCATGTGTCTCAACCAATACTTTCCGAACACTAAATGCCACCTTTATAGCCACCCAGTTACGGTGTGGTGTTTGATGTCATCAAAGCATCCATCCGGTAAAGGTGATATGCATGATCTCATGGTCGAAGGAATTAGGTTACTATGTATCAGAAAGCATATAGCAATTGAACTATTGAAATGACTTGATCTTTATGCTACGCTTATCTATAGGAGTATGTCCACCATATCATTCTCCTAACGATATGATCTTCTTGTTGATAACATCTCAATGTTCATGATAGGGAAACCACAATCATCTATCAACCAACAAGCTAGTGAAGTATAGAGGCTATACTAGGGACTTCAATTTAAGTTTACAAATCACACAAGTATCAATGTTTCCTTGTTAATACTATTATAGCATGAATGTAAACATTTATCATAAACACAAAGATATAATAATAACTACATTTATTATTGCCTCTAGGGCATATCTCCAACATTCCATACCCCATTAAGCATATTAATAAGAAATGACGAAGGAGACGACCAAGCGTGCATGGCTACAAAATAGAACACATCACGCATAAGTTGCGTACTTTTGTGTTTGTGGTAAATAACTTAGAAGCTGAATTGTTAGCAGGCCTAAGTTGGGTACTAGAATTAGATAAGTTAGTTCTATATCCATGCTTAAGTTGTATTCCATAGTCTAGCTAGTTCTCTTTGTTTAGTGCATAAGTTGCCCACTTCGGAATTTTAGTTGTATTGTCATCATGCCTAAGTTGGATACCGGTACTATTTAAGTTGGTTTTCACATATAGGCTAAGTTCTATTTTTGCACACAATAAAATATTTTCTCACACATTTCCTAAGTCATGTTTTGTAGACTATATTTTTACTTCACACATGTGCTAAGTTGGATACTCACTATTGATAAGTTGCACACACCCTAGTGCTAAGATCCATACCCTGTTAAGCCTATTAATAAGAAATGTGATAGGAAGCGACTAAGTGTGTCTGGATTAAGAAGATTGCTACAAAATAGATCACACTAAGCATAAGTTGCGTGCTTTGTGTGTTGTGTGCGTGCGTGGTAAATAAGTTAGAAGTTGAATTGTCAGCATGTCTAAGTTGGGTACTAGAATTAGATAAGTTGGTTCTACCTCCATGCTTAAGTTGTGTTCCATAGTCTAGCTAATTCTCTTTGTTCAATGCATAAGTTGCCTACTTGGGAATTTTACTTGTATTGTCTATCATGTCTAAGCTGGGTAACGGTACTACTTAAGTTGGATTATGCCACCATGCTAAGTTGTGTTCCATAATCTAGCTTGTTTTCTTGTTGTTCTTTATTTTCCTAGGAATGTTAGTTGTATTGTCGCCATGCCTAAGTTGAGTACTCGTACTATGTAAGTCGTTTCTACCAACATGCTCAAGTTGACATCTGATACATGAAAAAGTTTATTAGGATTTTTTTCATATTCTCGCAAAATCCGAGTCATACAAGATAAATGATATCCATTTTTCATGCACAAGCCAAAAAAAGTATACTACTTCATTCTGATATGGTTGCAATTTTTCAGATTAGTGCGATAAGATCAAGTGAGCAGGGCGTCAACATGGTCAGCAGAGAAAATTCTATCCCTATATCAATGTTATGACACTATGTTCAGAGCCAACTATGTACAAAGCCAGATAACATAGATGCTTTGCATTCTCGAAAAAAAGATATAATTGCTTTGTGTTCCAGAACTATTAGTAGTTGCATCTACAAATTCAGTACCACGTTAATCTTTTGTTGCTCAAACCATTTCGCTGAATTATTTTTAACGTATTGGAAATTTGGGAGCTTGAAGTTTGTATCACAAACTTGGAATCTTTTGTTAATTTTATATGGGGCAGTATGCAACTTCGTCCTACTAGTTGACCCAGGTATGCTACTTTTACCTACAATACAACTAAATTGCTCAACCAATTAATATTCCAGGTTTGTGTGCTTTCTATGGGAATTTATGGGTAGGTAGAATCTTATTTCCAATTTTAAGGGTATACCTCCGTTGCTGGGATTTTGTACAGTTATATTCACGTGATTTACTTGGACCTGAGATTTTTCTAAGTAGTTTTTTGCATGGTCTAAATTGTTGTTGTCTCTATGTTGTGTTACTTACATGTGGGCATCTACAACAAATTAGTTGCTCGATTCCAAGGCATGTGTTGTGCCCATACATGTTCTTTCTTTGTTTCCCCAAATCCTACTAGTTGTATGCATTATTCAGTCTTTGTCCCAGGTATGCCAGGCTAAGACAACTAAGTTGCTGGACAATTTGTTAAATCCTACTGTTTTTACTAGTATGAGGAAGAACTGCGTTTGGTGGGCTCCAATTTGCAGGGTTGTTTTTACAACAAAGCTGTCAAAATTGTTTCTCGGATGCTTTTCTAGGTTCCTTCAATGATCTTATTGTTGTTCTTCAAGAGATCTACAACATAGCTACTCTCCGGTCTAAATTAATGTTCTCCGATTTGTCTAGATTTGAATGTATGTTAAAATAAAACATGACTAGATACATCCGAATCTAGACAAATCTAAGAATATTAATCTGAATTGAAGGAAGTACCTTTACGTCCATACACGACGTGCGGAATAAGATCTTTGCCAGAGAGATGGCTGGCAGATACATCGTTTGGGTTGGGCTAAGGCGGATGGTTACTCTACGGGAGTTGTTTCTACTTTTCTAAAAAAAATACGAGCGCGTGAAATTTGTATTTTTCTTTTTGGGCCGAGTGCTGGGCGGACAAACCAGCACCAGCACCAGGGTGCTTCCTAGCCGCGTCCATAAAAATAATGCTGCGCGGCGCGATAATCAATCCCGACGTTGAGACAAGGGATCCATGCCATGGACCAACTACTACTCCGCAGCGCAGCAGGTCCAGCTCGTGCCAGGAATCTTGTGCAATTCATGTAGTACGTACGTTGGAGGACCATTAGCTACAATGTACTCCCTTCGTTTGGAATTATAAGTTGTCAATTTAAACAATAAAATATAAATTTAGAGGTTATATTTTCTAACAGCATAACTTTTATACTCCCTCCGTTTTAAAATATAAGATGTTTTAGGTTTGTGAAGAAAATAAATCTAGACTTATTTTAGTATGTAGGTTCACTCAATTTTGGAATGAATCTATACACTAAATGAAGTCTAGATTCGTTTTCTTCACAAACCTAAAACATCTTATATTTTGAAACGGAGGAAGTAATATATAAGGTATATTCTATTGATCAAATTAATAATTTAAATATACGCGTAGAACCTATAATCCGAACAGAGTAAGTACCGTACTTACTTTGGAAACTGGGGAATATGGCCGTCGCCGGTCGTCACACGATTAGTCAGCTTAATCCCGACTTCAGCTAGCTAGCTAGCTCAACAGATCGAGTCTACTCTGCGCGCATGCAGATCCACCGAAGTGCTGTTTTGTCACTGTAAAAAAGAGGAGATAGCATATCCCACAGGACAAGAAAAAAAATTGAGAGAGCATCTTTACGGCGGGTGGATCGAAGCCTTCGGCACGTGATATGACACAATCATCGGCGTTTGGGTGTTGGTGGTGGTACTAGTCACTGCGAAGTAAATCCGGTTCGATTAACGTACCATGGCCTGAAGAGCAAGGATGTCTAGCGCAATTAGCGTCGAGCGAGCAAGCGCAGCTCCTCAAGGACCGGCCATGTATAAAACCAAAAGAAACGACGATCATCTACCGAAGGAGAACCTACGGCAATCGGCATCATGTATGTTTCCAATCCCGTAGGCACGTACGCAGTACGCTGCTTGGTTATACTCCGAAAAAGTTTAAACCAATATACTCCAAAACTGGCAGGACGCATGGGTCCGCTGCCCGCATGCAAAGGTTTTTTAAGCCAAGGCAAAAAGATTTGTCTTATACCATTAATTAAGAAAATGTTTAGTTAATTAGAAAAAACCAGACGAAAATCATACGATATGACCAACACCACGGAGGAGCCACGTTCACATCCGTCAACTCCACGGGACAACTAGCAGGAAGGCTATATAGGCGTCTGCTCTCTACTCTCCGACTCCGAGGTACACCTCATGAACCGCAAGCCACCATAAAATTCATGAAAATTTACGGAAGTAACCGCCTAATGTTAGATACTAGTAGTATTGAATTTAGCCCTGTCTAATGTTCGATAAATGGCACATCATGTTTCCTACAATGATTTCTGATCAAGCATGTTGTCTAGGCGATTTCAGTGTGAGGAGGGGGTATGTCCCCCTTGTTAAGACTCTATTAGGATCAACTAGCTGCTGATCTTGAACGGTAGCATCCTTCTCTAGATCAAACATCAGTTCTAGTTGCTAACTGAGAGAGAGAGAGAGAGAGAGAGAGAGAGAGAGAGAGAGAGAGAGAGAGAGAGAGAGAGAGAGAGAGAGAGAGAGAGAGAGAGAGAGAGAGGGGTATACCTTAGCTTTGGCTCGATGAGCCCGAGTTGTTGGTCATGGGGAAGGGCGACGGTGAGAGAGCGTGGGCTGCGGCAATCATGTATGATGATATTTTCCATTATATTCATAAAGTTATTAAGTTGTCCTTGTATGAACATCTGATATGTATCATTGAATATGTGATTCGGTTGTGGAACTATGCATTCTTGTTGATCATACTAAATATCCTTGGTCATTGAGGTTGTGCTGGACACACAACTTAGACCAATATGAAAGTCGGCTTGATAACTCGGTTCCACTTGTCATGGGCATGGTATGCTATTCTGACTTACACAGATTCGGCTAAACAGTTTAGCGAGTCGGATTGACCCATATTGAGGTACAACGAATAGATTATCATTTGTATATCTCAATCAATATAATCCTTAGACCTGAGGTTGTTGCACAATCCGAGTTGAGGATCATCGATTTAGGTTCTATCAAACGCTGATCCGTAACTGGACAATTATAAAGGCAGAGTTCGGGTCGACTGAGAATCAAGTTGTGTGATGTGAATAAATAAGATGGGATTTTCCCCCTCCACTCATAGAGATATTCTCTGGGCCCTCTCAGATGATATGATTCAAAAAGCATGGCCATGCACGACTCGGTTAAGTGTTAACTGAGACGATCGATTAAGAGTTAGTCGGATGAATCACTTATCTCGGATCGAGAAGAGAGTCAGACTATTTAAGGGATGACAAATATTCGTCTATAGTCTGACAAGGTATATCGTGAGGCAAAAGGGACTCGGACGCAAGTTGCATTGGAAAGGCAAGTCGTCATGACTCTTTGGTACTTGGGAGTCGGCACGTTCTGCTAGGAGCCGCTACCGACTGATCGTTTGGAGTCGGACTCCAATCGTATCCAAGTAGCCATGAGCCTGCGGGGTCACACACTTAAGAGCGGGAGCAAGTTCGGATTGGATCTGAACCAGAAATCTGGTTGGGTTAGACCCGAGCTGGATTTGGACTGAGTCAGTGAGTCGGACTCACGGTGACTAATATAGGCTTTAGTGAATGGGCCACGAGTGTGTGGAGTCCATGTTCACTCCCTATATATCGTGGGGCGCAGAAACCCAGGAGGGTTGATCAGTTAGGTCATTCCATGAGTTGGAAACCCTAGCTTCACAGCAGTCCTGCTTTTCATAACGAACCTAGCAGTTCACCACCGGCGCTCATCCTCGTACGTGTGGACACCAGCAGAGGCGTTGTATTATCAGTGCTTGGACAATTGTTGATTGGATCGTGATCACAAGGACTACACTGCATCAACTGACGCGCTTCATCAGTAATCCGCAATCGCGCGTCTAGTGGTAAACCTCATGTCCTTCTATCTCAGCTAGATATTGGGTCACCGCGTTAGAGGAAAAAGTGTTGTTTTATCTCTACGTGGCCCAACAGTGGTATCAGAGCGATAGCTTCTGGCTTTAGGCTCGGGATCTCGCATATGTGATATGCGGTTGGCTGTAGATTGGATCTATATGCTATTTTGGTGGTCGATCTATGAGATATGTCAGTTTTGTACGAGTTTGATTGGATCAACTGTACTCGAGGAATGGTAGATCTGATTTCCGTGATCATACTGCTGAGGTCGTGGAACAACATATCCCTATCGGTCGGCTTCCGCCGTCGGGGTAGACTGTGACACGTAAATCCAGAAGCAGTGATCGAAGATCAATGAATTTGATCGAATCGAAATAATGGTCGGAATCCATGTCTGGATCATAGATGAGATCTATGTTTTCGGAAAAATCGTCGGGCGTTGTGCGCACCCATGAGGGGCGCTGCCCCTTCGATCCCCGTCCGCTATCCGGCTAGCGGGACCACCGACTTCGCCCTGTCGTAGCGCCTTATATGTCGTTGCAAGTTTCACAACGCCGGTATATAGCGTATCTATGCATAACTTGTTTTTGCAGGAAGTTGTGAATGGTATGTTTCATGTGCATGTGATGTATGTGTGTAATCCACACGTGATCTACGAATCACGGTTTGTCAGCCGGCCGGAGCCTAGGTGGTGTCATTTTATTGTAGGGCGACCTGCGTGTCGGATTCTCTATGTAATTTACTTTACTAAGCTAGTGTAGCTGTTTGGAGAATTCGGATGATGTGCAAGTCGATGTACAAGTCGACGACATGGAGTAAGATGACGAGTGACAAGAGTTGACACGAGTCGTATTACAGGCTTTGTGGAGATGGAGATCGCCAAGTCATACCATTTCACATTATAATTGCTTTATTTTGTGTTGTTGATATGTCTCTGTTTTACCTCTATTAGATAGTCGGTAAAATTTAATCCCTCAAAGAAGGTCTAGTCGGTTTTCCTGCCAGTGTTTGCACCATCACAAGTCGGACATTTTTCGTAGTGGGCTCATAAAATTAAGGTGCTGCCAATTCTTTTCGACTAGGTGGGTTCTAGTCGAATTCTTACAGCGGAAACACTCAGTAAGCTAGACGGGTCTATCACAAAGGTTGTGGGGCTCCTTGAAAAGTCGGACGGGAGCCGGGGCATGTGATGCCACCCGTCCAACAGGGGGAGTATGAGATACGATTGACAAGGAGTTGTCTACCTAGATCACTTGGCGGCTAGCGGTGATACTAAAGCTCACTAGCCGACTTGCTTATCTAGGATCCTGAATCACTATGTAACCATCGGAGGGGTGGTTCTACTGGGAGCATAAAACATTAAAATGTTTAATATGCTTGCTCTTTTATGAATACATGTCTTGAGTGTTTTGCATATTTCTATTGTAGATCATGGAACCAAGTAGCAGTCACTCTTAGATATCCGGTTTTGCTTTGAGAACCATTCTTGAGAAGGATAAACTAAACGACACTAATATTACCAATTGGTATCGAAACCTGAGAATTGTTCTCAAATAAGAAAAGAAGGACCATGTCCTAGACAACCCACTTCGAGATGAGCCGAATGAGAATGCGACTGTCGCTGCCACCAATGCCTACCGTCAGGCTAAGGATGAGTCCATGGATATTAGTTGTCTTATGCTTGCTCACATGGAACCAAGCTTGCAAAAGCAGTTCGGGAATGTTGAGGCCTACAATATGATCGAAAGCCTCAAAAGTATGTTCTAGGCCCACGCGAAGACTGAGAGGTATCAAGTCTCTCAGGCTTTGTTGAGTTGCAAGATTATGGATGGTGATCCAGTGAGTCCGCATGTGATCAAAATGGTTGGTTACGTGCAGTCTCTGGAGAGGCTTGGCTACCCCATTAGCGAAGAGTTCGCTATGGATATAATTCTGAACTCTCTTCCTAGTGCATATGGGCAGTTCATTTCGAACTACCACATGCATGGTATGGATAAGAAGCTCACTGAATTACATGGGATGCTCAAGCAGGCAGAGGCGGATCTCAAGAAGGGCGTCAGTCAAGTGTTGATGGTGCAGAATAAGGCTAAGTTCAAGAAGAGTTCTTGGAATAAGAAGAAGGCTAAGTCGGGAGGAAAGCAGGCTCAGGACCCATTCCCCAGCGCTTCCTCGGGGACTAAGCCATCTCCTTCAGCCGGATCCACTTGCTTCTACTGCAAGGCGGATGGCCACTGGAAGAGGAATTGTAGCAAGTACCTGGCCAACAAATCCAATAGTGGAGGTATGACTTCCGACTCAAGTACACTTGTTTGCAATGTTATAGACATTTATCTTGCTGATGCACCTAATAGTTCTTGGGTATATGATACCGGATCAGTTATTCACATCTGCAACTCGTTGCGGGGACTGGTAATAACTAGGAGCGTAGCAAGATGCGAGGTTGATATTCGAGTCGACAACAAAGAAATAGTTGCTGCGTTGGAAGTCGGCACGATGCAACTTCATTTACCTTCCGGATTCATTATTGAACTAAATAATTGTTATTATGTTCCATTGCTCAGTCAAAACATTATTTCTGCTTCATGTTTGATGAGGCAAGGCTATGAGTCGAATATCAAGAATAATGGTTGTTCTTTATATTTGAATGATATGTTTCATGGATTTGCACCCGTCCAGGACGGGTTATTTATTTTGAATCTTGATGGTGAGTCGGTTTATAACATAAATGTTAAAAGGTTGAAACCAAATGATCTGAATATGACTTACTTTTGGCACCATCGGCTTGGTCATATAAGTTGGAAACGCATGAAGAAGCTCCATGATGATGGACTCCTAACTTTGTTCGACTTGGAGTCGTTCGAGACATGCGAATCTTGCCTGCTAGGCAAAATGACCAAGACACCTTTTGCAAAGAGTTGTGAAAGGGCGTCCGACTTGTTGGGACTAGTACATAGTGATGTGTGTGGACCAATGAGCATGTCAGCTAGAGGTGGTTATGAGTACTTCATTACCTTCACTAATGATTTGAGTAGGTATGGATATATCTACTTGATGAAACATAAGTCGGAAGCCTTTGAAATGTTCAAAGAATTCCAGAATGAAGTACAGAATCAACTCGACAAGAAAATAAAGTTTTTTCGGTCGGACTGAGGAGGCGAATACATGAGCCATGAGTTTGATGACCATCTGAAAAGTTGCGGAATAGTTCCTCAACTTACTCCGCCAGGAACACCGCAAAGGAACGGTGTCTCGGAAAGGCAGAATCGGACCTTGTTGGACATGGTACGATCAATGATGAGTCAGACAGATCTGCCTTTATCATTTTGGGGTTATTGTCTAGAAACAACGGCGTTCACACTAAACATAATACCATCAAAATCAGTAGAGAAGACACCGCATGAGATGTGGATAGGCAAAAAGCCGAGTTTGTGTTTTCTTAAGATTTGGGGCAGTGAAGCATTTGTCAAGCGACTTCAGTCGGACAAGCTTACGGCCAAGTCGTATAAGTGTATTTTCGTAGGCTATCCGAGGGAAATCTTGGGTTACTGCTTCTACAACCGAGAAGAGGGCGAAGTGTTTGTCGCTCGGAATGGTGTCTTCCTTGAGAAAGAGTTTCTCAGACGGGGAGTAAGTAGGAGCACAGTGCAGCTCGAAGAAACTCGAGAGGAACCAGCTAGTGGCGAGTCGGCAAAAACCTTGGAGGTTGAGCCGGTCGTGGTAGCTGAGCCGGCAAGAGTACCTGTACTACAAAGATCGGCAAGATTGCGAAGTGTTCATGATGTATTACTGTTAGATAGTGATGAGCCGACAAATTATTCGGAAGCGATGGTGGGATCCGATTCCGAGTCATGGCTTGGAGCCATGAGATCCGAGTTAAAGTTGATGGATGAAAATCAAGTTTGGAACTTGGTTGATCTGTCAGATGGTGCAAGACCCATCGAGTGCAAATGGGTCTTTAAGAAGAAAACTGATATGGATGGAAATGTTTCCGTCTATAAAGCATACCTTGTCGCGAAGGGGTTCCGACAAGTTCAAGGAGTTGATTACGACGAGACTTTCTCGCCCGTAGCCATGCTTAAATCAGTTCGGATCATGTTAGCTATAGCAGCCTATTTCGACTATGAGATATGGTAGATGGATGTCAAAACGGCTTTCCTTAACAGAAATTTAACCGAAGACGTGTATATGATACAGACTGAGGGTTTTGTCGATTCGGCTAATGCTAACAAAGTGTGCAAACTTCAGAAATCCATTTATGGGTTGAAGCAAGCATCTCGGAGTTGGAACATTCGCTTTGATGAGGTAGTCAAATCGTTTGGCTTCATCAAGAGTGATCATGATTCTTGTTTATACAAGAAGTTTAGTGGGAGCAAAGTAAACTTTCTAATCTTATATGTGGTTGACATATTACTGATTGGAAATGATGTCCAGATGTTGCAAGAAACCAAGGAATCATTGGAAAGGAGTTTCTCAATGAAAGACTTGGGTGAAACAACATATATTCTCGGAATCCGGATCTATAGAGATAGATCAAGAAGGCTCATTGGATTAAGTCAGACTACTTATTTGGACAAAGTGTTGAAGAAGTTCAACATGGAATCGTCTAAGAAGGGGTTCTTACCAATGTCCCATGATGTAAAACTTAGCAAGACTCGGTGTCCTTCGACAACTGATGAGCGAAGTCGTATGAGTGCGATTTCGTATGCTTCTTTAGTCGGATCCATCATGTATGCCATGATTTGTACTAGGCCAGATGTTTCCTATGCTCTAAGTGTTGTGAGAAGATACCAGGCTGATCCTGGAGAAATCCATTGGACAACGGCTAAAAATATCCTAAAGTACTTGAGAAGGACTAAGGATATGTTTTGGCTTTATGGTGGTGAAGATGAACTCAATGTAAAGGGTTACACAGATACGAGTTATATTACCGACTCTGATGATTCTCGTTTGCAATCCGGATACGTGTTTATTATAAATGAAGGTGCTGTGAGATGGAAGAGTTCCAAGCAAGAGACTGTGTCTGCATCTACAAAAGAGACTGAGTATATTGCCGCCTCGAAGGCAACAAAGGAAGCTGTTTGGATGAGGAATTTCCTCATGGATCTTGGTGTGGTTCAGGGCTCGTCCAATCTGTTAGATGTGTATTGTGACAACAATGGTGCTATTGCACAAGCCAAGGAACCCAGACAACACCAGAAGAACAAGCACATACTCATGCAGTACCACCTGATTCACCAGTTCGTGGATCAGGGTGATATCAAGTTATGCAAGGTACACACGGATGCAAATATTGCGGATCCGTTGACAAAGCCGCTACCACAGCCAAATCATGAGGCGCAACTAATAGCTATGGGCATTAGATGCCAAGAAATGTGATGTCGGAAGATTGACTCTAGTGCAAGCGGGAGACTGTTGGGAATATGCCCTAGAGGCAATCATGTATGATGATATTTCCCATTGTATTCATAAAGTTATTAAGTTGTCCTTGTATGAACATCTGATGTGTATCATTGAATATGTGATTCGGTTGTGGAACTATGCATTCTTGTTGATCATACTAAATATCCTTGGTCATCAAGGTTATGCTGGACACACAACTTGGACCAATGTGAAAGTCGTCTTGATAACTCGGTTTCACTTGTCATGGGCATGGTGATGTTATTCTGACTTACACATATTCGGCTAAAGAGTTTAGCGAGTCGGATTGACCCATATTGAGGTACAACGAACAAGTTGTCATTTGTATATCTCAATCAATGTAATCCTTAGACCTGACGTTGTTGCACAATCCGAGTTGAGGATCACCGATTTAGGTTCTTTCAAACGCTAATCCGTAACTAGGCAGTAATAAAGGCAGAGTTCGGGTCGACTGAGAATCAAGCTGCGTGATGTGAATAACCAAGATGTGATTTTGCCCCTCCACTTGGAGAGATATTCTCTGGGCCCTCTTCGATGATATGATTCGGAAAGCATGGCCATGCACGACTCGGTTAAGTGTTAACCGAGGCGATCGACCAAGAGTTAGTCGGATGAATCACTTATCTCGGATAGAGAAGAGACTCGGACTATTTAAGGGATGACAAATATTCGCCTATAGTCTGACAAGGTATATCTTGAGGCAAAAGGGACTCGGACGCAAGTCGCACTGGAAAGGCAAGTCGTCGTGACTCTTTGGTACTTGTAAGTCGGCGTGTTCTTGTAGGGATTCGTAGCATGGAAAACAAAAAATTTCTATCGCATACAAACAAACAAGCCAAGATCTATCTACTAGATTGTAGCAATGAGTCGATGGAATAACTCACCCTCCAAGATTCCAAAGTGTTTTAACGAGAGCGGATTCTCGTGGGTGATGTAGTCGTACTCTTCCCGATCTCAAGATCGTGTAGACGATCCTTCCGGCGCTGCGTTCCGGCAGCGCTCCCGTAGTCGGTCACACGTTCGGTACTCGACGAAGGCCTTCCTCTCCCTTGTTCCAGCAGGCAGCGGAGGTTGTAGCACTCTCCTCGCGATTCCGGCAGCACAACGGCGTGGTACTGGAAGTAGAGGGGAGATCTCGCAGGGCTTCGCCTTAAGCCGGAGCGAGTATGGTGGAGTATGAGAGGGTCCCTCGACGATCTAGGGTTTAGACACGCCGAGGAGGGGGCTAGGCCGGCGGCTAGGGTTTCACCTAGGCGGCGGCGAGTGCCCTAGGGCCGGCGGCGGCGGCTTGGGGCTAGGGTTTAGAGGTGTAGGAACTTGTATCTAGGAGGGGAGCCCTGCCCCTCCTTATATAGGTGGAGGGGGCCGGCCAAGGGGAGGGGAGTCCCTCCCCAACTCGGCTTGGTGGTGCGCCGGCGGTGGGAGGAGGAAATCCTCCCCCAAGTCGGTTTCCACCTCCCTCTCCACTTCCCAAAAATAGCCGTTTGACTTTCAAACTTGGCGTTCGACTTTTCAAACTAGGATTTGAATAAACCCACTATTTTGTTCAGCGATGACACCGAGTACATGATGCAATCATACCAACTTGATATAACACATTCATGTACCCTTCCCCTCCGGAGTGCCGGACATTCCGGAAACTTCTAGAACATTCCCGATGAAAACACCGGAACCATTCTCCAACTCCGAAACGGGACTTTCCTTATATGAATCTTATTCTCCGGACCATTCCGGATCTCCTCGTGATATCCCGAATCCCATTCGAGACTCCGAACAACATTCGGACTCTTTCTCATCATTCCATAACTACTCAAACAACGTCGAATCCTTAAGTGTGTCTCCCTACGGTTCGTGAATTATGCGGACATGATCGAGACACTTATCCGAATAATAACCAATAGAGGAATCTAGAAATTCATATGGCTCCCACATATTTCTATGATTACTTTGCGATCGAATGAACCACTTACATACGATATCAATTTCCCTTTGTCTCACGATAGTTTACTTATCCGAGGTTATGATCGTCGGTATATCTGCATACCTAGTTCAACCTCGTTACCGATAAGTACTCTTTTTCTCGTTCCCGTGATATGTGATCCCTTGTGAGCCAGTCACATGCTTGCAAGCTAATTGGATGACATTCCATCGAGAGGGCCCAGAGTATATCTATCCGTCATATGGATGGACAAATCCCACTCTTGATCCATGTGTCTCAACCAATACTTTCCGAACATTCAATGCCACCTTTATAGCCACCCAGTTACGGTGTGGTGTTTGATGTCATCAAAGCATCCATCCGGTAAAGGTGATATGCATGATCTCATGGTCGAAGGAATTAGGTTACTATGTATCAGAAAGCATATAGCAATTGAACTATTGAAATGACTTGATCTTTATGCTACGCTTATCTATAGGGGTATGTCCACCATATCATTCTCCTAACGTTATGATCTTGTTGTTGATAACATCTCAATGTTCATGATAGGGAAACCACAATCATCTATTAACCAACAAGCTAGTGAAGTATAGAGGCTATACTAGGGACTTCAATTTAAGTTTACAAATCACACAAGTATCAATGTTTCCTTGTTAATACTATTATAGCATGAATGTAAACATTTATCATAAACACAAATATATAATAATAACTATATTTATTATTGCCTCTAGGGCATATCTCCAACAGTCTCCCACTTGCACTAGATTTATCTAATCTAGATTACATGGTAATATACCGAACACCCATGGCAGTTTGGTGCTGGTCATGTTTTGCCCTCGGGAGAGGTTTAGTCAACGGATCCGCCACATTCAGATCTGTGTGTACTTTGCAAATCTTTATGTCCCCATCTTGGACATGTTCTTGAATAGCGTGAAAACGTAGCTTGATATGCTTCAGCTTCTTGTGTGACCTTGGTTCTTGCGCATTGGCTATGGCACCCATGTTATCACAGTAGATAGACATTGGGTCCAGCGCACTAGGAACCACACCCAGCTCTGTAATGAACTCTTTCATCCATATCGCTTCTTGTGAAGCCTCTGAAGCAGTCATGTATTCCGATTCAGTTGAAGATCTCGCCACAACTCTTTGCTTTGCACTCCTCCAGCTAACTGCTGCACCATTCAAAATAAATACGTATCCAGATTGTGATTTAGAATCATCCAGATCGGTGTTCCAACTAGCATCGGTGTAACCATTAACAACGAGCTGTTCATCACCTCTATAAGAAAGAACCATATCCTTAGTTCTTCTCAAGTACTTAAGGATGTTTTTGACTGCTGTCCAATGATCCACTCCTGGATCACTTTGATATCTGCTAGTTAAACTAACAACATATGCAATGTCGGGTCTAGTACATAGCATGGCATACATTAGAGATCCTATGGCAGAGGCATAGGGAGTCTTACTCATCCTTTCTCTATCTTCTGCTGATGTCGGACTTTGAGTTTTACTCAAGGTCGTATTGGGCAACATGGGCAAGAACCCTTTCTTGCTATCTTCCATTCCAAACCTCTTTAGAACTTTGTCCAAATATGTATTTTGTGACAATGATATTAGGCGTCTCGATCTATCTCTATAAATCTTTATGCCTAATATGTAAGCTGCTTCGCCAAGATCCTTCATTGAAAAACTATTATTCAAATATTCCTTGACTCTATTAAGAAGGTCTACATCATTCCCAATCAACAATATGTCATCTACATATATTATTAAGAATGCTACAGAGCTCCCACTCACTTTCTTGTAAATACAAGCTTCTCCATAAGTTTGTACGAAACCAAAACTTTTGATTACCTTATCAAAACGTTGATTCCAACTTCGGGATGCTTGCTTCAATCCATAGATGGACCGTTGAAGTTTGCATACCTTGTTAGCATCTTTAGGATCGACAAAACCTTTGGGTTGCATCATATACAACTCTTCATCAATGTTTCCATTGAGGAATGTTGTTTTGACATCCATCTGCCATATCTCATAATCATAATATGCAGTGATTGCTAACATAATCCTAACAGACTTTAGCTTCGCTACTAGTGAGAAAGTCTCATCGTAGTCAACTCCTTGAATTTGTCGAAACCCCTTTGCGACAAGTCGAGCTTTATAGACAGTAACATTACCATCAGCATCTGTTTTCTTCTTGAAAATCCATTTGTTCTCGACAGCCTTCCGGCCATCCGGTAAGTCCACCAAAGTCCATACTTGGTTTTCGTACATGGATCCAATCTCGGATTTCATGGCTTCTTGCCATTTATTGGAATCTGGGCTCATCATCGCTTCCTCATATGTCTCAGGGTCATCGGTGTTGTCCACCAACATGACACTCATAACGGGATCATACCAATCTGGAGTGGTACGAGTTCTCGTTGACCTCCGAGGCTCTGTAGTAACTTCAACCGAAGTTTCATGATCACCATCATTAGCTTCCTCTCTTATTGGTGCAGGCACCACAGGAACTTCTTCCGGTGCTGCGCTACTCGCAATTTCGAGAGAAGGTTCGACAACCTCGTCGAGTTCTACTTTCCTTCCAGTCACTTCTTTCGAGAGAAATTCCTTCTCTAGAAAGGATCCATTCTTGGCAACGAAGATTTTGCCTTCGGATCTATGATAGAAGGTATACCCAATAGTTTCCTTCGGGTATCCAATGAAGACGCATTTTTCCGCTTTGGGTTCAAGCTTGTTCGGCTGTAACTTCTTTGCATAGGCTTCGCAACCCCAAACTTTAAGGAACGACAATCTAGGTTTCTTCCCAAACCATAATTCATACGGTGTCGTTTCAACGGATTTAGATGGTGCCCTATTTAAAGTGAATGCGGCTGTTCTAATGCATAACCCCAAAATGATAGCGGTAAATCTGTAAGTGACATCATAGAACGAACCATATCTAAGAGAGTTCGATTACGACGTTCGGACACACCATTACGTTGTGGTGTTCCCGGCGGTGTCAATTGTGAAAGTATTCCGCATTTATTCAAATGCTCGCCAAACTCGTAACTTAGATATTCACCTCCACGATCAGAACGTAGAAATTTAATCTTCTTGTTACGTTGATTCTCTACCTCACTTTAAAATTCCTTAAACTTCTCGAAAGTTTCGGACTTATGTTTCATGAAATAGATATACCCATATCTACTCAAATCATCCGTGAAGGTAAGAACATAACAATAACCACCGCGCGATGCTACACTCATTGGACCACACACATCAGTATATATGATTTCTAATAAGTCAGTAGCTCACCCCATCATACCAGAAAATGGAGTCTTAGTCATTTTACCCATCAGACATGCTTCGCATCTTTTAAGTGATTCGAAATCAAGTGATTCAAGAAGTCCATCGGAATGGAGTTTCTTCATACGCTTCACTCCAATGTGACCAAGAGGACAGTGCCACATATAGGTCGAGTTATCGCTCGATTTCAAACGTTTAGCCTCAATGTTATTAATATGTGTATTTCCACTATCGAGATTCAACAAGAATAGACCATCTATCAAAGGTGCATGTGCATAAAACATATTACTCATATAAATAGAACAATCATTATTCTCGGACTTAAACAAGTAACCGTCTCGCAATAAACAAGATCCCGATATAATGTTCATGCTTAACGTAGGCACCAAATAACAATTATTTAAGTATAAAACTAATCCCGATGGTAGATGAAGGGGTAGCGTGCCGACCGCGATCACATCAACCTTTGATCCGTTTCCCACGCGCATCATCACCTCGTTCTTCGCTAGCTTCCGTTTATTCTGCAGCACCTGTTTCGAGTTACAAATATGAGCAACCGAACCATTATCAAATACCCAGGCACTACTACGAGTACTAGTGAGATACACATCAATAACATGTATATTAGATATACCTTTCTTCTTGATGTTGCCGTTCTTCAAATCCGCCAAGTACTTTGGGCAATTCCGCTTCCAGTGACCTTCTCCCTTGCAGTAAAAGCACTCAGTATCAGGCTTAGGTCCAGCCTTGGTCTTCTTCGTCGGCGTGGTAACTTTCTTACCACCCTTCTTGAAGTGTCCCTTCTGCTTAGACTTGCCTTTCTTGAATTTGGTGGTCTTATTGACCAACAACACTTGGTGCTCTTTCTTGATATCCACTGCTGCAGATTTCAACATGGCAAAGAGTTCTGACAACGTCTTGTTCATGTTTTGCATGTTGTAGTTCATCACAAAGTTCTTCTAACTTGGTGGTAGTGATTGGAGGACGCGGTAAATCCCCAAAGCATTAGGAATCACTATACCCAAGCTTTGAAGTTTGTTTGCGTGCCCAGACATCTTAAGCACATGCTCACTGACGGAGATGCCCTCTTCCATCTTGCAATTAAAGAACTTTTCAGAAGCCTCATAGCTTTCAATTGCCGCATGAGTCTCAAAGATCAATTTGAGATCCTCGACAATATCATATGGGTATGAATTCTCAAACATTTTCTGAAGTTCCGATTCTAAACCATACAAGATAGCACACTGAACTGTGGAGTACTGAGTCTTTCGAGTGAGGTAAACATTCTTTACTTCATCGGCAGCATCAGCTGCAGGTGGGTCACCCAGCGGTGCATCCAGCACATAGGTCAAATTACCAGCTGTGAGGACAATCCTCAAATTGCGGAACCAATCCGCGAAGTTGCTTCCATCGTTTTTCAACTTTTCTTTCTGTAGGAACGCATTAAAATTGATGGTAGGGGATGCCATTGATCTACAACATATTTGCAATAGTTTAGACTAAGTTTATGACAAATTGAGTTCAAATTAATAATAAAATTAATCTAGGTGAACTCCCACTCAAAACAATATCCCTCACATTGTTTTAGTGATCACATGAACCAAATCCACCACATCAACACCGATCATCACGAGAGTTGACATAGTTTCAATGGCGAACAATCGACATGTTCATCATATCTACTATATGATTCATGCTTTACCTTTCAGTGATCTGTGTTCCGAGACCATGTCTATACATTCTAGGCTCGTCAAGATCAAACCTTAGTTTCCGCATGAGCAAATCTGGCTTGCTCACGTTGTATACACTTGCGGAATCTAACACACCCGATCATCACGTGGTGCTTCGAAACAACTAGCTTTAGCAACGGTGCTAACTAAGGGTGAACACTTTATGACTTGAAATTCATGTGCATGAGGGGTCATCTTATAATTCTACCGTCGTCTACTAAGCAATACAAGATGCATAAAGGATTAACATCACATGCAATTCATAATATGTGATATGATATGTCATTTCTTCTTTGTGCTTCCGATCTCCATCTTCAAGCACGAACATGATCTCCATCATCACCGGCATTGCATCAAGGTCAATGACGCTTCTCCATGGTTGTCGTCCACCGGCTTCAACTATTACAACTACTTTGAATAGACACGCGGGTCTTAACATAAATTAAAGACAACCATATGGCTCCTGCCGGTTGCCAACTTACAATAAGGAACATTGCATACATCAAATATAATCACAATCATGGCCATATCACATCACTGCACACCCCTGCAAAACAAAGTTAGACGCCTCTACTTTCTTTGCATATTTTACGTGGTTTGGGGCTTCCAATAAGTGTCGTTCTAACTTACGAACATGAACCACAACATTGATACTAGTATTGTTAATCACCCGTTGTAAATTGGATCTTAACTATGCTAGGAGAAACAGGCACCCGCAAAGCCACTTATGCAATACAAGTTGCATGTCAAGCGTGGAGCAAGTCTCATGAACGATGTCATGTAAGGTTAGCCCGGGCCGCTTCATCCCAACATCCCGCAAGATGCAAAGTACACAAGAATCAATCGACAATAAAAGTATCAACACCCACAATGACCATTGTGTTCTACTCGTGCAACAGATCTACATATAGACACGGCTCTGATACCACTGTAGGGATTCGTAGCATGGAAAACAAAAAATTTCTATCGCATACAAACAAACAAGCCAAGATCTATCTACTAGATTGTAGCAACGAGTCGATGGAATAACTCACCCTCGAAGATTCCAAAGTGTTTTAGCAAGAGCGGATTCTCGTGGGTGATGTAGTCGTACTCTTCCCGATCTCAAGATCGTGTAGATTATCCTTCCGGCGCTGCGTTCCGGCAGCGCTCCCGCAGTCGGTCACACGTTCGGTACTCGACGAAGACCTTCCTCTCCCTTGTTCCAGCAGGCAGCGGAGGTTGTAGCACTCTCCTCGCGATTCCGGCAGCACAACGGCGTGGTACCAGAAGTAGAGGGGAGATCTCGCAGGGCTTCGCCTTAAGCCGGAGCGAGTATGGTGGAGTATGAGAGAGTCCCTCGACGATCTAGGGTTTAGACACGCCGAGGAGGGGGCTAGGCCGGCGGCTAGGGTTTCACCTAGGCGGCGGCGAGTGCCCTAGGGCCGGCGGCGGCTATGGAGGCGGCGGCGGCTTGGGGCTAGGGTTTAGAGGTGTAGGAACTTGTATCTAGGAGGGGAGCCCTGCCCCTCCTTATATAGGTGGAGGGGGCCGGCCAAGGGGAGGGGAGTCCCTACCCAACTCGGCTTGGTGGTGCGCCGGCGGTGGGAGGAGGAACTCCTCCCACAAGTCGGTTTCCACCTCCCTCTCCACTTCCCAAAATAGCCGTTTGACTTTCAAACTTGGCGTTTGACTTTTTAAACTAGGATTTGAATAAACCCTCTATTTTGTTCAGCGATGACTCCGAGTACATGATGCAATCATACCAACTTGATATAACACAATCATGTACCCTTCCCCTCCGGAGTGCCGGACATTCCGGAACCTTCTAGAACATTCCCGATGAAAACACCGGAACCATTCTCCAACTCTGAAACGGGACTTTCCTTATAAGAATCTTATTCTCCGGACCATTCCGGATCTCCTCGTGATATCCCGAATCCCATTCGAGACTCCGAACAACATTCGGACTCTTTCTCATCATTCCATAACTACTCAAACAACGTCGAATCCTTAAGTGTGTCTCCCTACGGTTCGTGAATTATGCGGACATGATCGAGACACTTCTCCGAACAATAACCAATAGAGGAATCTGGAAATTCATATGGCTCCCACATATTTCTACGATTACTTTGCGATCGAATGAACCACTTACATACGATATCAATTTCCCTTTGTCTCACGATAGTTTACTTATCCAAGGTTATGATCGTCGGTATCTCTGCATACCTAGTTCAACCTCGTTACCGATAAGTACTCTTTTCTCGTTCCCGTGATATGTGATCCCTTGTGAGCCAGTCACATGCTTGCAAGCTAATTGGATGACATTCCACCGAGAGGGCCCAGAGTATATCTATCCGTCATATGGATGGACAAATCCCACTCTTGATCCATGTGTTTCAACCAATACTTTCCGAACACTCAATGCCACCTTTATAGCCACCCAGTTACAGTGTGGTGTTTGATGTCATCAAAGCATCCATCCGGTAAAGGTGATATGCATGATCTCATGGTCGAAGGAATTAGATTACTATGTATCAGAAAGCATATAGCAATTGAACTAATAAAATGACTTGATCTTTATGCTACGCTTATCTATAGGAGTATGTCCACCATATCATTCTCCTAACGATATGATCTTGTTGTTAATAACATCTCAATGTTCATGATAGGGAAACCACAATCATCTATTAACCAACAAGCTAGTATTATATAGAGGCTTTACTAGGGACTCTTATTTTAGCCTACAAATCACACAAGTATTAATGTTTCCTTGTTAATACTATTATAGCATGAATGTAAACATTTATCATAAACACAAAGATATAATAATAACTATATTTATTATTGCCTCTAGGGCATATCTCCAACAGTTCTGCTAGGAGCCGATACCGACTGATCGTTTGGAGTCGGACTCCAATCGTGTCCAAGTAGCCATGAGCCTGCGGGGTCACACACTTAAGAGCGGGAGCAAGTTAGGATTGGATTTGAACCGGAAATATGGTTGGGTTGGACCCGAGCCGGATTTGGACTGAGTCAGTGATACGTCAGAAACGTATCTATAATTTTTGATGTTCCATGCTTGTTTAGTATCCACTTTGCTATGTTTTGTCTACACTTTGAGGTATTTTTATACACTTTATGGAACTAACCTTTAATATGCCACAATGCCAGTTGCCTGTTTTCTTCTGTTTTTGGTTCCAGAAAGGCAGAAAATAAATATTCTCGGAATTGGACAGGATAAAAGCCAAAGTCAATATTTTACCGTGGGGGACACGAATCCAGAAGACGAGACGGAGAGGCAAGCCAGGGCGGCCACACCCCCCTAGGTGTGGCCAGGGGTGGGCCCGCCCCTAGGCAAGGTGTGGGCCCCCTGGTCGCCTTCCAGCCTCGCCTCCTTCTCCTATAAGAAGCCCGCGAATCAAAAATCCTAAATAATCCATCATACTTCCAGAAAAAGTTCTGCTGCGCCGCCGCCACCAAAGGGGAGATTCGGGGGACAGAAAGTCTCTGTTCTGGCACCCTACCGGGACGGGGAAGTGCCCTCGGAGCCATCTCCATCGATCTCCACCACCATCTCCATCACCATTGTTGATTCCCATGATGAGGAGGGAGTATTTCTTCCTCGAGGCTAAGGGCTCTACCGGTAGCTATGTGTTCATCTCTCTCTCTATGCATGATCTTATTGTGGTCATGAGCTTTGTAATCTAGTAGATATACCTTGCTACTCAAGTGCTTCATTAGATATCTGCTCTCCCCATGTGTGTGAAAGTGACAGCGTGCATGCCATGGTGGCACTTAGGCTTGAGCCTACATAAATACTCTTTGTGTTTTAATAGATCTATGCTTTTCCCCACGTGTATGAAAGTGACAGCGGGCACACCGTGTGTGGCACTTTGGCTAGATTGAATATTTCTTATGAGTTATATTTGGAGTTGGATGTCTCTATGAAATTGTGGTGTTTGTTGGAACCGTCTAGCGGTCAAGGTGACAGTGTGGGGTATCTAGATTGGGGAAGGCCCTACCGTGGATTAGAGTGTCCAACCGGAGAGTAGTTAAGAGTAGTACCATGAAGAGAGGATATTTATATGAGAGAGTGTTCACTAGTTAAATTATGATCCCTAGGCCTTGTTTCCAAGTATTGAAACACCGTTTGCATCTAGATATGTTGCATGTTTGCTTGCTTTAGTTCTCCACGCCATCAACTATTTTCTGGCACCTTTACCACCTGTATTTCACTATCTCTTCGCCGAACTGATTTTTTCTAACATCTTATGTTGCTTAAATAAAAAAGTGTTGAACTAACAAAAGTTATCTAACATACTAGGGGATTTATTCGTAAATATTTAGTTCAATCCGAGTTACATAGACTCCTCACGAATTTTTATGGTGGAGGATAGAAATCTGTTTCGGGACAGCAACTTCCCAAATCTTACTTCCCTCTCATTAGAGGTCATTCTTGGCACAAAAAGCAAACAAAGAGGATAAGGAGAGTTCATTACTGAAGTAATAACTTACAAGACTCAAGTAAACTCTTGGGTTATCTCTCAAAAAGTATTTTTATTTAACGCCTTTAAGTTAGGCACAAGAAGCAAGAAGAATTAAGTGTTTTCAAATGATGAAGCATTAACATCAAACCTTGCTTTCAAAGGAGGAGCAAAAATCAACTTCTCTCTCCTCATAGGGAAGTGTTCAATACCTTTCTTAAATGGAAAATTATATTTGATGGTGCCTTCTTTCATATCAATGATGGCACCAACTGTTCTAAGAAAAGGTCTTCCCAAAGTAATAGGATAAGAAGCATTGTATTAAACATCCAAAACATAGAAATCCACAGGGACATAAGCATTGTTAACCATAATGAGAACATCATTAATACTCCCCATGAGTTTCTTCTTAGCATTATCATTGAGTGGGACATCCAAATAACAATCTTCCAATGGTGGCAAATCAAGCATTTCATAAATCTTCCTAGGCATAATAGAGACACTAGAACCAAGATCACATGAAGCTTTGAGATCAAAGTCATTCACTTGCATATTAATAATGGGTTCCCAACTATCCTCTACTTTCCTAGGAATAAAAGCTTTGTGTTTTAGCTTCTCTTCCTTAATTTTCACAAGAGCATCTGTAATGTGTTTAGTGAAAGCAACATGCATATCACTAGCATCAGGACTTCTAGCAAGTTTTTGTAGGAACATAATCACTTCAGAAATATTGCATCATCAATATCAAAATCAAACTTAGCATCACTAGTAGTAGGCTCAATAGGCTTAGGCATAGTAGGAGGAGGAATAGGGACTACTTGTGGTTTAGTGGTGATAGTGCACACACTATTGTTTCTATCAATTTCAATTTACCTTTCCCACCTAGCATGAAGTTGAGCTAACAGCCTAACATTTTCAGCAATAGTAACTTGTATGGCATGAGAAGTAGAAAAGGTATTTTCCATAGTTTCAGGTTTAGCAGCCATTTTATTAATCAAGGAAGATTGAGCTTCAGACAAAGAGGATATATTTTTCTCAACATTTAGAAGCTTTTCCTCTATAGCCTTATTGAAAGTGGTTTGTTTACTAATAAAGTCTTTGATCATGACTTCAAGTTTAGAGGGGGCACTTCTAGCATTATTGTAAGAGCTTCCATAGGAATTGCCATTATTAGGGGGATAAGGCCTATAATTGTTGCTACCACCAAAATTATTCCTACAGGCATTGTTGTTGAAATTGTTGTTTCTAATGAAGTTCACATCAACTTGCTCTTCTTGAGCAACCAAAGAGGCTAAGGGAACACTATTAGGATCTAAAGGAGCTTTCCCATTAACAAGCATAGCCATAATAACATCAATCTTATCACTCAAAGAGGAAGTTTCCTCAACAGAATTTACCTTCTTACCACGTGGAGCTCTCTCAACATGCCATTCAGAGTAGTTAACCATCATATTATCAAGGAGCCTTGTAGCAACACCCAAAGTGAGGCCCATGAAGGTACCTCCAGCAGCTGAATCCAACATATTTCTTGACGAGAAGTTTAAACCTGCATAAAAAGTCTGGATAATCATCCAAGCAGTGAGTCCATGAGTGGGGCAATTCTTAACCAAAGATTTCATTCTTTCCCCAAGCCGGAGCAACATGTTCACTATCAAGTTGTTTAAATTTCATAATGTCACTTCTCATAGATATAATCTTAGCAGGAGGATAGTACTTTTCAATAAAAGCATCTTCACACTTAGTCCAAGAATCAATACTATTTTTAGGCAAAGATAGCAACCATTATTTAGCTTTTCCTCTCAAGGAGAAAGGGAAAAGCTTGAGATTAATAATATCTCCATCTACATCCTGATATTTTTGCATCTCACCAAGTTCAACAAAGCTATTGAGATGGGTAGCAGGATCATCAGAACTAGCACCAGAAAATTTCTCTCTCATCACAAGATTCAACAAAACAGGCTTAATTTCATAAAAGGTAGCGTTAGGAGCAGGTGGAGCAATAGGAGTGCTTAGGAAATCATTGTTGTTGGTGCTAGTGAAGTCACACAACTTGGTGTTCTCAGCAGAGTTCATTTTGGCAAAGGTGGGCAAGCCAAAAACAACAACAACAGCTAGATCAGGAACTATTTTTTGTGTGTTTTTGAATAAAGCAAGCAAACCAAACTAGACTAATTTTTTTTTGGTTTTTTTAAGAGGCAAACAAAACCAAGCAAACTAAAAACAAAGTAAAGAGAAAGGAAGTGGAGGACTCCCCTATTGAAGACGTCCTTAGCCTCCCCGGCAACGGCGCCAGAAAAGCTTGATGATGGCTAGCACGGTTGACGTGGAGCCTGTTGGGAACCCCAAGAGCAAGGTGTGAAGCAGCAAAGCAGCAAGTTTTCCCTCGGTAAGAAACCGAGGTTATCGAACTAGTAGGAGAAAGGAAACGTCACATAGGTGTTGCTAGCAACATGGAGACTTGCACAACACAAACTCAAGACTTAGCCCCAACGAATCAGTGAGGTTGTCAAGATCACCGGTGGCTATAACAAAGGATTAAACGTATGGTGTGGAAGGTAATGGTTTGCAGCAAGTAAACAAGTAACAGTAGTATGTATCAATGGTAATATTGGACAGGGGTCCATAGTTCACTAGAGGTGCTCTCCTTAGATAAACAACATGACATGAAGGGTAAACAAATTACAATAGGGCAATTGACAGGAACTGAGCAAGGCATAACAATGCAATTACTAGTCAGAAAGATCCTATGAGATTCGATTAGGCAATACAACAAGATACATAGACCGCCATCCAACCGCATCTATGAATAGAAGTCCACCTTTAGGTTATCATCCGACCCCCCTCCAGTATTAAGTTGCAAGCAACAGACAACTACTTTAAGAAAAGTGTGTAAGGTAAACAGTCCATATGTTCCATGAACAAGAGACCGTTGTTTTCTCCCTAGTAGCAACAACACATCTATAACCGAAGAGATTTCTGTCACTTCCCTTGGAAACTAGAGGCATGAACCCACTATCGAGCATAAATACTCCCTCTTGGAGTCACTAGCAACTACTTGGCCAAGATAGCTACTAACAAAGGAGAGCATGCAAGATCACAAACAACACAGACATGATCGAATCATAAAGACAAAACCATTAATCAAACCAACATAATAATCTCAATATCCATTGGATCCCCGCAAACACAACATGCATGATTACAAATAGATTATATCATGATCATGAACGGAGCTCACAAGATCTATACATGAAACCACAAAGGAGGAGATAAAACCATCTAGCTACTACATGGACCCATAGTCCAAGGTGGAACTACTCACGCATCATACCGGAAAGAAGGCCTCCGAGATGATCTCCCCTCCGGTAGGATGCTGGGAAGAACGTCAGATCCCCTGATTCGGGGACGACGGTGGCGGTGGCTACAGAAGGTTTCGTGTAATATTGATCGGGTTCTTAGGGTTTCTGCATCGGGGGCTTCTTATAGGCGAAGGGGGAGGCCGATGAGGCGGCCAGGGGCCCTACACCCTGCCTAGGTGCGGGCCCACCCCCTCGCCGCGCCTAGGGGGGTATGTGTGCCCTAGCCCGCTTCTCCGTCTCCCCTCTAGACTTCTTGTTCCCCATGGAAAGTTATTGACTTTGACGTTTGTCCCGTCCAATTTCGAGAATATTTTCTTACTAGCTTTTCTGGAACCAAAAACAGCAAAAATAGGCAACTGGCACTGTGGCAACTTGTTAATAGGTTAGTACCATAAAACATGTAAAAAGCACCTCAAAGTGTAGACAAAGCAAAGTAGATACTAACAAGCATGGAACATCAAAAAATATAGATACGTTTCCGACGTATCAGTAGATTCTCCATGAAATAGCCCCTCCTGTGAGAGTGAAGACGTATCATGTCTTGGATTTTATATCATCTCTATCTCCCGCAAAATCTGCATCTGAATACCCTCTTATCTCTAGGTAATCAAACTTTCTATATGTTAGCATGAGGTCTTTTGTGCCTTGCGCATAACACATATTGCTTTCTTTACCATATTCCATTTCTCTATGCCTGGATTCTCTTCATATCTACCGAGTACCCCGGTGATAAAATCTAAGTCAGGGTGAGTGCACACTTCTGCATACTGTAAGCTTCCAACAGCCGAATCATATGGTACTTCTTTCATTTGATCGATCTCGTATTGACTATTGGGACATTGAAATTTCCCAGAACTGTCGCCCTTGACTATAGGAGAAGGTGTGGCATTCCACGCATGCAAACTGTATTTCTTTAGAATCTTCTCTAGGTATGCCTTTTGTGATAGTACTAGAACCCCATTTTTCCTATATCGGTGAATGTCTATGCCCAGAACATATGAAGCTTCACCAAGATCTTTCATATAAAAATTTGAGGACAATAACTTCTTTGTTTCTAGTAGTAGACTGACATCGCTGGTAGCAAGCAAGATATCATCCACACATAGAATTAGGAAAATATATTTCCCACTTTTAAAATTTGCATAAACGCAGTTGTTCTCAACATTCTCTTTCAATCCAAATTTCTTAATGGTCCCATTAAACTTTAGATACCAATGTCTAGAAGCTTGCTTTAATCCATAAATGGATTTATTTAGACGGCATCCCATGTTTTCCTTGCCTCCCATGACAAAATCCTTGGTTTGTTTCATGTAGATTCTTTCTTCTAAATCCCCATTTAGAAATATCGCCTTTACATCCATTTGATGCAGCTCTAAATCAAAATGTGCAACTATTGTCATTATGATTCTGAAGGAATCCTTACATGAGACTAGAGAAAATGTCTCATTGTAATCTACTCCTTCTCTTTATGTAAATCCTTTTGCGACAAGTTGTGCTTGTACTTCTCCACATTCCCTCTAGAGTCATACTTTGTTTTGTAGACCCATTTATAGCCTACTATTTTGGCTCCTTTGGGAATTTGCTCTAAGTCCCAAACTTTGTTGGAACTCATCGATTTCATCTCATCTTCCATGGCCTATAGCCACTTCAATAAGTGAGTACTACTCATGGCTTCTTCAAATGAAATGGGATCATTATCCATTATAGCTCTTTCTGTGTTATGAACTTTATAATTAGTAGGAATTGCTGACCTTTTAATTCTTTGAGACCTTCTAGGGGCCTCATTTACTGGCACATCATGTGTCTCAACATGTGGCGTATCTTCTGGAGGTGGCTATTGTTGCTCCCTTTAATGCTCAATGGTGGGTTCAATCGGCTCCTGACGGACAAGTTTCGGATCTTCACTCATTGTTGTCATGGGTGGAGTTGCAACAGGATCATGCACAACAACCTCAGGGGTAGTTGATGCAGGAACAACAGGTAGTGTAAAGAATGATTCCTGAGTCATCAGATTAGGTGCATGCACCTTCTTGTCCTCAAGATCAATCTTCCGAGCTACCATGCTCCCCCTCATTATTTTGTCCTCTAAGAAGACAACATGTCCTGTTTCTACAAACTTTGTGTATCTGTCTGAACAGTAGAAACGAAAATCTTTTGATCTTTCAAGATAGCCAATGAAATGGCAACTGCCTGTTTTAGGATCAACCTTTGCAATATTTGATTAAATACTTTGGCCTCAGCTGGGCTTCCCCACACCCTTAAGTGTTGTAGTGAGGGAACTCTTCCTATCCACAACTCATACGGTGTTTTGGGCACCGACTTGCTTGGTACTCTATTGAGAATATGAATGGTGTTTTTTAACGCCTCCATCCATAATCCCAATGGCAAGGTGGAGTAACTCATCATCCCACGCACCATATCCATAAGTGTACGGTTACGCCTTTCAGCTACTCTATTTTGTTGAGGCTCGCTCGACATCGAATACTAGGCCACTATGCCAGTCTCCTGTAAAAACCTTGCAAAGGTTCAGAGACTTGGCCATATGGGGTGTGGCGACCGTAGTACTCCCCTCAACGATCAGACCTTGCTATCTTTATTGTTTTACTGTGCTAATTCTCAACTTCAGCTTTGAATATCTTAAATTTATCCATCTATTTTGACATTTCTTTAATCGGATAAATGTAACCATAATGGGAGTAATCATGTGTAAACATTATGAACGAGTCATAACCATCCACACTGTTCACATGAAATGGTCCACAAATATCAGTGTGAATGATTTCTAGTGTTTTAGTGCTTCGTTTTGCACCCTTTTTGATTTGCTTTACATACTTTCCTTTAACGAAATTTATGCATTGATCTATGTTGGAGAACTCTAACGGAGGAAGAATATCATTTTTAACTAGTCTTTCTATTCCCCCCCTTAAAATATGGCCTAAACGACAGTGCCATAATTTCGACGACTCATGAGTTCTCTTTCTTTTCTTTTGATCTTTGTCCAATGCGGAAACATGCTCATTCACATTACACACATAATATAATTTTTTCACGAATGGATAACAAATAAAGCTCATTGTGAAGGAAATCAACACCCACACAATCATTATTACACCAAATGGCACACTGGCCATGTCCAAAATGACACTCATAGTTAACTTTTTCCAATCTTGAAACACTTATTAACTTTCTGTGTAATGAAGGAACATATAAAACATCTGTAAGAAGGATCATGAATCCATTAGATATCTCCAACAGCTTCAACGTCCGCTTGGACTCCATTTGCAACTTCAATGCATCTTTCGCTTTTTTGAGTAGTCTGCGTCGAATAGAATATTTATAAAGAATTTGCAACATGAACAGTTGCACCTGAGTCAATCCACCAAGTAGATTTTGAAAACTGTGTATACAGGTATTCATTTACAAAGGAAACAATGTTGTTACCTCTCTTTTCCATTAATTTCTTTAGCCAAGCAGGTCAGTCTTTCTTGTAATGCCCTTTTTTGTTGTAGTGGAGACATGTATCTTTGTCCACTGGGAGAGGCCTCTGCTGATGCTGATAGTGCATGGGAGCTTTTCCATGTGGCTTTGAAGGGCAACTATCGTTGCTTTGAGTAAAGTTCATTTTCTTATTGTCCTTCACATAGTTCAAAGAACCACCATATGAGGTTTTGAGTCTCTCCTCTTCTTACACACATATGGCTATAGTCTTTTTAATGTCCCTCTTTTCTGGCGACATATTGTAGTTAACAACAAAGGTGTCAAACTAATTTGGTAGTGAAGACATGACTAGGTGAATAAGGAGTGAAGGCTTGAGCTCCAGATCAGCATCCATGGGCTTCAACTTGGCAGCCATGTTGCTCATCCTGATGTGCTCCCTTATGCCATGTCCATCTTTGTGGTACTTTTCTGTCACCGACTACTTCAGCAACTGGGTAGCATATATTTTTGAAGAGCCAGTGAACTGACTCTATATATTTTCAAGGTACGCCTTACATGGATATGCCCTACGGGTACTGAAAGTGCAATGAACGTCACCTAGAGGGGGTGAATAGGCTTTTAAAATTATTACGGTTTAGGATCAATTAAATGCGGAATAAAACTAACGTTTAATTTATTGAGCACAAAACCTAGCCACTAGGTTCACCTACTGCACCAACAACCTATGCTAAGCAATACAAGCAACAAGGTGATAACAAGATATAAATACTTCAAGCACGATGGTTATCACAATGTAAATAGCATAAGTAAAGGTCTCGGTTGAGAGATAACCGATGGACACAGAGACAAAGATTTGTTTCGCGAAGTTCACTTCCAAAGAAGTTGCGTCTCCGTTGGAGAGGTGCGATGGCGCAATACTCTCCGAACGCCACAAATGGCTCACCTCGAGGTGTGGTGGCTCGATGCTCACCCAACGCCACACAAGGCCTCACCCCGGATGCGGAAGCACGCAACTCACCAACGCCACAAAAGGCTCACCCTATTCTCCCGAGTGCGCACCACAAAAGGTGGGCACTCGCTCCACTATGGGACGCTTGAGGGTGGTCACCGAACCCGTACAAGATTGGGGCTATCTCCACAACTCAATTGGAGGCTCCCAACAACAACGCCACAAAAGGCCAACAAAGCCACAAAAGGCTACAACACCACAAAAGGTCAACAAACCAACCACACAACCATCTAGGGTTCCAAGAACCCAAGAGTAACAAGCCCACAAGCTTGTACTCGCCGAATCTCCGAGGAGAACTCAAACCTATGCAACAAATGCAAGAGGCAAGTCCTTCTCTCTCAAATTCCACCAAAGCTACAAAAGCTATTGGGGGAATAAGAGAGGAAGAACACAAGAGGAGAACACAAAACTCTCCAAGATCTAGATCCCAATGATTCCTTCACAAAGAAGGGATTTGGCTTGGGGGGATTGTAGATCTAGATCTCCTCTCTCAAATCCCTCAAAAAGATGCAAGAATCATAGAAGGGGAAAGGGAGAGGAACAAGCTCTTCACGGTAAACAATGGAGGAGACAGAGAAAGCCAATAACCAAGAAAAAATCAAGTGCCCATGAAGAGGAAGAGGAGCCCATTTAAAGGGCTCCCAGATCTGCCCGTTATGGGCATTCACGAACCTGATCGGAACTTCTGGTGGGAGGCTGGAACTTTCGGTGGCACTCAGCCAACGGTCAGAAAACCGCGATGCGAAAAACTGAAAACACGAGCCTGGCCGGAACTTCCGCCGGTCCACCGGAACTTTCGGTGGGAGCGGAACTATCGGTGGAAATTCTGACTAAAGTTCCATCAAATATGACACTTCCAAAACAGAAGTTTACTGATCACGAGTGGAACGAGATCCGTATTTTCAATCGGAACTTCCGGCGGCAACTAGACCCGAGCAGAACTTCCGGTCCCTGGCCGGAACTTCCGGCGGGGGCGGAATTACCACCGAAACTTCTGACCCAAATTCCGTCAAATACAACAAACCAGACAAAGAGTATACTGAACGTGAGCGGAAGAAGAAACGGAACTTCCACCGGAACTTCCGGCGGCAAAATGCCCTAGCGGAACTTCTCATGGGTAGCCGGAACTTCCGGTCAGGGAAATTCCAGAAACCAAAACTGCAATAACTTTAACATCCGAACTCCAAACGAGATGAAACCAAATTTGTTGGAAAGATAACGACGAATAGAATAAAAAATACCATGAATATATATTTGGTATCACATAGGGAGAAAATACCATGAATATATATGTGATGTATCTCCCAAGGCGTGGAGCCAGAAAACTCGCAAGATCAAAAACCGCAATAAGATATGCAAGTGAAATCCTTATTTGATGAATTAGAGCTTGTTATGATGATGACCACAAGCTCTAGATCCTCTCATGAAAAAGAACCAAATAACAACTAAGAAATATGATGCTATGCATGCAAAGGTTTGAGCTCTCTCCGAACGATGTAAACGAGACACCCGCGTGAGAGCCCCTCTTGATAGTACGACTATCTATCCTAAACCCGGTCTCCCAACTAACAAGACGAGACCGGAAAAATAGAAGCCCTATCAAGGACATACCTTTGCCTTGAGCAATCCACTTGAACTTGATGTATACCGTCTTGTTCTTCTAGAGTGGGAACAACTTTCTTGTTTGATCTTGCTTGATGAAGATGAAGAATTGCAAATTTCTCCCCCATACTCCATGGGGAAAACTCTTCTTTGAACTTGTCTTCATCACCCCATGATCACGACGATGGCGAGCTTTAAGCATGAGATCTTCTAGAGATGGCGCATCTTGAGCTCGCTCTTCTTCATCCCTTCTTGAGGTTGATCCATCTTGATGCAACTCTTTGCACATGTCTTGATCAACCTTCAAGCTCCTTCTTTCTTCATGATTCCAATGAACACAAAGCCCTTGGACATTTCTTCATCTTCCAACCTTGAGACCAACACATGGCCTAAGTGATGCCAATGGACAAACCTACAAGTGAAACTCAATTTACACATTAGTCCATAGAGATTTTCATTAATTACCAAAACCACACATGGGGGCATACATGCCCTTTCAGGTACCCGATGTTAGCATACCAGGTCCAGCCCGACGGAAGGCCCACTCGACGACCTGCCAGGGTCCATGACGCCTATGACGGTTTGGCTGATATGAAGCCCATATGAACACGGACTCCAAGCGAGCAAGACAAGGAAATCTCGAGACTAGAGTTTGATACAACTTGTAACCAACTCGTATCGGTACCTGAGACCTACTCTCCCCATATATAAAGGCTAGGAGGGTCCAACAATGAGGGAACGACCTATGTCCACCATAAACCCCCAATAGACAGATTTACGATCTCCACCTCCACAATAGATCTACAGATCTATCTCTTCCACTATAGCATACACACCCCATGCCAGATTGCATCTGCGCACCCCTGTAACCTTCGGTTCCGCCGTGATCAAGAGCAGACAAGCAGGAGTGGGGTTTTTCCTCCGGGAGCGTGAACCTAGGTAAATCTCGTGTCCCGCGTTGCTTGTCTGTTAACCGTTCCGCGACTTTCAACATCCCCATCTTCTTCAAAACCCAAGTCCATAACAGTGAGCATTGACGAAATCAACCCTCGTCAATTGACGTCGTTTGTGGGAAGCGAGGACGCTGATCGTGCGGTCGTGATGGTTCCATCCACCGCGATTTACGATTCGTCTGTTTCTAGCAAACAGATCTACTTCGTCTCCCATGATTCTTCATCTAAGCGAGATACCTCATGATGAGTGGCGTTCAGATTGCATCTGGCGTGTCATCACACCGCCGTGGTGACCTCTTCATCGTGGCAGTTCGCGTCTCCGGCCAGCTTCATGGAGTCCATAGAACTAGCAAAGCCGATTCAATACTACTCGCATAACCTGGCGGCATGGTACATGACCTCGTGCATGTGTCTGACCTTGGTCAATTCGCTCGTGGTCGCTAGTTCAGATGCCAAAGAAAAAAAAAGAAACATAGAAAATCCTATCAACTGATCAATCCAGCGACGGGCCAACGGCAAGGCTCCAGATTGATGCCCGCGGGCATCAACCAAGAAAGAATTGGATCAAAGCACTACTTCGCGGAGAAGCTCACAGCTCGCTCAGAAAAGGATCACTTCTTACGTTTCATCACTTTGTCAAATTAATTGTTTATTTAAATCTAATCCTTACATGTCGTTTTTGCAATACGTGCACTACATGAACATAAATCGGATCATGGAGACAAGTCGGAGGGCACATCAGCACCAACTGGCCACCGGCTTCACACACAGAGTTATTCCTCGACTCAACCGAGTGGACTACTGTTTGAAAACAGTCTGACGACAGAAGATGTTGATATGAACAGCAAAAAGTCAAATTGATTCCATCGTGATCCGACGAACCCGTTGTGACGACTTCATACGTCACACTGAATCTACACCCAGGGCCGTGCCGACTCAACCACGTGTCCCACTGCGATCTTCAGCTGTGGCGACTCTCCGCTACGGTGTTCGGCTGCGGTCATCCTCCACGGTCTTCGGCTGCGACAACCAGATACAGTCTTCGGCTGAGCCGGTCCGCTGCCTCCATCGGCTCTGGCGACCCACTTCCGCCATCGGTTCTGGTAATCCACGGCCGCCATTAGATCCGACGACCTGTTGCACTCTTCGACTACTTCGACCTTTTATGATCTTCGATTGCGGAAAACTACTGCCACCATCGGCCTCGGCGACGCGCTGCCGTGTTGACTCCGGTCCACCGCATCGGCTCCCAAACGCCTCCTTGGGTACGTCGACCACATCAAATCCACGCCCGGGGGCTGCGCCGTCTCCGCCGTGCGATCCGCCGATTCTTTGGATGCAACAACTCGTCATCACCACGCGGCTCCGGCGCGCCGCATGGACTACGTCCGCCGCGTGACCCGCTGCGACGTCAACTACATGTCTGCTGCAGTTTTCGACTCCAGTGATCCTCTACGATCTTCGGCTCCAATGAATTGGGGGATCGGGGGCTCCCTCCACTTCGGCGACCAGCCGTGGCCTTAGGCTCTAGCAACCCGCTGCGTTCCTCGGTATCGGCGACCCGCTGCAGCCTTCAGCTGCGGTGACCCGCTGCATATTTCGGATGTGGCAACCCGACGCGATCTTCGATTGCCTCAACTGGATGCATCGGCTTCAGCGACCACGACTCAGGGGCTCCCTCGACATCGGTGACCTGCTACAATCTTCGACTTCTCCATGCAACCTGCTGTCGCATCGACTACATCCGCGACTTCCAGCATCCCTATCTTCTCCAAAACCCAAGTCCATAACAATGGATATTGACGAAATCAACTCTCGTCAACGCTCCAACAGAAGTACACTCTGCAATTGAGCCAACAATAACATGCTCAATTGTGTTCTTTATGAAAGCCATTGACTTTTTATTGGTGGTTTGTCAATTTTTGTTCTCTAGGGTGTATGCCATCTTCAATGGAGCATAATCCCTTTTATTTTTCTCCCATGCAGCATCCTCATCCTTATCATCTATCATTGGCTCTGTCTGCTTCGTGGGTTGTGGGGTTTCAACAACCCAGTACACCTCAGCGCACACAAAAATCAAGTCGACCTTCTTTCTCCACTTTGTGTAGTTGTCACCTCTAAGGGTCGGAACATCCTTGATGAAACTCATCAAGTAGTACCCTCCTGAAAACCACAAAAAAGTGAGATCATAACAATAATTACATGTATTAATCCAACGTTGGTTAAAATCGACACATACAATTGTTTGTGCAATTGTATCTATATTATCGTTGGACAGAAAATAGAAATGAATGCACATATGGAACCACTTTAATCGAAAATACTAATCAAGATCATGCTATTAACAACGTTGGTCAGAAAAATAACATGAATATAATCAGAATAAATACTTTAACATGCTCTCAAAATTTTAATTCTCACTTTTGTCTTTATTAAATTGAAAGAGCACTTTTTAACTATTTGCAGCGGAAGAAATGAATAAAATTAATTAAACTTTATAATTTCAGAAACATTTATGTTACTTTTCTATTTTCTAAAATAAAATTTTCGTCGGATTAGTTTGAATAGAAAAAACTAGGCAGAATTCATCAAAAAATTGATTCAAAAACTGGCCAAAACTATTTAAAAAACGCTTCTGTACAAAAACTGAGCGCCATGGGTCAAAACTTGCGGCCCACGGCCTGCAGAGTATGCGCAGCTCTGTGCATCGCCCACGCGCCTGGCAATAGCCACCAGAGCGTCCGCTTTAGGCCCGTTGTGCGTTGAGCCAGAAGTAGCCATTGCCCGCGCGACCCATGTCTTGCACCGCCCGCACGCGGCTAATCCTGGTCATCCATCACCATCGGACGGTTGTCTGCCGTTCTTAATGGAACAAAAGTGACCGCCCCTTCCCAATGACTATCCCTAACTCTCATTTGACCCCCTCCCTTGAAAGGAATATGCCCTTAGAGGCAATAATAAAGTTGTTATTATGTATATTTCAAGTATATGATAGATGTTTATTTTGCATGCTATAATTATATTAATACAGAAATATTAATACATGTGTGTTTAATAAATAAATGGAAAGTTCCTAGTTTTACCTCTCTTATAAACTAGCTTGTTGGATGATCAATGTTTTCTGATCATAGACTTTGGATGTTGTTAATAACAAGGTCACAACATTATTGGAATGATGTGATGAACATTCATCTGAAGTATAGCATTATGATCAAAGTCATTGTGTTTATATTGCCATAACATCATACGAAGTAACCCTAATCCTTAGACCATGAGATCATGTCAATCACTAACACCGAAAGAGTATCTTGATAACATCAAACGGTCACACCGTAACAGGGTGACTATAAAGATGGGTTCAATGCTAATAAGGTGTTATGTTGAGGCCCATGGATCAAGAGTGGAATTTGTCCATCCCGATGACGGATAGATATACTCTGGGCCCTCTAGGTGACATCACATTGGTTAGCTTGCAAACAAGTGATTTGATCACTAGAATGTTATATCACGGGAACAAGAAAAGAGTACATGTCGGTAACAAGATCAAACTAGGTATGAAGATACCGATGATCGAATCTCGGACATGTAATATATCGCGAGACAAATAGACGAAGATTCTAGCGTAAAAGGTTCTCACGATCACAAGAAGTCATCATTGAATGTGTGGGAGTCAGTATGGATCTCTAGGTACCGCTTCTGATTATTGATCCGAGAGGGGTATCGATCATGTCCGCATTATTCGCGAACCGTAGGGTGACACACTTAAGAGACACCTACACCATTTGGAACAAATAGTTTCTTGTCGAGAAGATTTATAAAGCGCAGGAATTTATTTCACTAGACACCGGAAATGTTTCGGGTGAAATTCCTGAAAATGTTTTTGCATGTGAAATAGAATACTAGCAAGAGGTTTTACGTGAATATTTGTCCATTAAATTAATTGACAAAATTCTGAATAAATAAATAAAAGGAGTTTTATTTAAAGAGAGATTGCATTAAATTTGGTGGAAATTTAATGGGATTTTTTGAGTGGGATTTGAGTGGAGAAGTGAAGGGACACATTGTCAGTGGAAGATCCACCCACATGAATGGAGGAAGGGGTGGGGGCATCCCCCATGCGCTGGACACCCCTTGGGGTGCCCCCTCCCTCCTATATAAGGCCCCCCTCTCACTCCATCTCACTCACATCTCCTCGTGAAGGATATCTCTCCCCCTCTAGTTTATCCCCCATGGTCTCGGACTAGCAAGATACATGTTTCTGGTGGTTTTTCGGCAAGAAAGAGTTGTTGCTTCCGCTGCATCGCTGGAGCGAGGAGGCGGAGGTTGCTCGGTGGCTTGGACGTGTGTGTGAGCACGGATGCGCTGCCGATTTGTTTCCCTGGACTTCTTATTGATCTTGAGATCGGCAAGTGTTCAACTACATCATCCACGAGTACAACCTCGTTAAACTTTGACGGTCTACAAGGGTATGTTCTCTATGGATGTATATCCACCAGTTGCTTGTATCTAGTAGATAGATCTTGGTACATATTTGTTCCCATCGTAGGATTGTTTTGTTTTCTATGCTGTGAACCCTACATCCCTTTCTTCTATCCCGCTCGCTGGCGGCGTCGGGGTGAAAACTCCCATGGCCAGTCCGCGGCGGCCTGGCGAAAAGCGGCGCCGCCCGGCTTGGCCCGCGACGAGCCCTTCCCCCTACTTGTTTCCACCTCTCTATACCCATCCTACCCTAGAATCCGATGCACTGCAAGCTTGAGGAGGATGAAGCGGTGGAGCCCCCTGGGCCCCCTTTTCGACGCGCGCATCCACCCGAAGGTGGGTGCACCGCTGTCAAGCGGATCAGGCGGAGGCGCCCTATTCCGGCGGCGGCCGGTGTGCATTTTTCTTTGGCCTCTTTTTACTTTCTGTTTCAAATTTGCAAGGGGTACTATTTTTCTTCTACGGGATTGGGGTTTCTAGATCGAGATTTCTGTGTAATCGATCTAGAGTTAGGGTTTCTCAACTTTGCCTCCTTCGGGGTGGGTTCTTCGTCGCGATGCCTCGGCTTGCCGATGCGCATCGGGATCGAGAGGAACGGCGTGGCCTTGCGCGACGCTCCTTTGCCGGCGAGCCCGAGGCCCTGGCCCGGTTACTTTGTCCTTTTCTATGTGTTCTTTCTATAGAAAAAAGATCTACAGAGCCTAGTAGTCACTCTGATGCAATTGTTAAGACTCTATTAGGATCAACTAGCTGCAGATCTTGAATGGTAGCATCTTTTGTAGATCAAACATCGGTTCTAGTTGCTAACTGAGAGAGCGAGATACCTTCGTTTTGGCTCGATGAGCCCGAGCTGTGGCCATGGGGAAGGGTGATGGCGAGAGCGTGGGGTGCGTGGGCTGAGGCAAGTGTGGCGGAGGTGGTGCTTCCCATCGTTGGGCGCTAACCCTAGATCGGTCAGGGAGTGTTGGTGGGGCATGCGGGAACGCAGTGAACCTCATACCGCGTGCCACCGATCAGGACGCATGTCAAGGGGTCCTGTCGAGCCATTGGGCTCAATCGGGAGAGAGATCAATCTAACACCCCTAACCCCACAAATAAATTGTAAAAGATATTACTAGTTCATTATTCATATTCAGTTTAATCCAGCTTAATTTCAAACAACCAGGGAATCATCTCTATGATTTATTTCTAATGACGGTTAAGCATGTACATATTGAAGTATGATCCAAATTTAATTAAGAAGTCTAACTTCAGACGAGCGGACCGAGGTTGTCGCTTGTTAGGATAAGTTGCATCTGTGAAAATACTCGACGTTTGTAAACACTTTTTGATATAGTAAATTTTTTTTTACTAAAAACTCTAAATATTTTAATATATCGGCTCAGCTAACTCGCTGGCCACCAGAACAATAACATAGTTCGGGACCGACTCTTGCCACAGCAGTACATGCTCTGTCTGACTTGCCCCTAGAGCCACAATGACATGGGCGACTTTATTACAAGTTCTTAGACTGAAAGTAAAACTAGCTGAAATAAAAATTTAAACTAACAAGTGAGCGGATTTCCCTATAGACGATGACTAGCAAGATCAAATTCGGTACTCTGGAGTGCACGTACAAAGTTCCGTGAGTCTGATTCGAAGACCACTCTTCCCATACCCCAAGTCGCAGCTGTCTAGACTGTCTCTACACAGGCCAACGCCTCTGCATGTGCTAGAGAGGCCAAGTTGTTTAAGCTTCCCGCTCCTGCACCTCGAGCCTGCCCCCTGTTGTCGCGTACAACAAATCCCTAGCCACCCTTGCCTAAGATCCATCAAAATTAATCTTTAGCATGTTCTCATCAGGTACAGTCCATTTTACCGATTCAGTTTGCTTGTTTAGCTTTTCAACTTTACTGCAATATGTCTCGCACTCACACGCCCAGTATTTTATCTATCCGAGGAGCTCGCTCTCGCTGTAAGCTTTCTCTCCTGCATTAACTTTATTCCTCCTAAGCCACCATCGCCAAAGCATACAGCAGACTGTACCCTTCTCGTTTCCCATAGCTAGGATCTTTAGTGAAGTTTTGCTGGCTAGTGCCTGTGGTTTTTTCTCTTTTTGTTGAAAAGTGTTTTTCACGTTTTATCTGTACCACCTTGCCGTGTTTTTTTTTCTTTTCGTTATTCGTTGTTGGCTTGTCGTGATTATAACAGTACATTAAGTAAAATGTGATTATAACAGTACATTAAGTAAAATTCTCAGATGTCTACGGTATATGTACTATGAAAAACAAATATTAACCCGGAAAATATTATTGCGGTCAGGAGCGCGGCAACTTTAGGTACCCATGATGATATCAGTCCGGATCTTGACTGGACTAGTACCCTTGTTGTACACGGTGCACGGCTCGGCAGCAGCACTTTTCGTAAGGTAGTCGTAGCCTTTCACGGACGAAAAGCAGCCGGAGACAGTGATAACATCCATGCAGACTGCGAACGAAAATGTTCTCTTCCTCTCGTCCTTCTCGAAGAAAATTTCCTGGCATTTTTACGGCGCGTATTTCTCCGGACATCTCGGTGGCCGTGCGACGCACTTACTACCAGACGCAAACGACTAGTTTTTCCCCTGTCTCGTCGGCCCTGTCGTCTCATGGTAGCTGTCGTTGGACACTCGTTGACTCGTAGAAATTTGATGTTCGGACCCCGGTAGTCCGGAATATTTAGTGGAAGGGCTCGGTAGAGGCTTATGATGCACCATCGCATTTTGAAGGGTTACAAATAAGGGCAGTAGTACGCGTCTTCCGGGGATTTCTGTTTTTATCCTCCGGCTATCCAGCCAACCACGTGTTCTTTTCTTTGGTCAAAATTCCGTTTTTGCTATAGGCATACTTGTTTTTGCTATAAATAGTCCCGTTTTTGCACAACGTAGCAAAAAACTGTTTGACCCAGAAAATAGAAAAATAGACTGGACCTCGCCGGAGAGTTCGCCGAAGACATCGCCGGCGACCGTGTAGCAAAAAAGTTGTGCTAATGTAGCAAACCCGACCTCGCCGGAGATCTCACCGGAGACTTTCGCCGGAGACCTCGCCGGAGACCGTGTAGCAAAAATGTTACGCTATTGTAGCGAAACAGCAAAACGGTGGTTGCATTTTTTTTGCTAATGTAGAAAAAAGAACGACCTCGCCAGAGAAATCGCCGGCAGACTTTGCCGAATACCTGGTAGCAAAAACATTGGACTATTGTAGCAAAAACATGGAATAGTTATAGCAAAAATATTATCCTAATATAGCAATTCGATGGCGACATCACCGGAGACCCACCGAAGACAGTGTAGCAGAACTACAGATCGGTTGTAGCGAAACTATAGAACAGTGGTAGCAAGCGACTCCTAGGCTTGTAGCAACTCTCATCGGAGACCTCACGAAGACATCCTAGTAGAAAACCGGCGGGGCAGGGCGGCAGGCGAGCACGTAAGGCAGTAAGCCAGTGGCACGGCAGGCGACCTCACCGGCGAGACTCCTCATGTGGCGGCGTGGTCGTGCTTGCAGGAGTGGAGCCGGCGACGGGCGAGCTCGCGAGGCTTCCTCGAGGACATGGTCTATGGTGAGGTGGAGCGAGCAGCCTACCGAAGGTAGAGCTCGATTCCACGACCAGCGGCGGCGGCGAGGGATGGCGGTAGGGCGGGTCGGCGGTCCGCGTGGCAGGGCGAGCTCGAGGTAGGGAGGGGCGGGCGGCAGCGCTGGCGTCGCGACCTGCAGGGGGCAGGCGGGGCGGCGGCGAGACCTGCAGGACCCGACGGCGGCGAGACCTGCAGGACCGACGGCGACGCGACCTTCTAGCGGCAAACGGCACGTCGGCGGTGGCGATGCGTCCTAGCGCCGACGCGGCGGCGCACGCAACGGAGCCGCCTCGGCGGACAACGCGTTTTGGGGTGATGCAACTAGCAGTTCGTGGCTGGAAGAAGATAAGAATGAGAGAAGTCAATGGGAAAACGCAGCTAGCAGTTCCGTAGCAGGACCCACGCACGCGAAAGAAACGACCCGAGGGATCGGAACGACGCGATCCTCCGGGAGTACGGTATCATTTTCCTACAAATAATGAGAAGGCAGGTTTTGGTGGGCATCTCCATCCATTGGAAAGGACAAGATTAACATGCTATCTTTGTGCAGGTTAGGGTTGTCAACGAGCCGAACTCGAGCGAACATTGTTAGGCTCGGCTCAAGCTCGGTAGAAGCTCGAGCCAAGCTCAAGCGAGCCTAGGTTGACCTTCGAGCCTACATCTAAGCTCGAGTTCGGCTCGATCAAAGCTCGAGTGGGCTTGAGCTCGGTTCGTTGAAGCTCGGTAAGAAAATTTTAGTACATCCAAAGATATACATGCAGCTATATAGCAAGAAAATAGTAAAGCTTGAAAACCGAATAGCAGAAATGGCTCGGAGTCTCACATAATAGTAGTCTCACATAATAGTAATATTAGTGTCAACATGCCAGCACAATTATTTTAGCAGTCTTACATCACGTGAAATAATAATAGCAGTTTCAACTTTACGCCTGTACAAAAATCATGAGCTTTATCGAACCGTTTGAGTTCGGCTCGTCTAAGCTCGCGAACTCAAAAACAGGCTCGAGCTTGGTTTGTTAGAGAGACGAATCAAGCTCGAGTCAAACTATTAACGCGCCGAACTCGCACAGTTTGCCAAGCCCGAACTTTTTTGACAGCACTAGTGCAGGTGCCCACCACATCAACCTCAGCTCTTCAAGCGGAGGCCCAGGCTATGGAATTAGTTGCGAACATTATCAATCATCTGAACGTGCAAGAAACCAATTTCCTAACAGACAATCAAATCCTTATTGTTGCTGCAAAAGAAGAGATCCAAGACATTTGGACCATAAGACCAAACCTCATGGGGTTCCTTCACCATACTCAGCGCAGAGATGCAAGAATCTTGAAGATAAAAAAAGGGAGGGAAATATTATTGCACATGAGCAAGCACATGAGGCCTTCAACTCTCAATCTTTAGGCCCTTGTGACTAAAGTTGTGCAGGAATTAGGCATCCACATACTGAATGCCCTTTAAGACACTAGAGGAAAAAGAGCCATCCGTTCGCGACCCCTCGGAGCATTAGTCCCGGTTGCGCCACCAACCGGGACTAATGCTGGCACGCGTCCCGGTTGGAGCGGGCACGGGGCCAGGGGGCATGCGTCCCGGTTGGTAAGGGGGAATACGTCCCGGTTGGAGGCTCCAACCGGGACTAAAGGTTTGGCCACAGCCACGTGGCGTGGCACGCACCTTTAGTCCCGGTTGCTGGCTCCAACCGGGACTAAAGACCCCTGCCCTCTATAAATGTAACGCCCCAGCCCCCTCTGCCTCCACTCTGTTTTTTCGAATGGTGTAAGGTGTGAGGGTGTGTGCTAGTTTTTTCTCATGCATGCATTGAAGGTGTTTGTTGAAATGTTTGAGTGAAAAATCCCGTTGAATTTCTCATAGAACAAAAATATAGAAGGTGTCCGAGACGCACTTGAGCTTTCTCCTCTTTATTTCCCTCGATCGAGGTTAGCAATCTTATCTTTTCTAGGTCATTGATACAATTCATGTGTCGGTGTGAATTGGTTATTTCAGTATTTATGATGTCCTGTTTTTTGATAAACTTACTTATATGATGCAGATGAACGGTCGGGAATGGATGTACGGTGACCGGCGGGTAGCCGGGTATATCAAAGGCGTGGATAAATTTATCGATGTGGCTACGGCAAACAAAGAGAATGGATTTATACGTTGTCCATGTGTTCAATGTCGGAACAACAAGGAGTACTCTTCCTCGAAAATCATTCGCGACCACCTGATTATGAAAGGTTTCATGCCCAACTATAATTGCTGGACCAAGCACGGGGAAAGAGGGGTTATGATGGAAGATGGTGAATAAGAAGATGATGATAAAAATTATCATCATATGTTTCCTGAATACAGTGATACTGCAATGGAAGACAATAGAGAGGAAAAAGGTGAAGAACGGGCATCAGATGAGCCGACTGATGAACTTGGTAGGGTCATTTCTGATGCAAAGCGAGACTGTGAAACAGAAAATGAGAAGTTGAAGTTAGAGGGCATGTTAGAAGATCACAAGAAATTGTTGTACCCAAATTGTGAAGATGGCAGCACAAAGCTCGGTACCACACTGGAATTGTTGCGATGGAAGGCAGAGTGTGGTCTAACTGACTCCTCATTTGAAAAGATGCTGAAAATAATGAAGCCGAAGTTTCCAAAACATAACGAACTTCCCGAGAGTACCTACGAAGCAAAGAAGACTCTCTGTCCTCTGGGATTAGATGTGCAAAAGATACATGCATGCATTAATGACTGCATCCTCTACCGCGGTAAGGAGTATGAGAATTTAGATAAATGCCCGGTATGCAACGCGTTGCGGTATAAGATCAGACGAGATGAACCTGGTGATGTTGAGGGAGAGCCCCTCCGGAAGAGGGTTCCTGCTAAGGTTATGTGGTATGCTCCTATAATACCAAGGTTGAAACGCATGTTCAGAAACAAAGAGCATGCCAGGTTGTTGCGATGGCACAAAGAAGACCGTAAGAAAGACGGGGAGTTGAGACACCCTGCTGATGGGTCACAGTGGAGAAAAATCGAGAGAGACTTCCCAGACTTTGCAGGTGAAGCAAGGAACTTATGGTTTGGTCTAAGTACGGATGGCATGAATCCTTTTGGGGAGCAGAGCTGCAGTCACAGCACCTGGCCCGTGACTCTATGTATCTACAACCTGCCTCCTTGGTTGTGCATGAAGCGTAAGTTCATTATGATGCCAGTGCTCATCCAAGGCCCGAAGCAACCGGGAAACAACATTGATGTGTACCTTAGGCCATTAGTTGAAGAACTCTTACAGTTGTGGGGCAAACCAGGTGTACGTGCGTGGGATGTGAACAAACAGGAGCCATTTAATCTACGAGGGTTGTTATTCGTAACCATCAATGATTGGCCTGCTCTTAGTAACCTTTCAGGACAGACAAACAAAGGATATAAGGCATGCACCCACTGTTTAGATAAGACCAAAGGTACATATTTGCATAAATGCAAGAAGGTTGTGTACCTGGCGAATCGACGATTTCTTCCGACCAATCATCCCGTAAGAAAAAAGGCAAGCATTTTAAAGGTGAGGCAGATCACCGGAAGAAGCCTGAACTCCCTGCTGGTGATGATGTATTTGGTATGGTCAAGGACATAGAAGTAATCTTTGGAAAGGGTCCCGGTGGTCAATCAGTTCCGAACGACGTCGCTACAGGACACGCACCCATGTGGAAGAAGAAATCTATATTTTGGGAGCTGCCATATTGGAAAGTCCTGCGTGTCCGCTCTTCAATCGACATGATGCACGTGACGAAGAATCTCTGCGTGAACCTGCTAGGATTCCTAGGCGTGTATGGGAAGACAAAAGATACACCTGAAGCACGGGAGGACCAACAAATTATGAAAGACCCAAAGAACATGCATACAGATAACAAGACGGATAAAGGGCGTCACTTAAGTCGTGCCAGCTATGCTCTTACCAAAGCAGAGAAGGAAATCTTTTTTGAAGTCCTTTACAGTATCAAGGTGCCGTCGGGCTTCTCATCTAATATAAAGGGGATAATAAATATGGCAGAGAAAAAGTTCCAAAACCTGAAGTCTCATGACTGTCACGTGATTATGACGCAGTTGCTTCCGATTGCATTGAGGGGGCTTCTACCGGAAAATGTTCGAGTACCCATTGTGAAGCTGTGTGCATTCCTCAATGCAATATCTCAGAAGGTAATCAATCCAGATATTCTGCCAAGGTTACAGAAGGATGTGGTACAATGTCTTGTTAGTTTTGAATTGGTGTTCCCACCATCCTTCTTCAATATTATGATGCATCTCCTGGTTCATCTAGTGGAAGAGATTGCCATTCTCGGTCCGGTATTTCTGCACAATATGTTCCCCTTTAAGAGGTTCATGGAAGTCTTAAAGAAATATGTTCATAACCGTGATAGACCAGAAGGAAGCATCTCCAAGGGATATGGAACAGAGGAGGTCATTGAGTTTTGTGTTGACTTTATTCCTGACCTTAAGCCGATTGGTGTTTCTGACTCGCGGCATGAGGGAAGACTATGTGGAAAAGGCACGCTGGGAAAGAAAGCAATGATATGTAGGGACGGGGATTCTTTCACTAAAGCACACTACACAGTTCTACATAATTCCACCTTGGCAGCTCCGTATATCGAGGAACACAAGAATATTGTACGCTCCAAAAACCCGGGGAAGCCTGAATCATGGATTACAGATGAACACATGAAGTCTTTTGGTGGTTGGATGCGGACACATCTCTTGAATGACACCACTGTTGGAGATCAGCTATACTTGTTGGCCGCGTCACCATCTTCTACTGTATTGAATTTCCAAGGGTACGAAATAAATGGGAATACATTCTACACGATCGCCCAAGATAAAAAGAGCACCAAACAAAATAGTGGTGTCCGCTTTGATGCAATAGACGAGAATGGACAAAAGGACACATATTATGGTTACATAGAGGAGATATGGGAACTAGACTATGGAGTCTCTTTTAAGGTCCCTTTGTTTCGCTGCAAATGGGTCAACCTGAATGGGGAAGGGGTAAAGATAGACCAGTTGTACGGAATGACAACAGTGGATCTCAACAATCTTGGTTATAGAGATGAACCATTCGTCCTAGCCAATGATGTGTCTCAGGTTTTCTATGTGAAGGACATGTCCTCCAGACCGAAAAAAAGAAAAAATATGCAAACGAATACATCATATGATGAGCCAAAGAGTCACATAGTTCTTTCAGGGAAAAGAAACATCGTGGGAATTGAGGACAAGACAGACATGTCAGAAGATTATAATAAGTTTGATGAAATTCCGCCCTTCACAGTGAAAACTGACCCAAGCATTCCGTTAAGTAAAGAAGATGCTCCATGGTTACGTCTGAAGCGGTCATAAGGAATGACATATGCCAAGAAGTTCATGTTCATATTATGTAACTCTGGTTCATGTCTTTCGCGGTTTGTGGCTTGACCGAAGGATATCTTTCGCGGTTTGTGGCCTTTAGTCCCGGTTTTGTAGTCTCAGTTTTTAATATTAATAAATTCTTGAGTGTTAGTCCCGTTTTGTGGCTGGACCGGGAGTGCCTCTATGACCAGTTTCTTGGAGATGCCGGAGGACTGGGCTCCGTCGGCATCTCCCTGAAACTGGTCGTAGTGGTGTCCCTGCTCTCGAAAACCATCTTGCAGCTTGTAACTTCACTAACTAGATCAATACGCCTCGGAGCTAACTAATTTCACATATTAGGGAGTGCCTCTATGACCAGTTTCTCGGAGATGCCGGAGGACTGGGCTCCGTCGGCATCTCCCTGAAACTGGTCGCAGTGGTGTCCCTGCTCTCGAAAACCATCTTGCAGCTTGTAACTTCACTAACTAGATCAATACGCCTCAGAGCTAACTAATTTCACATATTAGGGAGTGCCTCTATGACCAGTTTCTCGGAGATGCCGGAGGACTGGGCTCCGTCGGCATCTCCCTGAAACTGGCCGCAGTGGTGTCCCTGCTCTCGAAAACCATCTTGCAGCTTGTAACTTCACTAACTAGATCAATACGCCTCGGAGCTAACTAATTTCACATATTAGGGAGTGCCTCTATGACCAGTTTCTCGGAGATGCCGGAGGACTGGGCTCCGTCGGCATCTCCCTGAAACTGGCCATAGTGGTGTCCTGCTCTCTAAAACCATCTTGGAGATGCCTCAAACTGGCTGGAGGACTGGACTCACAAGGATGCATATTTATAGTACAAGCAGCTCGGCATAATGTCGACACTCACGACATAATGTCGACACTCACCCCTATTATTAGTGTTGACTCATCTTTAGTCCCGGTTGGTGTCTCCAACCGGGACTAAAGGTTCATCTTTAGTCCCGGTTGGTGACACCATCCGGGACAAGGTACAAGCCGCACGACATAATGTCGACACTCACCCCTATTATTAGTGTTGTCTGGCCCACTCTGCCGCAATCCCTTCAGTCGCGGTTGGTTTCTCCAACCGGGACTAAATATGAACCCTCTATTTATATAGGCATTTCCCTCTATTTATTAGGTAACACTTAAGACATTTATTAATATTAAAAACCGGGACAAACCGGGACTAGCTAACACTCATGCCTAAAGCCGCCCCCTTTAGTCATAATCATGCCTAGTCCTATAGTACGCAGCTTCAGGGTCTTCATCGTCGTCATCATCATCGTCATCGTCACCTGCCACTCCGGGGATCCTCAGCCCATCCATGGCATATACCAGGGGCCATTCCAGCCTCGGATTCACGGCGGGTGGGAGAGGGGTCTCCTGGAAGACGATGCCGCTACCGCCGGGACAGTGTGGGGCCTGTGGCGGATGGACTCGTGGGCACCGTAGGCGAGGATGGTCTCCCCCGGCGATGTAGCGCATCACTTCGATGATAGTACGGTTCGCCCACCACAGACGACGGCCGACTTCGTTGTGGTTCACCGGTGGCGGGCCATCACCCTCGTACCTGGCAAGCTCCCTTTCCCGCCTATTAGCGAAGAAGGCATTCCAGGTGTCATAGTTGTCGGGATCCCACTGGGGATCCATCCGCTGCTCCGGCGTGAGCTCGTGGTAGAAGTGGTTTGTGATGGCCGCCTGGCGTGCGGAACCTTGAGGGACAGGAGGGACAGGAACCCCTCCAGCGCTCAGCATCCAACCGGCGGGCGGCCGGTACCCCGGTGGACAAGGGTAGTTGGAGGCGCACAGCGCCTCGGTCTCCTCGAGGGTCAGAATGGCCCAGTAGGCGTTGTCCATTGTTCTAAGAGAGGAAGGTGTGGATGTGTGGATAGCCATGACACGATCACCCTAAATATAGAGGGAAAGGGCGGGAAAACTTGGCGTGAAGCTTTGGGAAATGGCGGGAAATATCTTTAGTCCCGGTTAGTGACTACATCCGGGACTAAAAGCTCTAGTAGAAAGGAAAGGGCGGGAAAACTTGGCGGGAAGAGGTGGGAAATGGCGGAAAATATTTTTAGTCCCGGTTTGTGACTACATCCGGGACTAAATGTGTGCCGAACAATGATCATGTTTCGAAAAAACCTTCACAAAATGACCTATCATGTTCGAGGTTTCATGGCTTTCGGTCCAAATGACCGATGTTATGTGCTGAATCACGGCATAGTTTGTGATGTTGTGCCCATATTATGCATGTGTGTGGACATTGGTATGGAGAACAATGTTGCAGGAGGAAGTTTTCCTTTTTGTCGCACGGAAAAGCCATTTTCCATTTTCCGAGCGCAAAAAACGGGTCGTTTTGTGAAGTAACCACCAAAATGCCGTTTCAGAATGCTACCGTCCTATTTTCCTAAAATACTAGACCACCTTACATGGACTATCTCCCAACCGGTACATCTCAAACCTTTTCGTCCATCCCGGGTAAAAAGGACAAATGTCTGCCGAATCGGTAGGAAGTGGGTCTGGTTTGTACTACAGGTACATGATCTATCGCCCGTGATTTTTTGAAAAAATCATTTTTAGACTCGCAATATGTGGTTTCTTCAGAGATCCAATGCAAGTTCTAACGATGCCCGTCCCCTATCTTCATGCACACCGGTTCGACCATAGTTAGAAATTCAGATAATTCAAAACGGGCATAATAAATTCAAAAAAAATCCGAACAATGAAAATCCTTCGCGTGGTGTCATATTATGTTACATAGTTGAAAGGAAAAATACCAGACTTGGTATATTGATCATGTTTCGAAAAAACCTTCACAAAATGACCTATCATGTTCGAGGTTTCATGGCTTTCGGTCCAAATGACCGATGTTATGTGCTGAATCACGGCATAGTTTGTGATGTTGTGCCCATATTATGCATGTGTGTGGACATTGGTATGGAGAACAATGTTGCAGGAGGAAGTTTTCCTTTTTGTCGCACGGAAAAGCCCTTTTCCATTTTCCGAGCGCAAAAAACGGGTCGTTTTGTGAAGTAACCACCAAAATGCCGTTTCAGAATGCTACCATCCTATTTTCCTAAAATACTAGACCACCTTACATGGACTATCTCCCAACCGGTACATCTCAAACCTTTTCGTCCATCCCGGGTAAAAAGGACAAATGTCTGCCGAATCGGTAGGAAGTGGGTCCGGTTTGTACTACAGGTACATGATCTATCGCCCATGATTTTTTGAAAAAATCATTTTTAGACTCGCAATATGTGGTTTCTTCAGATATCCAATGCAAGTTCTAACGATGCTCGTCCCCTATCTTCATGCACACCGGTTCGACCATAGTTAGAAATTCAGATAATTCAAAACGGGCATAATAAATTCAAAAAAAATCCGAACAATGAAAATCCTTCGCGTGGTGTCATATTATGTTACATAGTTGAAAGGAAAAATACCAGACTTGGTATATTGATCATGTTTCGAAAAAACCTTCACAAAATGACCTATCATGTTCGAGGTTTCATGGCTTTCGGTCCAAATGACCGATGTTATGTGCTGAATCACGGCATAGTTTGTGATGTTGTGCCCATATTATGCATGTGTGTGGACATTGGTATGGAGAACACTTTTTTGAATTATTTATTTAAATCCAAACACTTTTTATGTTTAAAGTTTTTCTAAATTCCAAATTAATATTAAAAATATATAAGTTAATTCATTTTTAATTGTAAATGGTTCATATTTTAAATGGTTACATTAATTATTTTTTTAAAACAGAAAATGTTTTTGAATTATTTATTTAAATCCAAACACTTTTTATGTTTAAATTTTTTCTAAATTCCAAATTAATATTCAAAAATATAAGTTAATTCATTTTAAAAGGTTACATTAATTATTTTTTAAAAATAGAATATGTTTTTGAATTATTTATTCAAATCCATACACTTCTTATGTTTAAAGTTTTTCTAAATTCCAAATTGATATTAAAAAAATATAAGTTAATTCATTTTTAATTGTAAATGGTTCATATTTTAAATGGTTACATTAATTATTTTTTAAAACAGAAAATGTTTTTGAATTATTTATTTAAATCCAAACACTTTTTATGTTTAATTTTTTTCTAAATTCCAAATTAATATTCAAAAATATAAGTTAATTCATTTTAAAAGGTTACATTAATTATTTTTTAAAAATAGAATATGTTTTTGAATTATTTATTCAAATCCATACACTTCTTATGTTTAAAGTTTTTCTAAATTCCAAATTGATATTAAAAAATATAAGTTAATTCATTTTTAATTGTAAATGGTTCATATTTTAAATGGTTACATTAATTATTTTTTAAAACAGAAAATGTTTTTGGATTATTTATTTAAATCCAAACACTTTTTATGTTTAAATTTTTTCTAAATTCCAAATTAATATTCAAAAATATAAGTTAATTCATTTTAAAAGGTTACATTAATTATTTTTTAAAAATAGAATATGTTTTTGAATTATTTATTCAAATCCATACACTTCTTATGTTTAAAGTTTTTCTAAATTCCAAATTGATATTAAAAAAATATAAGTTAATTCATTTTTAATTGTAAATGGTTCATATTTTAAATGGTTACATTAATTATTTTTTAAAACATAAAATGGTTTTGAATTATTTATTCAAATCCAAACACTTTTTATGTTTAAAGTTTTTCTAAATTCCAAATTAATTATCATTTAAAAAACAATACAAATTTAAACCCCAAAATAAAAAATAAGGCGGGAACAGAGAGAAAATACCTGAATTTTTTTGAAAACAGTGGAATATGTCCCGGTTGGAGCCACCAACCGGGACTAAAGACCCCTTGCGCGCCAACCCTTGGTCTGCTGAAAATATTGGAGTATAGGCCCCGGTTGGTGGCTCCAACCGGGACGTATAACCCTTTAGTCCCGGTTGGAGCCACCAACCGGGACTAAAGGTCCTTCGGTTATAACTGGATCGCCTCCTCTTCTTCTTCTTCCCCATCTCATTCATCGACGCGCGCACACAGGAACCCCCCCCCCCCCCCACGACGCCGGCAGGCTGCCCGCCGAGCTCGTCGCCGAGGAGCTCCGCCGTGCTGGACTGCGTCTCTACGCCAAAGGAATCGTCCCCGCTCGGCCTTAATCAAGCTCTGCAACCCATCTTCCCGAGCTCCGGCCGCCGTCGATTCGCCTCCGTTCGGCCACCCCTTGCTTCCCCGACCCCGGCATCGCGTTCGTGGTGATCCACTGGTGCTCTAGCACCTCTTCACACGCTCCCTCTCGCTCTCTAGCTCTACCGCGACGACCATCTGTCGCCCCCGCCTCTGTCCGCCGCTGTGCTCGTCGCTCTGGCGACCAATAATGGGCGGCACAGCCACCATATGGTTCGCCTCGACGAGCTCTTTCGAATGCGCACAGCCCCGCAGTCCCGCGCGCTCCCCAGGGTCGTCGTCGATCACCGTCTGCCGCGCCGCCCGTCGTGGTGACGTGGTGCTCGCGTGGCTACCGCGTGGGGCCCGCGTCGCCCCGGTCCCACCTGCCAGCCTTAGAGGCTAGGTGCCTCTATGGTGCAGGTTAGCCGTGGCCTGGTCCAGGTCCCACCTCCCTGCGTGGAGGCTGAGGTGTCCACGGGCCCCTCTGTCAGCCACTGTGGCTAGCAGTGGCCTCGGTGTAAAAACTGTTTTCTGTTTTGTTTAAATTCAGAAATGGTTTAATTAAATCCATAAATTGATATAATATTGTAAATTCAATAATTAATTATTTATAACTCAGAAAAATACAAATAATATATCAAAATGTTCAGAAAAATGAGATCTAACTATTTAACCTATAATCATGCATTGTTCAACAAATTTCAAGACAAGTTTAATTAGAAAACAAAATCAACCCCTCTCATATACTCCGGAGTTTCGCCGAGTTAGGGTTTTCACCCCTCGGAACCCCGTTTAAATTGCCGAGCATGTCTTAGGGTTACTTTTTAATACAAATTAACTTGTCATATCATTATCCTTGTTTTAATCTATAAGTCATAAAAATATGAATAATATATCAAAATGTTCAGAAAAATGAAACCTAGCTATCTAAGCTATAATCATGCATTGTTCAACAACTTAAATTACAAGTTTAATTAGAAGAACAAATCCACCCCTCTCATGTGTTCTGGAGTTTCTCCGAGTTAGGGTTTTCACCCCTCGGAACCCCGATTAAATCGTCGAGCATTTCTTAGGGTTACATTCCAATGCAAATTAACTTGTCATATCATCATACTTGCTTGAGCATTGCATCGATGCCATGTGTTGATTGTTTCCCTTTCTTTTTGGTGTTTGGATTATTAAGTTTATTATTAGTTAGGTATTATTAGGTTTATTAATTAGTTTGGTATTATTGGTCTTCGGCCCCACTGGTCAGTCACTGTGGGTAGCCCCAGACCCGATTCACATTTTCAAGCAACTTAGGTGCATGTGGGTTCGACGATGTGCCTATCTACTACACGGTTTCCCTTTCTCTTCATTTTTATTATTGTGTATGTATATATTAGGGTTTCTCTGAATTAGGGTTTATATCTCTCAACACCGTACTTAACTTTCTCCTTTAGCCGCTTTGACTTATTCGTTTTTCCACCTATGCAGAAAATATGGACCCACACGTCAGAGACGAAGAAAAGGAAGAGTTGATCCAAGGTGTGATCCGTGGGGAAGATAATTTAGACGTATCAACGTTTCTGAACAACTCCGGTGAGGGTGATCCTCTTTTTACCGGAGTAGACAACTTGTTTGAGGTTGAAGGTGTTGCCTTCCGCGAGGGAGAAGGCGATGCCTTGTGTAATCGAGAAGACGACCGCTCCGGCGAGGTGCATGTAATATAAATCAATTCATTAATTAATCATCTGCTATCTATATAGAAATAGTAACGACGATCTTTCTTCTTTTAGCCCTCCGGATCGAAGGAATCTACTGAAAAGAGCAGACGAGGCCCAACCAAAAAGTTGCAAGACCATGAGAGGTTCACGATCGAAGATGTCGCTGAAGACGGCAGACCGAGAGCTCCCAAAGTTGTCGCAACCAAATTTGTGGCACAATGCGGAGTAATCGTTAGGGACTTAATCCCGATCACCATTAGAAATTGGAATAGGCCTGCTAATGCGGATGAAGAGGGAACATGTTTATTTGTCCCTAACCACGCCAAAGATTTACCGTGGAAGAGGCTCATTGTTAATTTCAAACTACCGAAGATAGAGCTGGATCCAAATGCGGAGGATCCAGTTGAGGACGCCTTACAACATGGGAGAGCCATGGAGGCTAAGGTCAGGGAGTGGGCTTTGAAGAAGATGGCCCAGTGTTTCACCAACTGGAAGAAAAGATTGCACCTTGACTATGTCGTGAAAAAGAAGACTCCCGATTTCAAGAATATTCAGTTTGAGAAGATAAAACCATTCTGGGATGAGTTTGTGGAATACAAGAAATCAGAAAAGGCTAAGAAAATGTCTGAAACGAATAAGCTGAATGCTGCTAAGAAGAAGTATCACCATAGTATGGGGCAAGGTGGCTACAGGGTTGGCATTCCTAAGTGGGAGAAACTTGAGCAGGAACTGCGTGATAAAAATATCACCCCAGAGACAGACGATTGGGTAGAACGTGCAAGGAATTGGTTTTACGGGCATGGGGGCACGTTGGACTCGGAAGGGAGGTGTATATATAACATACGACATAAAGAAGACCCCTTGCCAATCGAGAGGATCAGAAAAGCAGTAAAGGCTGTTAAAGATGGGGACTTCATTCCCGATAGAGAGAATGATGAGCTCACACTCGCCCTTGAAAATAAGGAACATGATGGACGAACACGAGGCACAAGAGGCTCCCAATCATGGAGGCCTGGGTTTCCCGAAGAGAGGAAGAAATATCCTGATAGAAGCCGTCAGAGGAGAAAGGACAGGGCGGCAGTTGAAGCAGAAAGTCAGAAAGAGCGAATGCGTTTAATTGAAGAACGATTAAAGCAACAACAAGATGAAATTAACACACTTAAAGAGCAAAGTACTACCGGCGCCCCATCTCAGCAGCACACTGCATTCGATGCTACCGGCCTATCGAATAATCGAAAAAGCAGTGTGGCTTCCACCGAGGTCCCGGGTGATGACAATGGCGATGCCGATGATGCACCGACGATGGCTCCTGTTGGCTACCCAGTGGATGATATCACAGAGATGACACACTGCGAGCTACATGTCAAAGTTGTGAACATATCAATGAAGGTGGCGGTCGGCTATGCCTTACCAATTGGACCCACACCAACTTACCACTGTCGTCCGGTTCCAGAGGGCTACGCTGTTGTCGGCGTGGATGAAATCATGCCCACCTTTGAGGTTTTGGATCTTCACTACCCTGCTGGTGAAGGGGATGTGACTGTGCTGGGTGACGCAAAAAATGTCACCATTCTATGGCCGAAGGATTGTATCGTGCTTCGAAATCACACGCCAAGGCCATCTTCGCCGCCGCCTCACCCGTCTCCAGCGAGGTCGTCGCCGCCGCGGCAGCCGTGTTCGTCGCCTCACCCGGCTTCGTCGCCTCACCAATCACCGGTGCAGCCATCGCCGCGGGAGCCATCGCCGGCGCCTCAGGATAAAAAGCGTAAGCGTACCGCTACTGTGCGTCGTAAGCGATCGCCGAAACGTAAACAAGAGCCTCTTCCAAAAGTACCAACGGTTCCTCCCAAGAGAGCTTATGACTGTACTGAAGAGGAGACTGCAGCGATCGTTGATGCGGAAACGACAACGTTTTTCGCTAAGCTGAGGCGGCCGAAAGCGCCAGAGTTCCCCAGCACCAAAGAAGAAAAGGCCAAAGTGTTGAAAATGCTAAAGAATCTTCATCAACCCGAGCCAAAGCTGTCATCAGACTATGAGCGTTCTATTCTCAAGTCACATGTGGCACAAAAAGCCTCGAAGAGCAGTACTGATGCAAGCGGGAAATCTGTTTCCCAGCTCGGAGAACAAGCAAAACAGACTTGCGCCCCTCTCAAGGTGATTTCTCAAACCAATGTGGTGTCGAGCAAATATGGGGCCGAAGAGCAGTATGATCCAGAGGTAGTTGCACAATACGGAGAAGCTGCCGCTGCTCAAGGTATGAGTATTGCCCAGTACTTATCCCAGTTAGAGTTCTTCCCCGTGAGTGAAGTAGCATACCAATACCAGTACGGAAAACCTCTCGTCAAACCTGAGGAGGTAAACAATCTTCCAACAAAAATGCGAAGATTGCATAACTGGTACATGCATGCCACAAGGGCCGGGGCTAACTGGATAGTACTGAGGGTTACAAAAAAGCATCATGGGAAAGATAAGGATGACATGATATCCATTGAATTTGATGAACTATTTCAATTATTCAATCAAGACGCCTTGGACAAATCGATCATGAGTGCCTATTGTCTGTAAGTACTAATTCTGTAATTAATTTAGTCTCCAGCTATATTATTTTGTTTATTGCATGGATATAATCATACTGTAATATGCAGAATGAAGATTCTCGAATGCAGCAGAGGACAAATCTATGACATTGGCTTCATTGACCCATATTGGGTTCATGAAGCTAATCTCAAAATAAGCCCCCAGGATACGGAGGATAATATAGTACACGCGTTAAGGTTTCAAGAAACCAAAAGGGAAATACTATTTCCTTACAACTTCCAGTGAGTGTTATTGTCTTGTATACACTTTCTATTTCGGTTACTCGATGTTAAGTATATAATTGATTAGTTCTGCATTCGCAGGTACCACTATATTCTGTTAATCATTCAACTTGACAAAGGGCGTGTACTAGTCATGGACTCGAAACATAAACCCCTTGAGACGTGGAAGGACATGCAGATACTTCTCCAGCGGTAATTCTAATCATTACGACACTATATCGGCAACGTTCGTGAATTTTATGATATCAAGTACTTAATAACTTATTTTATTCGTTTTCTACGCCGGGCAGCACTTGGAAACGGTTCACCAAGAAGGCTAGGGGTGTTTGGAAAGAGGAGCTTACATTTCAACCACTAGATGTAAGCACCACTAGCTATATCCGCGCATCTCTTTGATTCTAGTTTTGATACAGTTATTATCATGCTTGATTATTATTTTGATTGAACTCTGTTCTCGTAAAGTGCCTGACGCAGGGACCAGGTAATCTTCTATGTGGATACTATGTATGCGAGTTTATCCGGTAGACGTGCGATGAGAAGGGCAGAAATTTAGAGCAACTCCACGTACGCAAACAATTTCTATAGTTTTTTATTACAATCAAATTGTGTTTAGTTTCATATTCATATAGGCTGACTCCTTTTTTAAATCAGATCGAACGTCTACGGGACGGTCTTGTGCCAAATGATCGCATACGAGCAATTCAGGAGGAATTGGCGGGATTTTTGGATGCAGAAGTCCTAAACACACAAGGGGAATACTACTCGGCTGTGTATAGACAATAGGAATTGTAAAAATAGCAACTTTCAAGAAATTGGCCGGTAGCATCGAATAGCAACTTTTGTATGTAGTGCATGAACTCGATCCGTGTATTGAATGTAATGTTGTCATGATGATCTTGTGTAATATAAGGTTCCTTCGTTGATAAGTGCAAAACACTAAATAAACAATAAAACAACCTAAATGAATTCTCTGCCGCGGCACAAAAAGTGGCGAAAATGCTGCCGCGGCAACAAAATATGCCAAAATGAATTCTCTGCCGCGGCAGAGAAATGAGCCAAATCTCTGCCGCGGCAGCAGGTTAACACGAACCGGGACTAATGCTCCACCCCCCTCGCGCTCTGATGCCGCCACGTGTGCCCCATTTGTCCCGGTTGGTGGGGCAACCGGGACTAATGGTTATAGCTTTAGTCCCGATTGCCCCGTCCCGGTTGGGCAACTGGGACTAATGGCCCTTACCAACCGGGACGCATGGGCCCTTTTCTACCTGTGAGAGCTATTATGAACTCCCTCAATGTGCTTTCTTGCACATTCTTGCCTCTCACTTGTTTATGATCTAATAAATAAAATTATGAGTTGCCAAATAAAAAGTTAGTAACCATAGTTTCCCCTCCTCTTTTGAACAGAAACTAAAGTATTCTTTGCTTGTTACTTCCAGGGTCACCCAAACATGTTTGTAGCTTTCTTACGCCATCTACCTTCTTTTGCATTCTTTTCCTTTTCTTTTATATATTTTCTGGTGGTCCGGCTTTATGTGTAATGTAGTAAAATTATTGGATACATGCACATCGTATTCGTGCATTATCGACCATAGTTGCTATATGTCACCCTCTATTCGAGCAAACTAAGTATCTATTCCTCATAAACTGTCGTTGTCGCATCTGACATTTATTTATGTGGCCATGCTTTAACGAGACTAAACATATGCACTTGTTCATATAATGCAATCTATGGCAATAGTGTAGATATACGATTTTACGGACCGGTACATGAGGCCACGCCTCATGCAGGCAATCAGAAGCCGACGGGCTAAATCCACCTAGGGTTTCGTCCTCTCGTCAGTGACGCCGTCGGTCCACTCCGTCTCTAGTGTCCTAGGGGCCTCGGAGGTGTGGCGGACCACGACCTCTCACCGGTGCGAGGATTTTCGTTCTTTGTTTATCCCTTTTTAGTGTTTTTTTTAAGTTAAGACGACGACTACCTCCCGAAGTTAGAATAAGATTTTCCCGTCCTAACCTCGCTTTGGCGGTGCGTCTAGCGGCGACGAATGAGACGTGAAGTCGTGTGTCTAACGGATCTTTTGGGATCCTGACATTTTTCTTAACCGTAGGTGCCGTTTTAGGTTTGTTTCTTCCGATCTATGGTTGACATATTCGGCGATGGTTGTTGCTCTGGTGTTCTGGTCCTATAGGGTCTTAGCATGACGACTTTTCGTCTACCTACTATAACAAGCGTTACTATAACAAGTTTTGATCAGCTCCGACGGTAGAGGGTTGAGGACATAGATCGGTGAAATTTTAAAATAAATAAATATACGTGGAACCCTAAGATGGCTCATTTCAATTAAAATGACAACATGCTATTTGCAATTCCACAAAATACAGGGGTGTTTAGTGCACAAGAAAGCCGGAGTCCACCGCGGGCGAAACCAAAAGCTGAAAAAGGCTATGGACCTTTCTCTCCCTCCCCCGTCCCCGGTGGCCGTGGAGCCAAACAAAACACAAGAAACGCCATCGCCTCGGCACCAGGACCCAGCCCAGTGTCCCACACCACACCCATGGCCACGGACACCATCACAGTGACCACTGCAACACGAGCCTTTCTTTAATCCATCAACCTGCGCCTTTCTTATTATTACCATCCTGCCACTGACCACGCTGCTCTCTCTCTCTCTCCTCCAGCTGCACTGGGCTGAGCCAAAGCAATTGTACTCGCAGCACACCACACCGTCCCTGCAGTCCTCCTCTGCCAGAGGAGCTCACTCACTCTACCCGCACCGAGTCCTGCCTGGGATTTTTTCTTCCGCCTGCCGTGCAGGTGCGGTCACCGCCGCCGCCTCTGTGTCCGTGATCCCTTTCCCTTTCGCTTCGATCCCCTGGTGAGAAGCCATTACCACCCCTTTCTTTCCTCTGCCGCCTCTCGACTTCCTGGTTGCTGTCTCCCTTTCTTTTGTTCTTCGGTCTCGTCCTGGATCTTGCGATTCTTCTTGCAATGTGGCTATGGGGGAAACGCAGCAGAGGTTTGTCTGTTGTCTTCAGTTCAGCATGTATACATCTTGTGAAGTTTCTTGTTAGAATAGAGGAGAAGGACGATGCACTTGTACTTGGTCGTATTTATGCGATGTGAAGCAAATCAGGTGTTGGTTGGATGGGGAATGGGTCCAATGGGACCAAGATTTGGCCCATTTTTTGTACTCCCTCATGGTTCCATTTGGTTCTCATACAATACAAGGGGTTTCAGATTGGTTTTGGAGCTATTTTTCTCTTCCGGTTGGTGACTGGTACTTGCACAGACAGCTGGGTGGCGAACTCAGCCAAGATTTGGCTTTTTTTTTCCTGGGTTTCTTGTCACTCTTTTTTGCGGGGTCGCGGTTGTTAGAAAAGCAGAGGATGCTGTGGATTTTCCGTACTGTTCTGTTGTATACTTTATGTTCTTTCAGTGGAAAGGAGAAGTGACTGCCGATTCTTCGGCTCCATTTTACTTACTACAGTACTTCGTATGAATGCCCCGACATTATGTTCCGATAGTCTTTGAGCATCATAATATCTTCTCTTTCATGCTCAGTAATTATTATATCTATCTCAAATTGGGGCCCGGGTTTAATTTTGCCATGTTCTTGTTCTTCTGTATATAAATGGTACTCCAAGGTTACTGTTTAAATTATCTTCAGTGGGCAGGCCCCCCCCCTTTTTTTTGTCTGTCTGATCATGCTGTCTTGGGCTCCTGGATTTAATTCTTGGGCATTATCTGAAAAAACATAAAGGATGACCTATTTATTACTTCTTGAAGCTGTGTTTGTGTTGTAGTGCTGACTTTAGAGCTATCATTAAGGCATCTCATCGTTATACTTTGTAAATTAAGCGTTTTGATGGTTGTTTATTTCAGGTTCCTGCGACGTAGTTATAATGGAAACAGCCATATTCAAGGAAATGGTAGCCAGAACTGAATCATAATCATACACTCTTGCTGCACAAGACAGATTCAAAATGGCAGACATGAGGCGCCACTCTGTTGATGTTCCGCTGTCAAGAACCTTGGTGCAGCTCAAGCGGATGAGATCGTTGCGCGATCCGTCAACAAACTCCTTGAGCAAGTACGCGTCTCCTTCTGACAGTATGATCTGGGAGACTGCTTCAAGCAATGGAGCCATAATGGAGCTAAGCAGGTCCGCGCACCATCACTTGATTGAAGAAGATGTAGATTTGGAAGCTGAAGCTACCATGGGATCAGAACGAAGCTTTCGGGCACCCAATGCAAGGACTGCGTCGTACAGGAAATCTTCCGTTATCAGGATCAGAGGCTTGAACCCGCCGAGAAACAAGCAGGTTCATCGTGCCCGTGTAGATGGTCACCGCAAATCGGTGGATTCTAACCACTCCAATCATAGCTCTCTTCGACAGTTGGCAAACAATATGGTAACCAAAGTGTCGGAGGAGAAGGAAGAGGAGGAGGTGAACTCTTATGAACGGGCTGATCCAGCATTGCCAGAGAGGACTGACGAAGAAGTGAATATGCATTCCAAATTCATGACCAGGACTTCTGCTGCAATGAGCCGCGTCGGCAGCCCTTGTATGTCTGCCAGTGAAGCGCGCTCAGTTGGATCCAGAAGAAGTGCATTAGGGCATGGAACTGAGGACTCACGACTGAGATCGAATGATGTTGTTGGATCAAATTTCAGTGGGTGCGGTATAAGCTACTGTTGGTCAGGAGCATCAAAATACCGTGATCTTTACTCCGATAGTGATGGTCCAGAGCAGCCTCTCTTATCCCCGGAGGGGACAGAAGTAGCATCCCAAGACAATGTACCATACACTGAGACACCGAGGTGTTTAAGCCAAAAATTCCGCCCTCGATCCTTCAGTGAACTGATTGGCCTCAATGTGGTTGCTCAGTCCCTCTTATATTCCTCTTGCAAAGGAAAAGTTGCGCCAATGTACTTGTTCCATGGCCCCCGTGGCACGGGCAAGACGTCGACCGCACGGATTTTTGCTGCTGCTCTAAATTGCCTCTCTCTCGAAGAGCAGAGGCCATGTGGGTTCTGTAAAGAGTGTGTCATTCTCTTCTCTGGGAGGAGTAGAGACGTAAAGGAACTTGATTCAGCAAAAATGGATCGTTTAGGTCGAGTAAAGGCACTCCTGAAGAGTGCATCTCTTGTCCCATACTCATCGCGCTTCAAGGTTTTCATAGTTGATGAATGCCATCTGTTGCAAGAAGATGCCTGGTCCGCAATAGTGAAAAGTCTGGATGAGCCATACCGCCATACTGTGTATATTATGATTACTTCTGATCTAGATAGCCTGCCTCGCACTTCCGTAACACATTGCCAGAAGTTCCATTTTCCAAAGATAAAGGTTGCAGATATTGTATACAGGTTGGAGAAAATCTGCATAGACGAAGGATTAGAATTTGACCATGATGGGTTGTACTTCATTGCTGCAAAGTCTAATGGCTCACTTAGAGATGCTGAGATAATGCTGGATCAACTTAGTTTGCTTGGGAAGAGGGTCACGATTTCTCTTGTGCATGAACTTGTGAGTAGTGCTACCATGATTTTTAATAGGAAATAGTAGTCAGTCACACAGTATAATCATGTTTCCACCTTTGTTATTTGCAGGTAGGATTAGTGTCTGATGATGAGTTGATTGAGTTGCTTGATCTAGCATTGTCATCAGACACAACCAATACAGTCAGACGAGCTCGGGAACTTATGGCATCGTCAATTGATCCTCTGCAGCTAGTCTCTCAGTTGGCAAACCTTATTATGGACATCCTCTCAGGACGTTGTCAATCTGCGGCCACTGAAGTCAGCAAAAGTTTCTTGGGAAGATATGCGTGTATGTATGCTTTCCTTCAATGATTCTCTATTTTCACACACTATCATTACGTACAATAAATTATTTCATCAATGATAAAACGGGAATTCTTGTGCCCTCATTTTTTGAAGTCTATATCGCAAGCAAGCTATATCGTCAAATCACTAATTATATGGCCTGTTCTGATAGCAGTTGCATTTTGAACTATGAAAGTTTACTATCCCCATACCCATTTGTTTCACCAAGTTCTTTTACCCTTACGATCTGATGATCTTGCAGTTGCAGAAGTTGGTATAAGGAAACTAAGACATGCACTGAAAGTACTGTCAGAAACTGAAAAACAACTGAGGACATCAAGAAATAAGGCTACTTGGGTTACTGTTGCGCTTTTGCAGTTTGGTACCAATGAATCTGACCTAGTAGCAGAAACAAATGACATGCATGCACATTCAGCAACAGGGTATACAGGTAAGTACAATCAAATATACTATGAAAACTGGTCCCCAACGGAATGATACATCATGGAAATTTATGATATCCATTGCAGATGACTGGGTTTCCAAGGTAAACTCAAGCTCCAATTTCTGTGATGCGTGCAATAGCAACAAGTCCAACTGTTCTGAGAGACACTGTAGACGGCTTAAGCTTGAAAACATCTGGAGGAGAGCCATTGGGAAGTGTCAATCAAGGTCAGCCAGAAGTTTCCTCAAGAAAGAAGGAATCTTATCGTCAGTCCACGTTACCGAAGGTAATTCATGTGTACGATGTTTTTCTTGATTTTAGCCTTCTCATAGGTTTGTGCTGATTATGACACACTAAATGTGAAATTCTCAGAGGTGGCGATAGCAGAAGTTGGATTCAGTCACCCAGATCACCTATCAAGGGCAGAGAAAATGCAAAGCCTGATAGAAGGAGTATTACAGCATGTTCTTGGGTTCAATGTGGAGATCAGATTCAAACTTGTACCATGCGTAGCAAGGAAAGATGCAAGGTTGAAGAGACATTCATTCAGCCTGCTCGGCTGCTCAGGACGAAAGCAAGAGCTGTCAGATTCAACTGTGACTGATGAAGATGAAGCTGTGAGGCATGGAGCAAGAGAAACACCGCTCAAAGGCTACTCCTCTAGTCAGCAGCGATCACCATTCATTGTGCAACGCGTTGATTCTAAACCAAAAGTTCATGGCAGTGAGGATGATGCCCGGAGCACCTTGACATCAAACAGATCAATGACAGATGACCTGACAAGGACATGCAGATCAGAGACTAACTACTCCAAGGGCGCCAGTGAGCAGGGTCGTTTCGATACCATCCAGGAGCCTGACCTTCAACCGAATTGCTTCTCACGAACATTGAAGCTTCAAAAGAGGTTCTTCTCATCAGATGCAGCTCACACAATCTGTTTCAGGATCCAGCCACACAACAAAATGAGTTTCCTGCCTAAGAAAGAATTCGATACGTATTTCTGCGCATACGAGCCCTATGAGCAGTGTCCAAGATCAAATTCACGAGCTACTTACGGTTCAAGAGATGATGACTTGTAAGTGATATGAATGCTCCTGAAATTACTTAACAATGTTTGACTTATTTTTCATTAATACATACATATTCAGCATGGAATATTTTAGTCAGAGAACTGCATACTCAATCACATTACTCTCGTGAATCCTGAAATGCAGTGCCATACTCATTGTTTCCTCTGCAGGTCCATCAAGACTTCAGGGTTTGGGTCAAATCTGCTCTGCTGGAGGGGGCCTAAACAGTCAATTTAACAGGTACATTACCATGTATGTATGCATCATTGCATCAGGCCATGTGAACAGAGCTCTTGCTGCTCTTTTACTAGTACCCATGCGGTTTTGTGAACCCCATTTGCTGGTGCTTTATCGTCGGTAGAAAATGTGGAGGATAATAGCACAAGAGGGGCACGAAATGGCTCCGCAAAAGATTAAGTAAAATAAAAAAAGTAAAGACTGTCTGTGCTCATGAATTTTCATGAAAAAATAATTTTGTGTCCTAGGACAAAAAGGAATGCAAATTTCGGTGCTCTAGAAAGCCAAAAATTAAGCACCAATCTCATGTTTTTACATAGGCCACAAAACTACAGATGAAATCAGGCTTTGTTTAGAGAATTGATTGCACAGCATAAATTCCGAAACAATATGCTTTTTTTTAGTTTTCTTCTTCTGATTGTGTTTGCCTTTGGAGTGCAGAAACGGATGATCAAACTAGATGGATCACAATAGCATAAATTCTGCCAAGTCAAATTTTTTGCCCGAAGATGGATATAAAGGCACCCTTTGGCAGCAATTTTCAGTGAAGTCAGCATACATGATTCAGTGAGACAACTGAGGCATTAGCACCGAAGAAACTTGTTTGTAGGCTGGATTTAGTCCGATGTTTTAGCTATGCATATTTGACCAGAGACCTGAAGAGGCTGTTTCCAGTTCTTCCATGAAAGAATCAAATAATGCTAGTGATCATTTGTACAGCATGCCAATCAAAAATTCAAGCAAATGGTCCTGCTATTTCCAAAATTTAAAACCTTCCGCAGCAGAACCGAAAAAACTATTCCTAAAATGTCTGGCGTTGTTTTATCATGCAACGCACATATCCAACCTATTCTTAGGAAGATAACAGAAACATGCAGAATGAACTATTTGAACAAGCAGCACTTCAGATTTAGGTTCAGTTTAAACACCAGAATTTTTCCAAACCAAAGTAACGAAGAGTCCAACCAAACTCTAGAATGACCTAAATGTTCCCTAGTTTTTAGGGTCTAAAGATAGTTTAACTTTTCTCCCTGTACAGTATGAAGGTGCCTCCCCACACAATCAGAATTAACCATGGGAAGAGACATTCCAGGCATAATGCTGGAGGAACTAGACGAGATCAACGGCAACCTGCAACGGGGGCATGACTGCTTTCCCTTCGGCAAGCTTGACACCAAGCTGCCCAGTCTTGCCTTCTCCAAAGGCGTACAGCTTACCGGAGTCAGTGAGGGCAACCGTATGAGCCCATACATAGCTGCCGTCGACCCAGTCTATGGCATTTGTTGTGCTAATCTGCACAAACCTTTCGTCTAGCCCGGCGAGCGAGGTGACTAGTTTGGGAGTCAGGGAATCTCCGCTTTCGTTCTCGGCTTCACCGTCCTGAAACAAAAGGCGACAATGCTCGGTAATTTCAGAAAATCAATAGTGGCCAAAATCTCTGAACATCTTAGGAGAGAATGATTCGTCGAACCTGGAGGGCTAACCCCTTGAACCCAAAGGTGTAGACATCACCATTATCCGTGATGACAAAGGTGCAGTAATAGCCGGCTGAAACGTGCACGACCTTCATGTTTTCCACAGCCATCGGGAGGCTAACGTATTCTTCAACTCCACGTCCCAGGCAGCCATTGTGACCCCATCCCCAGGTGAACACACGGCCATCACTGCTCAGGACCGTGGCGTGGAAAGCACCAGCTGAAATTGACATCGGCCTTATGTTCAATGTGTGAAAATGTTCAATCAGCAGAGGAGCGCTCTCGTTGTTCGTGTTCCCATGCCCAAGCTTGCCTCCTAAACCACAGCCCAAGGAGTACACTGACCTGCATTTAAAAGAAAAACAAGATCAACATTTCAAGTCGGAAGACAATCAGGTTATGTGAATGGAAAGCTTGGAATTCTTGGAACGAAAGCTTTGTTTTCAGTTATGTGAATGGGCATATGCTAATGGATAATGAAGAGAACAGTCATTTTTTGAAGGGCGTAGGAGCAAATGCTTACATTCCTGTGGGCTGATAGGCTAACACAAGGAGGTAACAATTGCCAGCAGCAATCTGCGCAACAAGAACATCCTCAAGGGGTCCAGAGAGAATACGGGGCTCGACATCGGTTGGATCTGTATTATGACCAAGCCTCTCGGCACGGCCCCAGGAGAAAGTATAAACCCGACCCTCTCTAGACAGAACAGCGGAGAAGAAGCCTCCTATAGATGCTTGCACTACAAAGATGTCCTTCAGTGATTCCACCAACTGTGGATTGGGGCAGCTAATGTAGTTAACATCTGTCGCGTAGATATCAAACGCAAAGGTATTGATTCCAAACATGTAGACACTTCCCGTGTCGCTCACGAGCATTGTCCGCCTCAATCCAGCCGCGGCTTGTGTGATCCTGATGCCTTGCAGAGACCTACAATTACGCAGAGCAAACAAGTTGTGACATTTGGTATACCCAAAGCTCCTAAATTCATCCAAGCCAACATATACTACCTGATAATGCATGGCTTGAACTTGCTTTCCGTATCCCCAAGGCCAAGCTGGCCCGAGGTATTCATGCCAAACGAGTATACTTCCCCCTTTGCCGTGACGACGATGCTGCTGCCTGATCCAGCAATAACCTGAGATTTCCCGCGGCGGTAGTTCTTCTCGCCGACTAAAATGTAGCCAAGGACAAGCTTCCAGGAGCCCCCGCACCGCTGCTTCAGCCACTCCTTCTCTTCTGCCTTCATCAGCTTAAACATGGCCCTCTCCTGGCACATATCGAACGCGGCAAGTTCCGGAAGCGACAGTTCCAGGTCTGGCAGGAACTTTGCGGGGCTTCTGAAGAATTTACATGTGGCCTGAGAAGATCGCCACATCGTCATCTTTGTCACAACTCATAACCAGCAATTCAAAACTCAAGTATATATACTGACTGAAAGCATAATACTAAGAAGGTAAATTGTGCAACTTGCCTCCAAGGCAGCAAGATCCTTGGGATCGAGCTCGCAGGACGAGAGCAGATGGAGGAGGATGGATGGGCTGCCGGTTAAGGGGAACTGCCCGATGGCTTCTTCTCCAGAGACATGGCGTTTTGCGCGCTCCGCCTCTGGGTCGGGCGGAGGCGAATGCGGGGCGGCGTCGTTGACTATGTTGTGGAACTGTATGACCAGAGCGGCTTCGCTTGCTGTGGCGTCCATTGGGCACTCCATGATCTGCACCTACTGAGAACAAAAAAATACACCTTTTACCTTTGTAGTTGGATCATACAAGTTTGAATTGCCAAATGACTATTACATGTAGGGACACAGGGTCGAAAAGCAAATTCTTCTTATCATGTGTTGCTGATTTTTTTTATATATATATATAGTTCAAAAAAGCAACATATTTGTAGAGAAAGTAAATTCGTTAGATCATGCATTATATTTTTTATAAGAACACAAGGCCTGCTAGAGCACGATGTGATACCGAGTTGAGCAATTCTGAAGATGAGATTGGTTACAGCAGACGCACACCTCTGATCATGCAAGACAGGGCTACGATCAGAGTATCCCATACTACTAGTATACTACTACTACTACTGCTGCTGCCATCATAATCCAACAATGCACAAGACTTTAACTGCTAGCGATGCTTATACAACTCTCCTGTGCACGGTCCTAAGGAAAGAGAGAAGATCCCAGAGATTTTAATTAACAAGATGAAGTGATCATCCGTGATGAGTCAACATCATTATCAGGACAGTGGGCTACGCACTCAACCGATCAAAAAACAAAAAACCCTGGAAACAGATGATCCATGGCCGTGGACCACAGTTACTCTCAAGGCGCATGCGGATCACAGAGCCAGGGCGGCCAATCCACCATGGCAAGCTCTGGATTCCATCACCTGAAACGGCCGGTTAAACCCCCAACCGCTACTACACCCTGCGCAAGTCGACGGCGAAGAACAGGAGAGAAACTAACAGGATTTCGTGAACAAAAAAGGCGAAAGATCCTCGCTTTACCGAAACCGATCTGCATAAACCACCCCGCATCATCATCATCATCATCTGCTAACGAGCGTGAGTTCCCCGATCCCACGAATCGCACGCCAAGAAGAATATGACCCCAACACAAGAGAGACGGAGGAGAAGAAGAAGAAGAAACCTGAGCAGATTAGGGGGAGCAGGGATGTCCTGGATCACATGGAAATTTCGCAGTCCGATCAGGGGAACTGCCGCAGGTTTTGTCTGATCCTCGCAATGTCGCCCAACTTGGGGGAGTTGAAGTTGGGGGCCGGGGTGGAAGAGGTGAAAGTTTCCGGGATATTGGAGAGAGAAACCAAACCACCCTCCCCGTATATATATGCGCCACATCAGCAATGGGGGTGTCCTCGTCGCCCCCGGCCCGGATTCTCTGCGTCGATCCTAACAGATCTTGTCTCTTGTTCTGGGATGCACGCTGAGGAAGGGATAAAACCCGAACCTCCCACGGCAGCGCATTGAGCCTTCCGTGTGGAATGCTAACACGCGAAAGGGCAATATGTTTGGCCTGGAATCCATCGATATGAGAGTTCATGTATTGCTGCTATACATGCTCACGGTTGCCGTTTTGTGTAGCTATGATCGTAGTGATTGATTGCTTCCGGCCATTCGTGTCATGCGTAGTGACATGATCTGGCGTATTCGACGTAAGCAGAGGCAGGTAGTCGCATGTCACAATCTTTGCCAATATCCTACACCAAGGTGGCGAGAAAACATACTATATGCTAGTACAATAAAAACGGCACTAGTCTCGAACATCGCAACTGTTCATGACATATATCCCATAACCTGACACGGAATGGTGTTATTTTTCTCAACTCTCCAAGTCTAACCTCCAAGACCAAACCAACAAGACAATGTCTCACCACATCGATCCTATCAAACTCCGGTATATGACAACACATCGTCTTAACAAAGGGCTAGGAACAGGAAAATTTTGGTATGGTGGTAGACACAGCACGAGTGGGTGTAGTAAAGATATACAAGAGAAACATGTTTCTTTTAAGTCTACCCAGCCAGCCGCCTGGGTTGAGGAAGCTCAAGGCGCGGTGGCAAAGGACGGCAGCAGCCAGCCGCGTCCCGTCGCGAGCTCCACGAAGGCTCCAAACTTCTCCTGCGCATTGGGGATGTCGAGGACCAGGTCGTCGAGGCCTTCCTTGACGCGGGCGAAGCCTTTGGTCATCTGGTTGATGGTTATCAGGCCCTCGCCGAAGCACTCCTGCAGCAGGGCCAGGATGCTGGCCTCGTTCTGCTTGTCCATCGCCATCACCAGCGCTTTCTTCACCACCTCGTGGTTGAAGAAGGGCATCCCGAGGTCGCGGATGCACTGGCAGGCTTCTCCCAGGTGGCCGCCGGTGTTGTACTCCTCGAGGAGCTTGGAGATCTTGTCCTTCGCGTCTTCCACCGCCCAGCCGGTCCCGCCGCCCCAGCAGCGCAGTATCCTCTCGCCGGAGTGGCGGGCCGCAAGCAGGGAGCTGGCCATCTGGACGGTCTGGCTACCGCTGCTGTTCGGGCGTAGCTTGCTGCTGATGTCATCCAGATTCAGTGGAACCAAGACCTCGTCGATCACCGCTCTGGCCAGGAAGAGGGCGAGCTCACTTGGAGCGTCCACGATGTCGAGGGCAGTGTCCTCTGCCGACTGCAGGAGCATTACGAACCCCTTCATGATATCATCTGTGGAAAATAGTTCCAAGCTGAGCGAAGAAAGGAGTACAGAAGCCATCTCCTTCTCCCTGTTCTTCCTGTCCATAGCAACAGTGATGAGCTTCTTGAGGAAAATGGCGTTGTATTCAGGGGCAGAAAGCTCTTGGAGGCTTCTTATGAGTTCCGGGACGTCATCCGAGAGAAAATACTCCTGAATTATGTGACCAGATTCTTCTTTAAAACGCTTGACCTTTTCACCGCTTGCATTCAACATATCTTCATCAGAGGCGGCAGATTTACTGAATGAAGCATCAAGCCATCCTTCAGATATTGCTGCTGAAAGCAGCTTGTCAAAAAGTGTCTTAGCAGAAGGAACATCAAGGCTCAGGTCATCAACACTCTCAGCTACCCGCGAAAAACCCTTTGACACTTGATTAGAACTGATCAAACCCCCCGCTGTTGATTCCTTCAGCAACTTGAGGATTAATGGTTGTGAGGATGGATTCTCCATGCCAAAGATGAGAGCCCGTTTCACAACCTCATGATGGAAGAATGGAAGGCCCAGCTCCCTTATGCACCTAAAGGCTTCATCCGTATCTCCACTCTCAATGTACTCCCTCAGAATATTCTGGATCTTCTTTTTCGCCTCTTCTACAGTGAAGTATGTGCTCCCGCCCCACTTGCGCTCAACTAATTCTGCATGGTGAGGGGCTGACAAGTAACTCTTCTCAGCAACCTGCAGAACTTCGACACCTTTTGAAGACTCTGGAAGTAATGCCCTGGCTCGAGTGAGAAAAACAGGAGGCAATATTTCATCAACAACGGCGCGTGCAATGAAAACAGCCAAAACATCAATAGCATCCGGTATATCCACAGATAGATCTTCTGTTGACTCCAGAAGCATCATAAAACCTTCACTCATCTTGAACGAGCCCAATAGATCAGCATACAAGGCAGACAGCAGAATTGACGCCATTTCTTTTTCTTTATCATGGCGATCCATCGCCATGGATATGAGCTTCTTCACAAAGTAATAGTGAAACTGATCTGATCCAAGACTCCTTAGCTCGGAAGCTGCCAGTTCCACATCTCCTGTACTAAAATACTCCTCAATTACTGGAACTACAAGCTTCCTATAGTCATCTAATGTAGCAGGAACCTGCATTTTGCAGTGAAGCATTGCTAGATTATAACGTAATATCAAAGGGAAAATAAATGTTGGTAATACCATAGAGAGTAGACAGGTCAAACCTTATTATTCCCATTAACTAATTTGTCCAACTCTTGGGATGGTGAAAAATCTGCATCTCCATGGTTGTTTTCTTCACTTTTTCCACCAACACCTTCTGAAAGAAGCATCCAGAGAGTTAGGGCCATACTCGTAGGAACTATAAACAATAAGATAGTACTTTGCAAAGATAACCCAATGCTAAATCCACACAGGAATAACACTAGAAGAATCGAAATGTTGTCTTCTCATTTTGATTAATTATTAAATCTAATTCCAATAAGGCGAGCATGTCCAAGGGTCAAGATACTGACACTGGGTATTACTACCTCCGTTCACAAAAACGATGTTTTACAAAATGAGCGATAAAATTTTATCAATGTTAACAGATAATATCGCAACAGCAGTTTGTCGCAGGGACTGATAATGTATGGAAACAGCAAATGAACACAATATTACACATAATGTGCTAACGGAAGGATGGACATGATTCACTACAAATGAATTTACTGTACACAAAAATAGTTTCCTAAACAACCATATCAATTAAACTGATAAATATTGGAGGAACAGGCCAGAGATACTCATAGCATCTGCATGATCGTCACCTCAAAAACTTCTCATCTGGTCCTCCAATATATAGCTTGAGTTGGTCAATATATGGCAGTGGACATTTATGGAAAATAATAATCAAATCCATAATTGGAGATCACGTTTTCGCCACAGGGTTAAAACACACAGCCAGAATTATGAACCAATAATGGAAATAAAGGGCATTAATCGCACTGGATTACATCGAAACCGACAAATGCTTTTTCTGTCAAATCCACGAGGATGTTGCACACCAGCAGTTTGTCACAGGGACTCGTAATGCACAGAAATGGCAAATGAATACAATATTACCATAATGCGTGCTAACGGAAAGATGGACATGACTCACTACAAATGAATTTATTGCACACAACGATAATTTCCTAAACAACCACATCAATTTAACTGATAAATATTGGAGGAACAGGACAGAGATGCTCATAGCATCTGCATGATCGTCACCTCAATACATTCTCGTCTAACCTCCAATATATAGCTTGAGTTGCTCAATTTATGGTAGTTGACATTTATGGAAAATAATAATCAGATCATCAACTGGAGATAATGCTTTGATCAGCTTTAAGCTTTGGCCACAGGGTTAAAACACACAGCCAGAATTATGAACCAATAATGGAAACAAAGGGAATTAATCGCTCTGGATTATATCGAAACCGACAAATGCTTTTTCTGCCGAATCCCCGATGATGTTGCACACTAGAGGATTAGAGCATTTCAGGTTAGAACGCGCAACCAAAAACTATCAAAAACTGTCACGGGTGTTAGCTTTTATGAGTTGTAAGCGCAAGCTTGCAACCCTTCCAAAAAAACATAGCCGTAACACCGACGAACCACGGAGCACAACGACAATACACAGATCAGCATATCAAAACCGACAATCCACTACCAAACTGCATGACCAAACTGGGCAGCAAGCGCTGAAGTCCAATAAAAACAAGCGGTGCCGTGTATTGTTGCTGTCTACGTTTAGATGTCTCTACTTTGGTCGGCGACCCCTAATGTGATGTATGTCCAGCTGAAATTCTAGGTTTCAACTTTCAACTCCTTTTGGACAGGAAAGAAAGCACCTAGAACTACCAGACACCGTCGCCTGCGAACAAAAACCGGACTCCACCGAAATCAAATCGGACAAGAATCAAACGAGCAACCGTTTTCCCGCCACCCCGAACAACATGATGGACACCGGACATCTAAGCACGGACGAAGCTTAATGCGCGCCAAACCATCAGCATGCTTCTTAGTAAACAACACTGTGCTTCCAGAAGGCGTCCTACTGCATCAAGGCATGCGGAGCAAGAGGAAACCCTAAGATCAGCTAAACCTATCGCCTCTCCTCCTGTGTGGCATCATCCAATCGACCCACTAGATCACTAGATGCCAGCACAGCTCTCCCAGCACCAGCACAACTGAACATTCAACGATTCTAGTCCCTCCTCTTCTGATTACGAGGCCGATCCTCACAGAGTAACATGATTCAGCGCTATATACAGCGTAGATGGGTACATAGATGATAGATAGATAGCTATAGAGATGGGGACAAAGCAAAGAGAGACAGTCACCTTTCTTAGAGGTGTGGTGGTGTGGGAGGTGGCGTACGGCGATCCCGCCGTCAGCCGGCGCGCCCCCGCCCGTGGCGACCCGCAGATGCCCCTCCGCCAGCATCCTGGTGGGCGACCTCGCCCCGTCCTCCGCCGCCATCTCCCTCTGCCTCCTCCGCGCGCCCTCCCCTAGAGCACGCAATCAAGGAATCAGCGCCCAAATCGAGCGAGGCCCAGGGGGCCGGATCGAACCGGGTTTCCGCGGCCGATCGGGGGGGGAGCGGGGGTGTGTACCTGTGGAGATCGGAGGCGGCGGCGAGGAAAGGCGAGGGGCGGATCACGGGCGCGGTGAGTTGGGGCGAGGCGAGGCGAGACGGGGGACGCGAGCGGAAGGGGTGAGGGAGTTTTTTTATTTATCGGGCTACTATCCCGCTCTGACACCTACTACTAGTATCCTTTATCATGGGCCGCCCGCTAAGTTAATTTACCCGGCTTAATTGAATTTTTTTTAATGCTAATAACAGCTCTTCTTTTCTTACCTCCCAAGTTGTAGCACCGTCACCGCGAGACCGATGGGAGAGAGGGCGCTCGTGCTGTCGTACAAGAACCGCCGCTGCACGCACGGGACACGTAGACCCTGTGATAACTCCCAGTGCCATTAAGACGGGACCACCTGTCAGCTACTTGCTGTTAACTCGCGGTGCGTCGTTGTCGTGGTGTGGCGGGGCGAGCTGGGCTTTGCTTTGCTTTGCTTGGGGGACCTCGCTCCGACTCCGTGCGTGGAACGGGCGTATGGACCAGTCTCTGCTGGGGTGTGGAGGACGGATGGCTGAGCAGCCCGTGGTGCATGCACGCGGTCGACCCAGGTGGATGGATGGCTCGCGGGGAGCAGCGAGCGGATGGGGATGGATCTGTGTGGTGGCTGTTCGGGGGCGGCCACGTCAGGGAGACGTGGGTGGGAAAAGGTGCCTGTCGAGCCACCCGGCGGCGACGACCACGAAGCGGTGCGGGGATGGACGGACGTCCCAGCCACTTCCCAGATGCTTGTGCTATGCTATGCCCTCGGCTGCACGCGCCTGCGACAAAATCCATCTCAGGTTTCACTGGCTGCAATTCATTTTTGTAACTGAAAAAAAAACCATCGCTGTAGCTTTGCTAGGTCACCGTCACATGGCCTCGGCTGCATAATTATGTGGCATCCTGTGTCTATCTTTACACCCTGTATGTTTGTGTTTGTTTGTCTTGATGGCTTTTCTTCTTTGCTGCTGCTGATGATGTGCCTATCTTATCTCGATGACTGGATCCGTGTCTGAGCAACTCTATCGGATATCGCATATCGGTCCGACCCGTACATGGCTTAATATGATTGATAGGATAGTCATATCAACTAGTATAACTTCTTTTTCGGAAGCTTATCTGGAAAAAAATCTGAGATTAAACGTGTTTGGTCTAAACAAAGTGTGCAGAAAAAACAAGTATTGGTCTATAAGACAAGTCTAGCGATCTTATTGAGCTGTCAGAAGTGATAGACCCAGACGCGAAGAGTTCGGAGAGTTACACCGGTGTGCGGGTTGTACTTGAAAAATGGTCTGAACGACACTGCAAACGTGTCCATCCCATGAATTTAGTGTGGTTTACCTCACATTCCCCTCGTGGTGAGGGTACCGCCTGCAAAATTTCACATGGAAGTTCTCCGTCCCTAGGTTTTCTAAGCGAGGGAGAAGTGGAAAAGTACATGTGGTTTATACGGAAAATGATGATCCCCTATGTATATCTGAACTGCTTGTTGATCTGTGCCCTCTGGCGATGGGAGAAAGGGAGGGTGAAAGAAGGTGTTGGCCGCAGTGATTTTTTAGGGTCTCCCCCTATCGCCCCTCGAGAGCGACGCGAAGGGAATATACTTTTCCAAGAATGCACGAGGCTATGTATAGTTTTTTTCCCGATTCCTTTGTATGTATAGCCTAGAACTCTGCCTTGATATACTCTTTTTTGCGGGGCAAACGGAATTGTATTAATTAAGAAATAAAGTCATTACAATCCCGATTGATACGGTCAAGAATGAAATCCGGAACAGAACCAAACCAAACTTGTGTTTTGTTCTCAACTAAACCAAATCCAGCTAACTCATGACTAGCTATGTTGCTTAATCTAGGGATCTTAGTTATACAGATTATACGATCAGATGATAGTAATAACCTAAGATCACCGACCATATGTCCCAGACTGGAACCGTCAATAGCCTTGCCCGTTGCCATCTTCACCAGCGTCACACAGTCTGTCTACACGGTGATGTTTCCATGGCTCAAGTCTAGAGCAAACCGAATCCCCTCTAAACATGCGTATAATTTTTCTTCAAGGGCCGACGAACACAGCTGGAGCGATCTGTAGGCAGAGAAGATAGGGTCCCCATCGCTATCCCGCAAGATCATTCCAGCACCACCTCCTCCTGTTTGAGCAACAAAGGCACCGTCCACATTTAGTTTGAGTACATCCATGGGGACGCGGCTTCATGCCACTCGCACATCTGAAATCACTCTACCAACCTCCTTGGGTAGGGAATCAGCTAACTGTTTCCCTTTGATGATATCCTCGGTAGATGAACACCGAATATTATCCAGAGATTGGACGTAGCTACAGATAAACCTCTTAGATCCCTCTATAGAAGGCAAAGGTTTACCATGTGTTACTTCATTCCTGGCATGCCAAATTCTCCATGCGATCATGAGGGCACATCCACGTGTCTCCATCGGCATCGACTGCAACCAAGTCTCAAACCAGCCTTCTCCTGTGTCTGACATCTTGGGAAACTTCCACACTTCCTCCATAGCCCTCCAAAGTGCAGCGGCATGAGGACAGTGGATCAACGCATGGTATGAATCCTCGATCTTGAAACCACAAACACGACAAGCTCCTTGTATTGGCCAATGACTTCTACGCTTATTATCCTCAGTTGCCAGGGAATTTGATAATACCTTCCATGCAAAAATGCGTACCTTCGTGGAAAAATTACACTTCCAAATTTCTTTCCAAATCAGCCGGTTACCCAGCGGTGCAGAAGTGCAAGAAGTTCCCGGCTGATCATGTTGCGCCAAACGAAGCCCAAGTCGATATGCACTACGTACCGAAAACATCCATCCTCCTCATGTTGCCACGCTAAGAGATCCGCCGGTCTTCTTGATGACAGTTTAATATGCATAATAATGTTCGCGTCAATAGGTAGGAACGTTTTTCTAACCAGACCTTCATTCCATCGCCCTTGATCATCAATGAGGCTAGCAACACGGATTAGTCTCGATCGGCCCTTTGGACTAATCGGCCTTAGTTCAGTGATTCTCGGTATCGAGTTGTCTCGCCACATGCGCACGGCGCCCATCTCCAATTCTCCAAATTAGGCCAGATTTCAATAACTCCAGGCCATATGCAATCGCACTCCATGTAGGGGATGGGTTACCAGCAAAAACAGTATCCACCAAGTTACCTTGTGGGTAATACTTTGCACGAAGGACTCATGCACACAGACTGTCCGGCCTCTGAATGAGCCTTCAAGCCTGCCTTGCAAGCAGCGCCTGGTTAAACAGGCAGCATATCTCTGAAGTCCATTCCTCCATGTGGCTTCGGACGAATAAGTACATCCCAACTGACCCAATGCATTTTTCTTTTACCTTTCTTAGTTCCCTACCAAAAGTTCCGAATAAGTTTTGTAAGTTCATCACAAACAGCCATTGGAAGCTTGAACACACCCATGATAAAGGTAGGGATAGCTTGAGACACTGCTTTAATCATTATTCCTTTCCCTCCTATGAGAGATCACCCCATAATAAGAGCCTCTTCACCAATTTTGCATGCAAACTGTCAAACTTCCCCTTGGTCATCCTCCCTTCCGGAGTAGGTAGCCCAAGGTACTTCTTCTCAAAATTCTGATTTTGAATATTAAAAATAGCGCGGACACTAACTTGTGTCTCCGCATCACAATCTTTACTGAAAATAATTGAGCACTTAACATGATTAATCAATTGTCATGTCGCCACTGCATATGTATCAATAGCATGCCTCACATGTCCCGCTTGGCATTCATAGACCTTAAAGAACAAAAGTGTATCATCTGTGAAAAGAAGGTGAGACACCCCCGGCGCCCTTCTGTTAGAGATATGCCCTAGAGGCAATAATAAATGTAGTTATTATTATATCTTTGTGTTTATGATAAATGTTTACATTCATGCTATAATAGTATTAACAAGGAAACATTGATACTTGTGTGATTTGTAAACTTAATTTGAAGTCCCTAGTATAGCCTCTATACTTCACTAGCTTGTTGGTTGATTAATGATTGTGGTTTCCCTATCATGAACATTGAGATGTTATCAACAACAAGATCATATCGTTAGGAGAATGATATGGTGGACATACTTCTATAGATAAGCGTAGCATAAAGATCAAGTCATTTCAATAGTTCAATTGCTATATGCTTTCTGATACATAGTAACCTAATTCCTTCGACCATGAGATCATGCATATCACCTTTACCGGATGGATGCTTTGATGACATCAAACACCACACCGTAACTGGGTGGTTATAAAGGTGGCATTGAGTGTTCGGAAAGTATTGGTTGAGACACATGGATCAAGAGTGGGATTTGTCCATCCACATGACGGATAGATATACTCTGGGCCCTCTCGGTGGAATGTCATCCAATTAGCTTGCAAGCATGTGACTTGGTCACAAGGGATCACATATCACGGGAACGAGAAAAGAGTACTTATCAGTAACGAGGTTGAACTAGGTATGCAGAGATACCGACGATCATAACCTCGGATAAGTAACATATCGTGAGACAAAGGGAAATTGGTATCGTATGTAAGTGGTTCATTCGATCACAAAGTAATCGTAGAAATATGTGGGAGCCATATGAATTTCCAGATTCCTCTATTGGTTATTGTTCGGAGAAGTGTCTCGATCATGTCCGCATAATTCACGAACCGTAGGGAGACACACTTAAGGATTCGACGTTGTTTGAGTAGTTATGGTATTATGAGAAAGAGACCGAATGTTGTTCGGAGTCTCGGATGGGATCCGGGATATCACGAGGTGATCCGGAATGGTCCGGAGAATAAGATTCATATAAGGAAAGTCCCGTTTCGAAGTTGCGGAATGATTCCGGTGTTTTCATCGGGAATGTTCTAGAAAGTTCCGGAATGTCCGGCACTCTGGGGGGGGGAGGGTACATGAATGTGTTATATCAAAGTTGGTATGATTGCATCATGTACTAAGTGTCATCGCTGTCCGGAATAAAGGGTTAATTCAAATCCTAGTTTGAAAAGTCAAACGGCTAGTTTGAAAAGTCAAACTGCCAGTTTTCGGAAAGAGGAGAAGGAGGATTGGTGGAGGCCGACTTGGGGGAGGAGTCCCCTTGGCCGGCGCGCCTCCCAAGGACGACTTGGGGAGGGACTCCTCCCCTTGGCCGCCGGCCCCTCCCATCTATATAAGGAGGGGCAGGGCTCCCCTCCTAGTACACACAAGTTCCTATCTTCTACCTCCGGTTTAGAGCCGTTTTGGTTTAGAGCTTCTAATTGCTTTAGCCTTCGGTTTAGAGCCTTCTAATTGGTTTAGAGCCTTCTATTTGGTGTGTCTAATTACTAGACCACTAATAGCCTCTCTCATACTCCACCATACTCGCACCGGCTTAACGCGAAGCCCTGCGGGATTTCCCCTCTACTTCCGGTACCACGCCGTTGTGCTGCCGGAATCGCGAGGAGAGTGCTACAACCTCCGCTGCCTGCTGGAACAAGGGAGAGGAAGGTCTTCGTCGAGTACCGAACGTGTGGCCGACTGCGGGAGCGCTGCCGGAACGCAGCGCCGGAAGGATCGTCTACACGATCTTGAGATCGGAAAGAGTACGACTACATCACCTACGAGAATCCGCTCTCGTTAAACACTTTGGAATCTTCGAGGGTAAGTTATTCCATCGACTCGTTGCTACAATCTAGTAGATATATCTTGGCTTGTTTGTTTGTATGCGATAGAAAATTTTTGTTTTCCATGCTACGAACCCCTACAGTGGTATCAGAGCCGTGTCTATATGCAGATCTGTTGCACGAGTAGAACACAATGGTCATTGTGGGCGTTGATGCTTTTATTGTCGATTGTTTCTTGTGTACTTTGCATCTTGCGGTATGTTGGGATGAAGCGCCCCGGGCTAACCTTACATGACATCGTTCATGAGACTTGCTCCACGCTTGACATGCAACTTGTATTGCATAAGTGGCTTTGCGGGTGCCTGTTTCTCCTAGCATAGTTAAGATCCAATTTACAACGGGTGATTAACAATACTAGTATCAATGTTGTGGTTCTTGTTCGTAAGTTAGAACGACACTTATTGAAAGCCCCAAACCACGTAAAATATGCAAAGAAAGTAGAGGCGTCTAACTTTGTTTTGCAGGGGTGTGCAGTGATGTGATATGGCCATGATTGTAATTATATTTGATGTATGCAATGTTCCTTATTGTAAGTCGGCAACCGGCAGGAGCCATATGGTTGTCTTTAATTTATGTTAAGACCCGTGTGTCTATTCAAAGTAGTTGTAATAGTTGAAGCCGGTGGACGACAACCATGGAGTAGCGTCATTGACCTTGATGCAATGCCGGTGATGATGGAGATCATGTTCGTGCTTGAAGATGGAGATCGGAAGCACAAAGAAGAAAGGCCATATCATATCACATATATATTGAATTGCATGTGATGTTAATCCTTTATGCATCTTGTATTGCTTAGTAGACGACGGTAGCATTATAAGATGATCCCTCATGCACATGAATTTCAAGTCATAAAGTGTTCACCCTTAGTTAGCACCGTTGCTAAAGCTTGTTGTTTCGAAGCACCACGTGATGATCGGGTGTGTTAGATTCCGCAAGTGTATACAACGTGAGCAAGCCAGATTTGCTCATGTGGAAACTAAGGTTTGATCTTGACGAGCCTAGCATGTACAGACATGGTCTCGGAACACGGATCACCGAAAGGTAAAGCATGAATCATATAGTAGATATGATGAACATGACGATTGTTCGCCATTGAAATTATATCAACTCTCGTGATGATCGGTGTTGATGTAGTGGATTTGGTTCGTGTGATCACTAAAACAATGTGAGGGATATTGTTTTGAGTGGGAGTTCACCTAGTTTAATTACATTAATTAATTTGAACTCAATTTGTCATAAACTTAGTCTAAACTATTGCAAATTGTTGTAGATCAATGGCAGCCCCTACCATCAATTTTAATGCGTTCCTAGAGAAATAAAAGTTGAAAAACAATGGAAGCAACTTCGCGGATTGGTTCCGCAATTTGAGGATTGTCCTCACAACTGGTAATTTGACCTATGTGCTGGATGCACCGCTGGGTGACCCACCTGCAGCTGATGCTCCCGATGAAGTAAAGAATGTTTACCTCGCTCGGAAGAATCAGTACTCCATAGTTCAGTGTGCTATCTTGTATGGTTTGGAATCGGAGCTTCAGAAAAGGTTTGAGGATTCAGACCCATATGATATTGTCGAGGATCTCAAATTGATTTTTGAGACTCATGCGGCAATTGAAAGCTATGAGGCTTCTGAAAAGTTCTTTAACTGCAAGATGGAAGAGGGCAGCTCCGTCAGTGAGCATGTGCTTAAGATGTCTGGGCACGCAAACAAACTTCAAAGCTTGGGTATAGTGATTCCTAATGATTTGGGGATTTACCGTGTCCTCCAATCACTACCACCAAGTTACAAGAATTTTGTGATGAACTACAACATGCAGAACATGAACAAGACGTTGCCAGAACTCTTTGCCATGTTGAAATCTGCAGAAGTGGAGATCAAGAAAGAGCACCAAGTGTTGTTGGTCAATAAGACCACCAAATTCAAGAAAGGCAAGTCTAAGCCAAAGGGACACTTCAAGAAGGGTGGTAAGAAAGTTACCACGCCGACGAAGAAGACCAAGGCTGGACCTAAGTTTGATACTGAGTGCTTTTACTGCAAGGGAGAAGGTCACTAGAAGCGAAATTGCCCAAAGTACTTGGCGGATTTGAAGAACGGCAACATCAAGAAGAAAGGTATATCTGATATACATGTTATTGATGTGTATCTCACTAGTACTCGTAGTAGTGCCTGGGTATTTGATACTGGTTCGGTTGCTCATATTTGTAACTCGAAACAGGTGCTGCAGAATAAACGGAAGCTAGCGAAGAACGAGGTGACGATGCGCGTGGGAAACGGATCAAAGGTTGATGTGATCGCGGTCGGCACGCTACCCCTTCATCTACCATCGGGATTAGTTTTATACTTAAATAATTGTTATTTGGTGCCTGCGTTGAGCATAAACATTATATCGGGATCTTGTTTATTGCGAGACGGTTACTTGTTTAAATCCGAGAATAATGGTTATTCTATTTATATGAGTAATATGTTTTATGCACATGCACCTTTGATAGATGGTCTATTCTTATTGAATCTCGATAGTGGAAATACACATATTAATAACATTGAGGCTAAACGTTTGAAATTGAGCGATAACTCGACCTATATGTGGCACTGTCGTCTTGGTCACATTGGAGTGAAGCGTATGAAGAAACTCCATTCCGATGGACTTCTTGAATCACTTGATTTTGAATCACTTGAAAGATGCGAAGCATGTCTGATGGGTAAAATGACTAAGACTCCATTTTCTGGTATGATGGAGCGAGCTACGGACTTATTGGAAATCATACATACCGATGTGTGTGGTCCAATGAGTGTAGCATCGCGCGGTGGTTATCGTTATGTTCTTACCTTCACGGATGACTTGAGTAGATATGGGTATATCTATTTCATGAAACATAAGTCCGAAACTTTCGAGAAGTTTAAGGAGTTTCAAAGTGAGGTAGAGAATCAACGTAACAAGAAGATTAAATTTCTACGTTCTGATCGTGGAGGTGAATATCTAAGTTATAGTTTGGCGAGCATTTGAAGAAATGTGGAATACTTTCACAATTGACACCGCCGGGAACACCACAGCGTAATGGTGTGTCCGAACGTCGTAATCGAACTCTCTTAGATATGGTTCGTTCTATGATGTCACTTACAGATTTACCGCTATCATTTTGGGGTTATGCATTAGAAACAGCCGCATTCACTTTAAATAGGGCACCATCTAAATCCGTTGAAACGACACCGTATGAATTATGGTTTGGAAAGAAACCTAAATTATCGTTCCTTAAAGTTTGGGGATGCGAAGCCTATGTAAAGAAGTTACAGCCGGACAAGCTTGAACCCAAAGCGGAAAAATGCGTCTTCATAGGATACCCGAAGGAAACTATTGGGTATACCTTCTATCATAGATCCGAAGGCAAAATCTTCGTTGCCAAGAATGGATCCTTTCTAGAGAAGGAATTTCTCTCGAAAGAAGTGACTGGAAGGAAAGTAGAACTCGACGAGGTTGTCGAACCTTCTCTCGAAATTGTGAGTAGCGCAGCACCGGAAGAAGTTCCTGTGGTGCCTGCACCAATAAGAGAGGAAGCTAATGATGGTGATCATGAAACTTCGGTTGAAGTTGCTACAGAGCCTCGAAGGTCAACGAGAACTCGTACCACTCCAGATTGGTATGATTCCGTTATGAATGTCATGTTGGTGGACAACACCGATGACCCTGAGACATATGAGGAAGCGATGATGAGCCCAGATTCCAGTAAATGGCAAGAAGCCATGAAATCCGAGATTGGATCCATGTACGAAAACCAAGTATGGACTTTGGTGGACTTACCGGATGGCCGGAAGGCTGTTGAGAACAAATGGATTTTCAAGAAGAAAACAGATGCTGATGGTAATGTTACTGTCTATAAAGCTCGACTTGTCGCAAAAGGGTTTCGACAAATTCAAGGAGTTGACTACGATGAGACTTTCTCACCAGTAGCGAAGCTAAAGTCTGTGAGGATTATGTTAGCAATCGCTGCATATTATGATTATGAGATATGGCAGATGGATGTCAAAACAACATTCCTCAATGGAGACATTGATGAAGAGTTGTATATGATGCAACCCAAAGGTTTTGTCGATCCTAAAGATGCTAACAAGGTATGCAAACTTCAACGGTCCATCTATGGATTGAAGCAAGCATCCCGAAGTTGGAATCAACGTTTTGATAAGGTAATCAAAAGTTTTGGTTTTATACAAACTTATGGAGAAGCTTGTATTTACAAGAAAGTGAGTGGGACCTATGTAGCATTCTTAATACTATATGTGGATGACATATTGTTGATTGGGAATGATGTAGACCTTCTTAATAGTGTCAAAGAATATTTGAATAATAGTTTTTCAATGAAGGATCTTGGCGAAGCAGCTTACATATTAGGCATAAAGATTTATAGAGATAGATCGAAACGCCAAATATCATTGTCACAGAGTACATATTTGGACAAAGTTCTAAAGAGGTTTGGAATGGAAGAAAGCAAGAAAGGGTTCTTGCCCATGTTGCCCAATACGACCTTGAGTAAAACTCAAAGTCCGACATCGGCAGAAGATAGAGAAAGGATGAGTAAGACTCCCTATGCCTCAGCCATAGGATCTCTAATGTATGCCATGCTATGTACTAGACCCGACATTGCATATGCTGTTAGTTTAACTAGCAGATATCAAAGTGATCCAGGAGTGGATCATTGGACAGCGGTCAAAAACATCCTTAAGTACTTGAGAAGAACTAAGGATATGGTTCTTTCTTATGGAGGTGATGAACAGCTCGTTGTTAATGGTTACACCGATGCTAGTTGGAACACAAATCCGGATGATTCTAAATCACAATCCGGATACGTATTTATTTTGAATGGCGCAGCAGTTAGCTGGAGGAGTGCAAAGCAAAACGTTGTGGCGAGATCTTCAACTGAATCGGAATACATGGCTGCTTCGGAGGCTTCACAAGAAGCGATATGGATGAAAGAGTTCATTACAGAGCTGGGTGTGGTTCCTAGTGCGCTGGACCCAATGTCTATCTACTGTGATAACATGGGCGCCATAGCCAATGCGCAAGAACCAAGGTCACACAAGAAGCTGAAGCATATCAAGCTACGTTTTCACGCTATTCGAGAACATATCCAGGATGGGGATATAAAGATTTGCAAAGTACACACAGATCTGAATGTGGCGGATCCGTTGACTAAACCTCTCCCGAGGGCAAAACATGACCAACACCAAACTGCCATGGGTGTTCGGTATATTACCATGTAATCTAGATTAGATGACTCTAGTGCAAGTGGGAGACTGTTGGAGATATGCCCTAGAGGCAATAATAAATGTAGTTATTATTATATCTTTGTGTTTATGATAAATGTTTACATTCATGCTATAATAGTATTAACAAGGAAACATTGATACTTGTGTGATTTGTAAACTTAATTTGAAGTCCCTAGTATAGCCTCTATACTTCACTAGCTTGTTGGTTGATTAATGATTGTGGTTTCCTTATCATGAACATTGAGATGTTATCAACAACAAGATCATATCGTTAGGAGAATGATATGGTGGACATACTCCTATAGATAAGCGTAGCATAAAGATCAAGTCATTTCAATAGTTCAATTGCTATATGCTTTCTGATACATAGTAACCTAATTCCTTCGACCATGAGATCATGCATATCACCTTTACCGGATGGATGCTTTGATGACATCAAACACCACACCGTAACTGGGTGGTTATAAAGGTGGCATTGAGTGTTCGGAAAGTATTGGTTGAGACACATGGATCAAGAGTGGGATTTGTCCATCCACATGACGGATAGATATACTCTGGGCCCTCTCGGTGGAATGTCATCCAATTAGCTTGCAAGCATGTGACTTGGTCACAAGGGATCACATATCACGGGAACGAGAAAAGAGTACTTATCAGTAACGAGGTTGAACTAGGTATGCAGAGATACCGACGATCATAACCTCGGATAAGTAACATATCGTGAGACAAAGGGAAATTGGTATCGTATGTAAGTGGTTCATTCGATCGCAAAGTAATCGTAGAAATATGTGGGAGCCATATGAATTTCCAGATTCCTCTATTGGTTATTGTTCGGAGAAGTGTCTCGATCATGTCCGCATAATTCACGAACCGTAGGGAGACACACTTAAGGATTCGACGTTGTTTGAGTAGTTATGGTATTATGAGAAAGAGACCGAATGTTGTTCGGAGTCTCGGATGGGATCCGGGATATCACGAGGTGATCCGGAATGGTCTGGAGAATAAGATTCATATAAGGAAAGTCCCGTTTCGGAGTTGCGGAATGATTCCGGTGTTTTCATCGGGAATGTTCTAGAAAGTTCCGGAATGTCCGGCACTCCGGGGGGGGGGGGGGAGGGTACATGAATGTGTTATATCAAAGTTGGTATGATTGCATCATGTACTAAGTGTCATCGCTGTCCGGAATAAAGGGTTAATTCAAATCCTAGTTTGAAAAGTCAAACGGCTAGTTTGAAAAGTCAAACTGCCAGTTTTCGGAAAGAGGAGAAGGAGGATTGGTGGAGGCCGACTTGGGGGAGGAGTCCCCTTGGCCGGCGCGCCTCCCAAGGCCGACTTGGGGAGGGACTCCTCCCCTTGGCCGCCGGCCCCTCCCATCTATATAAGGAGGGGCAGGGCTCCCCTCCTAGTACACACAAGTTCCTATCTTCTACCTCCGGTTTAGAGCCGTTTTGGTTTAGAGCTTCTAATTGCTTTAGCCTTCGGTTTAGAGCCTTCTAATTGGTTTAGAGCCTTCTAATTGGTGTGTCTAATTACTAGACCACTAATAGCCTCTCTCATACTCCACCATACTCGCACCGGCTTAACGCGAAGCCCTGCGGGATTTCCCCTCTACTTCCGGTACCACGCCGTTGTGCTGCCGGAATCGCGAGGAGAGTGCTACAACCTCCGCTGCCTGCTGGAACAAGGGAGAGGAAGGTCTTCGTCGAGTACCGAACGTGTGACCGACTGCGGGAGCGCTGCCGGAACGCAGCGCCGGAAGGATCGTCTACACGATCTTGAGATCGGAAAGAGTACGACTACATCACCCACGAGAATCCGCTCTCGTTAAACACTTTGGAATCTTCGAGGGTAAGTTATTCCATCGACTCGTTGCTACAATCTAGTAGATAGATCTTGGCTTGTTTGTTTGTATGCGATAGAAAATTTTTGTTTTCCATGCTACGAACCCCTACACCTTCTACACACCTTAATGGGACATATTCCCCCTGTACTAATCTCTGCTTGCAACAAAGCAGAGAGACCGTCAGCAACAAAAAGAAACAAGAATGGCGATAGCGGATCACCTTGTCCGAGTCCTCTTGTAGGGGAGAACGCTTCCAATAGGGCTCCATTAAGTTTTATAGAGTACCTCACCGTGGTCACACACAACATTATCCATTGTATCCACCGGTGAGCGAAGCCCATCTTATGCATTACTTCCTCTAGAAAAACCCAATCAACTCCATCATACGCCTTAGATAAGTCTAGTTTATAGGCACAAAAAGGGTTATGTGCCGAGGTCCCGTGCTCCATATAGTGCAAACACTCAAAAGCCAGAAGAGCATTGTCCGTGATAAGACGTCCATGAACAAAAGCACTCTGGTTTTCAGAAACAATATCTCCGAATATAGGCCTTAGCCGATTTGCTAAGCACTTTGATATAATCTTGTATAAGACATTACACAGGTTATCGGTCTAAAATCCTTGAGCTCCACAGGATTATCCACCTTTGGTATCAACACTATAGATGTATCATTAATACCCACTGGCATCACTCCAGTATCAAAAAACTTCATAACAGCCAGAATAATTTCCACTTTTAGAACACTCCAGTTACGTTGATTGAAACATGCTGGGAATCCGTCTGGACCAGGCGCCTTCAAGGGCCCGATCTGAAAAATCGCATCAGAAATCTCCTCCTCTGAAAAAGGCCGACAAAGGCTCTCATTTACCTCGTCCGTCAATACTGTAGTAAATAAATTAACCACCGAAGAAGGCTGGATAGAAGGGTCTTTTGTATAAACTGACTTAAAGTAGGATGTATCCATCCTCTCCATCTCACTAGGTGAATCATGTACCACTCCATCATGGTCCTGAAGTGATCTAATACAGTTTTTCCGTGCCCTCCATACTGCCTTCCGATGAAAGAATTTGGTATTGCGGTCACCTTCTTTTAACCATGAAATACGCGACCTTTGGAGCCACAACATCTCCTCTCGATACAACAACTCATTCATATCATCAAGAGCTTACCGTATCTCAGGCATAGGAGCATCCTCCTTATATAGAATTTCCAACTGACGTCTCAACCGAGTTAACTCCCTGGTAACACAGCCAAATTTCCTACTGCCCCACACATGCAACACATCCATCACTTTATTCAATGCAGAATTCACATCACGAAGATCAGATTTTGGTCCTTGTTCTTGCCATGCATTGGACACAACCTCAGGAAGCGAATGCTCCCTCTCCCACATAATCTCATATCTCTTACATTTACGAGGTGGTACAAAATTTTCACTTGCCAATTTAATCAAGAGCGGACAATGGTCCGAGCAGGGGGAAACCAAGTGGCATCAGAGAAAATATCACGCCACCTATCATCAGCCAACGCACGATCCAGTCGTACTTTGACATTAGCATTACCTCGTCTTCTATTATCGTATGTGAACGACATACCTTGGAAGCCCAGATCTTTAAGCTCACACACCAACAGCGCATCACGGAATGCCATCATCTGGTTCTCCGGCCTAGGGCAGGCCGAGAGATGCTCATATTGCCAAAGCGCCTCATTGAAGTCACCCACGACAAACCACGGCAACGTCGATGTTGTTTTGAGCGCACACAAGGCTGTCCACATGATATGGAGGTTCTATGTCCTCGGCTCGCCATAAACAAAGGTCGCATGCCATAACGGTGCTAAGGCCGATTCCTGGATATGCACATCAATATAATGACTAGTCACCTCCTTAACATCCACTATGAGACTCTCATGCCAAAAAAGAGCCAGCCCACCGCTCATACCATCACTATCATGACCAGTAAAACCCCGAAGGCCCAATCGTCCCTTTATCTTTTCTACCTTCTCGCTTTTTTGTCGAGTTTCACATAAAAACACCAACTTGGGAATATTCGTCTTCACCAAAACGTCCAGCTCTCTCGAAGCGTCGTGGCATTGCCGCATCCACGACAGTTCAAGCTGATGCAATTCATTGTCCGTGGCGATTGCCTAATCACCCAGAAAACCACTTAATTGAGACAGGCTGCTTCTAGATCAGATCTTGCATGTAGATCAAAACCAAACAGCCAGAGCACTACACACCACGATCAACGCAGAAATTAGGGATGGCAATGGAGTGGGTTTGGACGGATATAGCAAAACCAAATCCAAATCCATGAAACGCACTCTACCCCGTCCACGAAGATATCCTGGGCATGGATGTCGCTTCAGATCCAAATCCGCCGGATATCCAGTATCCATGGATATCCATTGGTTTACACACTATATACAATAATCATAATAACATTCATCATAACTACAATATAATAGCAATTTCCAACAGCATTTCAGAAAATATTATATGGATAATACATAGGAATATCAAAGTAATAATATTTTAACCACATAGTACTTAAAAAATATTGCATACATAGAAATAATAATCTCACTGACATGTGGGTCCCATGTGTCAGCCGGGTATCCGTTGGATATCCGTGGAGCGAAACTACTACCCATGCCTGCCCCATGAATTAGCGGATATCCGTTCCATGAAATTCGTGGATGTAATTAGGCCTTCATACCCTTGCCCACCGGGTCGGATATCCGTGGATACCGGATCCATGGATAAAATTGCCATCCTTAGCAGAAATCCACCCACCTCTGATCAAACACCGGAGAACACAAGAAAATCCAAGAAAGCTGAACCACGAATCCAACTCTGATTGTGTACGCTGACAAGAAAACCGGGCCGGCTTTGCACCGACGACAAAACTCACCGACAGACAGAGTCTGCGGGAGGCACAAACCCTGTGCGGGTATAGATGCCAATGTTGCCTAGGCAGGCGCCGGAAACAGCCGGCGGACCAGCCCTAATTCGCCCTGAAAGTCGCCATAGGAGATAGATACCGGTTCGCTTCGCGGTTACCTATGTTAGGATTAAGCCACGGCGGTGTCAACCAGCGCGTGCGTGCATGTCTTGCGGGCCGTTGGCGCGTAGGTAGCAGAGCGTGCATGCATTTCTGTTGGAGGCTCGCCGGGTCGTGCGTGCGCTGGACGAGCGGATCGTGAGTGTGTGTGTGGGTGCGCAGTAATGCTACGTCTACGGACCGATTCTTACGGAATCGTGCTTACGGGATTAGGTGGAGAGAGATCGGTGGAATCACGTACCTGAAATCAGGGAAGGGTAAAAGATTTAAACCAACCAATCGACTACACCTACGTTTGTAAATCTTTTCCGTAACCAAACGTCCGTAAATCTAGCATTATTGGTGGGTGCGTATCTTGGGCGAGCAGATCATGCAGAGAGAAGTGGGCAGCGTGAGTGTGTGTAGAGTGCGCTAGCATGGGTATAAATACTCCTTGTACTGATCAGCAACGACTGGTTTAAGCAAGCTGAAATAAAAGGAGATTAGGGGGTTGGAGCTCTCGTGGAGGCGTTCGTGCGCCGGCCCAGAAAAATTTCCTTTGTCTTCCACATTCGTTTGTGCGAGTGAGAGAGCTAGCTAGGCTAGCGCCAACAATTGGTATCAGAGCCTCATGGTTCGGGGCCATGGCGAGCGGTGAGTCCGCGGCGGATGCGGAGGCGGCGCGCTGTGCGCCGTGCGTGCGGCGAGCGCGGAGGCTGCCGAGGTGCTGGCGTAGAGGTCGTGTTTGAGCACGACGGCATCAGCGGCGTATGTGCGCCGAGGCGTTTGGGCGCCGAAAGGAGCTTGGCGTGTGTCGCTGAGGAAGAAGATGGAGGCTGCGTCAAGCGTGGTGGTGGCCATTGGACGTCGGCCGCGTCGTGTGCGTATGAGCGTGCCGTGCGCGCGGCCTGGGCGGGCGGACCACGAGCGACGTGGTGCATCATGCACATGGCGGCATGGAGGTGTTGTGCTGCGGCTGAGGCTGCAGCGGGGCAGCGCAACGGCAAAGGAGCGGCGACCATGGAGATGCAGTCGCACGTTGATGCGCGTGGTGGCGTCGGACGAAGGCGACGTCCGAGTCTCGCGGATGAGCAGGCGGCTCCCATACGAGAAGACTAGATCGCCGGCATACGTGCGTGGGACGATCGTGAAGATGGCGTTCGTCGCAGGAGGAGATGCTCGGCGTGTATCACCGAAGACGGCGTCTGTCGCCGGAGACAAAGAAGAAGCGTTCCCTGCAGCAGTCGACGAGAGGCCGGTGTCCTGTATGTCGGGATTAGCGGCGAGGTCGTGGCTTAGGAGGAGAATGTTAGGATTAAGCCACGGCGGTGTCAACCAGCGCGTGTGTGCATGTCTGGCGGGCCGTTGACACGTAGATAGCAGGTCGTGCATGCATTTCTGTTGGAGGCTCGCCGGGTCGTGCGTGCGCTGGGCGAGCGGATCGTGAGTGTGTGGGTGCGTATCTTGGGCGAGCAGATCATGCAGAGAGAAGTGGGCAGCGTGCGTGTGTGTAGAGTGCGCTAGCCTGGGTATAAATACTCCTTGTACTGATGAGCAACGACTTGTTCAAGCCAGCTGAAATAAAAGGAGATTAGGGCGTTGGAGCGCCCGTGACGGCGTTCATGCGTCGTCGGCCCAGAAAAATTTCCTTTATCTTTTACCTTCGTTTGTGCGAGTGACGCCAACAACCTATATCACTATATATTAAAGATGAAAGATTTCAAGCCCTCGTTGCCTTGATATACTCAAGGCAGCATCAAGTCATGTCCACGGTCCATGAGACACAAACAAGCAAGTACCACAGTTCCCACCGCTATTACAATTAATCTTTTGGATCATATCACAAACGGTACTTACAGAGGCAGTGGCATTTGCAGTGGCGAGTTGCTGTAGCTAACTGGTTTGCTAGCTGAGTAAATATTTAGAGAGAGAGCTACGACTTGTCGAGGAGGTTGTCGAGGTAGAGGTTGAGGATGTATCTTCCGGTGGAGAGGACGTCGAGGCGCTTCTCGCTGGGCTCGTACCGCCCCTTGCGCAGCTGGTACCGGTGCGTCACCGCCGACACCGTGTACGCCTGACCTTCAATCGTCACGCTCTCCCCGCAGTGGATGTTCTGCATCACCACATGCACCACGCATGCAACAACAAAGCGTATCAGTCGGCGAGCACACGCATATATGCAGAAACGAAAATAGGAGAGGAACGCACAGGCCTCTGAGGCACACTATCAGCAGCAGGCATATTCGTTTTGGTACCGGCGACAGAGTTCCAGGCGTAGCTACACGTACCAAAGTTCAGAAATTGTTCTGAATCTTTTTCGGAACAAAGTTATTAACAGAATAAAAGTAGCCTTGGTTATACCTTTCTCAGCTTTTTTGGCTAAGATAAAGTGTAAAGTAGCCTTGGTTTATCCAGAGCTTTTAGCTCCCCTTAGTGAAGGAGCAGAAAAGCGAAAAGGGATTTGGTGTACATGGACACCACCAGTGCTCCATTCACTTTCAGATTTTTAAAATTTTCAAAATCTTACACTTTTATGTCTCCAAAACTTATGGCGTTATATATATAGAGAAAGAGTGTATACAAAAAAAATCCTGTTAAAAATACTTTATGTTTTGGAAAATAAAAAAACAAATTTCTGATAAAATATACTATTTATTGTCAGGATTTGTCTTTTTACATTTCCTAAAATACAACCTATTTTTTAACGGAATTTTTTTGCGTACACTCCTCTTGTATATATCTATCAGATTTGTCTTTTTTATATTTCCTTAGAAAATATTTTTTAACGGAATAAAGTATCCACTGTTTTTTAAGTCAAATGTGACTATCTTTGACCATGTTTTTAGGAAATATTATTAACGTTTACAACGGCAAATTAGTATCAACCGATATTTATGAAATACATTTTCATATTTCAAATGTTTATATTTTACTCTAAAATCATGGTCAGATACAGTCAAGTTTAACTTGTCAAAAAAACTAATAAATAGAAGGAACGGAGGGAGCACTAGTATAAGAAAATGGTGCATCAAACAAGGGAATGTGTTGTTGTTCTACAATTTTGACACTATTCCTTCCATTATAAAACATGGCATATGCATTAGAAAAATGAATGCCCAAACAACAAAAGGCAATGTTTCCTAGGTTTTATCAACTTTAAAGAAAAACACTAAACATCTACTATACTATATCAATAATAATAGATTCATCTTAAATGTATTTTTATAATTTATTTATTAATATTATAGACCTTGATATGTTTGTATCTATATTTGGTCAATCTTAGTTAGTTTTGACTTCTACCTAAATTTATATAACTTATTTCTGAAACGAAAATAGAATTAGGTAGAGAAATCATTATGGTCATGCTTGGGTGTTGACTTCCAAAAGTGGCCACAAAAGTGAGTAAAAAATGGCACGACGGTTCGTCCTCCGCTCCTCGATTAGATCTTGTCGCGTTGGATAGGAGGTGGCCTAGGATGTGAGAATGAAGAAGAAGATCGACATTGTTGGGCATATCCGACGGGCATCAAGTATTTTCCGCCTCCTCTCCAGCTAGATATGTGGTTAGATATGGGCCCACGCATGGCGTTGTTGTCTTGGAACCTTCCGTACCGGAGGACAACTACGACAATGTACTCCTGCCGACTGGAAGGTATTAATCTTTGTGTGATCGGACGTCATGCCGATGAACTAGGGTTTCTCTAGTTTTTTATCTTTTATGTTCTGCTTAGATTGTTAAGCTTAGATTGTTTTGCTTAGGTTGTTCGCTTAGATTATTCTATGTGTTCTTCTTAAATTTTTATGTTTAGATTGCTCTATTCATATTGTTTTGTTTACATGTGGTTAATATCTGAACACTTTGAATCATTCCGTGTTAGATCATGTGGCTAAGTCAGAACTCATTTGAAAACAAGAGTCTATGTCGGTGACACTGCATAAAAACAATTCTGGCCCAGACAAAATAATAAACCCTATTCCATCTATTAGTCTAGTGTGTTGGTTATTTCCTCGCTAGTGCTATTCAATCAAGCACCTCGAGGCACAATGTAATTATTCTAGGTTCTTTTTTATTACACATTGCATATAATAAGTCTATTTAGTTAATCTATATGTTTTTATTTCTAAGCATTAGTTATTTCGGGCATATTGCATAGGAATGCTTTTGTGGATGGTGTATTAGAGCTTGCCGTCTAATGCAGAAATTAAGCTATTAGTGGATGGTTTATCTAGACTTGAGCTCCATCTCAAATATAGATACAATTTTGGTGCCAAATACGTGGATCTACACATTTTCCAAAAAGGAGTAAGGGCTCAAAACAAAGAATGTCGCGAAGATAACAATTATGACATTGAATTGTGAGTTTGTTCTTCCGTGTTACATGTTCATTATGTTATATGTGTATACTGATCTAAGGTGGATCTCATATTCACTCTTTTCTTGTGTAGTGACATTTGGTTCCCTAGAGGCTCCACTTTCTGACATGCATTCATAAGTAGTCCTTGTATGAATTATGATACTTGTCACAAGATATGTGATTTGGTTATGGAACCATGTATCTTATTTAGTTCATGCAAGTTCTTGTCCATAGTCATTTGAGGTTGGGCTGGACACCCATTGTTTGATATTAATGTGTAAGGAGAAATATGACAAAATTCAACTTGCTTATCATGTGCATGGAGATGATATCCGACTTATACTGACTAGGTGAACGAGCTATGCTAGTCCGATAGCCCAAAGTGAGTTGGTGTGAGTAAGATGTCATACAGTCTGACTCATGCAATTGAATCCTTAGACATGAGGTGATCGTACGATCCAGGTTATGGATTAGATGGATTTGTGTCCTTTTAACATTGTCCATAACTCGTAGCAACAAGGGCAGAGCTTGAGCCGACTAAGAAGTAAGCTGCATGACATGGATCAGCCAATAGAGAATTTTCTCCTCCAACTCGAAGAGACATTATCTAGGCTCTCTCACGTTATATGATTCAGAAGCATGTCCATGCACTACCGAGTTAAGTGTTATTCGAACTAGTCCGAGTAAAGTGTTAGCTAAAAGAAATCACATATGAATAAAACAACACTAGGATGACGAGAGCTCCCTATTGGCTGAAAAACAATATAGTGAGGCAAACGAAATTAGAAAGACCATCATATTGAGTACTAATAAACGATATCTAGGAGACGACATAATTTTCAAGAGTCCTCTACAGACTTATTTGCTCTTAAACAATTTCACTAAGCTATGTTCGGCTTACAGTGAGCCTGTAGGATCATACACTTAAGGGATTGGAGCAAGAAATATGTGATCTGACTAACATAAGTCATCTAAGTATTGCTTAGGCGGACATGGACCAGTGATCAATGGATTGGACCCACTTTTACTAAGGTTAGGGTTGTGTTGCCTCACCACTCCCCTATATATAAGGGCAGGGTGGCGGTAGGAAGGGAAGCAGACAAGTTCCATCTACGAGACACACCTCACTCTCAGAAAACCCCCTCCTTCTCTCCGGAGGGTAGCGGTACAAAGGCTAGCACCTACCCGTCACCGTTCTACCTCGTATGCCTAAGAACTAGTAGAGGCAATTCACTTGAGGTGCTTAGGCGGTGTAAGGTGGTTGAGATGACAAGATTAATCGAAGATGGGAAAAATCACTGGATCCAATATAGTAGCCTAACATGAAACGCAATACACAGACTGCACTGACCTGATGTGTTTCCTCGACTTACATATATGCGCTCCTAGGGGTAAGAAATGCGGCCATCTCCCTTAGTAGTGTCTTGGAGGTTGCCTTGCCGGAGTTTATCCAGAAATTTTATTTCTCCGTTCTGGCTATAGAGGTGATCCAACACTTTGTGTGAGACCGTATGACAAAGATGTGGTTTGGAAAAGCATGAAACAGTTAACGATCCTCTTTGTGACCCCGAGGGCCATATGTCATCTTATATGAAGTCTTATAGGTTTAGTGAAGTATTCTTGCTATTGAGCTAACAATATGTAATCTATGACGTTACGGTGCAAATTCAATGATGACATTGGTCTATGTTATGAATGAAATATGTTGCCATTTTAGTGTTTGTGCTATCATCATTTTAATGTGCTATGAAATATATATTTATGTTATAGACAAATAAAAAATTCAATGCAACTAAGTGGAACCATAATAACCGTAATTGATGAGCCCAACCTTAAGGAAACAGAGAATATGGAAAGGCTGTTGCCGATAAACTCCCCCATCGGGGACGATTTTTGACTTTGTTGCCAAGGAGGCCTTCACATCAGTAATAGGTAATAGCTTAGTGCCCCCTTGAGCTCAAGTTACAAGTTTCTCATGGTTTTTTTGGTATAACCCTAGGCATGCTAGGTTGCGCAAAAGCTACAAGGTTAAGAAAATTTGTAGGGATTTGGAGGTCACCTTAAGGTCTGCCTCTAGTGATTGAGCTCCTACTTCATGGAGGAAGATCAAGGAGAAGATGAGCTTTGGTAGCGTACGCGGGTCCTTCTTGGTAGTCCGCACCATCCCAACGGTGAATAGCATCCCCCAAGGAAGTAAACATCATAATACATCTTTGTTTCCATGTTCCTTGGTTATTCCTATCTGATCTTTTTCACTTGTGTTTATCTTTCTCACATCCTCCATTCTTGCGGTGCATTGTATGATTATATAGGTTGTCACATTTTTGCGTTAGGATCGCCTTACTTATCCCCAATGTCTAAGCTTTGTGAAAAGAAAAAGTAAAATCTATATAAATCAATTTCACCTCCCACCCCTTCTAGGTTATCCATTTCTTGACCCGTCCAATAGGTCATGTACGATGTGGATTGAAGTGTACTAATGCATGTTTTTTGTAAAGGAAATATGGTTGTTTGTGACTTGTAAACAATATAAATATGTTTGGAAGAAATATGTTTTTTCATGGCTTGTTGATAGTCATGAACTTTACAAAAATTTCCATGTATATACTTACTCCACACCCTACATCAACGATATCTCAGATCTTGTGGGTGGGTTAGGTGAGAAAAGTCGATCAAGGGCAATGAGCAAATATAATAGCTTAGGGGAGAATAGTAGATTTTTATGATGCCAAATATGCATAATGCGCACATGTCAATCCAATTGTATTCTAACAACGAGCAGCGCAAATGGCGTGAGGCAAAAAAACGCTCGAGGATACCCAATGTGCTTGTGAGTTTCATATTTGTTAGCATCACCATAGATAATCCTAAATTCTACTGTATTAAATAACGTCAATAAAATTATTACACATGCATGCTCTAGAGCCCTCTACTAGAATATTAAAGGCTAGTAAAACACACGTGAACATATAATAACATCACAAAATATATGGATAACACAAAATCATATGTGGAGGCATCTTTGTATTTTTTTTACTTCAATGGAAGTTCTCTGTAAGGGAATTTTATCATGCTAAACACCAAGGGAAAATTAACATAACTTTCACTATAAATTAGCTATAGTTTGGCATAAATATATTACGATTATAAATGTAAAATTTGTACTAAAAGAATATTATGTAGTTAAGGGTACTGGGTATAGTAGAGTACATATAGTCAAGATTGTCTCTTGCAAAATGAATAATAAAAGGTACACAAGTTTGGTATAAAACATTGAAATCATAGCATGATTAGTACAAGTATGATACCGATTGATTTTGTGTGTGGTAGAACCTATAAAAGACGCTAGGCTAGGTACTTAGAGTAGATGGGTTCACAAAACGTATCTATAACATGGATAGCTAGAAATATCACTATGTCATGGCAATGCATGATGCCTATTTATATTTTATTTTCCATGACACAATTAAATACATTTATCATTCAATAAAGTGTAAAATAATTATATACACTCCTATAGACTCCACTCTTATTGATGACACATTGCACTAGCACAACTCATTGTTTGAAATGGGCTCTATCTTAGACATGTCGGGAAAAATTTCGGGATGGAAAACCATCAACGAAGTGCCCACGATGCTGATGAGTTATAGGACACGCATGTCGTGCTCACTTTCCATCCGTCTGCAATACATATGTAGCTTATCAACCAGGACCTGTCAGAAATTTCTTTGCACCACCCATTCACTCGCATGGTTGCATTTCTATAAAAGCTAACCGCAAGGTCCAGCTTGATCCAGGTATCACCATATTCTCATCTCAAACTACCGTCACCACCGACACATTCGCACAGATCCACGTCATGCCCCAGCCATAGAGGAGGTGTGGGGGTATTGCACTAGTTCGTTACTAAACCTTTTCTAGCAAAATGGAATCAGGTTCCACTGTTTCTATGGGTAGATGTACAGAGTATGCGTCAAATGTGGCATGATGCACGTGTTGTAGAGGGGCAATCTTGTACATGGTATTAGCTAGCAGATCCTAACACCGAGCCCTCTCTTTGGATTGCATGAATTTTACGGGATAATTATAGAATTCCAATCCTTAGAATTGTTGTCTACCGATTGTGTTTGAATCGAAGGAACTGTGCTACCAAAATTCTTGTGGATTGAGTTTCTGTGCCTCAATTTCGTATGAATTTTAACATCCATCATAACCTCCTTGCGAGACACAATCGCATAGAGTCGAGGCACTTTTCTTGTGTTCCATTACATTGGAACTACTATATCTGTAGTTTTAATGTGTTCAACAATTCACTGTTTTACGTAGACGACAGACCTAACGTATTTGTGCTTCTAAATCGTTTGAGACTTGCAAGTTTAGATGGGCTACATCTAATGATCTAATAGACTGTCAGACAGAACGAATTCATCTTAAAAAAGACAGAACGAATTCAGCGTCTATTCTAGCTTAACGTGTTTTGCTTGCCTGGTCCACAGCGCACGCCACTAGCTGCAGACTCCGGATTCAGAGAAGATAACAAAGACAGAAACTCAGAGTTCAGGAAAGAGCAGAGGGGCCATCTTGTAGTTACCGTGGGGAAGCAGCGGACGCCGAGGCATCGCGGTGGGGGCGTGATCTCGACGACCTTGAACGGGTACTTGTGCTCCTTCTTCTCCCGCTCCAGCTCCCTGTCCGGCCGGTCCTTCTTCCTGCATACCACCGCCAGACGCGGCTGCAAAACGAACGAAGCAAAGATCAGCAGGTAGCTAGCTCATCGCAGCCCACGCCGCATGCCCCTTTTCATCGAATCGACCGTGTAACCTTGTGGTAGGCGATGGAGGTGGAAGCGACCATGGCCATGGCGAATTGCTCTGCTGGCAGCTTTGCTTGGTGCTGCTGAATGAATGAAATCAAACACAGTTTCTGCGAGGGAGGCGGCGCGGAGAAGAGGCTGGGTGAGCACGCAGAACGTCCACAGATTTTCTTTTGCTCTGCTCCGCGCTGATGAATGGTGGTTGATCGGTTTGAGGATTCCGCAGCTGCAGGCGCGGGAGGTGTGGAAAGAAGCCGTGCCACGCGTCTCGGCCGGTCCGATCAAGTCGTTGTCAAATCACTGGTTTTTTCGTCTCCCTTTTCCCATTTCCTGAATTTGTTGGTTAAGATGTGTGGAGTTTGGACTTTCGTGCAAGGCTAGACTTTCTAGTAGAACCATTTCCTACTGTAATTTTTCTGAATTCTGAACCTATTTACGAGGCCACACTCAGCAATTAACCTTGCTAACAGCTACGTACATTGCCAAAACTATAAAAAACCCACACAATCCACATCCCGCCTAACCAAGTGCCCTAACTAACATCTTCTACTAGTATCTATTTTATAACCTGGTCATGATCAGATATTGAGATGGGCATGTGTATAGCATGGATCGACATGACTGCGTGGCGCAACATCGTGAACACCATCCATCCGCGTGGCGTGCCATAATGCACTGCATTGGATCAACCGATCAAGCCAAGATTGCCGCGCCGCCACATAGGACGGGGAATCCTTCTGAATCCAGCCAAATGCGCCGACGGCCGCGCATGTGGTGGCTTCGTAGCCTCCGTGTCATGGAGAGAGGAGAGGTTTTAGCTCGAGAATAATAATGCAGATTCTTTGGGACCAAGAAAAACAAAGAGTTTAGTACAGTATATATCATGCACACGTTCGATCGATCGCTCTGCAGATCTACCACATGCACACGGCTGGTGAGCTCCCTGGAAGCTAGCTACTGATAATAATCACGGAGCTAGCGGAGCCGGCCGGGTAATAAACTATGCACCGATGCATGCATGATGGTGTGTTAGGTGCTATATCTCCTCTACCTATAGGATCAATGTGGGCTAGCTAGCTATGCTGTTGAGACTTTGGCACGCATGCATCGAGATCTGGCTGGATTCTCGCCGCTGGGGTAAGGTTTTCTTTCTCAGATTGGTGGTTTGTTAAGTTTACTGATGGAGCGTTAGTCGTCTTACAGTACAGGTGAGGATTTGGCTGGCGTTTTCCATCTCTTGGAACTTTTCAATAGCGCAGGCTAGTGCTTGAAGCTTGAAAATTCGATCGAACATGAGAAGTGCAATAATGCGCCGATGAGTTACCGAGTGAGCTAGATCATCATTCTTTTTGGTGAGCAAAACCATCGATCGATGAATCAGTTTGTATTTGTATCATATATCCTGCACACGATCTTTCGACCGCTCCCACGCATGCATGTGTCTGGTGAAAGCCGATTGACCCTTGGAAGCTAGCACAAAATAAAATAAAATCGGGAAGATGCTACTAATGCGTGATTATGAGTTCGATCGTTGATTAGCGCCACTAGCTACATGACCCATGAGAGACCAGGGTGATCTTTCCCTATTTCGGAAAAAATGCTACTGCATGACCGATGTCGGCTAGCTAGTCTAGTCTAGCTGTGCAAATATTGGGATTTTGAAATGCATCTACTTTGATTCGGTCCGGAAGACTCTTTCTTTTTTTCAGTTTGGTAGTTTTTTCCGTTTCATACCCGACGGACCAGTGATTGATTGAACCTGCTGGGGGTAACTGCACCTGGACTGACCAAAGTCCGTAATCAATACGTGAGTTGTGTACTAACAACGATGACGCATTATAGGGGACACCTGCACCTAGACAACTACTCCTAATCAAAGTCCGTAATCAATATGTGACGAGGTTTATAACGTTGATCATGAATGATGACTCATCTCCATAAGTACTAATTTAACGGTTTTGTTAATTTTAAGTCATCTAAGATTTTCTTATGTTTAAGTTGATTTTGAAATAAATATTGCTTAATTAGCTTATAAAGTTGCAGTTCTCAGAAATCGACTAGCACAAAAAATTAGCATCACTCTACTTAAATATAGGCTATACATTAGTTTTAAAAGGTTTTCCTTCAATGAATACAGTTTTTTTGACTCACTATATATGTCGCATCAAGACTGATTCGATAATAGAGAGTTCACATCAAGGTTCTTCATGACGACGAGAAGCGCAAAACCATTGCAAGGAAAACAGAAAGTCTCAAAACAAAGACAACATGGTTTCACACAAAAAGAAAGACACCATAAGGTAATGTAGGGTTGATCCAAAGGCTAACGCCATCACACTGGGTAAACACCTCCATGTATGCCTGAGTGGCGGCTCTACACAGACTTTGTGATGTCAACTGACATCACAATATGCCATACCCTCTCTTAGCACCTTTAAATGGATCACAAATTAGACAATCAACAAGATGTATATGTACTCATCATATTACACCGCCATCTGCAGTTTGGATACACGATACACTAATAAAAAACACCAAATACTCTTTTTTCAGGTTGAGATTTTTTTTGGGTTCATACTCTAGACCACAATTCTAAGTCATAAAAGAAGTCTTATATTTAACCTTATTTTTTAAGAAATGCAACATGAAAAAGGTTGCACTTTTCGGAAATCAACTAGGACATAAGAAAATCTTATCCGACTTCTATACAGAATTTTTTATCTTTGCAAGAAAATATCGTTTGACCTACATATAGAGAACCTCATTTGACCTACATAGAGAAAAATATTCTCTTCATTTGTTTTTTTCTAGTGCAAGCCAGCCTAGCTATACATGTATGCTTGTCATACAAAGATGAAAACAGTACACCTGTATCTCAAAAAGGACAAAACATAAACTATTTTCAGATGTTTTGGACAATTCCAAGGTCCAAACCCTAATAATAAACCTCAAGCCCCACATGCTGCCTTAACCACCGCTATAGGCCCCTAAAACCTGAGAATCTAATCAAATAGAACCACAACTAGCTAGCTAACAGGTTAATAATTAATTCACACAAATTGCACGAACAGTCCCATCCATCTCAATCATCATCATCCTCATCAACCTTTTTGCCCCTTTGTCGTGCCTATGCGTGCCCATCAGACGCGAGACATACGCCGGAAAAACTTGCGACCAACCGCCATTACAATAATCCCGGTGGATTTGTGTCCTAACCGACCGTCCTAATCACCGCCCGCGTTCTTGCCATGCATGTAGGGAGGATCAATGTGTTTTGCCAACTCCCATGTGCTTGCTTCCATTTGCAAAATGCTATTCTATCCATGGCCGTGAATGATGCGGCTCCCGAAACATTTTGACCCACTTTAAACGACAAAGCTCCGGCCAAACCTTTAAAAGTTGCACGCATGGATAAATTTTTTTTGTTGATAAAATATTCTCTCAAAGCTTCATATGAGAAACTTAAGAGGATTACACTGTCACGAAGGACGACATGAGATCACAAATTAATCGACAACAGTTCGAATACTGAAAGTTGCATGAAAGATTTTGTATATATGGTTAACCATGGCCCATGTGTCAGGGCCGTGGTTTCATGGAAGCTCTCGACTAATCTTAGCTCTTGCAGTTCGTTTATGTTTTTTTTTATTCTGTCGAGAAACTCTTTTCACAACTTATTTCTCCTTATGTGAGGCTGGCCAGGCCTGCCGCTTTGGACTATGCGAAGTTCGCCTGTCGCAGCACTGTCCCCCTCGTTGACGCCTTTGACAAAAGAGGCGCACGCTTCTAAAGCTTGTCCTCTTCATGGCCCCCCTTTTACCTCTCCTCAATCGCCTCCTATATATACACACCAAGCCCCTGTTCTCATCAGTCATTCAGTCATCATCACCAGCTCCACTGCATCACAACACTACCTGCTAGCTAGGAACAACCTAGCGAGATTAACTACCGGCCATTTGCGACGATGATCAAGCTTAGGTGCCCCAACCCCAAGAAGCTCTTCAGGAGGAGCTCCTCCAAGAGAAGCAGCGCCGGTAGCAGTAGCAGCGACGACGGCAGCGATGCTGGCAGTATCCGCGGCCGCGGCGGCAGCGGGGAGATCGAGTGGGAGGTGCGGCCAGGGGGAATGCTGGTGCAGAGGAGGGACTGCAGAGGGGACGTCGAGGTGATCACCGTCAGGGTGTCCACCGGGTTCTCCTCCTGGCATGAGGTGTCCATTGGAGCCACCTGCACTTTTGGTGAGTAGTAGTACTCATTTGTTGGATAATTAAGTACGATGGTTCAGATGAGGAACCCGAGTGGAACTTTCCTACATCTTGTTCACTAGTACAAATCATAAATTCTCAATGTGTCTGTTAACATATGATACATTGAGCATATTTTCTGAGAATCAAGCTCTAACATGCGTACTGCCAAATTAATTCTGCAGGCGAGCTGAAGGTGGTACTGTCCATGGTGACAGGGCTAGAGCCGAGGGAGCAGAGGCTGCTGTTCAGGGGGAAGGAGAGGGAGGACAGCGACCACCTCCACATGGTTGGGGTGAGGGACAGTGACAAGGTGCTGCTCCTGGAGGACCCTGCCCTCAAGGACATGAAGCTCCGGGCCGCCGCGCTCGCGGTGCAGAGCCCGTATCGGACATTTATCCAGGTGTAGAGCTGCCCCGCCACGTACTCCACATTAACTGTTAGTAGAGACTAAACCAATCAATCGCACAAATCGGCCAGTTTAATTGGGTGTGAGAAAAAACCGAGTAGTGCTGATTGGTGATCGACGAAGTACCACTCCATGGAATGGAAGGACAAAGGGCCTCCTCGTGTGAGAGTTAGAGTACTATCACCTTTTACTAATTGCTTGTATGATTGTGCAAGCTATGGCTAGTTGCAAGTTTAAGTTTTTTATTGTAGATAAGCTGCAAGTCTTTGTGTGGATGTCACGGTTGTTAGTAAGTTAGACTGGCTACGCTGCAATGCTAGTTTGCTACGGGTAATTCTGCTGCAGAATGAATTGTATCAATGTTTCACAAGACCACACTTTTGTCGATTTTTTTTATGAAGATCCTAATTCTAGGGAAGTCCTTTTGGCTCAGGGATATACATCCCGTCTGATCAGGTATTCTCTAAAATTATTCTTAGAGGCCCGCGTGACTAAATCAGTAATTAATATTTCCTCCGTTTTAAAATATAAGATGTTTTAGATTTGTGAAGAAAATGAATCTAAACTTGTTTTAGTATATAGGTTCACTCAACTTTAGAATGAATCTACACACTAAAAAAGTCTAGATTCATTTTCTTCACAAATCTAAAACATCTTATATTTTAAAACAGAGGGAGTACTTATTATAGATAGTAGGAAATATAAAAATTTCAGCCCAACTGGGCGTACTATGACCGAAATCACTCCAACTTGGAGCAGAGCACTAAAAAAATGTCAAATAAGGTAGCAGTCCTTGTATTTGTGACTATGACTTGATTTAGTTATAAAATTTGGAATTTATAGAATTTTAGCTGTGTACTTGTCAATTGGACTTTTATAGTCCTAAATTAAATTTACTGTCAAAATTGAGCGATATGGACGACACGTGGATGTTGGCCCGCTTCTAGGAGAGCAGCCGCCCTAGAAATTTGCACTTAGCCCCTCCCACATCTAAAACTCCAGAAACTCTCCTTTTAGTCATCAGGGTATGTGAAGAGAGGACTGAAATCTATTAGAAACATGAGAAATTCCAGAGTTATTGCATTGGATTATATCCAAACATCTGACAGATCCCTTCATGAACAGTCTATCACATAATATGGCAGAGAATGCATTAAAAGAGATGGGTATGAGATCCACAATGTAAGTTGTAGATAGTGACAAACCACTCTTTACGACCAAAGATCTCTTGAATTTTGAATTGGGAGACAAGTTGTTGTTCAACTGAGAGGAGAATATCTTATTTTAAATAATACCACCTCACGAAGGTGCAATTTTCTCTTATTATGCACAACAGTTTGATCTTTATCCTAATATGTTATAGGTGTTTTATCTCAACTAAGAGGAGAACATCTTTTGAAAAACACACTTATATGAGTCTTATTGTTAAAAGTTGCAATATATGTAAGTTGGGTGCTTTTTAATAAACTTATGAAAGGCCACAGAGTATGGAACATAAGCTCCTCCCACGGAGAAGTCACGTGGCTGCCTAGTATTGATCAAAGTATTCTGCGAAACTAGATTTGCAGCAAAGCTACAGTTCAAGGCACCGTTCAATGTGAAACTAGATTTGCAGTAAACATGCAGTTTAAGGCATAGTCTATTGTAAAAGTTGTGGACTCGTGTAACGTGGAGTTTAGATGGAAGTTCAACTTAATAGTCCCTACAGTAATACTGGTATATAAAATAATGGTTTAAAATCATAGGCAAACTTTGGGTGCCTCTAGGATCTAGTATGAGATTGTTGGAATTTTGCCTGAATATGGTCCACCACATTTATTCTATTGCAATAATTCTTGAAATCACAAAGACCCATTTGGCTCATTCATGCATGGAAAGAGGTGGGACTAAAGTTTAGTCCCACGTTGCTAGTTGAGTGAGATTCGACCACCTTATAAGGAAGGCTGGCTCATCATTTGTACAAGCATGTGAAGAAGAGAGACATACACGCATGCACCTCCTCCTCCTCCGCTACCTCAACACGCCTCGCCTTAATGTAGGGGTTCGTAGCATGGAAAACAAAAAAATTCTACCGCATGCACACAAACACGCCAAGATTTATCTACTAGATTGTAGCAACGAGACGATTAGAGTACTCACCCTCAAAGATTCCAAAGCGGTTAACGAGAGCAGATTCTCGTGGGTGATGTAATCATACACTTGCCGATCTCAAGATCGTGTAGACGATCCTTTCGGCGCTGCGTTTCGGCAGCGCTTCCACAGTCGGTCACACGTTCGATACACGATGAAGACATTCCTCTCCCTTGTTCCAGCAGGCAATGGAGGTTATAGTTCTCCCCTCGCGATTCTGGCAGCACAACGGCGTGGTGTCAGAAGTAGAGGGAAGATCCTACAGGGCTTTGCCTAAGCCGGAGCAGGTTATGGTGGATCTAGGGTTTGCGACGATCTAGGGTTTAGAGGGCCGGGGAGGAGGAGGCATGGCCGGCGGCGGTGCGAGGCGGCGAGCGGCGGCTAGGTGGGGAGGGGATGGTGTTGTGTGGCCTTGGGACACCCCCTCCCCTCTATTTATAAGAGGGAGGGCAGCTTGGGAGAGGAGACTTTGAATCCTTCCCCAACTCCCTCTCCTTGTTGGCTTGTGGTGGAGGGAAAGAAGGATTCTTTCCTTCCTCCACCAGGATACATTGTCCCAGTTTGACTTTTCAAACTTGCCTTTTGACTTCAATTTGGAGCTTAATTTCTTTCTTGCAAATGCCCAACCAAGTGACCTAGGACATGATCCAATCATTCCACTTATCCACGACACATTCATGTACCCTTCCCCTTCCGATCTGGTGAACCTTCTAGACCCTTCTAGAACCTCTCCGATAAAATCATGGGAATCATTCCCGAACTCCGGAATTGGACTTTCCTTATATGAATCTTATTCTCTGGACCATTCAGGATCTCCTCATGATATCTCGGATCCCATATGAGACCCCGAACAACATTCGGTCTCCCTACTTACATTCAATATCTACTAAACAACATCGAATCCTTAAGTGTGTCTCCCTACGGTTCGTGAATTACGTGGACATGACCGAGACACTTCTCAGATCAATAACTAATAGAGGAATCTGGAAATTCATATGGCTCCCACATATTTATATGATTAATTTGTGATCGAATGAACCACTTACATACGATACCAATTTCTCTTTGTCTCGCGATAGTTTACTTATCCGAGGTTTGATCGTTGGTATCTCGGCATACCTAGTTCAACCTCGTTACCGATAAGTACTCTTTTCTCGTTCTCGTGATATGTGATCCCTTGTGAGCCAGTCACATGCTTGCAAGCTAATCGGATGACATTCCACCGAGAGGGCCCAGAGTATATCTATCCGTCATATGGATGGACAAATCCCACTCTTGATCCATGTGCCTCAACACATACTTTCCGAACACTCAATGCCACCTTTATAGCCACCCAGTTACGATGTGGTGTTTGATGTCATCAAAGCATCCATCCGGTGATGGTGATTAGCATGATATCATGGTCGAAGGAATTAGGTTACTATGTATCAGAAAGCTTATATCAAATGAACTATTGAAATGATTTGATCTTTATCCTACGCTTATCTGTAGGAGTATGTCCATCACATCATTCTCCTAATGATATGATCTTGTTATTAATAACATCTCAATGCTCATGATCAGGAAACCATGATCATATATTAACCAACAAGCTAGTTTAACAAGAGGCTTTACTAGGGACTCTTTTATGTTTACAAATCACACAAGTATTAATGTTTCCGGTTAATACAATTATAGCATGGTATGTAAACATTTATCATAAGCATGAAGATATCATAATAACCTCTTTATTATTGCCTCTTGGGCATATCTCCAACAGTCTCACACTTGCACTAGAGACGATAATCTAGTTTCAAATCTTTGTGTATTCAACACTTATGTGTTTCCAGTGTTGTATTTACACGATTGCTAGTGATCAACCGATCTTCATATCCGACACTTTTAGGGCAGTGTGTAATTGCATGTCTTTGCGTCTCTACGCATCACTCATTCTCTAATGAGATGGCTTTGTATAAATTTGGTCCTTTGGTGAGACCTTTAGTTCCTAGGGGTTAAAACATGTTGAGAATATTGTCGTACAATATAGCTTCATAGTATTATCCCGCTGTGAACTACACCTAGTTTGATAACAAACTACTTGACACAAATGCCCTCTTTTGCTGCTATAATAGCAGTCATATACTTAGCATTTTGTTGTAGTATCTGTCATAATGTCTTAACTTTGGAACTTATCCAAATCCATTATGGAACTTACTTTCCATTATATTGTTTCACCTTTAGTTTAGATTGAGATAAACTTAATTTGTACTTTGTGATAAAACTAGTATCAATGTAGTACTTTTACAATGAACTAACCATCTATTTGTCACCTCTACAAAATAATATATTATTAGTTCTTCCGAAAGATCATAATAATATCCTTACTATCGTCCAATGATCATCTTATGAATCATTCTGGTATATGCTCATAACATTTAGAGAATAGGACATATCTGGATTTGTACATATCATAGTATGATTGATATAAATACTCTTTGTGATTTCATACATCAAGTAACAATCTATACTTGAATCTTTGTTTCACTTACCAAGTGTCAATACACTTGAATTTCGACTTAATCCTTTATGTGTGACAAGAACCTTTCTTGTAGTTTCTATATTGAACTCATTCAATATATTGTTGGAATTATGCCCTAGAGGCAATAATAAAGATGTTATTATTATAATTCTTGTTCATGATAAAGTTTATATTCCATGCTAGAATTGTATTAAGCGGAAACTTTGATACTTGTGTGGTTTATGAACAACACCGTGTCCCTAGTACGCCTCTATGGACTAGCTCATTGATTAATGATGGTTAAGGTTTCCTAACCATAGACATGAGTTGTCGATTAATAATGAGATCATGTCATTAGGAGAATGATATGATGGACAGACCCAAATTAAGCAGAGCAATTAGATCGTGTCATCGTGTTCATCTTTGCGAAGCTTTTCCTATGTCAAGTATTGTATTCCTTAGACCATGAGATAATACAGCTCCCTTGTATCGGAAGAAAGCTTTGAGGTCATCAAACATCATCCTATGTGAGGGTGATCATAAAGGTGTCTCTCAGGTGATCGGAAAGTACTTGTTGGGTTGTATGTATCGAGATGGAATTTGTCCCTCCCGAGTCGGAGAGATATACTTCGGGCCCACTCGGTAATCGATATCAACACCGCTTGCAAGCACGTGGTTAAGGAGTTAATCACAAAGTGATATCGGATTACAGAAAGAGTAAAGTACTTGCTGTGAACGAGATTGAACTAGGTATGCCGATACCAATGATCGAATCTCGGGCAAGTAGAATATCGCGTGACGAAGGGAATACATAGATGGGATTAATTGAATTCTGACATCGTGGTTCATCCGATATGATCATCGATGAATATGTGGGAGTCAATATGGGTTTCCAGATCCCGCTGTTGATTATTGATAGAAGATCATGTCTGTATATTCTCGAACCCGTAGGGTCACACACTTAACGTGCATCGACGCTAGGATAGAATGGATAATTGGTTTATGAGTTTTTGTTCGGAGTCTTGGATGAGACCCAGGACATCACAAGAGGTTCCGGAATGGTCCGGAGAATAAGATTCATATAAAGGAAAGCAGTTTTTGGATTTCAGAATCGTTTCGGAGTTTATCGGAATTGTACCAGAAGGTTCTAGAAGCTTCCGGAGTGGGACCAACATGGGCCCACTTGTCGGAGGCCTGCGTGGGCCTAAGGGGAAGTGCCCTGGCCACTTTGGGCCAGGGGCACAAGGCCCCTAAGGCCCATCCGGCCAGCCCTAGGGGAAACCCTAGGGAACCCTTTTAGAAGGGGGGGAGACTTGCCCCCCACTCCACCCCTTGGGCCGCCGTCCTAGGGCTTGGAGGAGGGGCCAAGGGGGGGCGTCCAGCCCCCTATATAAGGAGGGCAGGGGCGCACCCTCCCTCTCTCCCACTCCTCCAACCCTAGCCGCCAACTGCTGCCCTTCCTCCTCTCTCTCTCCCGACTGCGCGTAGGCGAAGCCCTGCCGCAGAAACTCTCCACCATAAGCACCACGCCGTCGTGCTGCAGATCCAATCTATCTCTCCACCATACTTGCTGGACCAAGGAAGGAGGAGACGTCGCTGCACTGTACGTGTTCATCTCTTGGAGGCGCCGCCACTTGCGGCATAGGATCAGATCGGATCGTGAGTACGACTACATCAACCACGTTCCGTTGAACGTTTCCGCTGTGCGATTTCTTCAAGGGTATGAAGATCTCATCAATCTCTCTCGTTGATTGCATCTTCTAGATTAGATCTTGGCTTTCTTGTTCACATCCGTAGAAAAAGCTTTGATTTACTATGCTGCGAAACCCTTCATATATCATCTATGTATTTTCGGCACAACCATATTAGCATCTCTATCTATCCTTGTAGGCATTGATGCCAAATATTCGGGTTTTTCCTAAGTCTTTCATCAAAATGAAATTCTTAACTCGTGTTAACAAAAGATGCACCATTTTCAATCAACAATACGTCTTCCACATAATGTACTAGATATATGTCTTAGCGCTCCCACTTAATTTCTTGCAAATGCAAGCATCTTCATCATCTCCGATGAGATTAAACTCTTTTAACAGTTTCATCATGGTGAAGATTCCAACTCCGCGATGCTTATTTCAACCATTGAAGTTTGCATACGCTTTTAGCATCCTTTGAATTAACAAAACCCTTTGGACCGTGTTATGCACACGTCCTAGGTAACAATTCTATTAGAAGAACTTGTTTTGTTTATTCAACTACCACATAACAAAATTATATGTAGGGGTTGCTACATTAATCCGTCTAGACTAAATATCGCTATGAAAGATGAAATCTTATCGTAATAAATCTTTGAACATTGTTGTAAACTCTTTTCCAACATGTTGACTATTTCATAGATGTGAAACATCCATGTCTATTTATTTATAGATCCAAACATGACTGTAAGGTCTTACACCTTTCTAGAGGGTCTTTCAAGTTCAAATCTTGATTTCACGTGTATGGAACTATCACGGATTTTATGGCTTCAAGCCATTTGACGGATTTAGGGTCCATCATCACTTCTTTGCATATAGTCAGTTCACCATTGTCAAACAAAAATGATCTACTTTCAAATCCTAGCATTTGATTGTTTACCCGACCTACTGGGTTCAATAGGAACTTTGACCTCTGTAACCACAACCTTTGAGTCACGTGAGCCATGAGCATTGTTGCTGCCTCTAGAACAATTTTTGGCGCTGCGCAACTTAGCACATATATCTAAGGTTCTTTTAAACTTATCAAAGTTCTATTGTCCTCCCACTTAACTTTTCACGAAAAATTTCTTCTCAAGAAACTTGACGTTCTAAGCGACAAACACTTTTTTCTTTGGTGTTATGGAGGAGAACCCAACGATTATTTGAAATAACCTACAAAGACATGCTCATACCAATGTTTAAGAAAGGACAACTTGGGTTTTATCCCAAACCATAACTTTATATGGTGTCATTTCAATGGATCATGATGGAGCTCTTTTGAGTGAAAAAATGGTAGTCTCTAAAGCTTTTAATCTTTAAAATATAATGGCAGTTTTATAATGACACATTTGATCTTACCATGTCAAACAAGGTTTTATTACATATCTCGATCACTCCATACTATTATGGTGTTTTTCGGGAAACATAAAACTATGGAATGATTCCTCAAATCTTAGGTGTTATGCTAAACTTGCAACTAAAAAATCTTCCTTTATGATCCTGTTATAAATTCTTTATTTTCTTGTTACATTGATTTTGCACTTCATCTTGAAAGTCTTCGAACATTTTCAAATGTTTCACACTTCATCCTCATTAAGTAAATTTTCATATATTCACTCAAATTTTCGGAGAAAACATATGAAGTTGAAATCCATCGCTCTTGACTACACATAATGGACTTTACACAATAATGTGTACAAGTTTTAATAAGCTAGTCATCCGTTCCCTTTGGCCTATGAACGGAGTTTTAATTATCTCTAGGAAAGTTTCACAAGCATCATTTGATCAAAAATCAAAAGACTCCAAAATTCCATCCACGTGGAGTTTCTTCATGTTTTCTTTCCAATATAATTTAAAAGGCAATGTCACTTCCTAAGTGATCTTTCTTATCAATTGTCTTTTGACATTTTAGCAATAGTTTTATGGATGTGATTTATCCAATGAGATTTTTAAATCATCCATCTTTTATAGATTACATCAATTATTTGAACAACCCTTTTGTTCTCATAATACCTGATAAAACAAATCTATATTCTTTTGCTAGTTACTTAGACCATTGTAGTTCATGAATTGTGTTGTTTCGTATGACGATTCATACCAACAAATTAAATATCCAATACTTACGAACCACATTATTTAACAATCAAATAATACCTAAGCAGAACAATTCTAGTCTTTTCTTTTCTATATACCTAAGCTGAACAATTCTAGTCTTTTCTTTTCTGCCATATATTTATAAGATTGTCTTTTAGTATTTCCTTTTCTGTTTGAAAGAATCTATCAACATCAATAGTGGAGCCATACACATTACACATAGTCCAAAGCGTGTATAGTTAAATACCAATGTCTTTGGACTTGCACTTTGAAGTAGATCACCATTATCAAATGTTTGGTGTTCTTTCAAATTCTATTCTTTAGTAATCTTTTAGTGTAGCAAACATTTTACCTACATCAAATATTCATCCTTATCATGGAACTATTAATTATCAAGCTACTTTAGCTTATTACGGTGAATCGCGAGTATAATGTTGCTCTCCAATACCTTTTGGAGGATTAGGACAACTAGTGTCTCCAACCTTTTGTAAATTCTCATCAAATATGAGAACATAAACTTTGACATATTATACTATATCATGTTGTAACCAAAACATCATTTCAGATATCGCAATATCTTCCACACATGATGGTTTCTGAAACAACTCTTTCACCTCCTAGATTACCTTGATATTAAAACGATCTTTTGAATATCAAGAATCATGGAGACAAACATGATACTTATATACTAACACTGGAATTGTTACTCTTGATTTAATACCAACTATTAAACTTCACGGAGTAATCGAAACTTACTGAAAGTTTGCAATGTGACTTTTAAACTTTAGATTAACACTTCAAAACAATACGATACCAGTTCGTAAAGTAACTAACCAGAATTTTATTGTTCTGTTATCTCAATTATAACTAAGCGCAAGGTGGTAAACGGATGCCAATGACTACAACAACTATGCAAATTCACTTTGATTTCAATTTATGATAAATATTTCAAATTTTAATCATATTTCCGTTGAACTCCCACTCAAAACAATATCCCTCACATTGTTTTAGTGATTACATGAACCAAATATACTACACCAAGTCGGATCATCATGTGACATGATGTAGTTTCAAAGGCGAACAATCATCATGTTCATCATATCATATATATGACTCATGCTCTACCTTTCGGTATTCCGTGTTCTGAGACCATGTCTGTACATGCTAGGCTCGTCAAGATTTAACCTTAGTTTCCGCTTGAGAAAATCTGGCTTGCTCCCATTGTATACACTCGCAGAATCTAACACACCTGATCATCACGTGATGCTTCGAAACAATGAGATTTGGCAACGGTGCCTACTAAGGACGAATACTTTATAACTTGATATTTTGTGAGAGGATTATCTTATAATGCTACCATCGCGATCTAAGCAATATAAGATGCATAAAAGGATTAACATCACATGCAATTCATAATATGTGATATGATATGGCCTTTCTTGTTTGCTTCCGATCTCCATCTTCAAGCACGAACATGATCTCCATCATCATCGGCGTGGCGTCAAGGTCAATGGCACCACTCCATGGTTGTCATCCACCAGCATCAACTATTACAACTACTTTGAATAATAGACACGCGGGTCTTTAACAAAATTAAAAGATAACCATAAGGCTCCTGTCGGTTGCCGACTTAAAATAAGGAACATTGCATACATCATATATAATCACAATCATGGCCATATCACATCACAACACACCTCTGCAAAACAAAGTTAGACGCCTCTAATTTTCTTTGGATGTTTTACGTGGTTTGGAGCTTTCAATAAGTGTCGTTCTAACTTAAGAACAAGAACCACAACGTTGATACTAGTATTGTCAATCACCCGTTGTAAATTGAATCTTCACTATGTTGGGATAAATAGGCACCCACAAAGCCACTTATGCAATACAAGTTGCATGTCAAGCGTGGAGCAAGTCTCATGAACGATGTCATGTAAAGTTAGCCTGGGCCGCTTCATCTCACCATCTCGCAAGATGCAAAGTACACAAGAAGACATCGACAACAAAAGCATCAACGTCCACAATGACCATTGTGTTCTACTCATGCGTCTACATATAGACACGGCTCTGATACCACTATTTCTCCCACATATTTCTATGATTACTTTGTAATCGAATGAACCACTTGCATACGATACCAATTTCCCTTTGTCTTGCGATAGTTTACTTATCCGAGGTTTGATCGTCGGTATATCTGCATACCTAGTTCAACCTCGTTACCGATAAGTACTATTTTCTCGTTCCCGTGATATGTGATCCCTTGTGAGACAGTCACATGCTTGCAAGCTAATCAGATGACATTCCACCAAGAGGGCCCAAAGTATATCTATCTGTCATATAGATGGACAAATCCCACTCTTGATCCATGTGCCTCAACACATACTTTCTGAACACTCAATGCCACCTTTATAGCCACCCAGTTACGGTGTGGTGTTTGATGTCATCAAAGCATCCATCCGATGATGGTGATTAGCATGATCTCATGGTCGAAGGAATTAGGTTATTATGTATCAGAAAGCTTATAGCAAACGAACTATTGAAATTACTTGATCTTTATTCTACGCTTATCTATAGGATTATGTCCATCACATCATTTCCTAATGATATGATCTGGTTGTTAATAACATCTCAATGTTCATGATCAGGAAACCATGATCATATATTAACCAACAAGCTAGTTTAACAAGAGCCTTCACTAGGGACTCTTTTATGTTTACAAATCACACAAGTATTAATGTTTCTGGTTAATACAATTACAACATGGTATGTAAACATTTATCATAAGCATGAATATATGATAATAACCTCTTTATTATTGCCTCTTAGGCATATCTCCAACACTTAAGTCGTATGCACGCCGCGGGTTGCGGGTTACGGGTTACGGGAATGAGCCAAGCCGAGAACCTACCTATACCTTCTGTACGTGTTGCTTTCTTTTTGTCACGTATGACTGGAAGATGAACAGTGAGGTCGAGTGGATTTTTAATATGTAATCAGTGGAGTTTGATTGACTTCTATCGCTTCCTGTTCGGTTCACCTCCCATCCCTTCGTTTTACCTTCCCGCACTGCTTGTCCGCCTGCGAGTATCGTGCCAGAGAGAGAGAGAGAGAGAGAGAGAGAGAGAGAGAGAGGTCCTCTCACCAAACACACAACAACACACCGCACCTCCATTTTCAGAGCACTGCACAGTCTTCATGCCTTCCACATCCAATCTCCACATCCAGTCTTGCAACATGCACTACGAGTCGAGACAGTACGCCTATGGGATCCCACCTCTTGCGGCCATGTACGAGAGAGAGGCGATAAAGATTTTTGGAAGCGCTTCCTCGTGAGTACTTACTTTATCACGGACTCTTTCACGAACGCCAACGACTTCTTCCCCGACGTTGAACACCTATTCGACAACATAGCTGAAGTCACTCACGACGCTGACGCGTTGGTTCCTCGGCTGCACCGCATGCAATCTCAATCTACCTTATTCAGTTTGTTTAGATCATGCCTTGAATCCTATGTCTTGCAATTTGTTCAGACTTGCTTTTTACAATACATATGTTAGACTGGATGACTAGTTTTATTCGTATATTACTAGTCATATTTTATCTACTTTTTTATAGATTAAACCATATGGTAAATTGCTCATATTTCCAACAAGTAGGCATGTTATAAGATTTGTTGTTCTAAGAGTTCTCAATTACCTTGGAATAAAAATTCTAGTACCATTTCCTGGGGTAGAACATTTCTTAAGTCTAAACCTACTTACCATGCCACTCGGCAGTTTCTAGAGCGGAGAGTGGCCCGTCGTCGAGGGGCTTAGGCCAATGCGTATCGGAGATTTTTTTTTGCGTAAATTGGAGAATTTATTTTTATGGTTTGAAGCAATCGCCAAGATAGTGATACAAATTGTTTGATTCATTTATGATCTCATATAGTTTTAAGAGGTTTCAGTATGATAGGAGTGTTTACATTAAATTTATTTTCTCTTGGACTTTCTTGGGTCCAAAGTTGGTTTGAGTTTTTGAGCAGGCTAGAAAATCCTACTGTTCTAAGGCCTCTTATTGAACAGACTTTGTAGCATATGTGCCACCTTAGGATCCCGAACATATTTACCATGCCACAAAGTAATCTTGCTAATGCGGTATAACACCTACACTACCAAAGCATTAAAAAAGACAGAATCCACATCCACTGCACCCAACTAGGTGCCCTAATATTTTCTTACTACTACCTTTTCTATAACCTGATCATGATAATGATCGGATAGCCGGATGTGCAAGGATCACATGGATCGACAGGCCTGCGTGGCGCAACATCCTGAACACCATCTGCATGGCATGCCATAATGCACTGCATCGGATCAACCGATCGGGCCAAGATTGCCGCCACATAGGACGGGGAATCCTTTCGAATCCAGCCAAATGCGTCGTCCGGCGGCCGGGCATGTGGCTTCGTAGCCTCCGTGTCATCGAGAGAGGAGAGGTTTAGCTCGAGAATAATGCAGATTCTGAGGGAGCAGGACAAACCAAAGAGGATCGTGGTTTTAGTATATCATGCACACGTTCGGTCGCTCTGCAGATCTACCACATGCATGGCTGGTGAGCTCCTTGGAAGCTAGCTAGTGATAATCGCGGAGCGCCGGCCGGGTAGTAAACTATGCACCGATGAGTTATTAGGTGCTACTCCCTCCGTTTTAAAATATAAGATATTTTAGCTTTATAAAGGTAATATATGTAGATGTATTTTAGTGCGTAGATTTGGAATGGATCTGTCTGAACCTAAACACTAAAATATGTCTAAATTCATTATCTTTACAAAGCTAAAACATCTCATATTATAAAACGGAGGGAGTATATCACTTCTAGGTATAAGAGGATCCATGTTGGCTTGGCTCTATCTATGCTGTTGAGAGTTTGTCATGCATCTGATATTCTGGTTTGATTCTGGCAGGAGTACCATTTGTTTTCCAAGATTGATAGTACTAGTATAGTTTCAGCTTTATACCTTATATTTCTTTTTGCTTCTTTTGTGCTGTCGATTCCAACAGTAAACTTATACATTGTATCGTGTGGTTGCTATATTAATATAGCGGGACGAAAACCTATTTTTTGTTTCATATCAGACTGACTGGGCGTCTGCCGAAACCTGCATTGCACACACTGCATCTCAACTAACCAGACACTGTATATTGCATAAAATGCGGAATATTCTTGCAGTGAGAGGCGGCGTTCCTGTCGACAGCGAGGCGCCTGCGGTGACTTCGTCAATCTCAAGACCTGATCCCCCGACTCGGTGTGTCGGAGGTGTTCATCGGGGCAGGGTGTGCGTGTGTGCATTCATAGAGGTGGGTACATGTACGTGTTGTGAGCGTCTATGATTGTACCGTGTTTTTCAAGAAAAAACTAACCAGAGCCCCTAATCCTTGACTTGAGGAATGTAATGCGCTGATGAGTCACCGAGCGAGATCATTATTCTTTCTGGTGAGCCAAATCATTGATGAATCGGTTTGTATATCCTGCACACGTTCGTTCGACCGCTCTCTCTGCAGACCATGCATGTGGCTGGTGAAGCTGATCGATCCTTGGAAGCTAGTACCGGTAACAATAATCGGGGAAGATGCTAATGCATCATGATCAGTCACTACAGGACGCGTGCGCTACGTCGAGGGCAAAATGCCGTCGGCGTAGGCTAAAATGCCCTCGACGTATACGCCGACGGCTGCCCTCGACGTAGCCTCCTCGGCAAAGGTCTTCCTCGGCGGAGCACGTAGAGGCCGTCGGCGTATCAAAATGCCGTCGGCGTATGCTACGCCGAGGGCAATGCCGTCGGCATAACTTGTCAACAGGTTGCAAAACATTTTTTTTTTTAAAATAATTTTTTACTTTATTTTTTTTCTCAATTTTTGAATCTTTGAATTGTTTGACTCGTTAATCTCTCACTTTGAACATTTTTAACACTAATTACACTTAATATTTAATTAAATTACAGTCTTTGTCAAACTTCCCGTCAGGTCACCCATCCTAATACTACTCCAGCTCCAGCACGCTTAACTTCCTTGTTCCTTCAGAATCTGTTTCCGCAAATTCATACATTGTTGTCAATACTATGATATCAATCCTATTAACCCTTATATCAACATGTCACATGTTTGTATTTTTTGAAATTACAAACAATTATCTAAGTAAACATTCATAAATAAGTAAAAATATTATTGAATTCAAATAAAAATATAATAATTTTACTTTTTTCTATTTTTCTATTTAATATGGAATAATTAATATCTTTAAATCTATAAATCGGAATTTAACAAATAATATGTCTAAATTGATCAGAAAAATGAGAGGAATCCAAATATAATATCCATATCAACTAATCACAAACACTCTGTTTTTTGAATTATCTATTTGGTGGTTGGTTTAGAAAATTCCCTTTTTGCGCTCGGATAATAAAAAATGGCTTTTTGGTGCGATGAAAAGAAAAACTTGCATTGAATCTTTAATAAAATAACATATTGTGAATCTAAAAATGATTTTTGTAAAAAAAACATGAGCATCGGATCATGTACATGTAGTTCATATCTGACCCACTTCCGGCCGATTCGGGAGGAATTTGTCTTTTTCACCAGAGGTGGACGGAAAGGTTTCGGATACCCCTGTTGGGACATTGTCCATATAAGGTGGTATACTATTTTTGTAAAATGTGGTGGTAGCATTTTGAATTAGCCATTTGGTGGTTGCTTCACAAAATCGTCCATTTTTTGTGCTCGGAAAATGGGAAATGGTTTTTTGGTGCGATGAAAAGGAAAACTTCCTCCTGCAACATTGTTCGCCATCCCATGATATATGTGTATGCACAATATGGTCACATTATCACAAACTATGCCTTGATTCTAGCCATAACATTGGTCATTTGACCCGAAAGACAAAAAACCTTAAATGAGATAGGTCATTTTGTGAAGGTTTTTTTGAGACATAATCAATATATCAAGTTTGATATTTTTACTTATAACTATGTCACATAATATGACACCACGCGAAGGTTTCGCATTGTTCCGACCGTTTTTGAATTTTTTACCCATTTTAAACTATCGTCAAACTTTGTCAAACGGCGGGCATGAAGATTCTTAGCTCGGGGCCGAGCCTTGCTAAACTTGCATTGGATCTTTGATAAAATAGAATATTGTGAACCTAAAAATGATTTTTCTAAAAAAACATGAGCATCGGATCTTGTACCTGTAGTTCATATCTGACCCACTTCCTGCCGATTCGGCAGGAATTTATCTTTTTCACCAGAGGTGGACGGAAAGGTTTAGGATCCCCCTGTTGGGAAATTGTGCATATAAGGTGGTATAGTATTTTTATAAAATGTGGTGGTAGCATTTTGAATTAGCCATTTGGTGGTTGCTTCACAAAACAGTCCATTTTTTGTGCTCGGAAAATGGGAAATGGCTTTTTGGTGCGACGAAAAGGAAAACTTCCTCCTGCAACATTGTTCGTCATCCCATGATGCATGTGTATGCACAATATGGGCACATTATCACAAACTATGCCTTGATTCTAGCCATAACATTGGTCATTTGACCCGAAAGCCAAGAAACCTCGAATGAGATAGGTCATTTTGTGAAGGTTTTTTTGAGACATAATCAATATATCAAGTTTTATATTTTTCCTTCTAACTATGTCACATAATATGAGACCACGCGAAGGTTTCGCATTGTTTCGATCGTTTTTGAATTTTTTATGCCCGTTTTAAACTATCGTCAAACTTTGTCGAACGCCGGACATGAAGATTCTTAGATCGGGACCGAGCCTCGCTAAACTTGCATTGTATTTTTGATAAAATAGCATATTGTGAACCTAAAAATGATTTTTGTAAAAAAACATGAGCATCGGATCATGTACCTGTAGTTCATATCTGACTCACTTCCTGCCGATTCGGCAGGAATTTGTCTTTTTCACCAGAGGTGGACGGAAAGGTTTCGGATACCCTTATTGGGACATTGTCCATATAAGGTGGTATAGTATTTTTGTAAAATATGGTGGTACCATTTTGAATTAGCCATTTGGTGGTTGCTTCACAAAACCGTCCGTTTTTTATGCTCGGAAAATGGAAAATGCCTTTTTGGTGCGACAAAAAGGAAAGCTTCCTCCTGCAACATTGTTCGCTATCCCATGATGCATGTGTATACACAATATGGGCACATTATCCAAACTATGCCTTGATTCTAGCCATAACATTGGTTATTTGACCAGAAAGCCAAGAATAAACCTCGAATGAGATAGGTCATTTTGTCAAGGTTTCTTTGAGACATGATCAATATACCAAATTTTATATTTTTATTTCTAACTATGTCACATAATATAACACCACGCGAAGATTTCGCATTGTTTCGATTATATTTGAATTTTTTATGCCTGTTTTAAACTATATATAATGTTTTATGTTTTACTTAATTTTTTTTACAAATGTGTAATATTTGAGTGTATATAGATAGGTCTTATTTTTCTGCAAATTTTGATATATTATTTGTATTTTTCTGAATTAGAATGATTTAGTTATGATTTTTCAAAGTTTAATGAGATAAAATAAAAAATAGCTACGCCGAGGGCAGCCGTCGGCGTATGCTACTCCGAGGGCAGCTGTCGGCGTAACATAGGATATGCCGAGGGCAATTCTACGCCGACGGCTGCTTGGCGGAGCTGGCCTAGACGATTGCTACGCCAACGGCCCCGACGTTTGGCCGTCGGCGTATCGACCGGCCGGCGGCGTAGCTTCCCATTCATGTAGTGAGTTAGGTGATTAGCACCTCTAGCTACACTACAGGAAAACTCAGAGACGTTTTGGACCGACCTGCTACGCCGATGGGCAAACGTCGGAGCAAATTTTGGAACTTTGGCATGCATCTAGTTTGATTCGGCTCAGAAGACTCTTTCTGTTTTTCAGGTTGGTAGCTTTTCCCGTTTCATACCTGATTGATCGAACCTGCTCGGGGCACCGGCCTGCACCTGCAGTATGAGTTGTGTAATGCTAATGACGCATCACTATAGGGGTATCTACACCTAGACTAGCTAATCAAAGTCCCTAATCAATGTACGAGAGGTGTATATAATGCAGATGACTCATCTCCATAAGTACTAATTGAACGGTTTTGTTAATTTTAAGTCAAGTACGATTTTATTATGTTTAAGTTGATTTCAAAAAATTGCTTTAATTAGCTTACAAAGTTGCAGTTCTCAGAAATCGACTAGCACATATAAAAAATCTCACTCAACTTAGGTATAGGCAAATCATTAGTTTTAAAAGACTTCCCTTCAATGAATAAACTTTTTATTGACTCGCAATGTCCGTAGAGAGTTCACAACAAGGTTCTTCACGACGAGAAGCACACAACCATTGAAACAAAACAACAAAGTCTCAAAACAAAGACAACACTATTTCACACACAAAAAAAAGACAACATAAGGTAACAGAGGGTTGATCCAAAGACTACCCATCATATTGGGTAAACACCTCCATGGACGCGGAGTGTGGCAACTCTACACTTTATGATGTCAACTGACATCACAATATGCCAGACCCTCTTAGAGCATCTCTAACAGTCCCTGTACTCGCGAAAGTACAGGGCGCGGTAAACGTGTTTTGCGGGAACGCCGGCGCGGATCAGTCCCCGCAAAGGAAAACTGCATCAACATAGAATCATCCAAATTATTACAACAAATGTCTCAACCAAATTACAACAATAGTTCCCGAATGAATAAACAAACAAATAAATGTTTCGAGCGGTTCATCTCACACATAACAGGGAAAAATGGTAAAAAGGAAAACATGACAAGATCAAGGGTTGGCGTTGGGGTTGAGGTGGCGACGGCCATGCATCTGCCAGTGGTGCTGCTTCAGATCCTCCAGGAGCTGGTTGTGAGTTCGATCGTCCTCAATTTCCCGACGTGTTTGCAGAAAAGGTTGAATGCGGCCGGGATTCCTCTCAGGACGAACTCGTGTACCAACATTGTCATAGAAACAGGGCAATCTTTGAAGGAAATATGCCCTAGAGACAATCATAGAGATGATTATATTTCATATGTATCCATGAGTTATTGTAATGTTCTTTGAATATCCATATCAGGCAACCTGTATTGATTGGTAATTATGTGAATTGTTTGTGAAACTGATTACTTGTATAATTATTTAATAGTTGTCTCTAGTCGGAGTTCATGTGAACACACGTGGATATTAGACTACCACATCGATTGGTTGATGACTATGTTTCGCAAGTCATAGATATAGAGATGTAAAACCAATGATGTGGACACATGTTATGAACATGGGGTTGGACTGACCCAACTTGAGACTGGCAATTAGTTACAGCTCTCTCTACACATCGTGTACGTTTTGTCCTTAGACCTGAGATTGTCGCATGTACCTGAGATGTGGATCGACCTACTTTAGGGCTATCAAACGCTACTCCGTAACTAGGTAGTTATAAAAGTAGCTTTCGGGTTTTTCTTAAAGCATGCTGCAAGACATTGGTCAATCAAGATGGGATTTACCTCTCTCTACTTGAGAGAGATATCTCTGGGCCCCTCGAGTGATCGGATCCAGAAATGCATGGTCGTGCTACATATGATTAAGAGTTAACCTAGTAAAGGCATTCTGAATCACAGTATCGAGAAAGGGAGGTCAGCTTGGAGCTAAAGCAAATATCGCGAGGCAAAGGTAAAGACATGTACTAATCCGATATGATCTTTGTATGCGTTTAGGAGTTGGCACGTCTTACTAGAGGCCGCTACCAACTATTGGCAGAATAAGTGTATTCGTGTCATATCTATTCGTATATGAACCTATAGGGTCACACACTTAAAGGGCTGGAAGCCTAATGAGGATCGGATCCGAATTAGACCAGGCTTAGTCTACTAATGGGCTGCTAATGTAGAAGCCCACTAGGGACGCCTATATAAGAGAGGGTGGGCGTGCTGACCAGAGTTAGACCTTAGACCATTCCACCCAGCCGCCACTCCTCACGCCTGTGTTGCACGCGTGGACCTAGCAGTCTGGCGTCTAACGCTTCCACCCTGTACGTGTGGATACCTCGGAGGTGCTGCATCTGTGGCACTTGGACGAGCCGCGCAAGGAGAGCTGCTCGTGGGACGAGGACAAGGAGGAGACGTAGAACGTCTACACCGCCTCGACGCGCTTCATCAATTCCACAACTGCACGTCTAGTGGTAATTCTGTGATTTATGACAACGGTAATCCTGGTATACACGGTAGAAATTTTTGATTTGTGCTAGTGTAGCCACCCGTATCCCTTCAATCTTAATCCTTTTTCATTTTCTATGATCATGTTGTGAAGAATCACACAACAAGTCATGATATTGACAAGGGTTTCCTTGTCCCAAAACCGAGAAGGACCTGAAACAATTGCAAACCTTGCTTGCAATGCACCAAAAGATCTTTCAATATCTTTGTGGGCTTTCTCTTTTGCTTTTGCAAACACGACATCTATGGGGTTTTGGGGATCTTTAATGTACTTGACAAAAGTTGCCCACTCAGGATATATGCCATCTGCTAGATAGTACCCCATTGTGTACTCATGGCCCATCACTTTGTAATTGCAAGTGGGAGCATCACTTGTTGCTAGCTTTGCAAACAAATGAGATCTATGCAAAACATTGATGTCATCAAGTGTTCCAGGCAAACAAAAAAAGCAATGCCAAATCCACAGATCTTGAGATGCAACTGCCTCTAGCACAATTGTAGGATCTTTGCTCTTGCCGCAGTACATGCCATGCCATGCCTTCGGACAATTTTTCCATGTCCAGTGCATACAATCAACACTACCGAGCATGCCCGGCCACCCTCTTTTCTCATTTTCCTCCATCAATCTCTTCGTGTCATCTTCATTTGGAGCTCGGAGGTAGGTTTTGCCATACAACTTGATAACCATTTTAGCAAACCTACGCACGGACTCCGTGGTTGTATTTTATCAATTTGAAGATACTTATCCGTGTAATCAGCGGGAACACCATATGCAATCACCCTCATAGCAGCCACAATTATTTGGTACGCACTAAATCCTAGCGTTCCAGCCGCGTTTCTATGTTGCTTGAAATATTTGGAATTTAGCTGGCAATCTTTAACTATTTTCACGAACAAAGAACACCGCATGCGGAACCGCCTACGAAAGAGATGTGCCGGATAGGTAGGTACCTCGGCGAAGTAGTCGTCCATGAGGGTTACGTGGTCGAGGGCGTGGTGGCGGTAGATGTAGTTGTGGCCCATGACCGAGCCACGCCTCCGATTCAGCAGCCGCGCGCGGTCCTCCAGCTCCTTGACGGCGAGGAGGAGGATGGTGATCTCGCAGTCGTCCTCCTGGAGCAGCTCGTCGAGGTCCGAATCATTCGAGGAGGACGAATCGGACAAATCGAGCTACGCCGACGAGCTCATCCTTGATTCAGGCGGCGGCGGAGGAGGACGGGCCGCGGAAGCGAGGAAGAAGAGGAGGAATAGGTGCGGGCAGGTGCGAGAGGTGGTGGCGTGGCGGGATCTTGCGGGGGGCGGCGGCGGCAGGATCTCACGGCGAGTGGGTGGAGCGGGGAATAGGAGGGCTGAGTCAGCTGAATGTTCAACGCGCCTTTTCTACTCGCTGAATGCAGTTGCTCGCCCGGTTTCCCCTCCGAGCCCGTGAAGACCCAGGTCGCGGCTGCGATTCCGCGCCCACCCCGCAAAATAATTTGCAGTTTTCGCCGTTTGCGGGGACGGATCCGCGCCCCTCCGCGAACTGAACCCGCAGTTTAGCGGTTATTATGCGGGTTTCGCCCATTTGCGGGGACTGTTAGAGATGCTCTTAGCACTTTTATATTGACCGCAAATTAGAGAATCAACAAGATTTATACGAACTCATATTTCACCGGTAGCTACACTTAGATACATGATACAGTAAGAAACACGAAATACTCTTTTTTCAGGTTGAGAATTTTTTTGGTCACATGCACTAGGGCACAATTCTAAGTCATAAAAAAGTCTTATATTCAAAATTATTTGTAAGGAAATGCAACTTGAAAAAGGTTGCACTTTTCCGAAAGCGACTAAGACACAAGAAAATCTTAGCCAACTTGGATAAATTTTTTTCTTTATGAAAAGTATCACTAACTTTCATTGTCAGACACTATAGTAATACATTTGTTAATCATATTTCTGTTGTGTTCACCTCAAACTTTTTAAACTCAGAAGCTCATTTGACATACATAGAGAAATTTTCTTATATTTTATCAATTTGTTTTTGTTTAGTGCAAGCCAGCCTAGCTATACCTATACATGTATGATTGTAATACAAAGATCAAAAACAGTAGACCTTATCTCAAAGGGGACAAAACATAAACTATTTTTCTGATGTTTTGGACAACTCCAAGATCCAAACCCTAATATTAAACCTCAAGCCCCACATGCATGCTGCCTTAACCACCGCTAGAGGCCCTAAAACCTGAGAATCTAACCAAGTATACTACTCCTCCTAGCTAGCTACCCGTTTAACAATTTGCACGCCCGCCCCTGGCGTCGCCATCGGGCACCATGTCCTGCTCCCCGATCCGGATCCGTGCTCGGCGGTGGGCTTGTCCGATGCCCAGCCCGGGGATCTTGGTTCTCCGGTGGGATTTGGGAGCTCCTCGACTCCGTCGTCCTCGCAATCGACCTCGGTCGTCCCGGTCTCGGAGGTTCCCCCGACTCCGTCTCCCTCTGCTGTCGCTTCTTCCGTTCCGTCTCCCTTCAGTCTAATTCTTCTTCTTGGTGTACAGTTTTCACCTCTATGTATTTTCCCAAACACCCAACAAACTCTTGCTTACCCTTGCTAGGCTATAGACAGTTTTTTTAGTTTCTCTTTTTTTTGGTTGCTCCCTTGCGGTTTTTTGTAATGATTTTCGCTATGTCGGCTATTCAATGAAATTGGTTCAGGCCGGCCTTGTGCCCGCCGTTGATTACTCAAAAAAAAAAAGATTACACAAATTGCACGTACAGTCCCATCGATCTCAATCATCATGCCATCAACTTTTTGCCCATTGCTGTGCCTGTGCGTGCTCATCAGACGCGAGACATACGCCGGAAAAACTTGCGACCAACCGCCATTACAATAATCCCAGTAGGTTTGTGTCCTAACCGACCGCCCTAATCACCACCCGCGTTCTTGCCATGCATGGAGGCTAGCTCATGCGTTTTGCCAACTCCCATGTGCTTGCTTCCATTTGGATGAACTCGAAAATGCTATTCTATCCATGGCTGTGATGCCGCTCCCAAAACATTTTGATACACTTTAGACGACAAAGCTTCAACAGTTGCATGGATAAGTTCTTTTTTCCTAATAAAAAGTCGTCCCAAAGCTTCATAAACGAAACATAGAGTTTTGCACACTGTCAGGAAGGACATGGGATATCACAACCCATAGCAGTTCCAATACTGAAAGTTGCATGACAGATTTTGTATGTTTAACCATGGCCCATGTGTCAGTGCCGTGGCTTCATGGAAGCTATAGATCAGGCTTACAATTAATTTTTTTCTTTCTGTGAAGACATTCTTTCACAAGTTGTTTCTACTCCCTCCGATCCATATTACTTGTCATTAGAATAGATGTATCTAGATATGTTTTAGTGCTAGATACATCCATTTCAACGACAAGTAATATGGATCGGAGGGAGTACTTTTTTCTCAAAAAAAAAGTTGTTTCTACTTTTTCTGAGTCTGGCCTCGCCGGGGCCTGGCATGCAGCTTTGGACTATGCGAAGTTCGCCTGTCCCAGCACTGTCCCCCTCGTTGACGCCTTTGACAAACATGCGCACGCCTCTAAAGCTTGTCCTCTTTCATTAGCCCTTTTGCTTCTCCTCAATCGCCTCCTATATATACACACCAAGCCCTGTTCTCATCAGTCATTCAGTCATCATCAACAGCTCCACCAACACTATCTGCAAGGAGATTAGCTAACTGCCATTTGCGACGATGATCAAGCTGAGGTGCCCCAACCCCAAGAAGCTCTTCAGGAGGAGCTCCTCCAAGAGAAGCAGCGCCGGTAGCAGCAGTAGCAGCGACGACGGCAGCAGCGATACCGGCGGTATCATCTGTGGCGGCGGCGGTAGCGGGGAGATCGAGTGGGAGGTGCGGCCGGGGGGAATGCTGGTGCAGAGGAGGGACTGCAGAGGGGACGTCGAGGTGATCACCGTCAGGATAGCCACCGGGTTCTCCTCCTGGCATGAGGTGTCAATTGGAGCCACCTGCACTTTTGGTAAGTACTCCCTCCGTTTGGAAATATAAGATGTTTTAAGTTTGTGAATGAGATGTATCTAGACACCTTTTAGTGTGTAGATTCATTTGAACCTATACACCAAAACATGTCTAGATACATCTCCTTCACAAACCTAAAACATCTTATATTTTTAAACGGAGGGAGTACTACTCATTCGCTGGTTTAACTACTCTTTACAAACCTGTTAATTAGATTGGTTTGGGGAATATGTTGAGGCAACTAGCATACGGTGGTAATTTGATCATAAATCGTGATTCATTTTGGGGCTTATCTCCTAGTAATAGGCTACTACCTTGCAGTAAAGCAATGTTGTACAATATTCGCGCAGGCTCTTTTAAGCACAATAAAGACCTGAGGGTGGCATGCATGCACTGATGCGCACCAGCACTCCTTTATACATAACTGAGCTGTGCACGATAAAATGCAAATTTGCAGAGAACTCCAACTGCATATAGTAGAACTAACAACTGAAATAAGCCAAGGAGCATATTTCTCAAGAACAACTAGCTATGGCCAGATCCACTCATTTTATTACTACCATTTCTCCAAATTGGGTAGCTGCCCCGGCCCTTGTGAGCTCCTGAATCATATCATGAAGATAGTAGCAATGCCTCTCCCTGCTTTAGTACTATTTAATTTACTGACATGAGCCAGTGCCGCGCCACCGTCTCCGTCCTAACTTCGCCTCGACTAACATAATAAGTACTGCTAAATAATGGCCTTGTCATTGTAATACTAGAAAACAATTAAATGGACATGTCTGAACAGGGTCTGCAATGTGGCTGCTTCCTGCACTGCCAGCATGCACACGCTGGTTCAGAGGAGGAGGAACCTGAATGGAACTTCCCAACAATTTGTCTACTCGCACAAAGCATAAAAGCTCAATGTGTTTGTTATTTCAGAATATAAAGTACACTATTTGGTATCACGGTCTAACATGTGCTGTGCATAACTATCTCTGCAGGTGACCTGAAGGAGATACTGTCCATGGTGACCGGGCTTGAGCCGAGGGAGCAGAGGCTGCTGTTCAGGGGCAAGGAGAGGGAGGACAGCGACCACCTCCACATGGTCGGGGTGAGGGACAGTGACAAGGTGCTGCTCCTGGAGGACCCTGCCCTCAAGGACATGAAGCTCCGGGCCGCCGCGCTCGCGGCCCAGGCCGTGCGGAGCCCGTATCAGACTTATATCCGGGTGTAGGGCCGGCCCGCCTCGAACGCCACGCTAACTGTTAGAGTAAACCAATCATCATACAATCGGTCTGTTTAATTAGGCCTGAGAGAGAAAAAAAACTCGTGCTGATTGGTGATCGACGAAGTACCACTCCATGGAATGGAAGGGCAAAGGACCTCCTCCTGTGAGAGTTAGAGTACTACCACCTTTTACTAATTTGTATTACTTGTATGATTGTGCAAGCTGTGGCTAGTTACAGATTTAAGTTTTACATTGTAGATGAGGTGCAATTCTATGTGTGGGTGTCACGCTTGTTAGTAAGTTATATTATAGAGTATGTTCTTAGATTGTATGTGTGGCTAGGCTGCATTGCTAATTAGCTACGGACAATTTTGGTGCAGAATGAGCTGTATCAATGTATCACTAGACCACACTTTTGTGAAGTTTTATTTCCATTAAGGTCCTCGTTCTTTGCTTTACTAGAGCATCATGTGTCGTTGTATTGTCGACAAGTCCCCCACAAGGGGTCCTCACATAGAGTTTAGAGCAGTGTGGGTGAAAGACGGCGAGCGTCCACGACGGCAGTGCACAAGATACCCTAGTTCAGATGCAAATATGGTCGCCGGATCTTACTCCTACTTAGTCACTATAATGGCCATAAGTTCTTGGTTACTATGATGGACGTAAGTCATGCTCCATGGAATGGAAGGGAAAAGGGCCTCCTCGTGTGAGTGTTAGGGTGCTACCACCGTTTACTAATTATTACTTGTATGATTGTGCAAGCTGTGGCTAGTTACAGATTTAAGTTTTACATTGTAGATGAGCTGCAATTCTATGTGTGGATGTCACGCTTGTTAGTAAGTGAGATTAGAGTGTGTTCTTAGATTGCATCTGTGGCTAGGCTGCATTGCTAATTCGCTACGGTAATTTTGGTGCAGAATGAGATGTATCAATGTATCACTAGACTACACTTTTGTGGAGTTTTATTTCCATTAAGGTCCTTATTCTTTGCTTTTCTAGAGCATCATGTGTCGTTGTATTGTTGACGAGTACCCCAGAGGGGGTCTTCACATATAGTTTAGAGCGGTGGGGTGAAAGGCGGCAAGCGTCCGCAATGGTAGTGCACAAGATACCCAAGTTCAGATGCAAATATGGTCACATGATCTTACTCCTACTTTAATCACTATAATGGCAACAAGTGTTTGGTCACCATGATGGATGTAAGTCGTGCCTCCCGTTGGCCGGCTTTATATATGTGGGAGATTTGTTCCATGAAGGAACTAGGGTCCAACGATCTCTAGGTTCGAGAGGGGGCTAAATATGCATTCTCAAGGAGTCTTGGCGACGACAAGGTTAGAATCATGGTAGAGAGGTAACAGGGTGTTTTTACCCAGGTTCGGGACCCTCGTGAGAAGGTAAAGCACCTACTCCTATTTGGTTGTATTGCTCGCCTGGATTCGCGAGGATACAATGGAGATGAAATCTCTAGGGTTTAGATCGCTAAGGATCGATCCCTTCTAAGGTAGGAGGAGGAGCCTTTATATAGGGCGGTGTAGGGCCTCTTCCCTAACCTTTGGGCGTGAAGGGCGTCCACAGTGCCGCCCTTGGAGGACCCGGTCTAGGAGGCTACTTTTCGTGGACTTGGTCTAAGCTCGCCCTCTCCGCTCCGTCCTCCTATAAAGCGCCATTTCCTGACATGGCTTGTCTTTATCCGACGCTCTCTACTTTACACCTTCTATCACCAGAATAGCAACAAACGCATCTCCTACCACGAGGTCGATCGTCCTTTCCCTGCAAAAAGGAAGGTGGGCCGAGTCTTCTTTTACCGAGGCAGCTAGCGTCGCAGGGACGCAGCCCTTCCTGTCGAGACCACGGTTCGAACTCCGCCTGGCAAAGTTATCGTCCTGCCCCTGAGGCGCCCCATGGTATCCGATGGCCAGAGATGATGTGCAAGATTGTGGTATACCTACCCTAGCTCCGCTCGAACGAATCTCCTTCAGAGGCATGGGGCCCGCTCAGCGCGGGGACGTGGCACCCCGAATGCCAGGGCTCCGATAGTAGTACTCGGGCACTTGACCTGCACGTGTCCTTCTATGGGCTCAAAATTGTAAGTGGCCCTTGTAGGTGGGCAGCCCCCCATGCCCGTTTGGTCAACGAAGATCTGGTGTCCCGAATCTTGGCCGTGAAGTCCAAACGGTCGCGCATCCTTGTTCGTGGATTCGAAGCGCACTGCTTTCGCCTAGTGAGTTATTTCCGCGATGCGACGATGCCTGGGGCCCGGCGGTTAATTTCACGTGCGCGGCACAGTGATGCGTCTTTTCAACTGGCACAGTTAAATCAAGGAGGTGGGGAAGGTATCCTTCACTTCCACGCCATCGCTACCTTCACTCCCTTAGTTTTCTGTGTGTCTTGAGTAGAAGCCTCATCTTCTTCATGGCGCCTAGGCGTTTCTCGGCCGCGGAGAAAGGCAAGGAGACGATGCCGGGGGGGAGGGGAGGCTTTTGAAGGGAAACACCACCAGGCTCAACCATACGGAAGTGACTCCCGGGTCCGCAAGAGTCGTTTCACAACTCCCGGGGCAGACGGGGCCCGCTCCACCGGGCATGGCCAGACTTAACCGGACTGAGGTCGTCCTTGCCGTTCACCTGAGGCAGGGATCCGCCTTTCCCTCAGGGATGAAGATGGCGGGGAACATGACCTGGCAGTTGATTTTGTCCTCATCCTCAAAGAGGATGACTAGTCCACCCGGGCGTGACTTCATGCTCACTTTACCCAGCACAGAGTCTGTGCAACTGAGGCACACCGGAGGGAGCGATGTGTGGACCATGCTCCTCGGGTTCTCTGAGTTAGGGGAGATGTTCCTTACCGACGGTTGGAAGAGCTTCATCCGCGACCACGAGATCGGGCGCGGCTCCGTATTGAGGTTTCTCTATGATGCTGAGAAGGGCTTCCAGGTGGTGGTATACGACCCGATGCCGTGTCGCGTCGACTACTCCCGTCACCTTTGAAGGGTCAAAGGGGGCTACCATCACGACTATCGCAGCGCCATCAGGGTACTGAACCGTTCACCGGCGGAGGGGCCACTGAGCTTTTGATTTTCTGCTCCATGACCTGACTGTACTGAGGACCGGGGCATAGACCTGGGGGCGGACCTTTGCACATGTTGTTTCTTCTTCCGCATGTTCCTGTCATGATGCCTAAAGTTCTTGTTTATTCGCAGTGTGGTGCTTGTTTGATAAGGCAGGTGATGGTGGCTCATGATTTCTATTTGCAGGGTTGGCTCTCCGGAGTCGTCAAACGCCTCCATCGGGGGGCTGAGCGATCCGGGCATGTGCCCTCGCGAGGCGAGGTCATGGGCCTGGCGCTTGACGGAGGTGACGCTCATGAGGCGCTGCTAGCGGGTCGCTGCGTGAGAGAAGGTGCTCTTGCAGAGCGTTTTGAACGCTAGGTTCTGCAGGTGAGGTAACTTACTGCCATCTAGGACTGCATGTTCAGAGCTCACACTCTAGGGTCTGCGATGCTACCCGCTGGTGATTGTGTCTCTAGGGTGATCCCGTAAGCTTATCGAGGACACAATCGCAGGGAGAGCGTTAGGACCAGCTTGCCTTTCAGGAGGGGTCCAGCGGCCCGCACGGAAGTTATTTTTGTTTTTGAAGAGCCAGGAACCGTATGTGAGGTAACTTGCGATCGAGGGATAGGTCGTAAGTTCAGAGCTCGACAATTAGGTTCTGGGAGAACTTGGAGGAACATGGCCTCGCGAGCGGTTGCTTAAAAGGGGTTTTAAGTATCAGGAACCGTGGGTGAGGTAACTTGTAGCCAAACCCAGTCCATAAGTTCAGAGCTCACGCTTTAGGGCCTGGATAAGCTGGCGGAGGAACACGCCTTGCTAGCCATTTTTTCCAATAGCAAGACCCATAGGTGAGGTAACTCGTAGCGAACCCAGTCCGTAAGTTCAGAGCTCACGCTTTAGGGCCTGAACAAGCTGGCAGAGGAACAAGCCTCGCGAGCCGTTTTCTCAAATAGCAGGACCCGTAGGTGAGGTAAATCGTTGTCGGACCCAGTCCATAAGTTCAGAGCTCACGCTTTAGGGCCTGGACAAGCTAGCGGAGGAATAGGCCTCGCGAGCCGTTTTTTAGAAAGAGGGTTTTTTCTTTTGGGGGTCCAGAAGCGTGGGTGAGGTAAATCATAGACGGACCCAGTCTGTAAGTTCAGAGCTCACACTTTAGATCCTGGACGGTGAACGAAGTGGAATGATCCCTCACACGCCGCTCCATAGACCATTCATGGAGAGGGACGTAGGGCAAAACACTCATACCTCTGGAGCTCGATACATGCGTCACATGAGGGACACAAGCACCAGAGGCCATGGGTGAGGTAACTTTCGACCGAGGAACGAACCGTAAGTTTAGAGCTTGACAGTTTAGGCTCTAATAATGCCAGGGAGTGACCAGTATCGGGCACTATGCTAGCCCCCCACTCGCGGGATGCATGTGAGGGAATCCAGTTAGCTACGATTTTCAGATAAGAGTTTCCCGAGAAAAAAAACAAATGGCGAAACATGCGCGGAGCATAAGATACAAAAACTGCTGAGAGTTTGAGCTTATTACAGCACCGTCGTGGCTTGCACGGGATCTTACTGAAAGTAAGGCTGCAAACAGGAACGAGAGTTTTTCGAGGGTCACCTTCCAAAAGTTGTGGAGTCAGGCGCGTTGCTCGGAGAGGCTTGTACGCCTTCCCATCACCTTGATCTCCTGCTCAGCCGGTAGACTAGCTGGCCTCTAGAGGGCTGCCGATGTTGTCCACGCGCTGGTTGCAATCCATGGGAAGTCGGGAGCCCCGGGTCGAGGCAGTCGTCTGGGGCCTCCATGGGGGTAGGCGGTGGTAAGGCCTGGCCGCTCTGGAGGTATCGAGTAGCGACGAAGGTCTGACCCTCACGAGGTGGAAACAACCATGGCTGCCCTCTTGTCGATGGTGCTCTCTTGTGTAGCCATCTGCTTCCTCCTCGAGGAGCCCCTGGCATAATCCAGCGAGTCCACGTCCTCAGGGTAGGCGGCGGCTGCTGTTTTGCGGGCATGCTCGAGGGAGTGCAAGGCCTCCACTTCGTCACAGCAGACCATAATGACCCCGTCCCTTTCTCCTCCTCCGCGCTTGTCGCGAGGACTCTTCCAGTCCGACTCGGCAGCGAGGACGATGGAGGTTTTGTGCTTAGAGTCCTTGTCTTTGCTCTTGGACGATCCCGAGGACTTTGGGGTGGTTTCCTCCTTGGCGAGGCCGAATAGTCGCCCAGCTGATGGCTCAGTTGATGTGGAGCCAGTTGGGAACCCCAAGAGCAAGGTGTGAAGCAGCACAGCAGCAAGTCTTCCCTCAGTAAGAAACCGAGGTTATCAAACCAGTAGGAGGAAGGAAACATCACACAGGTGTTGCAAGCAACGCGGAGACCTGCACAACACAAACTCAATACTTTGCCCCAACTAACAGTGAGGTTGTCAATCCCATCGGTTGCTGTAACAAAGGATTAACTGTATGGTGTGGAAGGTAATGGTGGTTTGCAGCAAGTAAACAGGTAACGGTGGAAGATGTATCAATGGTAAAGATTGGATCGGGGTCCATAGTTCACTATAGGTGCTCTCCTTAGATAAACAACATGGCATGAAGGGTAAAAAAATTACAGCAGGGAAATTGACAGGAACTGAGCTAGGCATAACAATGCAATACCAGAGAAAAAGATCCTCTGAGATTCGATTGGGCAATACAACAAGATACATAGACTGCCATCCAACTACATCTATGACTAGAAGTTCACCTTTGGGTTATCATCCGAACCCCCTCCAGTATTAAGTTGCAAGCAACAGACAACTGCTTTAAGCAAAGTGTGTAAGGTAAACAATCCACTTGTTCTATGAAAAAGAGACCGTTGTTTTCTCGCTAGTGGCAACAACACATCTACAACCGAAGAGAATTCTGTCACTTCCCTTGGAAACTAGAGGCATGAACCCACTATCGAGCATAAATACCCCCTCTTAGAGTCACTAGCAACTACTTGGCCAAGATATCTACTAACAACAAAGACCATGCAAGATCATAAACAACACAGACATGATAGAATCATAATAATCTGACATAGTAATCTCAATATCCATCGGATCCCCGCAAACACAACATGCATGATTACAAATAGATTATATCTTGATCATGAACGGAGCTCACAAGATCTATACATGAAAGCACAAGGAGGAGATACAACCATCTAGCTACTACATGGACCCATAGTCCAAGGTGGAACTACTCATGCATCATACCGGAGAATAAGGCCTCTGGCATGATCTCCCCTCCAGTAGGGTGCCGGGAAGAACTTCAGATCCCCCCGATCTATGGACGATAGTGGCGGCGGCGACAGACGGTTTCGTTGAGTTTTGATCGGGTGCCTAGGGTTTCTGCATCGGGGCTTCTTATAGGCGAAGAGGCGAGGCAGGGGGTGCCCGGGGGGCCCACACCCTGCCTAGGCGCGGGCCAGGCTTGTCCGCTCCTGTGGGGGTGTGGCCACCCCGTGGCGCCCCTCTGTCTCGTCTTCTAGATTCGTGTCGCCCACGGTAAAATATTGACTTTCACTTTTGTCCCCTCCAAGTCCGAGAATATTGATTTTCTACCTTTCTGAAACGAAAAACAGAAGAAAACATGCAACTGACACTGTGGCAACTTGTTAATAGGTTAGTTCCAGAAAAGATATAAAAACACCTCAAAGTGTAGACAAAGCAAAGCAAAAAAATATACTAAACAAGCATGGAACATCAAATATTATAGATACGCTTCCGACGTATCAAGCATACCCAAGCTTAACTCATGCTCATCCTCGAGTAGGTAAGTGATAAAAGAATAATTTTTGAGGTGGCATGCACCATCAAAACCAAGATCAAACCATTTGCAAGCATTGAAAGCTGGGATCAAAAAACTCTAAACATGTGCATGAAAGATGGAGTTCTAACAGTAAGACAAAGTAACTATGCATGCAACATGAGAGGCTACAAACAAAGATCATGAATAACATGCATTGAAAAATGTTTGTTTGTTTCACATACAGAAAGCATAGCATAGTGGCAATCAGCTTGTCCCTCATAGAGTAGCAAATAGATGCATATGACACCTTCAAAGTTCATAAGAGTGACTAGAAACAAATAGCACAAGAACAAGTAATATCACAATATGCATCAATCAATAAGTTTTGGGACACTGCACGTAGAACTAATAATGGAAACTATGCTCTCTTAATGGTGCCTAAAGGTAGAAGGTGGAGACTCAATAGTAGTGGAAAAAAGGCCCTTCATAAGGGAAGCAGGGATTTCAAGTCTCAAAAAGAGCTTCCAAAAATTCTGGTACTTGTTAGCTTTCAGCCCTCATTGCCCCTATCATAAGCATTTTGAAGTGATTAAGGTTAAAGTGAACAAACTATGGAGCATATGCTTGACAAAGTATAAGTTGGCAATCTCAAGTCCCTTGAATACGAGGACCACACCTCATGCTACTCAACTTCAGTCACCTGTAAGTTCTTGTCATTGTAAGTACATGCATATCATAGAGAACCGCCAACGGGTACCCCTTGCACATGGTACAGGAGCTATCCCATAACCAAAATGACAAGGCAAGCAGACAATGAGCATCTCAGCGATCTTTTTATTTACTATATGCATAGCTTTTTATTGAGAATGCTTCATAGATAGCTCACTATGGCAATTCTGCAAGTTTTCACCTTGATTAGGCATGGCTTAGGCTAGCGGCCCATGCGTTTCTCTAACACAAAATACATACTCCATGGACTTACAAGTTCCCTCTTTATTTCACACCGGTGACATCCATAGACAAAAGAGCATGATATCAACTGAGTACAAAGTACAAGTGCAATGTTGAAAACGTTCCCCATGACAGCATGGTTCTGCTAATTCCAATGTATAAATGCAAGCATATACAACACAGACGACACAATGGTTCAAGTTTATTAGGGGCAAAGAATATAAAGTGTACCATCAAGTTTGTGAGGGCTTTAATCACTAAGTTTTCACATAACAAAATATTGTTTAATTGGAAGATAGCTAAAAACAAGAATATACTTGGAATGGTGTAACACACCATGCATAGGAGTTTATAGTGGACACTTTGGAATAACTGGGTTTCTTGGGAGTTGGAAGCATGAGTAGAGCTTACTCATACAAGTGGAGGCTAGCAAAAGACTAGGAGCAACCAACTAAGAGAGCAATAGTGTCCATAATCATGCAGAGCGACAAAACATTACTAATCAAAGCATAGAGTGGTACTACAAGTCAAGGACTAAATGATCATAGAGGCTATGGTGACTTGTCATAGTCATAAGATGGTGTGAGCATGTGTCTAGTCAACCCAAACTAAGCATCAAAGGAGAATACCAAAATACTATGCTTTTCCATGCTAAAACAATGCATAATTTCTAAAAGGCACACTAAGCAATCCCAATTGTTTGGAACAAGACGTGCTACAACACTAATCTCTAAGCATAAGGTCAAAACAACACCTAGCGTGTGATGCTAAAGTCTAAGTCACAGTCAATGCAAGCTCCTCTTGCACTTTCAAGCAGGAACTTCCTACTCTTGTCCAACACCAATCAACTTATTTGAAACAACACAACGAGAACGGGGGTCCAAACTACTTTATTCAAGCAAACTAAACAAACTAAGAAAAGCAAACAAAAACTAAGACGCTCCAAGAACAACACAATTGTGCATGAAACAATAAAAACGAAGTGTCTAGACAAACCTGAGCTTTTTATTGATGAAGAAGGGGATGCCTTGGGCATCCCCAAGCTTTGACGCTTGTACCTCTTGGATATTTCTTGGGGTGAAACCGTGGTGGCATCCCCAAGCTTGAGCTTTTGTCCATTCTTTATCTCATTACATCATTCTCTCTCTACACCTGAAATTTTCCTTCATACAAAACTTCACACAATCTTCATTAGCAACATTAGTGTATTCAAAAGATATTAGACCTTAGGCAAAGCTTTGGAACAGCAAAACTTTTCACTAAAAACACAAGATACTGTAGCAACTCTTTCAAAAAGCTCAATTCCCCAAAAAGAGAACTCAAAAAGGAATCAATAAGAAGAAAATGCAAATAATGGTAGAAATCTGTCAAATCAGACCAGCAGGTAGAAACCGATTTTTTCGAAAATCTTCTGTTGCTCAAATAAAAAAGTGTTGAACTAACGAAAGTTAGCTAACATACTGGGGATTTATTTGTAAATTATCAGCTCAATACGAGTTACAGAGACTCCTCACGGATTTTTATGGTGGAGGACAGAAATCTTTTCGGGACAACAACTCTCCAAATCTTACTTTCCTCTCATTAGAGGTCATTCTTGGCACAAAAAGCAAACAAAAAGGATAAGGAGAAGTCATTACCGAAGTAATAACTTCCGAGACTCAAGGAAACTCTTGGTTTATCTCCCAACAAGTACTTTTCTTTAACGTCTTTAAGTTAGACACAAGAAGCAAGAAGAATCAAGTATTTTCAAATGAGGAAGCATTAACATCAAACCTTGATTTCATAGGAGGAGCAAAAAAACTTCTCTCTCCTCATAGGGAAGTGTTCAATACCTTTCTTGAATGTAAAATGATATTTAATGGTGCCTTCTTTCATATCAATGATGGCACCAATAGTTCTAAGAAAAGGTCTTCCCAAAGTAATAGGACAAGAAACATTGTATTCGACATCCAAAATATAGAAATACATAGGGACATAAGCATTGTTAACCATAATGAGAACATCATTAATACTTCCCATGACTTTCTTCTTAGCATTATCATTGAGTGGGACATCCAAATAACAATAGAGACACTAGAACCAAGATAACATGAAGCTTTGAGATCAAAGTCATTCACTTGCATATTAATAATGAGTTCCCAACTATCTTATACTTTCCTAGGAATATAAGCTTTGTTTTTTAACTTCTCTTCCTTAATCTTAACAAGAGCATCTGTAATGTATTTGGTGAAAGCAACATGCATATCACTAGCATCAGGACTTCTAGCAAGCTTTTGCAAGAACATAATCACTTTAGAAATATTGCAACCATCAATATCAAAATCAAACTTAGCATCACTAGTAGTAGGCTCAATAGGCTTAGGCATAGTAGGAGGAGGAACATGGACTACTTGTGGTTTAGTGGTGATGGTGCACACACTATTGTTTCTATCAATTTCAGCTTCCCTTTCCCACTTAGCATGAAGTTGGGCTAACAGTCTAACATTTTCATCAATAGTAACTTGTATGGCATGAGTGGTATCAAAAGTACTTTCCATGGTTTCAGGTTTAGCAGCCATTTTATTAATCAAGGAGGACTAAGCTTCAGACAAAGAGGATATATTTTTATCAACATTTAAAAGCTTTTCCTCTATAGCCTTATTGAAAGTGGTTTGTTTACTAATAAAGTCTTTGAGCATGACTTCAAGTTCAGAGGGTGCACTTCTAGCATTGTTGTAAGAGTTTCCATAGGAATTGCTATTATTAGGAGGATAAGGCCTATAGTTGTTACCACCAAAATTACTCCTATAAGCAATGTTGTTGAAATTGTTGTTTCTAATGAAGTTCACATCAATTTGCACTTCTTGAGAAACCAAAGAGGTTAAGGAACATGATTAGGATCTAAAGGAGCTTTCCCATTAACAAGCATAACCATAATAACATCAATCTTATCACTCAAAGAGGAGGTTTCTTCAACAGAATTTACCTTCTTACAATGTGGAGCTCTTTCAGTGTGCCATTCAGAGTAGTTAACCATCATATTATCAAGGAGCTTTGTTGCAGCACCCAAAGTGAGGCCCATAAAGGTACCTCCAGTAGCTGAATCCAACAGGTTTCTTGAGGAGAAGTTCAAACCTGCATAAAAAGTCTGGATAATCATCCAAGCAGTGAGTCCATGAGTGGGACAATTCTTAACCAAAGATTTCATTCTTTCCCAAGCTTGAGCAAAATTTTCATTATCAAATTGTTTAAATTTCATAATGTCACTTCTCATAGATATAATCTTAGCAGAAGGGTAGTACTTTCCAATAAAAGCATCTTTGCACTTAGTCCAAGAATCAATACTATTTCTAGGCAAGGATAACAACCATTCTTTAGCTTTTCCTCTCAAGGAGAAAGCAAAAAGCTTGAGATTAATAATATATCCATCTACATCCTTATACTTCTGCATCTCAAAAAGTTCAAAAAAGCTATTGAGATGGGTAGTAGAATTATCAGAACCAGCACCAGAAAATTGCTCTCTCATCACAATATTCAAAAAAGTAGGCTTAATTTCATAAAAGGTAGATCAGGAGCAGGTGGAGCAATAGGAGTGCTAAGGAAATCATTGTTGTTGGTGCTAGTGAAGTCACACAACTTGGTGTTCTCAGCAGAGTTTATTTTGGCAAAGGTGGGCGAGACTAATTTTTTGGAGTTTTTGAAAGCAAGAGGCAAAAAAAACCAAGAAAAATAAACTAAGCAAACTAAAAACAAAGTAAAGAGAAAGGAAGTGGAGGACTCCCCTTGTGAAGACGTCCTTGGCCTTCCTGGCAACGGTGCCAGAAAACTTGTTGATGGCTCAGTTGATGTGGAGCCTGTTGGGAACCCCAAGAGCAAGCTGTGAAGCAGCACAACAACAAGTCTTCCCCTAGTAAGAAACCGAGGTTATCGAACCAGTAGGAGGAAGGAAACGTCACACAGGTGTTGCAAGCAACGCGGAGACCTGCACAACACAAACTCAAGACTCTGCCCCAAATAACAGTGAGGTTGTCAATCTCACCGGTTGCTGTAACAAAGGATTAACTGTATGGTGTGGAAGGTAATGGTGGTTTGCAGCAAGTAAACAGGTAACAACAGAAGATGCATCAATGGTAAAGATTTGACTGGGGTCCATAGTTCACTAGAGGTTCTCTCCTTAGATAAACAACATGGCATGAAGGGTAAAAAAATTACAGCAGGGAAATTGACAGGAACTGAGCTAGGCATAACAATGCAATACCAGAGAAAAATATCCTATGAGATTCGATTGGGCAATACAACAAGATACATATACCGCCATCCAACTGCATCTATGACTAGAAGTCCACCTTTGGGTTATCATCCGACCCCCCTCCAGTATTAAGTTGCAAGCAACAGACAACTGCTTCAAGCAAAGTGTGTAAGGTAAACATTCCACTTGTTCCATGAACAAGAGACCGTTGTTTTCTCCCTAATGGCAACAACACATCTACAACCGAAGAGATTTCTGTCACTTCCCTTGGAAACTAGAGGCATGAACCCACTATAGAGCATAAATACCCCTCTTGGAGTCACTAACAACTACTTGGCCAAGATATCTACTAACAACGGAGAGCATGCAAGATCACAAACAACCGGGACCTATACTCCAAAATTTTCAGCAGACCAAGGGTTGGCGCGCAGTGGGTCTTTAGTCCCGGTTGGTGGCTCCAACCGGGACATATTCCCCTGTTTTCAAAAAATTTCAGGTATTTTCTCTTTGTTCCCGCCTTATTTTTTATTTTGGGGTTTAAATTGTATTGTTTTTTAAATGAAAATTAATTTGGAATTTAGAAAAACTTTAAACATAAAAAGTGTTTGGATTTGAATAAATAATTCAAAACCATTTTCTGTTTTAAAAAATAATTAATGTAACCATTTAACCATTTACAATTAAAAATGAATTAACTTATATTTTTTTAATATCTATTTGGAATTTAGAAAAACTTTAAACATAAGAAGTGTATGGATTTGAATAAATAATTCAAAAACATATTCTATTTTTAAAAATTAATTAATGTAACCTTTTAAAATGAATTAACTTATATTTTTGAATATTAATTTGGAATTTAGAAAAATTTTAAACATAAAAAGTGTTTGGATTTAAATAAATAATTCAAAAACATTTTCTGTTTTAAAAAATAATTAATGTAACCATTTAAAATATGAACCATTTACAATTAAAAATGAATTAACTTATATTTTTTAATATCAATTTGGAATTTAGAAAAAATTTAAACATAAAAAGTGTTTGGATTTAAATAAATAATTCAAAAACATTTTCTGTTTTAAAAAATAATTAATGTAACCATTTAAAATATGAACCATTTACAATTAAAAATGAATTAACTTATATTTTTTTAATATCAATTTGGAATTTAGAAAAACTTTAAACATACGAAGTGTATGGATTTGAATAAATAATTCAAAAACATATTCTATTTTAGAAAAATAATTAATATAACCTTTTAAAATGAATTAACTTATATTCTATTTTTGAATATTAATTTTTAAAACGACCCGTTTTTTGCGCTCGGAAATAAATTATTTTTGAATAAATAAAATGGAAAAGGGCTTTTCCGTGCGACAAAAAGGAAAACTTCCTCCTGCAACATTGTTCTCCATACCAATGTCCACACACATGCATAATATGGGCACAACATCACAAACTATGCCGTGATTCAGCACATAACATCGGTCATTTGGACCGAAAGCCATGAAACCTTGAACATGATAGGTCATTTTGTGAAGGTTTTTTCGAAACATGATCAATATACCAAGTCTGGTATTTTTCCTTTCAACTATGTAACATAATATGACACCACGCGAAGGATTTTCATTGTTCGGATTTTTTTGAATTTATTATGCCCGTTTTGAATTATCTGAATTTCTAACTATGGTCGAACCGGTGTGCATGAAGATAGGGGACGGGCATCGTTAGAACTTGCATTGGATCTCTGAAGAAACCACATATTGCGAGTCTAAAAATGATTTTTTCAAAAAATCACGGGCGATAGATCATGTACCTGTAGTACAAACCGGACCCACTTCCTGCCGATTCGGCAGACATTTGTCCTTTTTACCCGGGATGGACGAAAAGGTTTGAGATGTACCGGTTGGGATATAGTCCATGTAAGGTGGTCTAGTATTTTAGGAAAATGGGACGGTAGCATTGTGAAACGGCATTTTGGTGGTTACTTCACAAAACGACCCGTTTTTTGTGCTCGGAAAATGGAAAGGGGCTTTTCCGTGCGACAAAAAGGAAAACTTCCTCCTGCAACATTGTTCTCCATACCAATGTCCACACACATGCATAATATGGGCACAACATCACAAACTATGCCGTGATTCAGCACATAACATCGGTCATTTGGACCGAAAGCCATGAAACCTCGAACATGATAGGTCATTTTGTGAAGGTTTTTTCGAAACATGATCAATATACCAAGTCTGGTATTTTTCCTTTCAACTATGTAACATAATATGACACCACGCGAAGGATTTTCATTGTTCAGATTTTTTTTGAATTTATTATGCCCGTTTTGAATTATTTGGATTTCTAACTATGGCCGAACCGGTGTGCATGAAGATAGGGGACGGGCATCGTTAGAACTTGCATTGGATCTCTGAAGAAACCACATATTGCGAGTCTAAAAATGATTTTTTCAAAAAATCATGGGCGATAGATCATGTACCTGTAGTACAAACCGGACCCACTTCCTACCGATTCGGCAGACATTTGTCCTTTTTACCCGGGATGGACGAAAAGGTTTGAGATGTACCGGTTGGGAGATAGTCCATGTAAGGTGGTCTAGTATTTTAGGAAAATGGGACGGTAGCATTGTGAAACGGCATTTTGGTGGTTACTTCACAAAACGACCCGTTTTTTGCGCTCGGAAAATGGAAAAGGGCTTTTCCGTGCGACAAAAAGGAAAACTTCCTCCTGCAACATTGTTCTCCATACCAATGTCCACACACATGCATAATATGGGCACAACATCACAAACTATGCCGTGATTCAGCACATAACATCGGTCATTTGGACCGAAAGCCATGAAACCTCGAACATGATAGGTCATTTTGTGAAGGGTTTTTCGAAACATGATCAATATACCAAGTCTGGTATTTTTCCTTTCAACTATGTAACATAATATGACACCACGCGAAGGATTTTCATTGTTCGGATTTTTTTTGAATTTATTATGCCCGTTTTGAATTATCTGGATTTCTAACTATGGTCGAACCGGTGTGCATGAAGATAGGGGACGGGCATCGTTAGAACTTGCATTGGATCTCTGAAGAAACCACATATTGCGAGTCTAAAAATGATTTTTTCAAAAAATCACGGGCGATAGATCATGTACCTGTAGTACAAACCGGACCCACTTCCTACCGATTCGGCAGACATTTGTCCTTTTTACCCGGGATGGACGAAAAGGTTTGAGATGTACCGGTTGGGAGATAGTCCATGTAAGGTGGTCTAGTACTTTAGGAAAATGGGACGGTAGCATTGTGAAACGGCATTTTGGTGGTTACTTCACAAAACGACCTGTTTTTTGCGCTCGGAAAATGGAAAAGGGCTTTTCCGTGCGACAAAAAGGAAAACTTCCTCCTGCAACATTGTTCTCCATACCAATGTCCACACACATGCATAATATGGGCACAACATCACAAACTATGCCGTGATTCAGCACATAACATCGGTAATTTGGACCGAAAGCCATGAAACCTCGAACATGATAGGTCATTTTGTGAAGGTTTTTTCGAAACATGATCAATATACCAAGTCTGGTATTTTTCCTTTCAACTATGTAACATAATATGACACCACGCGAAGGATTTTCATTGTTCGGATTTTTTTTGAATTTATTATGCCCGTTTTGAATTATCTGAATTTCTAACTATGGTCGAACCGGTGTGCATGAAGATAGGGGACGGGCATCGTTAGAACTTGCATTGGATCTCTGAAGAAACCACATATTGCGAGTCTAAAAATGATTTTTTCAAAAAATCACGGGCGATAGACCCCTCTCCCACCCGCCGTGAATCCGAGGCTGGAATGGCCCCTGGTATATGCCATGGATGGGCTGAGGATCCCCGGAGTGGAAGGTGACGATGACGATGATGATGACGACGACGATGAAGACCCTGAAGCTGCGTACTATAGGACTAGGCATGATTATAACTAAAGGGGGCGGCTTTAGGCCTGAGTGTTAGCTAGTCCCGGTTTGTCCCGGTTTTTAATATTAATAAATGTCTTAAGTGTTACCTAATAAATAGAGAGAAATGTCTATATAAAGAGAGGGTTCATATTTAGTCTCGGTTGGAGAAACCAACCGCGACTGAAGGGATTGCGGCAGAGTGGGCCAGACAACACTAATAATAGGGGTGAGTGTCGACATTATGTCGTGCGGCTTGTACCTTGTCCCGGTTGGTGTCACCAACCGGGACTAAAGATGAACCTTTAGTCCCGGTTGGAGACACCAACCGGGACTAAAGATGAGTCAGCACTAATAATAGGGGTGAGTGTCGACATTATGTCGTGAGTGTCGACATTATGCCGAGCTGCTTGTACTATAAATATGCATCCTTGTGAGTCCAGTCCTCCAGCCAGTTTGAGGCATCTCCAAGATGGTTTTAGAGAGCAGGGACACCACTACGGCCAGTTTCAGGGAGATGCCGACGGAGCCCAGTCCTCCGGCATCTCCGAGAAACTGGTCATAGAGGCACTCCCTAATATGTGAAATTAGTTAGCTCCGAGGCGTATTGATCTAGTTAGTGAAGTTACAAGCTGCAAGATGGTTTTCGAGAGCAGGGACACCACTACGACCAGTTTCAGGGAGATGCCGACGGAGCTCAGTCCTCCGGCATCTCCAAGAAACTGGTCATAGAGGCACTCCCTAATATGTGAAATTAGTTAGCTCCGAGGCGTATTGATCTAGTTAGTGAAGTTACAAGTTGCAAGATGGTTTTCGAGAGCAGGGACACCACTGCGGCCAGTTTCAGGGAGATGCCGACGGAGCCCAGTCCTCCGGCATCTCCGAGAAACTGGTCATAGAGGCACTCCCTAATATGTGAAATTAGTTACCTCCGAGGCGTATTGATCTAGTTAGTGAAGTTACAAGCTGCAAGATGGTTTTCGAGAGCAGGGACACCACTACGACCAGTTTCAGGGAGATGCCGACGGAGCCCAGTCCTCCGGCATCTCCAAGAAACTGGTCATAGAGGCACTCCCGGTCCAGCCACAAAACGGGACTAACACTCAAGACATTTATTAATATTAAAAACTGAGACTACAAAACCGGGACTAAAGGCCACAAACCGCGAAAGATATCCTTCGGTCAAGCCACAAACCGCGAAATACATGAACTAGAGTTACATAATATGAGCATGAACTTCTTGGCATATGTCATTCCTTATGACCGCTTCAGACGTAACCATGGAGCATCTTCTTTACTTAACGGAATGCTTGGGTCAGTTTTCACTGTGAAGGGCGGAATTTCATCAAACTTATTATAATCTTCTGACATGTCTGTCTTGTCCTCGATTCCCACAATGTTTCTTTTACCTGAAAGAACTATGTGACGCTTTGGCTCATCATATGATGTATTCGTTTGCATATTTTTTCTTTTTTTCGGTCTGGAGGACATGTCCTTCACATAGAAAACCTGAGACACATCATTGGCTAGGACGAATGGTTCATCTCTATAACCAAGATTGTTGAGATCCACTGTTGTCATTCCGTACAACTGGTCTATCTTTACCCCTTCCCCATTCAGGTTGACCCATTTGCAGCGAAACAAAGGGACCTTAAAAGAGACTCCATAGTCTAGTTCCTATATCTCCTCTATGTAACCATAATATGTGTCCTTTTGTACATTCTCGTCTATTGCATCAAAGGGGACACCACTATTTTGGTTGGTGCTCTTTTTATCTTGGGCGATCGTGTAGAATGTATTCCCATTTATTTCGTACCCTTGGAAATTCAATACAGTAGAAGATGGTGACGCGGCCAACAAGTATAGCTGATCGCCAACAGTGGTGTCATTCAAGATATGTGTCCGCATCCAACCACCGAAAGACTTCATGTGTTCATCTGTAATCCATGATTCAGGCTTCCCCGGGTTTTTGGAGCGTACAATATTCTTGTGTTCCTCGATATACGGAGCTGCCAAGGTGGAATTATGTAGAACTGTGTAGTGTGCTTTAGTGAAAGAATCCCCGTCCCTACATATCATTGCTTTCTTTCCCAGCGTGCCTTTTCCACTTAGTTTTCCCTCATGCCGCGAGTCAGAAACACCAATCGGCTTAAGGTCAGGAATAAAGTCAACACAAAACTCAATGACCTCCTTTGTTCCATATTCCTTGGAGATGCTTCCTTCTGGTCTAGCACGGTTATGAACATATTTCTTTAAGACTCCCATGAACCTCTCAAAGGGGAACATATTGTGCAGAAATACCGGACCGAGAATGGCAATCTCTTCCACTAGATGAACCAGGAGATGCGTCATAATATTGAAGAAGGATGGTGGGAACACCAATTCAAAACTAACAAGACATTGTACCACATCCTTCTGTAACCTTGGAAGAATATCTGGATTGATTACCTTCTGAGATATTGCATTGAGGAATGCACACAGCTTCACAATGGGTACTCGAACATTTTCCGGTAGAATCCCCCTCAATGCAATCGGAAGCAACTGCGTCATAATCACGTGACAGTCATGAGACTTCAGGTTTTGGAACTTTTTCTCTGCCATATTTATTATCCCCTTTATATTAGATGAGAAGCCCGACGGCACCTTGATACTGTAAAGGACTTCAAAAAAGATTTCCTTCTATGCTTTGGTAAGAGCATAGCTGGCACGACTTAAGTGACGCCCTTTATCCGTCTTGTTATCTGTATGCATGTTCTTTGGGTCTTTCATAATTTGTTGGTCCTCCCGTGCTTCAGGTGTATCTTTTGTCTTCCCATACACGCCTAGGAATCCTAGCAGGTTCACGCAGAGATTCTTCGTCACGTGCATCACGTCGATTGAAGAGCGGACACGCAGGACTTTCCAATATGGCAGCTCCCAAAATATAGATTTCTTCTTCCACATGGGTGCGTGTCCTGTAGCGACGTCGTTCGGAACTGATTGACCTCCGGGACCCTTTCCAAAGATTACTTCTATGTCCTTGACCATACCAAATACATCATCACCAGCAGGGAGTTCAGGCTTCTTCCGGTGATCTGCCTCACCTTTGAAATGCTTGCCTTTCTTTCTTACGGGATGATTGGTCAGAAGAAATCGTCGATTCGCCAGGTACACAACCTTCTTGCATTTATGCAAATATGTGTAGGGTTCGCAGCATAGAAAACAAAAAATTTCCTACGATGGGAACAACTATGTACCAAGATCTATCTACTAGATACAAACAACGGGCGGATGTATATCCATAGAGAACATACCCTTGAAGACCGACAAAGCTTAACGAGTCCAAACTCGTGGTTGATGTAGACGATCTCTTGCCGATCTCAAGATCGAGAGGAAGTCCTAGCGCCGCAAAACAGCAGCGCATCCGTGCTCGCACACACATTCGAGGCACCGAGCAACCTCCGCCTCCTCGCTCCAGCGATGCAGCGGAAGCACAACTCTTTCTTGCCGAATAGCCACCGGGAACATGTATCTCGCTAGTCCGAGACCATGGGGGATAAATTCTAGAGGGGGAGAGAGATCCTTCACGAGGAGGTGTGGTGTGAGAGGAGGAGAGGGGGGCCTTTTATAGGGGGAGGGGGGGCACCCAAGGGGCATGGCGCCCAGCCATGGGGGCTGCCCCCACCTCTTCCACATTCATGTGGGTGGAGCTCCCACTCAAAATGAAAAGCCTCCACTCAAAAATCCACTCACATGCATTAAATTTCCACCAAATTTAATGCAAGCTCTCATTTAAATAAAACTCTTTTATTTATTTATTCAGAATTTTGTTAATTACTTTAATTAACAAACATTCACATAAAACCCCTTGCTAGTATTCCATTTCACATGCAGAACCAGTTTCAGCAATTTCAACCGAAACAGTTTCGGTGTCTAGTGAAATAAATTCCTGCGCTTTCCTTTTCTTTTCGGCATGAAACTTTTGCTCCAATTGGATGTCGGTGTCTCTTAAGTGTGTCACCCTACGGTTCATGAATAATGCGGACATGATCGAGACCCCTCTCGAATCAATAATCAGAAGCGGGATCTGGAGACCCATACTGACTCCCACACATTCAACGATGACTTTCTTGTGATCGTCGGAACCTTTTACGCTAGTATCTTAATCCTTTTGTTTCGCGATATATTACATGTCCGAGATTCGATCATCGGTATCTCCATACCTAGTTTGATCTCGTTACTGACATGCACTCTTTTCTCGTTCCCGTGATATAACATTCTAGTGATCAAATCACTTGCTTGCAAGCTAATCAATGTGATATCACCGAGAGGGCCCAGAGCATATCTATCCGTCATCGGGATGAACAAATTCCACTCTCGATCCATGGGCCTCAACATAACACTTTATTAGTTCTGAATCCATCTTTATAATCACCCTGTTATGGTGTGACGTTTGATGTTATCAAGAAACTCTTCCGGTGTTAGTGATTGACATGATCTCATGGTCTAAGGATTAGGATCACTTCGTAAGTTGTTATAGCAATATAAACTCAATGACTTTGATCGTAATGCTATACTTCGGATGAATGTTCATCACACCATTACACTAATGTTGTGACCCCGTTATTAACAACATCCTATGTCCATGATCAGGAAACCTTGATCATCTTGTTAATCAACGAGCTAGTTTATGAGAGAGGCATAACTAGGAACTTCCTTTTGTTTATTAAACACACATGTATTAACGTTTCCGTATTAATACAATTATAGCATGCAAAATAAACATTTATCATAAATAAGGAATACGATAATAACCACTTTATTATTGCCTCTCGGGCATATTCCCTTCAGTCTCCCACTTGCACTAGAGACAATAATCTAGTTTGAAAACTTTGTGTATTGAACACATGTGGCTTTCTGGTGTTCCATATACACAATTGCAAGTGGTTAACATAATCTACGGAGCTGACGCTTCAGGTCCGTGTGTATTTGCATGTCTTTGCGTCTTCACGCATCACTCATTCTCCAATGAGATGGCATTGTATAAATTTGGTCTTTCGGTGAGACCTTTAGTTCCTTGGGGTTAAAACACGTCGATACTATTGTCATACAACATATCTTTAGTGTTAGCCCGTTGCGAACCACACCTTAGTTTGATAACAAACTACTTGACACAAATTCCCTCCTTTGCTGCTACTATAGCAGTCATATACTTAGCCTTTTGTTGTAGTATTCGTCACAATGTCTTAACTTTGGAACTCTTCCAAATCCATCATGGAATCTCCTTTCCATTACATTGTGCCACCCATAGTTTAAATTGAGATAAACTTAATTTGTATCTTGTGACAAAACTAGTATCAATGTAACGCTTTACAATGAACTATTTGTAATTGTTTGTCACCTCTACACAAATATATTCTTAGTTCTTCCAAAATATCATAAGAATATCCTCACTATCGTCCAATGATCATTTTATGATCCATTCTGGTATATGCTCATAACACTTAGAGCATAGGACATATCTGGATGTGTACATATCATGGTATGATTGATCAAAACATTCTCGTGATTGCACTCATCAAGTGTCAAAGCACTTGAATCTTGTTTCACTTATCAAGTGTCGATACACTTGAATCTTGATTCAATTCCTTTCCATGCGACAAGAACCGTTTCTTGTTGATTCTATATTGAACTCCTTCAATATCTCATATATGTACGTTTGGCATAACCATATTAGCGTCACCGTCTATCCACTATAGACATTCATGCTGAATATTCGGGTTTTGCCTAAGTCTTTCATCGAAATGAAATTCTTAACCATTGTCAATAAAATATACATCATTTCTAATCAACAAGATGTCCTCCACATAATGTATTAGAAATATGTCTTAGCGCTCCCACTTAATTTCTTGCAAATGCAAGCATCTTCATCGTCTCCTGATGAAAACTCTTTTTCATCACGGTGAAGATTCCAACTCCGCGATGCTTACTTCAACCATTGAAGTTTGCATGCCCTTTTAGCATCCTTTGAATTTAACAAAACCCTTTGAACCGTGTCATGTACACGTCCTAGGTAACCATTCTATTAGAAGAACTTTGTTTTGTTTATTCATCTACCATATACCAAATTATATGTAGTGGTTGCTACTTTAATCCGTCCAGACTAAATATCGCTATGAAAGATCAAATCTTGTCATAGTCAACTCCTTGAACATTGTCATAAAATACTTTACGACATGTCGACTATTTCATAGATGTGAAACATCCATGTCTGTTTCTTTATAGATCCAAATACGACCGATAGGTTTTTACACCTTTCCGGAGGGTCTTCCAAGTTCAAAACTTGATTTCTCGTGTATGGAACTATCACGGATTTTATGGCTTCAAGCCATTTGACGGAGTCAGGGCCCATCATCGCTTCTTTGCATATAGTCGGTTCATCATTGTCAAACAATAATGATTTACTCTCAAATCTTAGTATTTGATTGTTTATCCGACCGACTTGGTTCAATAAGAACTTAGATCTCCGTGACCACAACCTTTGAGGCACATAAGCTATGAGCATTATGGAAGCCTCCGGAACATTTTCCGGTGCTGCGCAACTCATCACATATAGCTAAGGTTCGTTAACCTTATCAAAGTTCTATTGTCCTCCCACTTAACATTTATGAAAAATTCCTTCTTCAAGAAACTTCATATTTCAAGCGACAAACCCTTTTGTCCTTGGTGTTATGGAGGAATAACCAATTGTTATTCGAAATAACCTACAAAGACATGCTCATCCGACTTCGGTTGTAAACATCTTACTTATGTTTAGCATACCAAAATTTAAGAAATGACAACTTGGGTTTTACCCCAAACCATAACTTCGATGGTGTCATTTCAACGGATCAAGATGGAGCTCTTTTCAGTGTAAAAGCGGAAGTCTCTAAAGCTTTAATCTTTTAAAACATAATGGCAGTTTTATAAATAACACCTTTGATCCAACCATGTCTCACAAGGTTTCATTACAAATCTCAAACACTCCATACTCATATGGTGTTTCGGGATATGTAAATCTAAGTGTTTTGCTAAACTTGCAACTCAAATAAATCCCTTTATGATAAAATCATAATTCATTTATTTTCTTGTTACACTTGTAACTCAAATAAATCCCTTTATGATCAAATCATAATTCATTTATTTTTCTTGTTACAATGATTTTCCACTTCATCTTGAAAGTCTTTGAAACATTTTCAAATATTTCATACTTCTCTCGCATTAAGTGAAAATTCACTCAAATTTTCGGAGAAAGCATATGAAGTTGAAATCCATCGCTTACGACTATACATAATGGACTACATACATCGATATGTATAAATTCCAATAATTTAGTCGTTCGTTCTTCTTTGGCCTTTGAACGAAGTTTTAATTATCACGTGGAAAGTCTCACAAGCGTCACTTGATCAAATCAAAGACTCCAAAAATCCATGAATATGGAGATTCTTCATGTTTTCTTTCCAATATAATTTAAACAGCGATGTCACTTCGTAAGTGATTTTTCAATCATTTGTCTTGCGACTTTTTAGCATTAGGTTTTATGGATGTGATTTCTCCAACTAGATTTGTAAATCATCCATCTTATATGGAATACGGTAATTATTTGAACAACCTTTGTTCTTATAATACCTGATTCAAATAACAATTATTAAAACAAATCTTGAAGTCAAGCTTTGATGTCAACGAGAAATACAAACAACGGTTTGTTTGTTTTCGATGAACATCATCACATATTCTCTTGCTAGTTACTTAGGCCATTATGGTTCATGAATTGCGTCGTTCTGTATGAAATTTCATACCAACCAATTCGGTATCCAATACCCAAGAACCACATTGTTTAACAAGCAAAGAATACAACCATAACATGTATATCATCCATATACCTAAATTGGATATTTCCAATCTTTTCTTTTCTGCCAAATATATTTTATAGATTCTCTTTCAGCATTTCCTTTTCCTTTTAAAAGAATCTATCAACATCAAAAGTGGCGCCATATACATGACACATAGTCCAAAGCGTGTATATTCAAATAATAATACCTTTGGACTTGCACTTTGAAGTAGATCACCATCATCAAAATGATCGGTATTCTTTCAAAATCCATTCTTTAGTAATCTTTTAGTGTAGTAAACACTTTACATACATCTTCTATTCATCCTTATCATGACGACTTTCATGATCAAGCCAATTTATCTTATAAAGGAGAATCGTGAGTATAACATTACTTTCCAAAACCCTTTTGGATGATTAGGATGTCTAGCATCTCCAACCTTCGTAAATTCTCATCCAATATGAGAACATATATTATACTCTATCATATTGCAACCAAAACATTGTTTCAGATATCGTTATATCTGCCACACATGATGGTTTCTGAAACAATTCTTTCAGCTCCTAGATAAACTTGATATTAAAACAATCAAGAATCGTGGAGGCGAACATGATACTTAAGATACTAACACTGGAATTGTTACTCTCGATTTAATACCAATTATTAAATTTCACGGAGTAAATAGAGTTTGCTGAAAGTTTGCAATAGGACTTTAAACTTTGATTGACACTCAACACAATACGATACCAGTTCGTAAAGTAAATATCCAGAATTCTATAGTTCTATTATCTCAATTACAACTATGCATAAGGTGGTGAACGAATGCCAATGACTACAACAAATTATGCAAATTCACTTTGATTTAATTTATGATAAATTGAGTTCTACTAATCCCAATTAGAAATGAACTCCCACTCAAAAACGACATCCCTCGTGTCCTTTTGGTGATTACATGAACCAAATCCACTACACCAAGTCCGATCATCACGTGAGTCGGCGTAGCTTCAAAGGCGAGCATCCATATGGTCATCATATCAAAACATATGACTCATGCTTAACCTTTCGGTCCGTGTTTCGAGGCCATGTCTGTACATGCTAGGCTCGCCAAGTAAGAACCTTAGTATTCGCGTGTGTAACTGTCTTACACCCGAGATATGCTCGTGGATTCAAGTACACCCGATCATCACGTGATGTCTTGAAGCGACGAAACATTGTCGATGCATACTTAAGGAAGAACACATTTTTATCTTGATATCTAAATAAGGGATCATCTTATTATGCTAATAAAACGCCAAACAAGCAATATAAGATGCTATCAAACATCACATGTTTATTAGTGGAATGATATGGTTCTCGCATATGATCTCTATCATATGCACCGTGGTATGATCACTATCATACCTTTATGTGTAAATCCAAGGTCTATGGAGTTTACGCGTTATGTATGTTGTAAGAGTATCATCTCATACTTCTACTTACAACATCACCATATCATAACACTAGCCCAGCAACAATCTAAACTAGACGCCTCTAATTTATCCATTGCAAATTTTACGTGGCTTAGGGCTTTCGAAGATAGAACTGTTCTTACCTACGAACATGAACCACAACGAGGATAACCAAATTGTTGACAACTCGTTGCAAATTAGATATTGACTATAGTAGGAGAGACAGACACCCGCTAGCCACTTATGCAAAACTTTTTGCATGTCAAGCGTGGAACAGGTCTCATGTGCGAGGACATGTAAAGTTTGTCCGGGCCGCTTCATCCCACTATGCCACCAATATCCAAAGTACAACTAAGAAGCAATAAAATGATCATCATCGCCCACATACTCATATGTGTACTACCCGTGCAAAGCATCTACGCATAGATCCGGCTCTGATACCACTGTAGGGTTCGCAGCATAGAAAACAAAAAATTTCCTACGATGGGAACAACTATGTACCAAGATCTATCTACTAGATACAAACAACGGGCGGCTGTATATCCATAGAGAACATACCCTTGAAGACCGACAAACCTTAACGAGTCCAAACTCGTGGTTGATGTAGACGATCTCTTGCCGATCTCAAGATCGAGAGGAAGTCCTAGCGCCGCAAAACAGCAGCGCATCCGTGCTCGCACACACGTTCGAGGCACCGAGCAACCTCCGCCTCCTCGCTCCAGCGATGCAGCCGAAGCACAACTCTTTCTTGTCGAATAGCCACCGGGAACATGTATCTCGCTAGTCCGAGACCATGGGGGATAAATTCTAGAGGGGGAGAGAGATCCTTCACGAGGAGGTGTGGTGTGAGAGGAGGAGAGGGGGGCCTTTTATAGGGGAGAGGGGGCACCCAAGGGGCATGGCGCCCAGCCATGGGGGCTGCCCCCACCTCTTCCACATTCATGTGGGTGGAGCTCCCACTCAAAATGAAAAGCCTCCACTCCCATTAAAAAGCCTCCACTCAAAAATCCACTCACATGCATTAAATTTCCACCAAATTTAATGCAAGCTCTCATTTAAATAAAACTGTTTTATTTATTTATTCAGAATTTTGTTAATTACTTTAATTAACAAACATTCACATAAAACCCCTTGCTAGTATTCCATTTCACATGCAGAACCAGTTTCAGCAATTTCAACCGAAACAGTTTCGGTGTCTAGTGAAATAAATTCCTGCGCTTTCCTTTTCTTTTCGGCATGAAACTTTTGCTCCAATTGGATGTCGGTGTCTCTTAAGTGTGTCACCCTACGGTTCATGAATAATGCGGACATGATCGAGACCCCTCTCGAATCAATAATCAGAAGCGGGATCTGGAGACCCATACTGACTCCCACACATTCAACGATGACTTTCTTGTGATCGTCGGAACCTTTTACGCTAGTATCTTAATCCTTTTGTTTCGCGATATATTACATGTCCGAGATTCGATCATCGGTATCTCCATACCTAGTTTGATCTCGTTACTGACATGCACTCTTTTCTCGTTCCCGTGATATAACATTCTAGTGATCAAATCACTTGCTTGCAAGCTAATCAATGTGATATCACCGAGAGGGCCCAGAGCATATCTATCCGTCATCGGGATGAACAAATTCCACTCTCGATCCATGGGCCTCAACATAACACTTTATTAGTTCTGAATCCATCTTTATAATCACCCTGTTACGGTGTGACGTTTGATGTTATCAAGAAACTCTTCCGGTGTTAGTGATTGACATGATCTCATGGTCTAAGGATTAGGATCACTTCGTAAGTTGTTATAGCAATATAAACTCAATGACTTTGATCGTAATGCTATACTTCGGATGAATGTTCATCACACCATTACACTAATGTTGTGACCCCGTTATTAACAACATCCTATGTCCATGATCAGGAAACCTTGATCATCTTGTTAATCAACGAGCTAGTTTATGAGAGAGGCATCACTAGGAACTTCCTTTTGTTTATTAAACACACATGTATTAATGTTTCCGTATTAATACAATTATAGCATGCAAAATAAACATTTATCATAAATAAGGAATACGATAATAACCACTTTATTATTGCCTCTCGGGCATATTCCCTTCAATATGTACCTTCGGTCTTATCTAAACAGTGGGTGCATGCCTTATATCCTTTGTTTGTCTGTCCTGAAAGGTTACTAAGAGCAGGCCAATCATTGATGGTTAAGAATAACAACCCTCATAGATTAAATGGCTCCTGTTTGTTCTCATCCCACGCACGTACACCTGGTTTGCCCCACAACTGTAAGAGTTCTTCAACTAATGGCCTAAGGTACACATCAATGTCGTTGCCCGGTTGCTTCGTGCCTTGGATGAGCACTGGCATCATAATGAACTTACGCTTCATGCACAACCAAGGAGGCAGGTTGTAGATACATAGAGTCACGGGCCAGGTGCTGTGACTGCAACTCTGCTCCCCAAAAGGATTCATGCCATCCGTACTTAGACCAAACCATAAGTTCCTTGCGTCACCTGCAAAGTCTGGGAAGTCTCTCTCGATTTTTCTCCACTGTGACCCATCAGCAGGGTGTCTCAACTCCCCGTCTTTCTTACGGTCTTCTTTGTGCCATCGCAACAACCTGGCATGCTCTTTGTTTCTGAACATGCGTTTCAACCTTGGTATTATAGGAGCATACCACATAACCTTAGCAGGAACCCTCTTCCGGAGGGGCTCTCCCTCAACATCACCAGGGTCATCTCGTCTGATCTTATACCGCAACGTGTTGCATACCGGGCATTTATCTAAATTTTCATACTCCTTACCGCGGTAGAGGATGCAGTCATTAATGCATGCATGTATCTTTTGCACATCTAATCCCAGAGGACAGAGAGTCTTCTTTGCTTCGTAGGTACTCTCGGGAAGTTCGTTATGTTTTGGAAACTTCGGCTTCATTATTTTCAGCATCTTTTCAAATGAGGAGTCAGTTAGACCACACTCTGCCTTCCATCGCAACAATTCCAGTGTGGTACCGAGCTTTGTGCTGCCATCTTCACAATTTGGGTACAACAATTTCTTGTGATCTTCTAACATGCCCTCTAACTTCAACTTCTCATTTTCTGTTTCACAGTCTCGCTTTGCATCAGAAATGACCCTACCAAGTTCATCAGCCGGCTCATCTGATGCCCGTTCTTCACCTTTTTTCCTCTCCATTGTCTTCCATTGCAGTATCACTGTATTCAGGAAACATATGATGATAGTTGTTATCATCATCTTCTTCTTCACCATCTTCCATCATAACCCCTCTTTCCCCGTGCTTGGTCCAGCAATTATAGTTGGGCATGAAACCTTTCATAATCAGGTGGCCGCGAATGATTTTCGAGGAAGAGTACTCCTTGTTGTTCCGACATTGAACACATGGACAACGTATAAATCCATTCTCTTTGTTTGCCGTAGCCACATCGATAAATTTATCCACGCCTTTGATATACCCGGCTACCCGCCGGTCACCGTACATCCATTCCCGACCGTTCATCTGCATCATATAAGTAAGTTTATCAAAAAACAGGACATCATAAATAGTGAAATAACCAATTCACACCGACACATGAATTGTATCAATGACCTAGAAAAGATAAGATTGCTAACCTCGATCGAGGGAAATAAGCTCAAGTGCGTCTCGGACACCTTCTATATTTTTGTTCTATGAGAAATTCAACGGGATTTTTCACTCAAACATTTCAACAAACACCTTCAATGCATGCATGAAAAAAAACTAGCACACACCCTCACACCTTACACCATTCGAAAAAACAGAGTGGAGGCAGAGGAGGGGGCTGGGGCGTTGCATTTATAGAGGGCAGGGGTCATTAGTCCCGGTTGGAGCCAGCAACCGGGACTAAAGGTGCGTGCCACGCCACGTGGCTGTGCCAAACCTTTAGTCCCGGTTGCTGGATCCAACCGGGACGTATTCCCCCTTACCAACCGGGACGCATGTCCCCTGGCCCCGTGCCCGCTCCAACCGGGACGCGTGCCAGCATTAGTCCCGGTTGGTGGCGCAACCGGGACTAATTCTCCGAGGGGTCGCGAACGGATGGCCCTTTTTCCTCTAGTGTCCTCCTGTGAGAGTTAGAGTACTACCACCTTTTACTAATTTGTATTACTTGTATGATCGTGCAAGCTGTGGCTAGTTACAGATTTAAGTTTTACATTGTAGATGAGGTGCAATTCTATGTGTGGGTGTCACGCTTGTTAGTAAGTTAGATTATAGAGTGTGTTCTTAGATTGTATGTGTGGCTAGGCTGCATTGCTAATTAGCTACGGACAATTTTGGTGCAGAATGAGATGTATCAATGTATCACTAGACCACACTTTTGTGAAGTTTTATTTCCATTAAGGTCCTCGTTCTTTGCTTTACTAGAGCATCATGTGTCGTTGTATTGTCGACAAGTCCCCCACAAGGGGTCCTCACATAGAGTTTAGAGCAGTGTGGGTGAAAGACGGCGAGCGTCCACGACGGCAGTGCACAAGATACCCTAGTTCAGATGCAAATATGGTCGCCGGATCTTACTCCTACTTAGTCACTATAATGGCCATAAGTTCTTGGTTACTATGATGGACGTAAGTCATGCTCCATGGAATGGAAGGGCAAAGGGCCTCCTCGTGTGAGTGTTAGGGTGCTACCACCGTTTACTAATTATTACTTGTATGATTGTGCAAGCTGTGGCTAGTTACAGATTTAAGTTTTACATTGTAGATGAGCTGCAATTCTATGTGTGGATGTCACGCTTGTTAGTAAGTGAGATTAGAGTGTGTTCTTAGATTGCATCTGTGGCTAGGCTGCATTGCTAATTCGCTACGGGTAATTTTGGTGTAGAATGAGATGTATCAATGTATCACTAGACTACACTTTTGTGGAGTTTTATTTCCATTAAGGTCCTTATTCTTTGCTTTTCTAGAGCATCATGTGTCGTTGTATTGTTGACGAGTACCCCAGAGGGAGTCTTCACATATAGTTTAGAGCGGTGGGGTGAAAGGCGGCAAGCGTCCGCAACGGTAGTGCACAAGATACCCAAGTTCAGATGCAAATATGGTCACATGATCTTACTCCTACTTTAATCACTATAATGGCAACAAGTGTTTGGTCACCATGATGGATGTAAGTCGTGCCTCCCGTTGGCCGGCTTTATATATGTGGGAGATTTGTTCCATGAAGGAACTAGGGTCCAACGATCTCTAGGTTCGAGAGGGGGCTAAATATGCATTCTCAAGGAGTCTTGGCGACGACAAGGTTAGAATCATGGTAGAGAGGTAACAGGGTGTTTTTACCCAGGTTCGGGACCCTCGTGAGAAGGTAAAGCACCTACTCCTATTTGGTTGTATTGCTCGCCTGGATTTGCGAGGATACAATGGAGATGAAATCTCTAGGGTTTAGATCGCTAAGGATCGATCCCTTCTAAGGTAGGAGGAGGAGCCTTTATATAGGGCGGTGTAGGGCCTCTTCCCTAACCTTTGGGCGTGAAGGGCGTCCACAGTGCCGCCCTTGGAGGACCCGGTCTAGGAGGCTACTTTTCGTGGACTTGGTCTAAGCTCGCCCTCTCCGCTCCGTCCTCCTATAAAGCACCATTTCCTGACATGGCTTGTCTTTATCCGACGCTCTCTACTTTACACCTTCTATCACCAGAATAGCAACAAACGCATCTCCTACCACGAGGTCGATCGTACTTTCCCTGCAAAAAGGAAGGTGGGCCGAGTCTTCTTTTACCGAGGCAGCTAGCGTCGCAGGGACGCAGCCCTTCCTGTCGAGACCGCGGTTCGAACTCCGCCTGGCAAAGTTATCGTCCTGCCCCTGAGGCGCCCCATGGTATCCGATGGCCAGAGATGATGTGCAAGATTGTGGTATACCTACCCTAGCTCCGCTCGAACGAATCTCCTTCAGAGGCATGGGGCCTGCTCAGCGCGGGGATGTGGCACCCCGATTGCCAGGGCTCCGATAGTAGTACTCGGGCACTTGACCTGCACGTGTCCTTCTATGGGCTCAAAATTGTAAGTGGCCCTTGTAGGTGGGCAGCCCCCCATGCCCGTTTGGTCAACGAAGATCTGGTGTCCCGAATCTTGGCCATGAAGTCCAAACGGTCGCGCATCCTTGTTCGTGGATTCAAAGCGCACTGCTTTCGCCTAGTGAGTTATTTCCGCGCTGCGACGATACCTGGGGCCCGACGGTTAATTTCGCGTGCGCGGCATAGTGATGCGTCTTTTCAACTGGCACAGTTAAATCAAGGAGGTGGGGAAGGAATCCTTCACTTCCACGCCATCGCTACCTTCACTCCCTTAGTTTTCTGTGTGTCTTGAGTAGAAGCCTCATCTTCTTCATGGCGCCTAGGCGTTTCTCGGCCGCGGAGAAAGGCAAGGAGACGATGCCGGGGGGAGGGGAGGCTTTTGAAGGGAAACACCACCAGGCTCAACCATACGGAAGTGACTCCCGGGTCCGCAAGAGTCATTTCACAACTCCCGGGGCAGACGGGGTCCGCTCCACCGGGCATGGCCAGACTTAACCGGACTGAGGTCGTCCTTGCCGTTCACCTGAGGCAGGGATCCGCCTTTCCCTCAGGGCTGAAGATGGCGGGGAACATGACCTGGCAGTTGATTTTGTCCTCATCCTCAAAGAGGACGACTAGTCCACCCGGGCGTGACTTCATGCTCACTTTACCCAACACAGAGTTTGTGCAACTGAGGCACACCGGAGGGAGCGATGTGTGGACCATGCTCCTCGGGTTCTCTAAGTTAGGGGAGATGTTCCTTACCGACGGTTGGAAGAGCTTCATCCGCGACCACGAGATCGGGCGCGGCTCCGTGCTGAGGTTTCTCTATGATGCTGAGAAGGGCTTCCAGGTGGTGGTATACGACCCGATGCCGTGTCGCGTCGACTACTCCCGTCACCTTTGAAGGGTCAAAGGGGGCTACCATCACGACTATCGCAACGCCATCAGGGTACTGAACCGTTCACCGACGGAGGGGCCACTGAGCTTTTGATTTTCTGCTCCATGACCTGACTGTACTGAGGACCGGGGCATAGACCTAGGGGAGGACCTTTGCACATGTTGTTTCTTCTTCCGCATGTTCCTGTCATGATGCCTAAAGTTCTTGTTTATTCGCGGTGTGGTGCTTGTTCGATAAGGCAGGTGATGGTGGCTCATGATTTCTAGTTGCAGGGTCGGCTCTCCGGAGTCGTCAAACGCCTCCATCGGGGGGCTGAGCGATCCGGGCATGTGCCCTCGCGAGGCGAGGTCATGGGCCTGGCGTTTGACGGAGGTGACGCTCATGAGGCGCTGCTAGCGGGTCGCTGCGTGAGAGAAGGTGCTCTTGCAGAGCGTTTTGAACGCTAGGTCCTGCAGGTGAGGTAAGTTACTGCCATCTAGGACTGCATGTTCAGAGCTCACACTCTAGGGTCTGCGATGCTACCCGCTGGTGATTGTGTCTCTAGGGTGATCCCGTAAGCTTATCGAGGACACAATCGCAGGGAGAGCGTTAGGACCAGCTTGCCTTTCAGGAGGGGTCCAGCGGCCCGCACGGAAGTTATTTTTGTTTTTGAAGAGCCAGGAACCGTATGTGAGGTAACTTGCGATCGAGGGATAGGTCGTAAGTTCAGAGCTCGACAATTAGGTTCTGGGAGAACTTGGAGGAACATGGCCTCGCGAGCGGTTGCTTAAAAGGGGTTTTAAGTATCAGGAACCGTGGGTGAGGTAACTTGTAGCCAAACCCAGTCCATAAGTTCAGAGCTCACGCTTTAGGGCCTGGATAAGCTGGCGGAGGAACACGCCTTGCTAGCCATTTTTTCCAATAGCAAGACCCATAGGTGAGGTAACTCGTAGCGAACCCAGTCCGTAAGTTCAGAGCTCACGCTTTAGGGCCTGAACAAGCTGGCAGAGGAACAAGCCTCGCGAGCCGTTTTCTCAAATAGCAGGACCCGTAGGTGAGGTAAATCATTGTCGGACCCAGTCCATAAGTTCAGAGCTCACGCTTTAGGGCCTGGACAAGCTAGCGGAGGAATAGGCCTCGCGAGCCGTTTTTTAGAAAGAGGGTTTTTTCTTTTGGGGGTGCAGAAGCGTGGGTGAGGTAAATCATAGACGGACCCAGTCTGTAAGTTCAGAGCTCACACTTTAGATCCTGGACGGTGAACGAAGTGGAATGATCCCTCACACGCCGCTCCATAGACCATTCATGGAGAGGGACGTAGGGCAAAACACTCATACCTCTGGAGCTCGATACATGCGTCACATGAGGGACACAAGCACCAGAGGCCATGGGTGAGGTAACTTTCGACCGAGGAACGAACCGTAAGTTTAGAGCTTGACAGTTTAGGCTCTAATAATGCCAGGGAGTGACCAGTATCGGGCACTATGCTAGCCCCCCACTCGCGGGATGCATGTGAGGGAATCCAGTTAGCTACGATTTTCAGATAAGAGTTTCCCGAGAAAAAAAAAATGGCGAAACATGCGCGGAGCATAAGATACAAAAACTGCTGAGAGTTCGAGCTTATTACAGCACCGTCGTGGCTTGCACGGGATCTTACTGAAAGTAAGGCTGCAAACAGGAACGAGAGTTTTTCGAGGGTCACCTTCCAAAAGTTGTGGAGTCAGGCGCGTTGCTCGGAGAGGCTTGTACGCCTTCCCATCACCTTGATCTCCTGCTCAGCCGGTAGACTAGCTGGCCTCTAGAGGGCTGCCGATGTTGTCCACGCGCTGGTTGCAATCCATCGGGAAGTCGGGAGCCCCGGGTCGAGGCAGTCGTCTGGGGCCTCCATGGGGGTAGGCGGTGGTAAGGCCTGGCCGCTCTGGAGGTATCGAGTAGCGACGAAGGTCTGACCCTCACGAGGTGGAAACAACCATGGCTGCCCTCTTGTCGATGGTGCTCTCTTGTGTAGCCATCTGCTTCCTCCTCGAGGAGCCCCTGGCATAATCCAGCGAGTCCACGTCCTCAGGGTAGGCGGCGGCTGCTGTTTTGCAGGCATGCTCGAGGGAGTGCAAGGCCTCCACTTCGTCACAGCAGACCATAATGACCCCGTCCCTGCCTCCGGGCATCTTGAGGACATTGTAAGTGTGTTGTGTGGCTGCCATGAACTTGGCCAGTGCAGGGTACCCGAGGATGACGTTGTATGGTAGCTTGATGCTAGCCACTTCAAAGTCGACGAGCTCGGTGTGGTAATTGTTGGGCGCCCCAAACGTGACGGGAAGATGCACCTTGCCGATGGGGGTAGTGGTTCTGTCTGTCACCCTGGAGAATGGCATGGTCGGCGCCAGCCTCTCGTAGGGCACCTTCAGATGAATGTCCTGGTGGTTATCACGCTCAGTCTGGCGCCGTAGTCGATGAGATTTTTCGCTACCACGATGTTGTTGATGGTGGGGGTGCAAATCATGGGGAGCGTGCCCACGGGCCTTGTGGAGACGGGGTGGTCACGGTCGTCGAAGGTGATTTGGCACTGAGACCATTTGAGCTTCAGGAACGGGACCCCTGGCCTGGAACGGCGACCTCGCGAGCGAGCATCTTAAATTTTCGGCCAGAGACGAGGGCCTGGGAGACACCAAGGATGCAAGCGACAACTCCTTGCTACACTTGATAGCCCACAGGGTCCTCGCCGGGACCCTTCTCTGCCTGCGGAGGGTGTTGCACGAGTTGGCTTGCTGGCCCATCTGCGGGGCATCGCAGCCTCCGGAGTTGTTGTTCTAGTGCATGCCCCGTGGTGGCCACCCCTGGCCCCACCACGCTCTCCACCAGGTTTACCCTTCCTATGGTTGTTGTGCATGTCGCGGAGCTTCTGGAGTTCATAACAGTCTTCAGTGGGGTGTCCGTTCCTCTTATTGAAGTGGCAGTACATGTTGTTGTCCCTTTCTCCTCCTCCGCGCTTGTCGCGAGGACTCTTCCAGTCCGACTCGGCAGCGAGGACGACGGAGGTTTTGTGCTTAGAGTCCTTGTCTTTGCTCTTGGACGATCCCGAGGACTTTGGGGTGGTTTCTGCCTTGGCGAGGCCGAACAGTCGCCCAGCTGATGGCTCAGTTGATGTGGAGCCAGTTGGGAACCCCAAGAGCAAGGTGTGAAGCAGCACAGCAGCAAGTCTTCCCTCAGTAAGAAACCGAGGTTATCAAACCAGTAGGAGGAAGGAAACATCACACAGGTGTTTCAAGCAATGCGGAGACCTGCACAACACAAACTCAATACTTTGCCCCAACTAACAGTGAGGTTGTCAATCCCATCGGTTGCTGTAACAAAGGATTAACTGTATGGTGTGGAAGGTAATGGTGGTTTGCAGCAAGTAAACAGGTAACAGTGGAAGATGTATCAATGGTAAAGATTGGATCGGGGTCCATAGTTCACTATAGGTGCTCTCCTTAGATAAACAACATGGCATGAAGGGTAAAAAAATTACAGCAGGGAAATTGACAGGAACTGAGCTAGGCATAACAATGCAATACCAGAGAAAAAGATCCTATGAGATTCGATTGGGCAATACAACAAGATACATAGACTGCCATCCAACTACATCTATGACTAGAAGTTCACCTTTGGGTTATCATCCGAACCCCCTCCAGTATTAAGTTGCAAGCAACAGACAACTGCTTTAAGCAAAGTGTGTAAGGTAAACAATCCACTTGTTCTATGAACAAGAGACCGTTGTTTTCTCGCTAGTGGCAACAGCACATCTACAACCGAAGAGAATTCTGTCACTTCCCTTGGAAACTAGAGGCACGAACCCACTATCGAGCATAAATAACCCCTCTTAGAGTCACTAGCAACTACTTGGCCAAGATATCTACTAACAACAAAGACCATGCAAGATCACAAACAACACAGACATGATAGAATCATAATAATCTGACATAGTAATCTCAATATCCATCGGATCCCCGCAAACACAACATGCATGATTACAAATAGATTATATCTTGATCATGAACGGAGCTCACAAGATCTATACATGAAAGCACAAGGAGTAGATACAACCATCTAGCTACTACATGGACCCATAGTCCAAGGTGGAACTACTCATGCATCATACCGGAGAATAAGGCCTCTGGCATGATCTCCCCTCCAGTAGGGTGCCGGGAAGAACTTCAGATCCCCCCGATCTATGGACGATAGTGGCGGCGGCGACAGACGGTTTCATTGAGTTTTGATCGGGTGCCTAGGGTTTCTGCATCGGGGCTTCTTATAGGCGAAGAGGCGAGGCAGGGGGTGCCGGGGGTCCCACACCCTGCCTAGGCGTGGGCCAGGCTTGTCCGCTCCTGTGGGGGTGTGGCCACCCCTTGGCGCCCCTCTGTCTCGTCTTCTGGATTCGTGTCGCCCACGGTAAAATATTGACTTTCACTTTTGTCCCCTCCAATTCCGAGAATATTGATTTTCTACCTTTCTGAAACGAAAAATAGAAGAAAACATGCAACTGGCACTATGGCAACTTGTTAATAGGTTAGTTCCAGAAAAGATATAAAAACACCTCAAAGTGTAGACAAAGCAAAGCAAAAAATATACTAAACAAGCATGGAACATCAAATATTATAGATACGTTTCCGACGTATCAAGCATACCCAAGCTTAACTCATGCTCATCCTCGAGTAGGTAAGTGATAAAAGAATAATTTTTGAGGTGGCATGCACCATCAAAACCAAGATCAAACCATTTGCAAGCATTGAAAGCTGGGATCAAAAAACTCTAAACATGTGCATGAAAGATGGAGTTTTAACAGTAAGACAAAGTAACTATGCATGCAACATGAGAGGCTACAAACAAAGATCATGAATAACATGCATTGAAAAATGTTTGTTTGTTTCACATACAGAAAGCATAGCATAGTGGCAATCAGCTTGTCCCTCATAGAGTAGCAAATAGATGCATATGACACCTTCAAAGTTCATAAGAGTGACTAGAAACAAATAGCATAAGAACAAGTAATATCACAATATGCATCAATCAATAAGTTTTGGGACACTGCACGTAGAACTAATAATGGAAACTATGCTCTCTTAATGGTGCCTAAAGGTAGAAGGTGGAGACTCAATAGTAGTGGAAAAAAGGCCCTTCATAAGGGAAGCAGGGATTTCAAGTCTCAAAAAGAGCTTCTAAAAATTCTGGTACTTGTTAGCTTTCAGCCCTCATTGCCCCTATCATAAGCATTTTGAAGTGATTAAGGTTAAAGTGAACAAACTATGGAGCATATGCTTGACAAAGTATAAGTTGGCAATCTCAAGTCCCTTGAATACGAGGGCCACACCTCATGCTACTCAACTTCAGTCACCTGTAAGTTCTTGTCATTGTAAGTACATGCATATCATAGAGAACCGCCAACGGGTACCCCTTGCACATGGTACAGGAGCTATCCCATAACCAAAATGACAAGGCAAGCAGACAATGAGCATCTCAGCGATCTTTTTATTTACTATATGCATAGCTTTTTATTGAGAATGCTTCATAGATAGCTCACTATGGCAATTCTGCAAGTTTTCACCATGATTAGGCATGGCTTAGGCTAGCGGCCCATGCGTTTCTCTAACACAAAATACATACTCCATGGACTTACAAGTTCCCTCTTTATTTCACACCGGTGACATCCATAGACAAAAGAGCATGATATCAACTGAGTACAAAGTACAAGTGCAATGTTGGAAACGTTCCCCATGACAGCATGGTTCTGCTAATTCCAATGTATAAGTGCAAGCATATACAACACAGACGACACAATGGTTCAAGTTTATTAGGGGCAAAGAATATAAAGTGTACCATCAAGTTTGTGAGGGCTTTAATCACTAAGTTTTCACATAACAAAATATTGTTTAATTGGAAGATAGCTAAAAACAAGAATATACTTGGAATGGTGTAACACACCATGCATAGGAGTTTATAGTGGACACTTTGGAATAACTGGATTTCTTGGGAGTTGGAAGCATGAGTAGAGCTTACTCATACAAGTGGAGGCTAGCAAAAGACTAGGAGCAACCAACTAAGAGAGCAATAGTGTCCATAATCATGCAGAGCGACAAAACATTACTAATCAAAGCATAGAGTGGTACTACAAGTCAAGGACTAAATGATCATAGAGGCTATGGTGACTTGTCATAGTCATAAGATGGTGTGAGCATGTGTCTAGTCAACCCAAACTAAGCATCAAAGGAGAATACCAAAATACTATGCTTTTCCATGCTAAAACAATGCATAATTTCTAAAAGGCACACTAAGCAATCCCAATTGTTTGGAACAAAACGTGCTACAACACTAATCTCTAAGCATAAGGTCAAAACAACACCTAGCGTGTGATGCTAAAATCTAAGTCACAGTCAATGCAAGCTCCTCTTGCACTTTCAAGCAGGAACTTCCTACTCTTGTCCAACACCAATCAACTTATTTGAAACAACACAACGAGAACGGGGGTCCAAACTACTTTATTCAAGAAAACTAAACAAACTAAGAAAAGCAAACAAAAACTAAGACGCTCCAAGAACAACACAATTGTGCATGAAACAATAAAAACGAAGTGTCTAGACAAACCTGAGCTTTTTATTGATGAAGAAGGGGATGCCTTGGGCATCCCCAAGCTTTGACGCTTGTACCTCTTGGATATTTCTTGGGGTGAAACCGTGGTGGCATCCCCAAGCTTGAGCTTTTGTCCATTCTTTATCTCATTACATCATTCTCTCTCTACACCTAATATTTTCCTTCATACAAAACTTCACACAATCTTCATTAGCAACATTAGTGTATTCAAAAGATATTAGACCTTAGGCAAAGCTTTGGAACAGCAAAACTTTTCACTAAAAACACAAGATACTCTAGCAACTCTTTCAAAAATCTCAATTCCCCAAAAAGAGAACTCAAAAAGGAATCAATAAGAAGAAAATGCAAATAATGGTAGAAATCTGTCAAATCAGACCAGCAGGTAGAAACCGATTTTTTCGAAAATCTTCTGTTGCTCAAATAAAAAAGTGTTGAACTAACGAAAGTTAGCTAACATACTGGGGATTTATTTGTAAATTATCAGCTCAATGCGAGTTACAGAGACTCCTCACGGATTTTTATGGTGGAGGACAGAAATCTTTTCGGGACAACAACTCTCCAAATCTTACTTTCCTCTCATTAGAGGTCATTCTTGGCACAAAAAGCAAACAAAAAGGATAAGGAGAAGTCATTACCGAAGTAATAACTTCCGAGACTCAAGGAAACTCTTGGTTTATCTCCCAACAAGTACTTTTCTTTAACGTCTTTAAGTTAGACACAAGAAGCAAGAAGAATCAAGTATTTTCAAATGAGGAAGCATTAACATCAAACCTTGATTTCATAGGAGGAGCAAAAAAACTTCTCTCTCCTCATAGGGAAGTGTTCAATACCTTTCTTGAATGTAAAATGATATTTAATGGTGCCTTCTTTCATATCAATGATGGCACCAATAGTTCTAAGAAAAGGTCTTCCCAAAGTAATAGGACAAGAAGCATTGTATTCAACATCCAAAATATAGAAATACACAGGGACATAAGCATTGTTAACCATAATGAGAACATCATTAATACTTCCCATGACTTTCTTCTTAGCATTATCATTGAGTGGGACATCCAAATAACAATAGAGACACTAGAACCAAGATAACATGAAGCTTTGAGATCAAAGTCATTCACTTGCATATTAATAATGAGTTCCCAACTATCTTATACTTTCCTAGGAATATAAGCTTTGTTTTTTAACTTCTCTTCCTTAATCTTAACAAGAGCATCTGTAATGTATTTGGTGAAAGCAACATGCATATCACTAGCATCAGGACTTCTAGCAAGCTTTTGCAAGAACATAATCACTTTAGAAATATTGCAACCATCAATATCAAAATCAAACTTAGCATCACTAGTAGTAGGCTCAATAGGCTTAGGCATAGTAGGAGGAGGAACATGGACTACTTGTGGTTTAGTGGTGATGGTGCACACACTATTGTTTCTATCAATTTCAGCTTCCCTTTCCCACTTAGCATGAAGTTGGGCTAACAGTCTAACATTTTCATCAATAGTAACTTGTATGGCATGAGTGGTATCAAAAGTACTTTCCATGGTTTCAGGTTTAGCAGCCATTTTATTAATCAAGGAGGACTAAGCTTCAGACAAAGAGGATATATTTTTATCAACATTTAAAAGCTTTTCCTCTATAGCCTTATTGAAAGTGGTTTGTTTACTAATAAAGTCTTTGAGCATGACTTCAAGTTCAGAGGGTGCACTTCTAGCATTGTTGTAAGAGTTTCCATAGGAATTGCTATTATTAGGAGGATAAGGCCTATAGTTGTTACCACCAAAATTACTCCTATAAGCAATGTTGTTGAAATTGTTGTTTCTAATGAAGTTCACATCAATTTGCACTTCTTGAGCAACCAAAGAGGCTAAAGGAACATGATTAGGATCTAAAGGAGCTTTCCCATTAACAAGCATAACCATAATAACATCAATCTTATCACTCAAAGAGGAGGTTTCTTCAACAGAATTTACCTTCTTACAATGTGGAGCTCTTTCAGTGTGCCATTCAGAGTAGTTAACCATCATATTATCAAGGAGCTTTGTTGCAGCACCCAAAGTGAGGCCCATAAAGGTACCTCCAGTAGCTGAATCCAACAGGTTTCTTGAGGAGAAGTTCAAACCTGCATAAAAAGTCTGGATAATCATCCAAGCAGTGAGTCCATGAGTGGGACAATTCTTAACCAAAGATTTCATTCTTTCCCAAGCTTGAGCAACATTTTCATTATCAAATTGTTTAAATTTCATAATGTCACTTCTCATAGATATAATCTTAGCAGAAGGGTAGTACTTTCCAATAAAAGCATCTTTGCACTTAGTCCAAGAATCAATACTATTTCTAGGCAAGGATAACAACCATTCTTTAGCTTTTCCTCTCAAGGAGAAAGCAAAAAGCTTGAGATTAATAATATATCCATCTACATCCTTATACTTCTGCATCTCACAAAGTTCAACAAAGCTATTGAGATGGGTAGTAGAATTATCAGAACCAGCACCAGAAAATTTCTCTCTCATCACAATATTCAAAAAAGTAGGCTTAATTTCATAAAAGGTAGATCAGGAGCAGGTGGAGCAATAGGAGTGCTAAGGAAATCATTGTTGTTGGTGCTAGTGAAGTCACACAACTTGGTGTTCTCAGCAGAGTTTATTTTGGCAAAGGTGGGCAAGCCAAAAATAGCAGCAACAGCTAGAGCAGGAACTATTTTTTTGTGTTTTTGAATAAAGAAAGCAAACCAAACTAGACTAATTTTTTGGAGTTTTTGAAAGCAAGAGACAAAAAAACCCAAGAAAAATAAACTAAGCAAACTAAAAACAAAGTAAAGAGAAAGGAAGTGGAGGACTCCCCTTGTGAAGACGTCCTTGGCCTCCCTGGCAACGGTGCTAGAAAACTTGTTGATGGCTCAGTTGATGTGGAGCCTGTTGGGAACCCCAAGAGCAAGCTGTGAAGCAGCACAACAACAAGTCTTCCCCCAGTAAGAAACCGAGGTTATCGAACCAGTAGGAGGAAGGAAACGTCACACAGGTGTTGCAAGCAACGCGGAGACCTGCACAACACAAACTCAAGACTCTGCCCCAAATAACAGTGAGGTTGTCAATCTCACCGGTTGCTGTAACAAAGGATTAACTGTATGGTGTGGAAGGTAATGGTGGTTTGCAGCAAGTAAACAGGTAACAACAGAAGATGCATCAATGGTAAATATTTGACTGGGGTCCATAGTTCACTAGAGGTTCTCTCCTTAGATAAACAACATGGCATGAAGGGTAAAAAAATTACAGCAGGGAAATTGACAGGAACTGAGCTAGGCATAACAATGCAATACCAGAGAAAAAGATCCTATGAGATTCGATTGGGCAATACAACAAGATACATATACCGCCATCCAACTGCATCTATGACTAGAAGTCCACCTTTGGGTTATCATCCGAACCCCCTCCAGTATTAAGTTGCAAGCAACAGACAACTGCTTCAAGCAAAGTGTGTAAGGTAAACATTCCACTTGTTCCATGAACAAGAGACTGTTGTTTTCTCCCTAATGGCATCAACACATCTACAACCGAAGAGATTTCTGTCACTTCCCTTGGAAACTAGAGGCATGAACCCACTATCGAGCATAAATACCCCTCTTGGAGTCACTAACAACTACTTGGCCAAGATATCTACTAACAACGGAGAGCATGCAAGATCACAAACAACACAGACATGATAGAATCATAAAGACAAAACCATTAATCAATCTGATATAGTAATCTCAATATCCATCGGATCCTCGCAAACACAACATGCATGATTACAAATAGATTAGATCTTGATCATGAACGGAGCTCACAATATCTATACATGAAAGCACAAGGAGGAGATACAACCATCTAGCTACTACATGGACCCATAGTCCAAGGTGGATCTACTCACGCATCATACCGGAGAATAAGGCCTCCGGGATGATCTCCCCTCCGGCAGGGTGTCGGGAAGAACTTCAGATCCCCCCGATCTAGGGACGATGGTGTCGGCGGCTACAAATGGTTTCGTGGAGTTTTGATCGGGTGCCTATGGTTTCTGCATCGGGGGCTTCTTATAGGCGAGGAGGCGAGGCAGGGGGTTCCCGGGGGGCCCACACCATGCCCACGCGCGGGCCAGGCTTGGCCGCCCCTGAGGGAGGTGTGGCCACCCCGTGGAACCCCTCTGTCTCGTCTTCTAGATTCATGTCGCCCACGGTAAAATATTGACTTTGGCTTTTGTCCCGTCCAATTCCGAGAATATTGATTTTCTTCCTTTCTAGAACCAAAAACAGAAGAAAACAAGCAACTGGCACTGTGGAAACTTGTTGATAGGTTAGTTCCAGAAAAGATATAAAAACACCTCAAAGTGTAGACAAAGCAAAGAAGATACTAAACAAGCATGGAACATCAAAAATTATAGATACGTTTCCGACGTATCACCAGCCTCAGCCTTGGCGCACTTCTCAGCCATGAGGAAGATCTCGGCAGTCTAGGTGAGGCTCTCACCCCAGATGCCGATCTTCTCCCTCATCTTGACGTCCTTGATGCCCTCGAAGAAGGCGGTGATGATGTTGGAGTCCAAGATATTCAGGATCTTGTTGCGGGCTCGGTGGAAACTCTACATGAACTTGAAGAGGGTCTCTCTAGGCTCCTGGCGCACCTGGCGGAGGTCGAAGTACGTGAGCGGGCGCTCATAGATTCCCTTGAAGTTGGCGATGAAGAGGGAGTTGTGTTCGTCCCACGAGTCTATGGACTCCTCTGGCAGGTTCATTAGCCAAGTGTTGGTTGTGTCCTTCAGGCACAAGGGGAGCCAGTTCGCCATGATGCGGTCATCACCCCCTGCAGACTTGACGCCCGTGGTCTAGAGCTGCAGGAACTCACAAGGTTTTTTCGTTCCGTCGTAACATGCTGGCGTATCTGGGCGGAACTTATGTGACTAGACCACATGGCGGAGCGCCTTCTCGAGGGCGAGGCAGCCGTTGGCCTGCAATGCCTTGCCGCTGGTGAAAGCCGGGCGGTTCTGCTGGCTTGCCGCAGCGATTTCCTTAGAGATTAGGTCTTTGCACCCACGCGGTGGAGCCTCGAACATGAGGGGCGAGATGATCTGGCAGCTATTGTCGCTGGCGGGGGTGCCTGGCCGGACTTGGGGGCATCATCGTGGCGCTAGGCATGCGGCGAGCCCCCAGCTCTCGGTGCCAGGTCTTCTCCATGGGCCCTCTGCTCCTGAGGGGAGAGCGTGGCGATGTGAAGGAGCTCGGTGATCCTGTCCCATCGCTTCTCCTCACCCTGGTCATCCCGCGAGTGGTCCAGGAGTTCCTGCACCATGCGCCGGGCCGTCTCGAGCGTGAGGCGCTCGGGGTTCCCGCACGTGGACGCGGTGCCGGAGAGCGAGGTGGTGCCACACGAGGAGGATGGGGTCTCACGTGATGGGAGGTAGGTGGAACCTCTGTCCTCCTCGGTCCACTGGTCCTGCTCGGAGTGGGCGTGTCACGGGGCCGACTCGGTCTGGTCCCTGGTCGCTGCGCGGCAGAGCGCGCGCTCTGCACGGGTCTCGATGCGAGCCGACATGTGGCCGAGGTTGGTGAAGATCTTGAAAGCGCGCCTCATCCCCCTACCTGGCACGCCAAATGACGGAGATTTGTCCCATGAAGAAACTAGGGTCCAACGATCCCTAGGTTCGAGAGGGGGATACACACGCGTTATCAAGGAGTCTTGGCGATGGTGGCGACAACGAGGTTAGAATCACGGCAGATAGGTGACACGGTGTTTTTACCCAGGTTCGGGACCCTCGTGAGGAGGTAAAGCCCCTACTCCTGCTTGGTTGTATTGCTCGCTTGGCTTCGCGAGGGTACAATGGAGATGAGATATCTAGGGTTTAGATTGCTAAGGATCGACCCCTTCTAAGGTAGGAGGAGAAGCCTTTATATAGGGCGGCGGCGGGCGTCTTCCCTAGCCTTTGGGCGGGAAGGGCGTCCACAGTGCCACCCCTAGAGGACCCGGTCTAGGAGGCTACTTTTCGTGGACTTGGTCTAGCTCGCCCTCTCTGCCCCATCCTCCTGTAAAGAGCCATTTCCTGACATGGCTTGTCTTAATCCGGCACTCTCTACTTTACACCTTCTATCACCAAATTGGCAACAAAGGCGTCTCTCGCCATGAGGTCGATCGTCCTTTCCCTGCAAAAAGGGAGGTGGACTGAGTCTTATTTTACTAAGGCGGCTAGCGTCGCAGGGACGCAACCCTTCATGTCGGGATCGCGGTTCGAATTCTGCCCGGCGAAGTTATCGTCCTGCCCCTGAGGCCCCCTATGGTATCCGAGGGCCAGAGACGATGTGCAAGATCGTGGTATACCTTCCCTGGAAGCTCTATCCCCTCACGAGGCGGGGGCCTCGCGAGGTCCGCTCGGACGAATCTCCTTCAGAGATGCGTTGCCCACTTAGCGCGGGGACGTGGCACCCCGGTTGTTAGGGCTCCGACAATATAGTTGTCGAATCTAGTGTAAAAACAAAATTCCTGCCTAGAGGGGTTATAGACAATACTAGGAAAACACCTATAGGTAGATCACATACTCGTGGGGCACCAAAAAGGAGGTGAGTGCCCACAGGTATATAATCGTGGAGAATCATATATAGGTGTGGCACGGGTAGCAGATTACTCGTGATGCACCACAAAGCATGATGCACCACAGTAAGTTTTTCCCCAGCCGGCGGGGGTGGCCCCCTTACCGTGGCGCATGGCATAGTGGTGTCCCACGTGTAGCGCAGTGATACGTCGTAAACGTATCTATAATTTTTTATGTTCCATGCTTGTTTAGTATCAACTTTGCTTTGCTTTGTCTACACTTTGAGGTGTTTTATATGTTTTCTGGAACTAACCTATTAACAAGATGCCACACTGGCAGTCGCCTGTTTTCTTCTGTTTTTGGTTCCAGAAAATGAATATCCTTGGAATTGGACGGGACAAAAGCGAAAGTCAATATTTCACCGAGGGGAACACAGAGCCAGAAGACGAGACAGAGGAGGGCCTCAAGGGGAGCCACACCCCCTGGCCATGAGGCCATGCCTGGCCCGCGCCTGGGGGTTGCAGCCGCCTCGGGAACCCGATCGGCCTCCCCCTTCGCCTATAAGAATCCCCCAATACCTAAACCCTAAGTACCCGATCAATATTCCATGAAACCGTCTGTAGTTGCCGCCACCATCGTCCCTAGATCGGGGGGTCTGAAGCTCTTCCCGACACCCTGCTGAAGGGGAGAGATCATCCTGGAGGCCTTCTTCATCACCATGCCAGCCTCCGATATGATGCATGAGTAGTTCCACCTTGGACTATGGGTCCATACAGTAGCTAGATGGTTGTTTCTCCCCCTTTGTGCTACCATGTTTAGATCTTGTGAGCTCCATTCATGATCAAGATCATCTATTTGTAACCATGCATGTTGTGTTTGCGGGGATCCGATAGATATTGAGATTACTATGTCAGATTGGTTAATGGTTTTGTCTTATTGATTCTAGCATGTCTGTATTGTTTGAGATCTTGCATGTTGTCCGTTTCTAGTAGCTATCTTGGCCAAGTAGATGCTAGTGACTCCAAGAGGGAGTATTTATGCTCGATAGTGGGTTCATGCCTCTATTGAATCTGGGAAGTGATAGAAATCTCTAAGGTTTTAGATGTGATGTTGCTACTAGGGAGAAAACAACGATCTTTTGTTCATGGAACAATTGTATTGTTTACTTTACAAACTTTGCTTAAAGCAGTTATCCGTTGCTTGCAACTTAATACTAGAGGGGGTTCGGATGATAACCTGAAGGTGGATTACTAGTCATAGATGTAGTTGGATGGCGGTCTATGTATATTGTTGTAATGACCAATCAAATCTCATAGGATCATGAATGTCTAGTATTGCATTGTTATGCCTTTCTCTATCCTTTCAATTGCCCCACTATAATTTGTTTACCTAGCATGTTATGTTATATATCTTAAGGAGAACACCTCTAGTGAACAGTGGACCACGGTCCAATCTTTACCATTGATACATCTTCCACTGTTACTGTTTACTTTCTACAAGCCACCATTACTTTCCACACCATACGGTTAATCCTTTGTTTTCAGCAAACTGGTGAGATTGATAACCTCATTGTTCGTTGGGGCAAAGTCTTGAGTTTGTGTTGTGTAGGTTTCCAAGTTGCTAGCAACACCTTTGAGTCGTTTCCTTCCTCCTACTGGTTCGATAACCTTGGTTTATACCGAGGTAAAACTTGATGTTGTGCTCATCATACCTTCCTCTTGGGGTCTCTCAACGAATTTCTATAGTGATCTGAGCTATAGTCAACAAGCCTTTTTCTAGCGCCGATGTCGGGGAGGCTAAGGATGGCTTCACAAGGGGAGTCCTTCATAACCTTTCTATTTAATTTATTTTTGTTTTGCTTAGTTTCTTTTGCCTTGTTTTGTTTGCCTCTTTTTATAAAGAAATCCAAAAAATTAGTTTCCTTGGTTTTGCTTTTTCTTATCAAAAACACAAAAAAATTAGTTCCTACTCTAGTTGTTGCTACTGTTGGTTTGCTCCACTTTTGCAAAAAATGAATTCTGCTAAGAACACTAAGTTGTGTGACTTAACTAGCACAAACAACAATGATTTCCTGAGTACACTTATTTCTCCACCTTTCCTGATGCTACCTTTTATGAAATTAAACCTGCTTTGTTGAATCTTGTTATGATAGAGCAATTTTTTGGTGTTGGTTCTGATGATGCTACTTCCCACTTAATAGCTTTGTTGAAATTTGTGAGATGCAAAAATATAAGGATATAGATGGAGATATTGTTAAGCTCAAATTGTTTCCTTTCTCCTTGAGAAGAAAAGCTAAAGAATGGTTATTATCCTTGCCTAGAAATAGTATTGATTCATGGATTAAATGCAAAGATGCTTTTATTGGAAAATACTATCCTCCTACTAAGATTATATATATGAGAAGTGAAATAATGAAATTTAAACAACTTGATAATGAACATGTTGGTCAAGCTTGGGAAAGAATGAAATCTTTGGTTAATAATTGTCCCACTCATGGACTGACTTCTTGGATGATTATCCAGACTTTTTATGCAGGTTTAAACTTCTCTTCAAGAAACTGTTGGATTCTGCTGCTGGAGGTACCTTTATGACCATTGCCTTGGGTGCTGCAACAAAGCTCCTTGATAATATGATGGTCAACTATTTTGAATGGCACACTAAGAGAGCTCCACATGGTAAGAAGGTAAATTCTATCGAAGAAACCTCCTCTTTGAGTGATAAGATTCTTATTATCATGGCTATGCTTGTTAATGGAAAAGCTCATATAGATCCAAATAATGTTCCTTTAGCCACTTTGGTTGCTCAACAAGAGCAAGTTGATGTGAACTTCATTAGAAATAATAATTTTGGCAACAATGCTTATGGTAATAATAAATGTAGGCCTTATCCTCCTAATAATAGCAATACTTATCATGGTAGATCTGGAATGCCTAGTGAAGATAGGATTCTAGAAGTTGAAAGATCCACTAAAAACTTCATGCAAATGCAATATGAGCAGAACAAAATATTCACTAAAACTATGGAAGAACAATCTGCTGTCTTGAAAAATATTAGTCATCAACTTGAGAATTTGAATAGGGAAATTCCTAGTTTACAGTCCAATATTTTGAATGCTGAGAAAAACATTTCCTCTTTGTCTGAAACACAGTCCTCTTTGATTAATAAAATGGCTGCTAAACCTGAAACCTTGAAAAGTACCTTTGATGCTACTCATGCTATACAAGTTACTATTGATGAAAATGTTAGACTGTTAGCTAAACTACATGCTAAGTGGGAAAGAGGAGCTGAAATTGCTAGAAACAATAGTGTTTGTACCATCACCACCACCAATATGGATGTTACCAAACCACAAGAAGTCCCTATTCCTCCTACAACAATGCCTAAATCTACTACCTGTGATGTTAAGTTTGATTTTGATTTTGATCTTGATGGTTGCAATATTTCTGAAGTAATTATGTTCCTACAAAAGCTTGCTAGAAGTCCTAATGCTACTTATATGAATGTGGCTTTCACCAAACACATTACATATGCTCTCATTAAAATTAAGGAAGAAAAATTGAAACACAAAGCCTCTATTCCTAGGAAAGTATAATATAGTTGGGAACCCATCATTAATATGCAAGTGAATGACTTTGATCTCAAATATTCATGTGACCTTGGTTCTAGTGTTTCTATTATGCCTAGAAATATTTATGAAATGCTTGATTTGCCACCTTTAGAAGATTGCTATTTGGATGTCCCACTTGATGATAATGCTAAAAAGAAACTAATGGGGAGGGTTAATGATGTTCTTATTATGGTCAACAATGCCTATATCCCTGTTGATTTCTATGTTTTGGATGTTGAATACAATGCTTCTTGTCCTATTACTTTGGGAAGACCTTTTCTTAGAACTGTTGGTGCCATTATTGATATGAAAGAAAACACCATTAAATATCAATTTCCATTCAGGAAAGGTATTGAACACTTCCCCATGAGGACAGATAAGTTACCCTTTGCTCCTCCTTTGAAAGCAAGGTTTGATGTTAATGCTTCTTCATTTGAAAATACTTGATTCTTGCTTCTTGTGCCTAACTTAAAGACGTTAAAGAAAAGTACTTATTGGGAGATAACCCAAAAGTTTTTGTTGAGTCTTGAAAGTTATTAATTATGTAATAACCTCTCCTTATCCTTTTTATTTGATTTTTGTGCCAAGAATAACCTCTAATGAGAGTGAAATAAGATTTGGGGAAGTTGCTGTCCCAAAACAGATTTCTATGCTTTACTATAAAAATTCGTAAAAAATCTCTGTATGTCGGATTGAGATGTAATATTTTGTGCTTATGCCCCAGGTTGTTAGCCAACTTTCGTTAGTTCAACACTTTTTAATTTGAGCAACAGAAGGTTTTAGAAAAAATCGGTTTTCACGTGCTAGTCTATTTTGACAGATTTTTTCCATTATTTGCATTTGCCTCTTATCGATTTCTTTTTGAGTTCTTTTTGGGAAATTGATATTTTTAAAGGAAGTTTCTACAGTAGCTTGTGTTCTTAGTGAAAGTTTTTCTGTGTTAAATAAAACCCAAAGGTCTATTATCTTTTGAATATACTAATGTTGCTAACGAAGATTGTGTAAAGTTTTGTATGAAGGAAAATTTTCAGGTGTAAGGAAAGAATGATGTAATGAGATGAAGAATGGACAAAAGCTCAAGCTTGGGGATGCCACCCCGTGTCACCCCAAGAAATATTCAAGAGGTACAAGCGTTAAAGCTTGGGGATGCCCAAGGCATCCCCTTCTTCATCAATAAAAATCTCAGGTCTTTCTAGACACTTCGTTTTTATTGTTTCATGCACAGTTGTGTTGTTCTTGGAGCGTCTTAGTTTTCGCTTTTGGTTTTTGTTTTCTTAGTTTGCTTGAATAAAGTAGTTGGACCCCCGTTCTCTCCGTGTTGTTTCAAATAAGTTGATTGGTGTTTGAAAGGAGTAGGAAGTTCTTGCTTTAGTAGTACAAGAGGATCTTGCTTTGACTATGGCTTAGACTTTATCATGTCATGTTAGATGTTGTTTTGACCTTATGCTTAGTGATTATTGTTGTAGCATGACTTGCTCCAAACAACTGAGATTGCTTAGTGTGTCTTGAAAGAATCATGCTTTGTTTTAGCATACAAAAGCATAGTATTGTGGTATTTCCTTTGATGCTTTATTTGGGTTGACTTGGCACATGATCACACCATGTTATGACTATGAAACAGTCACCATAGCCTCTATGATCATTTAGTTTTTGACTTGTGGTACCACTTTATGTTTTATTAGTAATGTTTTGTCGCTCTGCATGATTATGGCCATTATTGCTCTCTTAGTTGGTCGCTCCCGGTCTTTTGTTGTATTGAGTAAGCTCTACCCATGCATCAACTCCCAAGAAACGATGGTATTCCAAGGTGTCCACTATAAATTACTATGCATGGTGTGTTACACCATTCCAAGTATATTCTTTTTTTATCTACCTTCCAATTAAAAAGTCACTTTGTTATGTGAAAAAATAGTGATTAAAGCTCTCACAAACTTGATGGCACACTTTATTTTTCTTGCCCCTAATTAAACTTGAACCATTGTATCATCTATGTTGTATATGCTTCCACTTATATGTTGGAATTAGCAAAACCATGTTGTCATGGGGAACGCTTTCAACATTGCACCTGTACATTGTACCCAGTTGATATAATGCTCTTTTGTTTATGGATGTCGTAGATGTGAAATAAAAGGGGAGCTTGTAAGTCCATGGAGTTATGTATGTGTGTTAGAGAAACGCCTAGGCCGCTAGCCTAAGCCATGCCTAATCATGGTGGAAACTTGCAGCATTACCATAGTGAGCAATCTATGAAGCTTTCTTATTATAAAAAAAGAGAGACACAGAAAAGAGGAAAGAGAGAAAAAAGCACCATTTTCCCATGCTAAATAAGAGATTATTGAGATGCTCATTGTCTGTTTGCCTTGTCATTTTGATATGGGATAGCTCCTGTATCATGTGCAAGGGGTACCCCGTTGGTGGTTCTCTATGATACACATGTACTTACTATGACAAGAACCTACCGGTGACTAAAGTCGAGTAGCATGAGGAGCGCCCCTCATACTCAAGGGACATGAGATTGCCAACTTATACTTTGTCAAGCATATACTCCATTTTTGTTCACTTTAACCTTAATCACTTCAAGATGCTTATGATAGGGGCAATGAGAGCTGAAAGCTAACAAGTACCATAATTTTTGGAAGCTCTTTATGAGACTTGAAATCCCTGCTTCCCTTTGAAGGGTCTTTCTTCCACTATTATATTGAGTCTCTACCTTCTATACTTAGGCACCAATTAAGAGAGCATATTTTCCATTCTTAGTTCTATGTGCATTGTCCCAAAACTTATTGATTGATTCATATTGTTTATATTGCTTGTTCTTGAACTATTTGTATCTAGTCACTCTTATGAACTTTGAAGGTATCCTATGCATTTATGTTTTGCTACTCCTTGAGGGACAAGCTGAATGCCACTATGCTAAGTTTTCTATATGTGAAACAAACAAACGTCTTTCAATGCATTCTTATTCATGATCTTTGTTTGTATCCTTTCATGTTGCAACAATAGTCACTTTGTCTTACTGTTAGAACTTCATCTTTCATGCTCATGTTTAGAGTACTTTGATCCCAGCTTTCAATGCTTGCAAATGGTTTGATCTTGATTGTGATGGTGCATGTCACCTAAAAAATTATTCTTTTTATCACTTACCTACTCGAGGACGAGCAGGAGTTAAGCTTGGGAATGCTTGATACATCATAAACGTATCTATAATTTTTTATGTTCCATGCTTGTTTAGTATCAACTTTGCTTTGCTTTGTCTACACTTTGAGGTGTTTTTATATGTTTTATAAAACTAACCTATTAACAAGAAGCCACAGTGCCAGTCGCCTCTTTTCTTCTGTTTTTGGTTCCAGAAAAGGCAGAAAATGAATATTCTCGGAATTGGACGGGACAAAAGCCAAAGTCAATATTTCACCGAGGGGAACACTGAGCCATAAGATGAGACGGAGGAGGGCCTCGAGGGGGCCACACCCCATGGCTACACGGCCAGGCCTGGCCCGCGCCTGGGAGGGTGCAGCCGCCTCGGGCACCCCCTCGGCCTCCCCCTTCGCCTATAAGAAGCCCCTGATACCTAAAACCTAAGTACCCGATCAATCTTCCACAAAATAGTCCATAGCGGCCGCCACCATTGTCCCTAGATCGGGGGGTCTGAAGCTCTTCCTGGCACCCTGCTGAAGGGGAGAGATCATCCCGGAGGCCTTCTTCATCACCATGCCAGACTCCGGTATGATGCGTGAGTAATTCCACATTGGACTATGGGTCCATACAGTAGCTAGATGGTTGTTTCTTCTCCTTTATGCTACCATGTTTAGATCTTGTGAGCTCCGTTCATGATTATGGATCATCTATTTGTAATCATGCATGTTGTGTTTGCGGGGATCCGATGGATATTGAGATTACTATGTCAGATTGTTTAATGGTTTTGTCTTATTGATTCTAGCATGTGTGTATTGTTTGAGATCTTGCATGTTGTCCGTTTCTAGTAGCTATCTTGTCCAAGTAGATGCTAGTAACTCCAAGAGGGAGTATTTATGCTCGATAGTGGGTTCATGTCTCTATTGAATCTAGGGAAGTGACAGAAATCTCTAAGGTTTTAGATGTGATGTTGCTACTAGGGAGAAAACAACGATCTTTTGTTCATGTAACAATTGTATTATTTACTTTGCACACTTTGCTTAAAGCAGTTATCCGTTGCTTGCAACTTAATACTGGAGGGGGATCGGATGATAACCTGAAGGTGGATTACTAGTCATAGATGCAGTTGGATGGCGGTCTATGTATATTGTTGCAATGCCCAATCGAATCTCATAGGATCATGAATGTCTAGTATTGTATTGTTATGCCTTGCTCTGTCCTATCAATTGCCCCACTGTAATTTGTTTACCCATCATGTTATGTTATATATCTTAAGGAGAACACCTCTAGTGAACTGTGGACCCCGGTCCAATCTTTACCATTGATACATCTTCCATTGTTACTGTTTACTTTCTGCAAGCCATCATTACTTTCCATATCATATGGTTAATCCTTTGTTTTCAGCAAACCGGTGAGATTGAAAACCTCACTGTTCGTTGGGGCAAAGTCTTGAGTTTGTGTTGTGAAGGTTTCCAAGTTGCTAGCAACACCTTTGAGTCGTTTCCTTCCTCCTACTGGTTCGATAACTTTGGTTTCTACTGAGGGAAAACTTGTTGCTGTGCTCATCATACCTTCCTCTTGGGGTCTCTCAACGAAGCTCTACAGTGATCTGAGCTACAGTCAACATGCACCACTATACCATATGCCATGGGGGGGGCGCTGCAGATTTTTAACCACCCCCCATGGATCATATTTTTTGAATTAGTAAAATGATAAAATTTTCAAAAATAAAATCCATTGAGACGTAGTTAGGTTACATGATCTAGTATTAATGAAAATTAACAAATATGAATTTTGACCTTTTTTGCAAAAAAAATATTATCTCTCAGTAAAATGGCCACCACTATTGCATATGACCTCGGATTAAAAAAGATTTTTATATAAAAATTCAACTATGCCAAATTCTACATCCGATGGCAGCCACCTTCGGTTGTTTACCATTTTTTAGAATCTAAAAATTCGAAAAGGAAAAGTTATGGCAAAATAAGATTCCACGGGTAAGTGAGAGCGGGATTTGAAATTTGAATGGTCGTCCACCTACCACCTCTCCTTTTTCTTCCATTATCCTTCTCTTTCACACTTCTTCCTCCCTCCTCCCCCTTCTACTCTTCCTCCATACCTCTCTTCTTCCTCCCTTCTTCTCTTCCTTCCTCCCAATCTTCTTCCTCCCTTCCTTCTTCTCTTTCTCCCTTGCACACTTCCTCCTCCATCCTCTCTTCTTCATCCCTCCCACTTCCCCGCGTCCTCCTCGGCGACATGGTGGTCGTAACTTCTCCCCTCCGACCCCTTACTGTGCTCCGTGCTCCTACACCTCGTTGCCGCCCTCCTCACCCTTGGCCGCCTCCACCAACGACTTTCTCGCTGCAGTGCTGTCCTCATCCTTGAACCCCTGCAGTGTTCACCGACACGACCACGACCTCCACGCTCGAGCTCTGGCAAGGCAGCGAGGACTCGATTGCTTTTATTTTCAATATTAGGGTGTTTTCTATAAAAAAAATGTTTTTCAAAAAATTTACCCATGGCGCACCTAAAACCCCTACATGTCGCACACTAGGTGGTGGTGCAAAGTAGAAAAACTTCCTAACTAGCGTAACACCATATGCCCAAGATCTATATAGAATTAATGTTGTAACGGAGAGAGACTTCAATAATATACCCTTATAGACCAAACGCGCTTAACGCTCACGCAGGAACATGGATGATATAGTCGTACTCGAACCGACCTCAAGGTCATGAATATCCTCTCACATCACCTCCTTGTTCTGCACGACAGCTCCTGGAGCCACAAGTGGCAGCACCCCCAGGTTTCGCACTCGTCCGGTACTTGACAATGACTCCCATTATCCTTGATCTAGCCGGGATGCGAAAGTAGATCTTCTGGCCGGAATCACCACCAACACAATGGCGCACCACCGCAAGTCAGTCATTACTTGGGACTGCGGCCGCAAGACAGAAGAGAGATGGGAGGAGGCGTGCAACAAAGGGAGGAAGGCAGCTGGATAGGCCGGGTGGACCCCGCACGCGACCCATGGGGGGCCGACGGCAGGGTGGCCCCCATCCATGCCTAGCCCTTGCGACGGCGGTGGCCCCAAGCGGCAGCTTCCCTCTAGGGCCTTTTCTCTCGGGGATTTGGCCCATTAGGGAAAGTTGGCCTCCAAATTTAATTTTAAATATGATTTAATTGTTAATTCCTAAATTAATATAAAATACATATTATTGAATTCTCCTTCGGCCGAAAAACTTTCTGGTTCACTCTGAACTATGTTGGATCCTCCTGGAACAATTTTGGTTCTCTCTCGAAACGCTTTCGGTATTCTCATCTCTTTCTTTCCATGATTCCGATAAATCCAAAATGATCTTCAAGCATCATCAAACCCTTAAGCGTGTGATCCTATAGTTCGGGAACATCTCTGACATGATCGAGACACCTCTCATATCAATGGTCATTAGCGGGACCGGGATGCCCATAATGACCCCTATGCATTCGAAGATTACAATGTTGTTTGAACCATAAACGCGGAGTCCAATTCCCTTTGTTACTTCGATACCTGATTTGTCCGAGATCTGATTATTGGTATCTTATACCTTGTTATTGGGGATATACTTTCCGGGTATACCCACAAGACTCGCTGACCAAGGTGGCCCACCAACGGGTTAGAGCTTTGCTTCATGGGCGGCCCAGTCAAAGAAAGAGGATGAGCCAGTCCGGCTACGGCAAGGCCCAGAAGAGTTACCGACTTAGGCATGTAGTATTACTTGTAGTACAAGTTGTACCTAGTTACCGACTTTGTAACGTAGCTGGATAGTTCTCTCCTGTAACCCTAGGGCCTGGTGACTATATAAACCAGCCCTATGGGAGCCTTTAGGGCACAACCATAGCAATAAACACAATCACAACTCGCACATGCGAACCTCTCTTGTAATCCATTGTAACATACGTCTTACGTCGATATGTTGCTGGGTTGCTAGCAGGAGTAGGATCCGATCACCGTAGTCGGATCTGAACCTAGGTAAACTTGTGATCATCGCTCCTGGAACATCCGACGTCTCACACCCCATCTTTCCAACGCCACTAGGATCCCCTATGGCATACTTGTCGACAATCCGATGACACTTGTTCAATCTTGTTACTGACAAGTGCATATTTTACTCGTTCTGTGATATTTCATCCCCGTGACCTAGTCACATGTTGGGTGTCTTATGGATGTAATCTCACCGACTGGGCCCAGTGTATCTTCACGTCGCGAGGGAGAACAAATCCCGATCTTGATGCATATACCTCAACGTGTCCCTCTGGAATACCCAACACACACCTTTATGATTACTCTATTACGGTGTGAGGGTTGATGCAGTCTAAGTAACCAAGGGTGACAGTGATTAAACATGATCTCACGGTCAAAGGCATATGATACTTTGTTTCTAACTATTGCAATGATAAACTTTTTCACTTGATCGTGTTGTAATAATCATATTGGGTAATGTCCATCATCACATTCATCAACGTCATGACCATATTGGCAACTGGCATAAATGCTCCATTATCACGAAACCTTGACCATCAATTGCCCAATAAACTAGTATAAATAGAGGCTACTAGGGACTTGGTTTGTTTACATACCAGACGTGTATTATTTATGATTGATACAGTTATAGTACGGTATAAAATTATTATGAACTAATGAGATATGATAATAAACACATTTTTGTTTGCCTCCAATGCATATCCCCCTCAGGAACTACCCGTGATGCACCACCTAGTGCGCCACAGGTAAAACTTACTAGTGGCACCTCACTCATGGTTTACTGCTAGTGCGCCACGGGTAAGGTTTTTCCTAATAGTGAGGGTCCCACACTAATATTACTATTACAGGTCTTGCATTCCAAGTTTCCGGCTTCCTCCTATGGTGGCGCACGCCAGCCTTCCTCTTCCGATTATGCTTCCTCTTCATGTTCTAGCAACTAGGTCGCCCGGTAGGAGATGGGCCTAACCATCGACTGTGGGTCAACGACAGGCGGTCTTGCAATTACCATCATCGTCTCACAGTGGCTAAAGCTGCAAGGCTGGCAAGACCCAACCAGAAGTCCAAAAATGAGGGGCGATAGTACCACAACACGCAGGAGGGATTGACCTCCACCTCTGTTGGTTGTACCCAGCCGGACTTAGCAGTGGGGACAAACCAGGTCGTCGTGCCCAACCGGGCCTAGATCGGACCCATAAAGCCCACGTCATAAAGTTGTAGCAAGTGCGCCACCACTCCCAGCATGGGCTACATTAACTCCACTGTCCACCAGAAACACAATCTTCGAGACTGAGTCAGCCCACCTAGGCCCATATGGGGCCCAAAGGGCCCATATCTACGCCAACAGGGCGCCACATCCCGCACTCGAGCCATGGTGTCTCCCCCCCCCCCAACTAGATGCGTCCTTGCCTCGCCACCCGGAGGTCCGCTGGTCCGCCGCCAGGTCGTGCTCTCCTAAGCCGAGCCGCCCGTGCACGGGCAAAGGAGAATTCGCCGTTGATGGTACCACGCAGGCTAGCCGATGGCGAAGGCGACAAGGGAGGAGAGGGACTCAGAGGAGGTGGAGACGCGAGGGATTTACATATGGTTTTTTGTTATTCAATACTCAATTGCCAAAGCAATAGAAACCCACACAATCCACACATCCACCGCACCTAACCAAGTGTGCTAATGTGTTCTAGTAGTGTGCTTTCTTATGCCCGATGATCGGATGGGCATGGTCCCATGGATAGGCATGCACGGGTGGCGCAATATGATGCACATCATTGCATTCATGAATCGCATCAGATGAATCGAGCCACACCAGCCACGATTGCCGCCACATACGACGGGGAATCCGAATCCAACCAAGGCGCTGGCCAGCCGTGCGCGCCCATCCCATGTGGCAGAGTTTTTATTTTTTTGGAAACGGACGCTTTATTACTTAACAGTAAGTTTACATCCGGCCTCTGCATAGTTTGAATGCACACAGCCAATCAATCACACAATCTCGGACCAAGGCAATAAAACATGATTATAAAATAATGTAAATGAAGACACAATTCTCCAAACTAGCTAAGAAAGATCTATCCGTAGCGATTGCTGCCATCAATGCCGGAAGAATATATCTCGCGCCGTATCCTCCAGCCGCCTACAGCCCTCCGCAAACAAGTCGCGGAACTCCATTCGTTGTACAGAAGTCCATGATCGGAGGACAGCCGTAGCTCGGTAGATAACCTGCAAGGGAGAAGATACAACATTATTAAAAATCTTGTCACTTCTACATAACCATAGCGACCAAATAATGGCAAGCGCTCCCACCCTAAATAAAGTCTCATATTTATCCTCAATCCCATTCATCCAGTTGCCAAATACATTGACTACCGATCGAGGAGGAGATAAACCAGAGGCTATTTGGATGATTGACCATATAGCACAAGCAAATTTACAATGGAAGAATAAATGACGTATTGTCTCATTATGATGATAAAATACGCATTCAGTGTTACCATGCCAATTCCTCCTAACAAGATTATCTTTTGTGAGAATCACCCCTTTACGGAGATACCAAGCGAATATCTTCGTTTTAAGGGGTATCCTCATTTTCCAAATTTTACTATTGTCATCGACTGGAATATTAGGTTGGATCAAAGCTCTATAAAATGAATCGACAGAAAATTTACCACTATGTAGTAATTTCCATTTGAATTCGTCCATTCCCTTAGATAGTTGTATCCTGGATAATCTCACTAAAAGATTATTCCAAGACACCAGTCTAGGACCTAAGAGACTTCTTCTGAAAGACACATTAGGAGGATTGGTTTCCATTACCTCTTTGTGCCTAACAATTGAGTATAGAGCTGGATATTGTTCACGAAGAGAATTTTGGCCAAGCCATTTATCTTCCCAGAACCTAATCTGTGAACCATCCTTAATATTAAAATTGCCAAAATGGAAGAAATGCCTTTTGGAAGCCATTAGCCGAGCCCAAAAGTGTGAGTCGCCTGGTTTCCAAACCATTTTAGACACCGCTTTTGAGCCAACATATTTCCTCCATATAATGGTTTGCCATACCCCTTCTTCGGTAAGAAGTCTGTATAACCATTTATCCAGTAATGCGGTGTTTTTGACTTTTAAATAATGTATGCTCAATCCACCATATTTTTTGGGTCGGCAAACAACATTCCATTTGGCCAGTCGATATTTCTTTTTCTCACTATCCCCATGCCAAAAGAATCTTGAGCGGAAATAGTCCACTTTTGACAAGACACCTTTTGGTAACTGAAAGAATGAGATCATATACAGTACCATATTGGTGAGTACTGAATTAATAGGTACCAGTCTTCCACCGAGGGATAGCAATTTACCTTTTCAACTATTAAGACGTTTCTGAAGTCTTTCCTCGACGAGTTTCCATTCAGCAATTGTGAGACGCCAATAATGTATCGGTATTCCTAGATAATTGATTGGAAATTGCCCGGCATACAGGCGGGCCTCGTCTTTAGCCTCGCCAAAACAATACAAGTCACTCTTATGGAAGTTTATTTTCAATCCAGAGAGCTGCTCAAATGCTGATAGTATTAATTTTAGATTCTTGGCTTTCTCCAGATCATGTTTCATAAATAGTATTGTATCATCGGCATATTGAAGAATAGATAGTCCACCATCAACAAGATGAGGAACCAATCCTTCAATTTGGCCATCAGTCTTTGCTCTCTCAATAAGGATAGCCAGCATATCTGCCACTATATTAAATAGTATAGGCGATAGTGGATCCCCTTGTCTCAGCCCTTTTTTGGTCTGGAAGTAATTACCTATGTCATCATTGACATTTATGGCAACACTTCCACCAGACACAAAAGACTGTATAAGAGCGCGCCACTCTTCTGAAAAACCTTTCATACGGAGTGTTTGCTGTAGGAAAGACCAATTAACTTTATCATATGCCTTCTCAAAATCAATCTTGAACAATACACCATTTAGTTTTTTAGAGTGCAGTTCATGTATCGTTTCATGCAGGATTACAACTCCATCTAAGATGTTTCTCCCTTGCATGAAAGCAGTTTGAGAAGGACGAACAACATGATCAGCCACTGAATTCAGTCTAATCATAGCAACCTTTGTAAAAAATTTAAAACTAACGTTAAGAAGGCAGATTGGACGATATTTTTTGTATACGTTCTGCGTTGTTAACCTTAGGTAGTAAAATTATGTTGCCAAAATTAAACCTGAATAGGTGCAGCTGACCAACTTGCAAAAACTCAAACAAGCGCATTAAATCCACCTTGATAACTTCCTAGAATTTTTTATAAAACTCTGCTGGAAAGCCATCATGCCCTGGCGCTTTGTTAAGTTCCATTTGGAAGACAGCCTTCTTAACCTCCTCCTCAGTATAAGGGGCAGTCAGAAATTTGTTTTCCTCAATAGAAACCTGAGGAATATCCTCCGTTCGGGACTCATCCAACAAAAAAGAATTTTCTGGTGGTACCCTAAACAAGGATTTATAATAATTGGTAATATAAGATTTAAGATGTTGCTGTCCTTCTATTGTTCCTTCATCCTGAATTAGAGAGTGAATAAGTTTCTTCTTATGCTTGCCATTTGCAACAGCATGGAAGTATCTTGTATTCGCATCTCTTTCAAGGATGAATTTAGCTTTAGAACGTTGGTACCACTTGAGTTCTTCCTCACGCAGAAGTCTGGCAATTTCTGCATTTGATTGCTTTTTAAGCTCAATCTCTTGTGCAGTCAATAGCCTAGCCTCTGCGGAGGCCTCCAAATCATTAATAATAGCAGAGAGGCGTATTTTTCCTTTTTAAGAATACCAGCAGTATGTCTAGCCCAACCACGGAGGAATTTGCGCAAGGCACGCATTTTGTTGTTCCAACATTGTATGGGTGTGCGACCACTAACTGGTTTTTCCCAAATAGCCTTCACCAGTTCATAAAAACCATCACGATCAAACCATCCCAGTTCAAACTTGAAACTGTTTTTGGATTTTCGTGGTGGTATTCCGACAGATAACAGTAATGGAGCATGATCCGATAAAGCCTCAATACGCTCTAGGGCGCGAACAGTTACCATAGGAAATTTATCTTCCCATTCGGTATCCATAAGCACCCTATCTAATTTTTCGTATGTAGGATCCGAAAGACTATTAGCCCAAGTAAACTGTCTTCCTAACATTGTTACCTCTCTTAAGTCCAAGCTGTCAATGACAACATTAAACATGAAAGGCCAATGTTCATCAAACCTGCCCCGACTTTTCTCATGAGGAAATCTTAGCAAATTGAAATCCCCACCGATAATAATAGGATAGGGATTGTCCTTAGCTAGATTTACCAACTCACGTAAAAAATCACCTTTATAAACATCCTGGACAGCCCCGTATACGACGAACAGAGACCAAATGAAATCATCAGCCTTATTCCGGATATGGAGTTTAATAAAAAAATCTCCAATCGAACTGGCTAAGATTTCCATAGTCTCATATCTGACGCCTAACAGAATTCCTCCGGATCTCCCCCGCGGCGGACGTGATACCCATGAAAAATCCACTCCACCAGAAAGGCGATTGAGTTGACTTTGTGAGAAATCACGTCTACCAGTCTCAGAAATACCCAAAAAATCCAACTTATAATCTCTCACACAATCAGCAAAGAACAAATGTTTAGCCAAGTCACGAAGACCTCTCCTATTTGAGAACATGCCATTCATTGAGAAACAATTGAAGATTTGGATACACGTGACCTCTTACGGGACCGTTGGCTCTTTGATTTCCTACTAGAAGCTGTAAGATCATATAATGAATCCAGCCCAGTCTCATCAAAGCCCACTTCTGACACTTCACCAACTAAGTGGGATAAGAATTGACCATCTACTGTGGCATGCAACTCCTCCTCCTCCATTGGTGAAGAGTCAGGAACAACAAAAATTTTAGGAGTAACCGTTAGACGGTCAACCTCCATATGTCTCAAAACAGAACTAGAAAGATTAACTTCACTTACAGATCTCCCCAAACTAACACCAATGTTAGCCAGCTTATCCATAATAGAGTTGTCGGAGAAAGAAAGAAAGGATTTAGAAGATATACCAGGGGTGTCCAAATTCTTTTCCGCATTGCCTTGCCCAAGGAGTCCTCATCCGTGACTAAGGCCCCCAGAGCGTCAATACCATGACGAGAGCTCCTGCGAGCTAGGGTCCCGGCCATGTAAATAGGACCATCTACAGCTGGGGACAAACCCAACCCCTCCTGGTCAGGTCAATCCCCCTGGGCACAGGTCCACCATCCAAGCTAGAGCGCCCCTCCATGTCCGCCAGACAAGCACCATGGGAGGGGCCTCCAGCATCCTGCGTCATCGTCGAAGGGGGTTGAACCGCCAGGGGAATAGGTGAGGCACCCTGCACCCCGGCAGCCAACCCAAACGTCCCACGGTCGGCGAGCCCCACCTGGGCCCGCCCCCGCGCCGAGGACCCAGATACGCCCTGCTGCACAGCCGGTACCACCTCCCGTAGCACCGGCTCTGCTCGCGTGGGAATAGAACGACCCATCATGTTAGGTCTCCCGCGCGTTGGAGAAGACGGAAGCGAAGGAACACAAGTCGTCTCCAAAGAACCGCAAGCCACATGCAAAGCCCCTTGAAACTGTGAAGGAGAGACACGAGGAGAACACAACACCGGTCCAGAATCGCGCAGGGGAGAGTCCAACGGAAGCGCCTCCAAAAGTTCCTTACCGCGGGGAGTGGCAGGGTTAGCATTAAAAGGAGTGACAGCATACAATAGCACAGGATCAGAAGGCACTGAACAGTCCAACAGAGCACCCTGCCTAGTAGGCGGCTGCGCCGAACCACCCTGCCTGGTAGTGGTCGAGGAAGAGGCAGCCCAACCGCCTATGAGCCACCCCCCGTGTCAGATGTATCCATAGCATCCTCAGAAGGCTTCTCATTCGCATCATCATCCTGATCATCGTCCCTCTTCCTCCATAAGAAAGGTGCAAACTCAGGCTCAGGTACATAACCCTCCGGCTCCAAACGAAAGCGAAGCTCATAAGCCTTGAGACCCACCACAGCATCGGTCACAATGTAGTGTCCTATGGAATCCTGTAGCCTCAAGAAAACACTGGTATCCGTCATAGCAACAAGAATCTGAATGACGCCACATCTCCTCAAACTGAAAAGGTCCACATCCAAAGTAGTGCCCATGAGACCACCGACCGCCCATAAACCCAAGAAAGACCGCAAAAAATGTGGCACCCCCTCGACATGCAGCCAAACCTGTTGAAGCTCAAGCTTGTGGGGCACCTCCTGTGTCCGATAAACAGAAAACGAGAGCTGAGAGGTGCACAGCGGCACTGGCACCTGGATCCCATCCACCCTGTCCAAATCCTCCATCGACGGAAAACTCACAAGAAAGGCAGATTCACCATAGGGCAACGCTTCCCACTTCCACTGACTACGAACCAGGCATCTCCTGGCAATCTGTCGCTAAACCACATCTGCAGGTACCATCGGCCCAGAGACCTGAACTAGAGCTATGGGTGTCAAGTTGGCCCCAAGATGGTCCCGCACCACAGAATCGGGAATCTGAGAGAACAAAGTCAATTCATTGCCAATACCAGACATCACCGGGGTAGGCCTTGGCAGCTTAAGAACGGGACATCTCAAAGTGGGATGAGCAGAATTATCACAAATATAGCAAATATGAACCGCCTTACAATCTTTAGTTGCATGCGTATTGACCGCACACTTCCAGCAACGAACAACTTTCTGATTCTTCTTACCCGCGACAGTAGGCACCGGTGCTGTAACAACAGTCTCCAAGGCTGCGTCAGCCTGAGGAACATTGGCAACGGTCCCCTGCGGCCCGTACATATATTGCGGCTGTTGTCCCAAAACCTGAGAAGACGTCCCTGCCTGGCCAGCGGGATACCCATATTGCTGAAACTATGCTAGCTACTGGTGCTGTTGCAAACCTGGCTCAAGACCCACCTGCAACTGATCCTGCTTCTTCTTCCGCTTCGGCACCGACGCACTTACATTGCCGACCCCGACCGCAAACTGTTGTGGCGACACCCCCTGCTGGATCATTGGAGACCCACCCGCCGGATTACCGCGATACGACGGCTGAAGTGGCTGCATGGCGAACTGCGGCTGCGGCACCGGGAAGTAAGCACCATTGGGCGACAGGAACAGCAGCGCCATCCCCTGACTGAAGCGAGTCGAAGGTGGCATCCCGGGCGTCCCGGAGAACGACGGCGGCCCATGGCCAAAGGCAGGCACAGACGAAGACGATGAACGTGCGAAGGTCGCGGAAGGGTTCGCCGATGCCAGCCCGAAACCAGCAGGCTGCTGTGGCGCCATCACCTGGGCGCGAGGGTGATCAGCCGACCCTGCCATCTGAGCGGGTGCGCGGGGAACCGAAGCAGCAGGGCCCGCAGCAGCACCTGGCGGCGGAACAGCAACACCCGACAGCGGAGAAGCAGCACGCTGTGGCGGTGCAACCATCGGGGCCGAACCACACATGACCTGGGCGAAGCTACGAGTTGAAGGCGGCGCGAGAAAACTTGAGACGGGAGATCGCGAGGCAGCACTGGGAATACGACGTCCGATTCCCAGCCTCCTCGCAACAAGACCCCATCCCGATCCCGATCCCGTCAGGGGCCCCACCCCGCCAGGAGGCCCATGCACCAGGTCCACGTCAGATGACGGAACCGTCCACGAGTCAACTAGCGCAGGAAGCGGATCGCGCCGCCTCGCGCATGCCCTGCCATCGGCCGCCTCAACAAACGCAGCGAAGACCGGCGGCGCCGACGACCTTCTCGCTGGAAGGGGCCCCTTCCAAGGTCGAACCAAAGGTCCCCGGTGCATCAACAGCCCCACCGGCGACGATCCATCCCCGCGGCGAGCCTTCGGCGAGGTAGAACGGCAAGGATGCATCGAACTTCGCCGGGGTGACGAGGACGCACGTTCCTAGAACCGAGATGTCGGCGTATGGAACCCCATCTCCTCCCAGAACTCCTGCTTTAGCTCTGCATCGGTCCTCCTTCGCCGTTGACAAACAATAGTCCATCCCAGTTCGCCGGAAGAATCCTCTAGGGCGTCCAACCTCTCTCGCGCAGCACGGGCATCACCGCCATCCGAGTCAGAGTCAGAGCCCAAGCACTGGAATCTCGAACCCGAGCTCGACGACGATGAAGGATCAGTCTCTACCGGCGATCCGAGCGCCCCGGGCGCCAGGGTGAACCTCCTCCTGGTCATCCTCCTCCCCTTAGATTATCTGATCACATGTGTTCCCGTGATATTATGTCAACCTCCATGTGGCAGAGTTTAGAGCCTCCATGTCGTCGAGAGGGAAAGCTTAGCTCCCTGTAAAGCCCCCGTCGTAAAGATGTAGCAGGTACGCTGCCACTTCCAGCACGGACTAAATTAACTCCACTGTCCACCAAGAACACAATCTCCGAGGCTAAGTCAGCCCGCCTAGGCCCATATGGGGCCCAAAGTGTCCATATCTATGCCGGCAGGCACCGATGCCCGCACTCCAGCCACCTTGTCACCCCGCCGCCAACTAGATGAGCCTCCTGCCTCACCACCCGGAGTTTTGCTAGGCCGCCGCCAGTGTCAAGCTTCATGCACTAGCCAACGCAACTAAAAGTCCGAACTGATGGAAAGGGCTAGTGCAATTCACTTATACACTTCAACACACCCTCTCACATGTGACGGGGATAAGTCAGCACGTGCAACCGGAAGAGAGCGACGGCGCGCGAAACTCACGTATGACTCAAGAGGCATATACGTGGACACAGAGTGGTCTACAATAATTTTAGGATAAATTGCGAAAGCCAAGACTCGAACTCGAGACTTTAGGCTCTGATACCATGTCAAGCTTCATGCACTAGCCAACGCAACCAAAAGTCCGAACTGATGAAAAGGGCTAGTGCAATTCACTTATACATTTTAACAGCCAGGTCGCGCTCTCCTGAGCCGAGCCGCCCATGCACAGGCAGAGGAGAACCCGCTGCTAACGGCACTGCACGGGCAACGCCCGCAGATGATGGCGACAACAAGGGAGGAGGAGGGACTCAGGGGAGGTGGCTGCCCTAGTCGCCTCGCTTCGGGATGGGAAGCGACGTGGGGGTTTACGCAGGTTTTTTTGTTATTCAATACTCAATTGCCAAAGCAATAGAAACCCACACAATCCACACATCCACCGCACCTAACCAAATGTGCTAATGTGTTCTAGTAGCCTGCTTTCTTATGCCCGGATGATCGGATGGGCATGGTCCCATGGATAGGCATGCACGCGTGGCGCGATATGATGCACATCATTGCATATGCATGAATCGCATCAGATGAATCGAGCCACACCAGCCACGATTGCCGCCACATTCGACGGGGACCAACCAACGTGCCGGCCGGCCGCGCGCGCCCATCCCATGTGGCTTCAGAGTTCAGAGCCTCCGTGTCATCGAGAGGGAAAGCTTAGCTCTCGCGAGTAATGCAGATTCCGAGGGAATCAAAGAGCATCGTTCTTAGTTATATCCTGCACACGTTCGATCGATCCCTCTGCAGACCACATGCATGTGGCTGGTGAAGTCGATCGATCCTAAATTTGGAAGCTACTACCGGTAACAATAATCGGGAGGATGCTGTTGAGCGATGATGAGTTTAGGTGATTAACGTCTCTAGAGGGTCGATGTCGGCTAGCTAGCCATGCAATTAGGAATTTGACATGCATCTGGTTTGATTCGATCGGTCTGGGAGAATATTATTTATTTTTCAGGTTGGTAGTTTTTTCGGTTTCATACCTGTCTGGCCGTGATTAACTGAACCAGGGAACCTGTATCTGGACTATAAGTCCATAGCCAAAGCCCCTAATCCATATGGAGGTGTACAATCCTGATGACTCATCGCTAATGAATCAATTTAATGTTTTGCTAATCATAGGTTTCCGGGATTTTGTTATGTCTAAGTCAATTAGCCAGACTGCGTGCTAACCTTCCATGTCCAATTTCAGCAAAAGGGGATGACAGATCAAGAAAATTAAAGGCTCAAAGGACAGGGTCATAATTGTTAGATGTATATATCTGTATATTGTATTTCCCCCATATGTTAGGGGGCTTCCTGCATATTTGCCTTGTACATGTACTATATATTGGGCCTTTGGCTCCCAGAGGAATACAAGTTGTATATTCCTGACATGGTATCAGAGCTAGGTTAGCCTCCTATTCGCAACTTCGTCGCTTCAGCCGCCACCGTCCCTGTCGCCGACAGCCTCGCCGTTGTCGCCGCCGCCGCTGGCCGCCTGTTTTGTCTTCGGATCCAGTTTCTCTTTCACGCGGGATCGTTCTGATCTGCTCTACATCGCCGCCTCGTTCTGCTCCCCGACTGCCTGCCTCGATCTACTCCACGCGGGCCTCGTCTGCTCTCGATCTACTCCACGCGAGCCTCGTCACGCGGTCGATCTGCTCCCTCCCTGCACTGCTCGCGTCAGGTCCCTGCACTGCATCGCCCACGCGGGCCTCGTTTGCTCACCGACTGGTCCCTGCACCTCGTCTGCTCACCGCCAGATCCCTGCCTGACGTGGACCACGTGGACCTGCAACCGCACGCGGGAGCCCGCCTCCTGACGCTTCAGCTCTGCCCGAGCCGACGCGGTACTCCACGCCCGCGGTACGGACGCGGTACTCCGCCCACGCACGCGGTACTTCGCCCACGCGCCCACGCGGGGACTTCTCCACGCGCCTGACGCCGACGCGGCGCCCACGTGCCCGCCTCCTGACGCTTCGGCTTTGCCCACTGCCTGGCCAGCCTCCTGCCTGGCCCGCTGCCGGCTGCTTTCGTCAGACCGTCCTCAGATCTAGATCTAGCCTGGTCTGTAAAAAAAATGTCTTCTTCATCGGGTTATGTTGCGATTCCTCGCTGCCCGGTGGTCTTTGATGGCGCGAATTACCCTGATTTCGCCGCCTTTATGCGCGTTCACATGCGCGGTCTCCGTCTTTCGGGTGTGCTCTCTGGCGAGGTCTCCTGTCCGCCGTGCCCCCTGCTCCTGTGGCTCCTCTTCCGCCGACGCCGATTGTTCTCGGTGCTGATGCTTCTAAAGAAGCCAAGGATGCTGCTCAGAGTGCTGATGATAGTGCTGTTGCTGCTTATGACCTGAAGTTCAAGCAGTACTCTTCTGATCTCGAGGTCTATCGACACGCTCTGACTGCTTACACTCAGTGGGTTGATGAGGATGCTCGTGCCACTGCTGTTCTCACCTCCAGTGTTCTGCCCTAGTATGCTGCTGAGTTCATGAGTCTCCCTACTGTTGCCGCTCAGTGGGCTCATCTTCGTCAGCGCTATCAGCCGTCTGGGGATGCTCTTTACCTGTCTGTGGTTCGCCAGGAGCATGCTCTCCAGCAGGGTGATTCTACTATTGATGAGTTCTATACTCAGAGTGCTGCTATCTGGCGTCAGCTTGATTCTCTTCGTACTGTTGTTTGTGGCACATGCTCGTGTTGCCAGATTGTGCGCTCGGACTTGGAGTTTCACCGTATCTATGAGTTTCTGTCTCGGCTCCGCCAGGAGTTTGAGCCCCGGCGTGCTCAGCTGAATGCTCGTGGTCGCGTTCCGCTCTCTGAGGTGTTGTCTGAGCTTCGGGCCGAGGAGACCCGTCTCCGTGGTGCTGGTCTTCTTGCGGTTCCATCTGCGCTTGCTACTCGTGGTGCTCCTTTGCCGTCTTCTCCCTCGACTCAGCCGCGGTCCTCTGTGTCGCCGCCGCCGATACTACCCACTCCTCCAGGTCAGGGTCAGGGTCAGCTTCAGCACCAGCAGCCTCAGGGTGAGAGTCAGCATCAGCAGGCTCGTGGTCAGGGTCGCCGTGGTTCTCTTCGTCACTGCTCTTACTGCAACAGGGATGGTCACACTTGGGCCACCTGTTATATACGGGACCCCAGTTTACGTCAGCAGCACCAGGCTCGTGGGCAGTCGGCTTCTTCCGGATCTTCAGCAGTTGCTCTCTCTGATCAGGACATTATCAGGAGTCTTCGCGGTCTGCTTGCTGCTACAGGCTCTTCTTCGACGGGCACTACTGGTTCTGTGACTGATTCTTCAGGCACTGTGCGACCACCACCTTCTACACAGTCAGGTACGTCTCCGTGGTATCTGGATTCTGGAGCTTCTTTTCATATGACCTCTGAATCTTCTTTTCTGTCCGCTCTTCGTTCTCTCCCTTCTCCTGTCCGTGTTTTTACGGCCGATGGTACCTCTCTCCCTGTTTCTAGCCGGGGCACCCTTTCTACTTCTTCTTTTTTTGTTCCTGATATTTCTCATGTACCTCTTCTTAAGATGAATCTGTTCTCTGCTAGCCAGCTTACTGACTCTAGTTGTCGCGTCATTCTTGATGCTGATTCTTGTGTTGTTCAGGACCGTCGCACTCAGGCCCTGGTTGGAGCTGGCCCTCGCAGCCGTGACTCTTCAGGTCTTTGGGAGTTAGACTGGCTTCGTGTTCCTTCTGCTGCCACTTCATCTGCCAGTTCTTCTCCAGTTGTCGCCTCTACTACCAGCTCTTTTCAGCAGTGGCATCATCGTCTTGGTCACCTCTGTGACTCTCGCCTGTCGTCATTAGTTCATCGTGGTCTTCTGGGTCTGTCTCAGGAGATGGGTCTTTGCATTGTCAGGGCTGTAGGTTGGGTAAACAGATTCAGCTTCCCTATCCTACTAGCGCGTCTGTATCTCAGCGACCTTTTGATTTAGTTCATTCCGATGTTTGGGGTCCCGCTCCCTTCGCTTTGAAAGGGGGCCATCGCTACTATATTTTATTCATCGATGATTTTTCTCGGTACACTTGGTTGTATTTTATGCGCTCTCGTAGTGAGGTGCTCTCCATATATCAGCGTTTTGCGGCCATGGTTCGTACTCAATATTCTACCCCCATCCGTGTGTTTCGTGCTGATTCTGCTGGTGAGTATATCTCCTAGATGTTGCGAGGTGTTCTTGCTGAGCAGGGCACTCTTGCTCAGTTCTCCTGTCCTGGCGCACATGCCCAGAATGGCGTTGCTGAGCGTAAGCATCGCCATCTTCTTGAGACCACTCGCGCTATGATGATTGCTTCTTCTCTCCCGCCGCATTTCTGGGTTGAGGCTGTCGCTACGTTGGCTTACCTCATCAATATTCAGCCTTCTGCTGCCTTGCAGGGTGGTATCCCTCTTGAGCGCCTCTCTGGACAGTCTCCAGATTACTCCACGCTTCGCTTGTTTGGTTGTGTTTGCTATGTTCTCCTTGCTCCTCACGAACGCACCAAACTGACCGCTCAGTCTGTTGAGTGTGTCTTTCTTGGATACAGTGATGAGCATAAGGGCTATCGCTGTTGGGACCCTGTTGGTCGTCGGATGCGTATCTCTCGTGATGTTACTTTTGATGAGACGCGTCCTTTCTATCCTCGTCCCACCGCTGGTACTTACTCGGTGGAAGATATCTCTTTTCTTCTCTTCCCCGACACACCTCCTTCTACCCCTATTGTGTCTTCTTCAGGATCTCCTCCTCCTGATGTCTCTTCTTCGACACCGTCCTCTTCTGCTCCGTCTAGTTCTCCTAGTTCTCCTCGTTCTCCGGAATCTTCCTCTCCTATTCCCTCTTCTCCATCATCGTCTCCTGCGTCGTCTTCCTCTGATGATCTTCCCTCTACTCGTCCTGTTCGTCAGCGTCGTGCCCCCGACCATTACTCTCCTAGTCAGTACGGTCTTTCTGTTGCCTCCGAGTCGACCTCTTATCGGGATGCTGAGCATCATCCTGAATGGCAGCTGGCCATGGCCGAGGAGATTGCTGCGCTTGAGCGCACTGGCACCTGGGATCTTGTTTCTCCTCCTCCCGGTGTTCGTCCTATCACGTGTAAGTGGGTCTATAAGATTAAGACTCGCTCTGACGGATCTCTTGAGCGCTATAAAGCGCGTCTTGTGGCTCGTGGTTTTCAGCAGGAGCATGGTCGTGACTATGATGAGACCTTTGCTCCTGTCGCTCATATGACCACTGTGCGTACTCTTCTTGTTGTTGCTTCTGTTTGTCACTGGTCTGTGTCCCAGCTTGATGTTCAGAATGCCTTTCTCAATGGTGAGTTGAGTGAGGAGGTTTATATGCAGCCTCCTCCTGGGTACTCTGTTCCTGAGGGGATGGTTTGTCGTCTTCGACGTTCTCTTTATGGCCTCAAACAGGCTCCTCGTGCCTGGTTTGAGCGCTTTGCTTCTGTAGTGACAGCTGCTGGTTTCTCCCCTAGTGGTCATGATCCAGCATTGTTTGTTCACACTTCTCCTCGTGGACGCACTCTTCTTCTTCTCTATGTTGATGATATGATCATTACCGGTGATGATCCTGAGTATATAGCCTTTGTTAAGGCTCGTCTTCGTGATCAGTTTCTTATGACTGATCTTGGTCCTCTTCGATACTTTCTTGGGATTGAGGTTTCCTCCACTTCTGATGGCTTTTACATCTCTCAGGAAAAGTATATTCAAGATCTTCTTCCTCGTGCTGCTCTTGGGGATGAGCGCACTGTTGAGACTCCTATGGAGCTTAATGCTAAGCTTCAACCTACTGATGGTGATCCTCTTTCTGATCCGACGCGTTATCTTCATCTTGTTGGGAGCCTTGTTTATCTTGCTGTCACTCGTCCTGACATCTCTTATCCTGTTCATATTCTGAGTCAGTTTGTTTCTGCTCCTACCACTGTTCATTATAGTCATTTGCTTCGTGTTCTTCGTTATCTTCGTGGTACGATCACTCGTTGCCTTTTCTTTCCTCGTTCCAGCTCCCTCCAGCTCCAGTGCTATTCGGACGCCACGTGGGCGAGTGATCCTTCGGATCATCGTTCACTTTCTGCTTACTGTGTGTTTCTTGGTGGTTCGCTCATTGCTTGGAAGACGAAGAAACAGACAGCGGTTTCCCGTTCGAGTGTTGAGGCTGAGTTGCGTGCTATGGCCTTGATGACTGCTGAGGTGACCTGGTTACGGTGGTTACTTGCGGATTTTGGAGTCTCTATTACCACACCCAGTCTGGTTTTGTCTGACAGTACAGGTGCTATTAGTGTTGCACGTGATCCGGTCAAGCATGAGCTTACCAAGCATATTGGTGTTGATGCTTTCTATACACGTGCTCAGGTGCAGGCTCAGATTGTTGCGCTTCAGTATGTGCCTTCAGATTTATAGTTGGCGGATTTCTTCACGAAGGCCCAGACCAGAGCGCAACATGATTTCTTACTCTCCAAACTCAGTGTTGTAGATCCACCATGAGTTTGTGGGGGGGGGGGGGGGGGGGGGGGGGGGTTAGATGTATATATCTGTATATTGTATTTCCCCCATATGTTAGGGGGCTTCCTGCATATTTGCCCTGTACCTGTACTATATATTAGGGCCTTTGGCTCCCAGAGGAATACAAGTTGCATATTCCTGACAATAATCATAAAGATCAACATAGAGCGTAGCAGAATTTACACATTACCGCTAAACATGGCAGATCCGGAGTGAGTGCTCGATCCGGATTTCATCTTTCATTTAGTATGAGCTCATTGTAATTCTGAACTTGATAAATAAATAAAGGCTCTTGTTTGTTCCCCGGAAAAATCATCTGAAAAGTGCAATCCAAGTTTAGCGCTTGCACTTTTTCAGAGAAGTACAAATTACATTTTCATTGAAACGTTGCACTTTTCAGAATTGACATAGATATAAGATAAATCTTACTAGTCGGCTTAAAAGGTAAACGTACCCCTAGCTTGGTGAGGTGGATTTCGTTTTCTTAGCAAGGAAAATATCCTTAATTTTGCAATGTCGTAACTTTATGATTAATGTCCTACATTTTCATGTTTTCACCTCAAACTCTTTAAACTCGGAATCTCAACTGACCTAACTCTACCGTGAAATTTGCTTATATTCTCGTTGTTTTTGTTTGGTGTAAGCCAGCCTAGCTACATATACTCATATGTCTGTGCATGATTGTCATACAAGGATAAAACAATATACCTATATCTAGAAAATGATAAAACTTCAAATATGTTGGATGTTCTGGACGGTTCCAAGGTCCAAACCCTAATAGGTGTATACTAAGGAGTACTAATAAACTTTAAGCCCCACATGTTGCCTTAACCACCGCTAAAGACCTATAAACCTGAGAACCTAATAAACTAAATACTACTCCTAGCTAGCTAACGGGTTAATAATTCGCACAAATCTCATGTACACAGTCCCATCTCAATCATCACGCCATCAACCATTTGTCGCTGTGTTCGTGCTCATCAGACGCGAGATGCGAGACACAAGCCGGAAAAACTTGCGACCAAACGCCATTACAATAATCCTGGTGGGTTTGTGTCCTAACCGGCCGCCTTAATCATCGGATTAGTGTCATGCAGGCTCATGCGTTTTGCCAGCTCCCATGTGCTTCCACTTGCATGCACTTGAAAATGGTATTCTACCGATGGCCATGATGGGGCTCCCAAAACTTTTGACCCACTTTACACGGCAAAGTTCCAACCAAAATGCCAAACCCATTTCAAAAGTTGCATGCATGTATATATTTCTAGGAAGAGGGTACCCCTATACCTTCATTAACAAAATTTAAAGAGTTTTAAACAATCACGAAGGACGGGAGATCATAATCGATAAACCTCTCATAGCCAGGGGCGAAGCTCCCCTTTGGGCAAGGTATGGCACCTGCCCTACCTTGATTTTTTTTGCTAAAAATCGCATATATGTATGTTTCTATTTGATATAGATACAGTTTTAAGCAAAATTTATATGTTCTGTAGAGAAAACAAATGAAAACGCCAACATGGGCCGCATTGAAGTGGTTTTGGCCTTCACGGGCCTTTGCTGGACTTCACTGGCTCCGACCCGTTCGACTGTCGATCCCCGATCTATCAAACTGATCTAGTAATAAATGATCAAAAAGAAAAAAAGATCAAACTGACCAAGTGATCAGCTGAACCTCCGCTCAAAAAAGGTGATCAACAGAACCACGACTCAGTAGCGCAGCCGTCTTTCCGTACTCCTGACGGGTGAGACGGCGTCTCCCGTCTGCGTTGTCGTGACTCCTTCCGACGCCAGTACTGCTCGCCGGCCGCCAGTCCACCCGCCCCTGGTCAGGGGCGGACCCAAGTACAAGCCATTGGGGGCCTTGGCCCCCACTCAAATTTTGAAACTTCACTAGGATTTATTTTGTTTTAATAGAAAAATATTTAAAATATGTGAAATTATACAAGAAATGCCCCCAGTAAATTTGTTTGCCCCCTCTCAAATTATTTTCTAGGTCCGCCCCTGCCCCTGGTTCTCCACTTCTCCGGCTCCACTCTCCAGGTGCAGGACTGTCAGGCTAGGGCAAGACTAGAACAGTCTTCGAATTCGTAATTTCTGTTCTACGCTTCTACTCATATTTGATACTCTACTCTACGAACTTGAGAAGTAGGATGCTACTCTACTCTACGAACTTGGAAAATTCGTTCTTATTTAATATATACTAGAGTCCATTTAAGGGAGGCTCGTTGGAATTGGAACGGAGTATATTGATGCTTTTCTTTTGGTTTGAGGGCTAGCATCCTTTCTCGTACATTTGGCAACTGGAAGTATTCTACTCCTACATACTCTGTATCTTCGTAATCGTCTAGGCCTGTCTAGGTTCTGCCAATTTATGGTAATATGGGCAAGAAAGGGAATAAACCTGCAAGGCTGCAACTAAGAAAGGGGCATGTATAATTTTTGACTTTGTGGTCAACTGAACTCAGTCCTGATTAACTATTGAAGGAAGTTTGATTTTATTTTCAGTAATTCAATTGCAGATTTTCAAAAAGACGTTAGAGTTAAGTCATTGCATTAAAGCTTCATTATCGCTATATTTGTATGTTCTACTCCAATTCAAATATGCCGTTATTACCATTGTACCACATGATTAGGCTTTTACAATTTTGTCGACACATTTTGAAATTCTTTGCATCATTTTTTTAATGTCTCAGAGTTCGCCCGACCTCAATTCTTTTTCTTCCTTCGCCACTGCTCATAGCGGGGTAACATAGATAGTATACTTACATTACATGCCATAGTATAAGATGGTAGCATCATATCACGACAACGTAACATGGTCCATTACAACTCACATGAGAAAATAACAATAAATCATACAAATTAATCAATGAGATTATCTAAGATGTCACTCCTATAATATCATGCACTATGGATGTAGTATCACATAATACTATCATGTGTGCATGGTACTTGTCAATGTTATTACTCCTAACTATGAGTGAGACCTAACATTTCAAAGGCTAAAAGTCTCGATTTTGGTGGAAGCATGTTGTGTTGGGCTATATGACTATGCAGGGATGCTGTGGGTTTTGACAGAACATTTTTTTTCTGAAGTGCGGTCTATTCACTCATGTAAATATTGACTTCTACTTTAATTGTATGTACTCGGATAGCCCACCCACACCTTAATTTATTTTTAGTTTTGTCGAACATGGTCTTATGTTGGTCTTTCTACTTTATTGGGTTGTGTATGTAGAGTCCGAGTATTAGAACTCTCTGTGGTTGCATCATGTTGATGATATTATTGTGTCAATATAATTTTCAGAAATTATTTTTGTTACAATTAGGATGCTAAAGTTGTATGCATGTTTTACTTCAAAAAGAAAAAGTTGTATGCATGTTTGTTGAACACATATATTCGGTACATATCAGAGGTTTGGGGTTAATCATCTGCGACCCGGTTTCACCTAAACGGGGAGATTCCCACCTCATACGGGTCCGGAACCTTCGCCTCTAGGTTAGAGCACATGCATGCGAGGGGGGACACATGCAAGCACCTATACCAACCTCTCACCACACTCACACACATATGTTTTGTGTTTGTTTAGGTCATAGGGTGATGTAAAACCATATTAGCTTCGCCTCAACAGGGATATTCCCCCTTATACGGGTCCGGAACCTACGCTTCCGCATGCATGCGAGGGGGGGCACGCACATGTGATTGAATCTTTGAACAACTTCACAAAAATTTCTGAAATATAAATTTCATGCACATGTGATAATAACACACAAACATGCAAATTTCTCAACTTGTGAGAAGATTCGACATTTTATGTGGGCGTGAAGACTATTATTCGGAGGCTACGAATCCATCCAATTGATAAAATAGAACCTAAATAATTGATACTAATAAATAAATACAAATAATTTGGTAAGGAAAAAAAGTGCATAGGTACGCCGAGGGTCACCGTCGGCGTAGGCATACGCGAGGGTGACCGTCGGCGTAGCCTATGCCGACAGCGGCTCTCGGCGTAATGCTAACGCCGTTAGGGCCTGTTCCGGCCTGGCCTGTCTAGTGCCACGCGGCCACCCCGTACGCCGAGGGCTAGGTTTACGCCGACGGTCACCCTCGGCATACGTGCCGCTACGCCGACGGCTGCGGTACGCCGAGGGCTCGGAAGCTGGGCTGGCCTGGCCCGGTGCTACGCCGACGGCCGTCGGCGTAGCTGTCGGCCGTCGGCACACAACGCCATTCCTGTAGTGATTCACTTTAGCTCGATACCATGGCCCATGTGTCACAGTCGTGGCTTGACGGAACCTCTCGATCCGGGTACATACTAGCTCGTGTTTTTTTGTCGACAAACTCTTTCACGTGTTGAAAAATATATTTTTCCTGAATTTTTTGATATTTCAAAATGTGCATTCAAACAATAGGTTCATATGCACTCATGAGCCGAACTGAATTTCAGGTTGCGGAAGTTTATTCTCCTTTTGGAGCCCTGGCATTATGTCGCTTTGGACTGTGCAAAGTTCGCCTGCCCCAGTAGTGTGTCCCCCTCGTTGACGACTTTGACAAGTAGGCGCACGCTTCAAAAGCTTGTCCTGTTTCATGGCCCCCTTTGCCTCTCCTCAATCGCCTCCTATATATACACACCAAGCCCCTGTTCTCATCAGTCATTCAGTCATCATCGCCAGCTCAACTGCAAGAAACAACCTAGTTAGCCGAGCGAGATTAAGCAAGTGTGCCATTTGCGATGGTGATCAAGCTGAGGTGCCCCAACCCCAAGAGGCTCTTCAGGAGGAGCTCCTCCAAGCTCAGCAGCACTGGTAGCTCTAGCAGCGACGACGGCAGCGATGCCGGCGGTATCGTCCGTGGTGGCGGCGGCAGCGGGGAGATCGAGTGGGAGGTCAGGCCTGGGGGAATGCTGGTGCAGAGGAGGGACTGCAGGGGGGACGTCGAGGTGATCACCGTCAGGGTGTCCACCGGTTTCTCCTCCTGGCATGAGGTCTCCATTGGAGCCACCTGCACTTTTGGTAAGTACTGCCAGTACAAGTTGCTCATTTTCCGTTTATTAACTGCTCTTTACAAAGTTAGCAAAAGTTGATTAGATTGGTTGGGGAATATACTAGTGGTGTACAGTGATTGGTAATGGTAGAATGTGTTCTTGGAAAGTTGGTTTGGTCATGGTTCCTTTTTGGGGCGTCTCCCCTATACTAAGCAGTAAGCCCATCTTGTGTACCAAAGTTGACTGAATATTCCCATGCTCTTTAAACACGATAAAGGCTTGAGGAGTGATCGTGGGCGTGTGGCACTCCTTTATAAATAACTCAGTTTTTCGGCACGATGAACTGCAAATTTTCAGACAATCAGACAGGTTGATCAACAGCAAAAATGCTAGTTTAGTTGTACATAAAACATTTTGACAAGAGTCTGCACTTGTTCACACAGCCAAATCCGCACCTGTTCACGCAGCCAGATTCACTTATTTTACCATCATTTCTCAAAATTAAGTAGTTGACCCTGGACCTGTCATGGAGATATACATGTCATTAGCAAGATCTCTCAACCTTCAGTATTGTAAACTGACTGACAAGGGCCAGTGCTGTGCCACTGTCTCCTTCCTAATAACTCCACGAGTAGAGCAAGGAACACCGCGTTGTCCTTGTAATAGTAGAAAACAATTACACGGACATGTCTGAACAAGCATCTGCAATGCGGCCGCCTTCCTGCACTGCCACTGCCAGCACATGCATGCTGGTTCAGATGAGGAACCTGAGTGGAACTTTCCTATGCCTTGTTTGCTAAGCATATAGACTCGATATGTTTGCTCTTGTAAATAATAAGTTAAGTACATTTCTTGTTGGGATCAGTGTCTAACATGTGCTGTGCAAAATTATCTCTGCAGGAGAGCTGAAAGTGATACTGTCCATGGTGACGGGGCTGGAGCCGAGGGAGCAGAGGCTGCTGTTCAGGGGCAAGGAGAGGGAGGACAGCGACCACCTCCACATGGTCGGGGTGAGGGACAGTGACAAGGTGTTGCTCCTTGAGGACCCTGCCCTCAAGGACATGAAGCTCCGGGCCGCCGCGCTCGCGGCCCAGGCCGTGCGGAGCCCATATCAGACTTATATCCGGGTGTAGGGCCGGCCCGCCTCGAACGCCACGCTAACTGTTAGAGAGTAAACCAATCATCATACAATCGGCCTGTTTAATTAGCCCTGAGAGAAGAAAAACAATACCTAGTGCTGATTGGTGATCGATGAAGTACCACTCCATGGAATGGAAGGGCAATGGGCCTCCTCGTGTGAGAGTTAGAGTACTACCGCCGGTTGGAGTAGTCTACCTGCCAACTTCAATTTAATTTAATTGTATGTTTGTGCAATTTGTAGCTAGTTGCAAGTGCGGATGGCATGCTTGTTAGTGGGCTAGATTGGAGGGTGCAATCTAAAGATTGTTCATGTGGCTTAACGTGGGCTGCACCTACAGATAATTCTGTCGAGAAGTGGGATGTATCAATGTATGACAAGACCACATCACGTGGTCCTTTTTTTTTCATGAAGACCCTTGTTCTGGAGTTGGATGTGTGTTTGCTTTGAGTTATGACAGCAATTAGCCAATTATCATGGTCCTGGGAACTGATTCTGAATTTCTGCTGTGTAGAAATTCCAGTGCTGCGGGTTTAGTCTTGAAGGTTTCAGCTTTTTTATTAGATATAAAAGGTTTTTGCCCGGCTTTAAATTAATGAAGCCCTTAATTAGCTGTCTAGATTATAACTAGTAGTATGATACCATGCTGGGGCTACCAGTTTACAACACAACTAGTACACAAGCTCAGAAAACGAAGTGCAACACCTGTAGTGGAAGATGAGTCTGAAATTCTGAATTGGTTTGTGACGTGTTCCCCGTTTTACAGACATGAGACGGTCGTCCCAGATAAGAGCAAGTGGTATGTGCGAAACTGTGAATCCCCGTGTGTAGCTTTTGTGCAGCCAACAATATCTTCTGAAATTCGCAGTATCCCAATGTCCGATTCACTTAAAGCGAGCCGGTTATACCGGAATCACGATTAGACGTCTGAATCCTAAGAGAAGTAAAACTAAACAGAGACGCAGGTACTACTGAATCTGTAAAGACTTTCAGAAGTTGATGATGCAAGGAAAAAATATTCTCGGCTTGGGTTCAGAGGGCCTAGCCTTCCAGAAGGTAGATGCAACGGCCACCTACTTGTCAGCAGAGTGTTACATACAGGCATGCATGTCCACATCTAGCACCGGTAATTAATCTACTCGTAGGAAAATCCACCAAACTTTCCATTGCCTGCCTACCTCTGCCTGCCCTGTGTAAAGTTTTGCTGCCAGCTTTGAAGAATGAGTAATCCGGCTAATGATATGTGTCCACCTCCAAGAGTCCCAAGCCAAGAATGAGTGATCGGGCTAACGATCACTTCATCAGGCAGGAGCGTTATTCTGTCCTGACGGGCGTGCGCTGGGTGCTTGACCTACATTCATACACCTAAGCTTAGCTACCTGCTCGGCTGCTCCCAATCTCAAGTCTCAATCCCACTCTCGGCTGCGCTGGGTCATCATCTGCTCCGCTGTCCGATCCCACTCACGTCGCAGCTCGCGAGAGAGAGTGGAAGGGAAAACGCAACACGATCTCCGTCCATCCTCATCATCGTCTCGGAGATTGGACGCTGACGCCGCATGGAGAGCTGTATCGGTTTGGTTGGCTTTCCCCCACCAGTGCATCATGCCAAATTGCCAATTGTTGGAGACTATCCTAGGTGAACCTGGAATGTTCCAGTGAGTGTTAGTATAGTAGTGCTGTCCTAGGGGTGCCTGGAACATTCCAGTGATTGTTGGAGTCTAAGTTAGTGTCCTACCAGATTCTAGAGTATTCCAGTGTACTAGTTAAGTTCAGCTATATATAAGAGGTTGTGTAGGTCCAATGGATCTGCCCAACAAAAAACTATTTCCCAAAAACCTACATGGTATCAGAGCTGGAGGTAAAGCTAGGTAGCTGCTGGTGGTGAATCGGCGGTCAGTGGCACAAGTGCATGAGCTGGAGCTGAGGCTTGTGCTGGCTGGAAGTAGTAGGAGGAGGGAGGCGCCTAGCTGCAGAAATTCTGGAGGTGAAGCACCAGTTGGTGGGCGAGGAGAATCGTTAGGAGGAACTGCAACCGAGCACTGTCCTGTAGCAGAGTGGAAGAGCAGAGAAGAGGTGCAGCAACTTTCTGTGCAAGAAGAGGGGAGCTGATTGGAGCTAGTGTGTGTGCGGTTGTGGCCAGGAGAAGAAGCACATGGGTGTTATCTGGAAGAGGAACCTGAGTGGTAGCTGCAGATCATGGGGGAAAATCAAGGATTGGAGAAGGCACTTGAGAAACTGGCGGAGCTTCTCACAACCAAGGCAGGTGGTGCATTATCATCAAATAGTGCAGTTACAGAACAGACACAGAAGATTGAACTGCCACCCAATGAGATCAAATTGGAAGGCGTAAAAAACTATTTGAGCTGGTCAAGAAGGGCTTTGCTCATCTTAAGGACTAAAGACCTGGAGAGCTATGTTGAGGGTGAGGCAGCCGAGCCAAGGGACAAGACAACTCCAAAATGGAAGGCTTGGAGTACTACTAATTCACTGATCGTAGCGTGGCTGTTAAATTCCTTATCCCCAACAATTGCAGCATCTGTGGAGATCCTCTCAAGTGCAGCTGAGGTATGGAAGACTTTAAAGAAATTGTATTCAAGTGAAGGGAATGTAATGTTGATGGCTGAAACGGAGGAGAGACTAAGTGAACTGAGACAAGAGGACAAGTCTGTGATGGAGTATGTTGCTGAGTTGCAGCATCTGTGGGCTGATTTAGATCACTATGATCCTCTGGAGCTCCAGCATGCAGATTGCATTGCTGCTGCTAGAAAGTGGATTGAACGCAGGCGAGTGATGAAATTTCTAAAAGGCCTAAACCCTGAGTTCGAGGGAAGACGTGCTGCACTGTACCATCAGCCTTCACTTCCCACTCTAGAGGATGCCATAGCAGCGATCGCACAGGAAGAGATCAGATTGAGGATGACAAAGAGCAACACAACAACTCCATCTCGTCCAGCCTTCGTAGCAACCCAAAGCTTGGAGACTAGGGACTGCTTCAACTGTGGTGAAAATGGTCATTTGAGCCGAAATTGCACAGCCCCACGCAGGGGAATTCGGGGTAGAGAAAGAGGATATAGTAGAGGTGGATTAAGCAGAGGCAGAGGCCGAGGATACTCAAGTGGCCCTAGAGCAAATGTGGCGGTCTCCGAAGAAGAATCCTCAGGCACTGCTCATGATGGGTTAAAGAAGGAAGCAAAGGTGACTAATGATGGCTGTTATGGGGACTTCAGATTCGACAAGTTTGCTCACCTTGCCTATACTGATGAAGGTAATTATGCCCATGCATCTACATCTTTGCATAAGTCTTGTTCAAATTGGATATTAGACTCTGGTGCATCAAAGCATGTTGCGGGCACATTGAAAGAATTTGATTCTTACACCCAATATCCACCCACACATAAAGAAACTATTCAAACTGCCGATGGTACCTCTCAGCCCATCAAAGGAGTTGGAACAATTCAGTGCACACCCACAATTAAGTTATCTTCCGTCCTTCACGTTCCCGCCTTCCCCGTAAACCTTATTTCATTGAGTGCCTTGGTTGATGATATAGATTGTCGTGTAATGCTTGACCGCGAGATGTGTTTAATTCAGGAAAGGCTGACTGGAGAGAGGCTTGGGACCGGAACCAGGCATAATGGATTGTGGTACATGGACCGGGAGGTGACAAGTGATGCAGTATGTACTGTACTAGCATCAACTGTAGGAGAGAAGGAAGCCATGGTGATGCTTCAACATTGTAGAATGGGACATCTGTCTTTTGATAAAATGAGTAAGGTTATGCCTGATGTAATGTGTGGGGTGGATAAAAACAAATTAGTGTGTGATGCTTGTGAGTTTGGGAAGCACACTAGAACATCCTATGTGAGTAGGGGACTCCGGAGTATCTCGCCTTTTGTGCTTATTCATTCAGATATATGGACATGCCCTGTTATCTCTATAAGTGGAATGAAGTACTTTGTGACATTCATTGACTGTTATTATCGTATGACCTGGGTGTATCTCATGAGGCATAAAAATGAGGTATTCAGATGTTTCCAGGACTTTTATGCCTACGTGAAAAACCAGTCCAATACACATGTGCATGTAATCAGGACGGATAATGGGACCGAGTATGTGAATAAGGAGTTTGGTACATTCTTGTCAGCAGAAGGTATATTGCACCAGACCTCCTGTCCTGATACGCCCCCTCAAAATGGAGTAGCAGAAAGGAAAAACCATCATATTTTGGAGGTTGCTCAGTCATTGATGTACACAATGAATGTGCCGAAATTCTTATGGAGTGAGGCGGTGATGACAGCCACGTATCTCATCAACCGCATGCCATCAAGGGTGATTGGTATGAAGTCACCATGTGAAATGTTGCTAGGTGAGAACAAGTTCTTAGTTGCTCCTAAAGTATTTGGTTGCACGTGCTTCGTTAGAGATCATAGACCCTTGGTGGGGAAGTTGGACCCACGAGCGGTTAAGTGTATATTTATTGGATACCCATCTGGACAGAAGGGCTACAAGTGTTGGAGTCCTATCGAGCGACGAACATTTGTGAGCATGGATGTGACATTTAGGGAGTCTGAGCCGTACTATGGAGAGAAGACCGATCTCAGCTCATTATTTGACATTGACCTTGACCCTCCTAGCACGAGTGAGGCTAGTAGAGAGGGGGAGAGTGAAGTATTGAGGAGAACCGAAGATGAACCTTTGAGTGTTGTGGTTGATTCACCTTTGAGTGTTGTGGTTGATTTGTTGAAGATGAACCTTGGAGAGTTGTGGTTGATTCAGTCCGATATCCTATGGTCGAAGAGAGATGGAGAAAGCCGAACGAGGAAGAAAACTTAAAAGTGTATACACGGAGAAAATCGCAACATGAGCATCTGCAACAACAGGCCCCTACGGCAGGTGACACACAGGTGCAGGGGGAGCAACAAGCTCCAACAGGTGTTGAAATTGTTGAATTGCCCGATGACATAGGTCCATCTACTACGAGGGATTCAATGGACTTGCCCATTGCCTTAAGAAAAGGAACCCGAGCTGGAGCTAGAAAACCTCCAAATTGGTACCGGGAGGAGCATGACATAGCTAATTATATATCATATACATCTCTATCTACGAACTACATGGCCTTCATCGCATCATTGCAACCTGTGGTGATCCCAAGAGACTGGAAAGTAGCAAAGCAAGACCCAAAGTGGCGCGAGGCCATGATAGAGGAGTTAAATGCTCTCGAAAGGAATAAAACTTGGAAATTTGTACATCTTCCAGCAGGAAAGAGAGCCGTTGGGTGTAAATGGATCTACACCGTAAAACAGAATCCAGAAGGGAAAATTGAAAGGTACAAGGCAAGACTAGTCGCGAGAGGATATAGTCAAACATATGGAATTGACTATGATGAGACTTTTGCGCCGGTGGCAAAGATGAACACAGTGAGGATCCTAATCTCATGTGCAACTAACTTCGGGTGGCCTTTGCATCAGTTGGATGTCAAGAATGCATTCTTGCATGGAGATTTACAGGAGGAGGTATACATGGAGATCCCACCTGGTTTCTCCACTCCTAGAACATCAGGAAAGGTATGCAGGTTGAGAAAATCTCTATACGGCCTCAAGCAATCTCCACGGGCATGGTTTAATAGATTTAGACGAGTTGTATGTGGTATGAGATATAAGCAGTGTAATGGGGATCATACGGTGTTCTATCGACACTCAAATAGCCAAATTACAATCCTTGCCGTATATGTTGATGATATCATAATCACCGGAGATGATGAAGTGGAGATATCACGATTGAAAGACAGCATACGCAAGGAATTTGAGGTAAAGGATCTTGACCAACTCAAGTACTTTCTTGGCATAGAAATTGCTAGATCCCCCAAAGGGATTGTTCTCTCCCAGCGAAAGTACGTATTGGACTTGCTTAGTGATACATGCATGCTTGGGTGTCGGGTTGCATCAACCCCTATCGATCCAAACCACAAATTATGTGCCGAATCCGGGGAACCAGTGGATAAGGAGAGGTACCAAAAGCTTGTTGGAAGGCTCATCTATCTATGTCACACAAGACCTGATATTTCATATGCAGTGAGTGTAGTGAGTAGATACATGCATGATCCTAGAAGCGGACACTTGGATGCGGTCAATCAAATCCTTCGGTACTTGAAGGGCAGTCCAGGAAAGGGACTATGGTTCAAAAGGAATGGTCATCTAAATGTGGATGGGTATTGTGATGCTGACTGGGCAAGTTGCTTGGATGATAGGAGATCAACATCTGGTTATTGTGTGTTTGTCGGGGGAAATTTAGTGTCATGGCGAAGTAAGAAGCAGCCGGTGGTTTCAAAGTCAACAGCTGAAGCTGAATATAGAGCTATGTCGCAAGGTTTGAGTGAGATGTTATGGGTGAGGAATCTTCTTTCAGAACTAAAAGTGTTGAGGAAAGGCCCTTTAAATTTGTGGTGTGACAACAAGTCGGCGATCAATATCGCAAACAACCCTGTTCAACATGATAGAACCAAGCATGTGGAGATTGATCGCTTCTTCATAAAGGAGAAGTTGGATGACGGTATAATTAAGATAAGTCATGTAACCTCTTGCGAGCAAATTGAAGACTGTTTAACTAAAAGATTAGAAAATAAAGAGTGCAGTTCAGCTTGTAACAAGATGGAAATGATAGATATCTATCGCCCATCTTGAGGGAGAGTGTTGGAGACTGTCCTAGGTGAACCTGGAATGTTCCAGTGAGTGTTAGTATAGTAGTGCTGTCCTAGGGGTACCTGGAACATTCCAGTGATTGTTGGAGTCTAAGTTAGTGTCTTATCAGATTCTAGAGTATTCCAGTGTACTAGTTAAGTTCAGCTATATATAAGAGGTTGTGTAGGTCCAATGGACCTGCCCAACCAGAAACTAATAATGACCTGCACATACCATTTTTGCGTCTCTCGGAGACGCTAATCTTCCTTTCGCGGCGAGGAGTCGTCATCGCCAGTCGGCGGCAGCACAGCGTGATGATCAATCGTGTCAGGCTCTGGCCTCGTTTTTTTCCCCGATGGACCGGACATACGTAACGTACTACCTCGCTGCGCTGCAGGCTGCAGCAGAGAAAAACGTCACGAAAACTGCATCATGGATGCGTCTTGTCGCCCGCGCGCGCGGCCGGGCTGGCGAGCGACCGAGTATCTGTACTCATCCGCAAAATTTCAGCCCGATGCTAAAAAATGGCTTTTCCAGATACTTGAGCAGTCAGATACTGTACATCGCAACAACAATTCAGCTGAGCACGATTTGGCCTGCGCACGTGCTTCTGGTGCAGTTCCGCGTGCGCCGTCGCCTCTTCCGAACGACACGAGATCAATCCAGATGATGACCCAGGCAGGCGGAATTTTTGCACATTTGTCACACTTTTTATCTGAAATTTGCATATTTACCATATGACCACCACATGTCAGTGACACAGAAAATAGCAAATATGCAAGGTGCAAAGAAAAGTATGGCAAATGTGCAAATCCCCCCAGGCAGGCTGCCTCAGCACTCTTGCCGCCTACCTCCAACCGCTTTTCTCGATGCGGGCAGTGAAAAATCTTGATGGTGTTGTCGGTACCCAACAAGGGCCGACCGGTACTTCGATATATTGAAGTTTGGTACTCCGTACAACGAATCCATACAGGGGTTTGTCTTGTGTACTACATGGAAACGTACGGCCGGAAAATCCGGCTACTACACACATACAGACACGTACAAGCAATGGGTCAGTTTACAACGTGTTTAACACTTCCCCTCAATCATAACTTATCTAAGTTAAGATTACGTCTAAACATTTTTAACTGTCTAGTAGAAAGGGATTTAGTGAATCCGTCCGCTAGTTGATCTCCTGATGGTATAAACCCTATGTCCAAAAGTTTCTGAGCCACCCTCTCACTTACTAAGTGATAATCCACTTCAACGTGCTTTGTCCTCGCATGAAACACCGGATTCGCTGACAGATAGGTAGATCTAATATTGTCACACCATAAACATGCAGCTCGTGGCTGTGGTACACCCAACTCTTTTAGCAAAGACTGTAACCTCTGCGGTCGCATTTGCCAATGCTTTATATTCTGCTTCTGTACTAGAGCGAGAAATCGTGGCTTGTTTTCTAGCACACCATGAGATCAAGTTTGACCCGAAAAACACAGCAAATCCACCAGTAGATCGCCTATCATCAGGATATCCTGTCCAGTCAGCATCAGAGAATGCACTCACAAGGATAGAGTCAGACTTACTCAGTCGCAAGCCAATAGAGATAGTTCCTCTTAGATATCTGAAGATCCTTTTTACCGTTGTCCAATGAAACGTAGTAGGTGCATGAAAAAACTGACAGACCTTGTTAACTGAAAAGGCTATATCATGCCTTGTAAGAGTAAGATACTGCAATTGCTCCAACAATACTCCTGTACCGAGTAGAATCATCACTACTCAGAGCATCTCCACCATTTATAGATAATTTTTCAGACACCGACAAAGGTGTATCAACGACCTTGCATGATTGCATGTTGACACGGGAGAGCAAATCATGTGCATATTTCTGTTGAGAGAGAATTATTCCATCTGAAACCTTTTGTACCTCTATTCCGAGAAAGTAGTGTAACTCTCCTAGATCCTTTAGAGCAAAGGACATACCAAGATCATGAAGCAAAGCATCAACAGCTTGACCAAAGGAGCTGACTACAACAATGTCATCAACATAGATAAGCATATAGACAGACACTCCCCTTTGTTATAGAAAAAGAACGAGGTGTCAGTTTTGGAAGCCGAAAAACGAAGAGAATATAATTTAGTACTCAGCCGTGCATACCAAGCACGAGGAGCCTGTTTCAAACCGTAGAGAGCCTTTTCAAGCTTGCAAACATGTCCCATACAACTCCGATCCTCATAGCCAGGAGGTTTCCACATATAGACCTCTTCTTCCAGAACACCATGTAAGAATGCGTTCTTCACATCTAGTTGTCATAGCTGCCAATTGCGAGAGACGGTCAAAGAAAGTACCAAGCGAATAGTAGCCGCCTTAACCACAGGACTGAACGTGTCCACATGATCAATGCCATAGCGTTGCTTAAAACCCTTAGTAACTAGTCGAGCCTTATACCGATCAACAGTACCATCAGTCTTTTTTTAACTTTGTATACCCACTTGCAATCAATAATATTGGCCCATGAGCCGGAGGAACTAGACGCCAAGTTTCATTGTGCATAAGGGCAAAAAATTCTTCATCCATAGCCTGTTTCTGGCTAGATGCACTCAAAGCTTCCTGTAAAGTAGTTGGTACGCCGACGGTAGAAAAATTTGCAAATCGTGCTTTGTCATATCCGAAAGTGCCATCGGTAACAATCTTGGGTTGAAAAATATCTCGCTGAGAACAAGTGACCGGACGCTGAACAACGGGAGCAACGGGAGCAATAAGATCAGTATCCGCAGAAGAACTGAAAGCATCGGACGATTCCGTCGCAGGGCCTGGAACGTCGCCGCGTATGTGTGTTTCCGCACGCGCTTGGGCAGTTGCGTCGTACCGCGCGTCCGCGCGTATCGCATCGGCCCGGACGTTGCTCTGACGTGCTGCTTGATCCATTACCATTGCAGGGGCCACCAAACCTAACATGGACACGAACGTGAGGAGGCCATACCATTGCCGGCAAGAGCGGGAATTTCTCCTGGCGCGGTGTCAGAAGGTGCGACGCTTGTTGCTGTAGAGGGAGAATCAGCCGAACTTGCTCTAAAATCCATATTAGACGAAAAATCATCTAATTCCTGTACAATAGACTCAGCAGGCAAATGATTAGCAAGATTAACATCAACATTAGCTCCTAAATCATGACCCCCAATCATAGGTAAATGAAGATCCGGTGAGAAAAGCGAAATTTTAGCATGTAATTGTGCGCCAGCATTAGGATGAAGATTGGCAAAGGGAAACACGGATTCATCAAACATAACATCGCGAGAGATATATACGCGACTAGTGGAAATATTGAGGCACTTATAGCCTTTATAAAGACTACTCACTACGGCACACAGGCTCTTTGCCGTGTGGGAAAAATACACGGCAAAGCCTTTGCCGTGTGCATGCACACGGCAAAAGCCACACGACAACGGCAGCCACGGCAAAGGCTCTTTGCCGTGTGTCTTTGCGCCCGGAACACGGCAAAGCCTTTGCCGTGTGTTTACTGCATCGACACGGCAAAGTAAAGTACTTGACGGTTCCGTCCGTCTAACGGAGCCGACACATCTTTGCCGTGTTCACCCTTTGCCGTGTGTAATGGATCTTTACCGTGTATTCCTTCTTTGCCGTGTGCCTTATCTTTGCCGTGTGGACTTTCTTTGCCGTGTTCTCTCTTTGCCGTGTGCCCGTCGGGGGGGGGGGGGGGGGGGGGGGGGGGGGGACACACGGCAATGTTCACTCCTTTGCCGTGTACCCGTGGGGGGGGACACACGGCAACGTTCACTCCTTTGCCGTGTGTCTACTGCGCACTGCACACGGCAAAGGCCTTGTGACATTTCCCAGGGGCGCACATGTGGCTCACACGTGGCTTCTTTGCCGTGTGTATACACACGACAAAGGAGCTGTCATTTTTCAATTTTTTTCCTGTTTCCAGTCATTTCCTGCAATTCAAAACATAATATATATATATGATCTACAGATCATCAACAACAATAATATACTCATCAACAACAATAATATACTCATCAACAACAACAATATAATCATCACCAACACTAGCAAACATCATCACCACGAAAGCAAGAGATTTCACAAATATTACAATTGTCAAATGCTAGTGTTTATTCTTGCCACAAGGTCATGCCACAAGTGTCAAATACTACCAAGTGCATAACCAACAAGTTATAAGACCTAAACTAGACAAATATTACAAGATCATCAACTCCGAGTGCTCCACAAGCTCATGCTCCATCGTGAGATCCTACAAGTTCAAGACAAGCACATAAATATGACAAGTAAAATCATCAATATGTACAAGTTTCTAGGCAAGTTGATGAAAATGGCAATAACATGGGAGTTTGACGAGTCTCATGGCAAATTACATCAATATGACAAGTAAAATCACGAATATCTACAAGTCCCATGGCAAGTCTAGAATTTCTATAAGTGTCATGGCAAGGCTAAAATTTCTACAAGTGTCATAGCATGGCTAAAATTTTGACAATGGCATAGAATTATCTACAAGTGTCATGGAATTGCTAAATTTGCTATAAGTATCATGGCAAGGCTAAATTTCCTACAAGTGTCATGGAATTTCTAAATTTTCTATAAGTATCATGACAAGGCTAAAATTTCTACAAGTGTCATATCATGGCTAAAATTTCTACAAATGCGATGGCATGGATAAATTTGAAAAGTATAAGAAAACAAACCTGGAGGACTCTGATTCAGCCTCCGGACGACCGATGGATTGTTGACGGTGAAAGACGGCGGCGCCTGGTTGTTCGATCCACCCGCGGACCCACCAGGCGGCGGCATCGCATCGTCCATCTGCAGCATTGGAAATTGTGAGCATTAGACAATAAGGCAAGATTGAAAATTGCGAGCATTGGACAATAAGACACTTGATCACTTACCCACGAGAAGGCAAAAGGAGGAGTGGGAAGAGTCCCTGGTTGAGAATTGATGAGCATTTGCTGTGTCATCCACCGCATCATCTGCCCCTGTTGCTCCAGCAACCCCTGCTGATGGGCCATCTGCTGCTCCAGCTGCTGCTGCCGCTGCTCGGCCGCCTCTCTGCATGCCCTATCAGCGGCCATCTCCTCCTGCGTCGTGTCGCCACGATTAGATGAACATTGCAACACAAAACATGTAGTAAAACATAGATGACCGAGGAAGAACATACCCGTAACTGCTCGAGAGCTACAACCGAAGGCCGTGGGCGGGTCTCTATAGCAGGCTGGTCGCTCGTCCTACCACGCCGGACCTGGCGCATAGATGGGATGGTCTTAGGGTCGACGGACCCGTGACCGATCCATAGGCGACCATTCTTCTGGCCTTCTCCCGCCAGCACGGCGACCTCGGGGTCGAAGGGGGCGGTCTCAGGGTTAGAATCTTCTCCATGCACCTCCTTGTACTTCTTAGGGTACTTCTCACCCCGGAGCCTGGCTCCCTCGTTCATCCATAGGCTCCCGTTCCTAGGCTCATCCAACGTGCGTGTCTTCTTCCAAACGGCAAACACGGACGGCTCTTGACCTGTCTTTATTTTCTGCACAAAAGAGCACGAAGTTAAGTGAAGGGGGACTCCAAAGGGCGAAGTAAAGAATAAAATTACAAGCAAGAACAAATAAAGCATTTTCTCACCTCTTTTGCCTAAGAAGGGCGAGGGGGATGCTGCCTTGGCGGTGTGATCCACCCCCCATCTCCTCTCGCCGCTTCTTTGCATCGGCGTGTTTCTGGAGGTAATTGGGGTGTGTCCACCACGCTACCATTGCCGTGAAGCACTGCTCGTCATTACCCACGAACTGAGGAGGGTTCTACTTCCACAAGACACACGTATTAGTACAATAGAAAATAGAATAAGGTCAAGAAATCAATAAAACAAAAATGCAACTACCTGCAGGTACTGCCACGGCTCGAAGAGCATCTCCCGGGCTTGGCTCTTGTTCATCCAAATCTTGCGATCGCCGAACCAGTTGCGAACGCAGTTCACGCGTGCCTCGTAGTGCATGTCTTGCACCTTCCTCTTGGCAAGCTCGTGAACAATCATCAAACACTCCCTTTTGCGCGTCCTGTCCATGTCGAAGAACTTCTACAAGTATGCACATAGGGAAAAAAGGGGGGTCAAAGGCGATTGAATTATGACAAGCCACGAGTTCAAGTGTATTTCATCCTCAAGGCGATTGAATTATGACAAGCAAAACAAACTTACCCAGAACAAAACCTGAACCTTCTCCGCGATGGTGGTGTACTTTTTTTCGGGATCTTCGGCATAGTGGTAATGCTTCCAAGTCCAAGCCACATCCTTTGAACCATTTGGGAGAGTGACAATCCCAGGAAAATACTTTCTAACCAAGGCTCCAAGGATGCTTGAGTAGCCACGATATGGCTTGATCCCATCCTCATATAGAAAGGCACTGCAAAATGAAAAGTACAAGGTCAGTATGTGATAAAAATTACAATGTATGGTTTAGGGTCAAATCATGTACCTCGACCCAGCGGGCACGAGTACCTTGTCCGCATAGGGATAAGGTAGGTCGGGGAGTCTCGAAACCCCACGCCGATATGGAGCCTTCTCCCGCGGCACCAGGCTCGGGTCCATGGCCGCGTACTCCTGAAGGTACTCCGTCTCATCCTCCGGAGGCGCCCACCTCAAGGACGTGTCAAGCTCGTAGGGTAAAGACCCCAACCCCTCATCCTCATCCTCCTGCTGCTCCTGCTCCTCCTCGTCAGAATCCGAGTGCGTCCCCTCATCCTCCTGACGCCGAACTGGCTCCTCCTCCTCCTCCTCGTCGTCCTCCCCCTCCTTCTCCTGCTCCTGCTCCTGCTCCTGCTCGTGCTCGTCCTCCTCGAAGACCGGAGGGGGACTAGGAGTCCTCGCACGCCTCCCACGCCCTCACCGCTGTGAAGTGCGCGGTGGAGCACTAGCAGTAGGACTAGTAGGCTGCTTCCCCCTGACATCTTTTGAACCACCAGTCACCAGTTTTGCCAAGCTTTTCAGCTTTCTTGTAACTCCCTTTCCCCCCGGCATCTTTCAATCACCTGCAAAACAGAGTGAAAAGAGTAGTTTATTAGTACACATCAGTGACACAAGATTCATAACAGTACAATAATACTCAAGTTTTAAACACACACTATATTCGTATCGGCAAAGACGAAAGAAGAGAAATACTTCCATGATCCATATAGCATGGGTATGAGACGCGGCAAGCCAAGGAAAGGGTTCGGTCTCCACGGCAGACTCCTCGAAAGGAATCGTTGTCGTGGATCGAGAATCCTTTCCTGGGCTTGCCACCGTCACATCCCCATGCTATATGAATCTCGAAAATACCTGTCCTCTCTCGACTTGGGGGATACGAGATGAAGCCTTCCTTGTGTTTCTCCAAAGACGAAAGGAAAGAAACCATTTCACGATTCATATAACAATGTCGCCCATGCTATACGAATAGTGAAGTAATGTCTTTCCTTTCGACTTTAGGGCTATCTAATCTATTCCATTTAAGTCACGCTAGCTAATCTATATTCGTATCGGCAAAGACGAAAGAAGAGAAATACTTCCATGATCCATATAGCATGGGTATGATACGTGGCAAGCCAAGGAAAGGATTCGGTCTCCACGGCAACGACTCCTCGAAAGGAATCGTTGTCGTGGATCGAGAATCCTTTCCTGGGCTTGCCACCGTCACATCCCCATGCTATATGAATCTCGAAAATACCTGTCCTCTCTCGACTTTGGGGATACGAGTTCTTACAAATACAAAGACAAAAGGAAAGAAATTTTATTACATAGAATAGAGTTCTTACAAATACAAAGACAAAAGGAAAGAAATTTTATTACATAGCCCGGCGGGATTACATAGCAAACACTACTACAAAGATTATTACTACTACATGCATGGATCAGAAGCCTGAGTCAGGATTATGAATTGGACGAGAGGTTTCGTCATCGCTATCATTTTCCGGCCACCAATAATCATCCACGAAACCTGGAGGTGGTCCCTATGGATCGTTCACGTCAAGGCCTGCATGGAACGCCTCGAGCAAACTCACATCTTGTTGGTTGTGAACCTCCTCAGCTTCATCTTGCGCAGTGTCTTCCTCCTCAGCTTCTTCTTGCTCATCGTCTACGGCCATGTCACCATCGACGGACAAGTCGATAGTGAATTGCCCGGGGAGCCCTTCTTCTTGATAAAACTCACCATCATTTGTTGAGGGGTCTAGGCGGCGGTAATCATCCTTGTTTGGCAAGGGCGGCCTATTGCGTGTCGGTACCGTCATCACAACATCCCAGTCCTGTAGACGTTTTGTCGGGTTTTGGCATGGGTACAGAAGATAGAATACTTGGAAGGCCTGAGTAGCCAAAATGTAAACATCATCTCCCGCATAAACGGAGTTTCTCTTAACTTCGACCAGTCCAATTTCAGGATCCCGTTTCACCTTATGTGGGTCAAACCAATGACATTTGAATACAACGGGATTTAGCCCTTTGCCAAAACCGTAATTCAGCTCATATATACCCTCGACTCTTCTATAGTACTGGAGGCCATCTGAGCCTTCACAAAAGACCCTGCTATTTGTTGTCTTCCGGTTGGGCCGGCTAGTTGTGTATTCATGGGTATGGAAGCGATACCCATTCACGTCATAAGCATTGATCGTGTCGACTGAATGGTTAAAGCCCCTGGCAATATTTCTTAGCTCGGGTTGCATCTCTTTGTCAGTTCTTGCCTACAAGTTAGAACGAGAAGTTTAGCATAAGAAGTTTATCACAAGAAGTGTAGCACAACAAGTTGGCTCGAATAGTACCAAACCACAGAACCAGCTGACGAAACCTAAACCACCACCCTTATCGAAAAGATCCTGCTCCTCTTGAGGGTTAGGCTCCCTATTTGGATTCTTCCAATGTGCACTCTTGAATCGTCTATAACAATTTAAAGGAGAGTTAGGCACAGACATAGCAGTGAATGTTTGTGGAAAACTAAATGGTGATCACTTACTCGATGTACGGCTTCACTTCTTCCATGGTGTTCAAGACATACGAGTGGATCAACTCCCGCTCAAGTTTTTTCATTGCGAACCTCTTTGTGCCACTTGATTTGCCACCTAGCCCAACGAAGATGCTAAGATTGGGTACATCTTCAGGGTTGGCGGCATTGTAACGAAACACTGGGTTGTGCTTTGTGGGAATGTTGGCATCATAGTGCTTTGTGGTGAAGTTTGCAACCTCCTCGTTAAGGACTGCCTCGGCTATGGATGCCTCGATCTTGCATTTATTGCATGTTTTCTTACGAAGCTTCTTTGTTTCTCTCTCGGGCGGAAACTGCCAACGGGCCCACACAGGTCCCCCCTTTAAAGCCTCGTCCGCAAGATGCAAGATCATATGTTGCATCGGATTGAAGAACCCTGGCGGAAGGAGCATCTCTAGATCGCAAAGCAACTCGGGTGCCTGTTCATGTAGCTTCTCAAGCACTTTACGGTCTAACTCCCTAGCACAAATCTGGCGAAATAAAAAGCTCAACCTCGACAGCACTCGCCAAGTCTCCTCATCGACATAGCCTCGAATCATCACCGACATTATCCGCTCAAGCCATACATGGTAGTCATGACTCTTGAGCCCTTGTACTTGCAACATTTCCATGTTCGCACCCCTCATCCAGTTGGCTGCATAACCATGTAGGGTTCGCAGCATAGAAAACAAAATTTTTCCTACGATGTGAACTATATACCAAGATCTATATATACTAGATACAAACAACGGGCGGATGTATATCCGTAGAGAACATACCCTTGAAGACCGACAAAGCTTAACGAGTTCAACTCGTGGTTGATGTAGACGATCTCTTGCCGATCTCAAGATCGAGAGGAAGTCCTAGCGCCGCAAATCAGCAGCGCATCCGTGCTCGCACACACGTTCGAGGCACCGAGCAACCTCCGCCTCCTCGCTCCAGCGATGCAGCGGAAGCACAACTCTTTCTTGCCGAATAGCCACCGGGAACATGTATCTCGCTAGTCCGAGACCATGGGGGATAAATTCTAGAGGGGGAGAGAGATCCTTCACGAGGAGGTGTGAGAGACAAGTGAGGAGGAGGGGCTCCTTTTATAGGAGGAGGGGGGGACCCCAAGGGGGTGGCCGGCGCATGGGGGCTGCCCCCTTGCCCTCCCCTCTTCATGTGGGTGGACACTCCACTCACAAAACTCCTCTAAATTCCCTCCACTCAAAAGTCCACTCAAAATTCCCATTAAATTTCCACCAAATTTAATGCAAACTCTCATTAAATAAAACTCTTTTATTTTATTCAGAATTTTGTCAATTACTTTAATGACAAACATTCACAAATAACCCCTTGCTAGAATTCTATTTCACATGCATAACCACTTTATGCAATTTCACCCGAAAACCTGTTTCGGTATCTAGTGAAATAAATTCCTGCGCTTGTTCATTCTTTCGGCATGAAACTTTTGCTCCAATTGGATGTCGGTGTCTCTTAAGTGTGTCACCCTACGGTTCGTGAATAATGCGGACATGATCGAGACCCCTCTCAGATCAATAATCAGAAGCGGGATCTGGAGACCCATACTGACTCCCACACATTCAACGATGACTTTCTTGTGATCGTCGGAACCTTTTACGCTAGTATCTTAATCCCTTTGTTTCACGATATATTACATGTCCGAGATTCGATCATCGGTATCTCCATACCTAGTTTAATCTCGTTACCGACATGCACTCTTTTCTCGTTCCTGTGATATAACATTCTAGTGATCAAATCACTTGCTTGCAAGCTAATCAATGTGATATCACCGAGAGGGCCCAGAGTATATCTATCCGTCATCGGGATGAACAAATTCCACTCTTGATCCATGAGCCTCAACATAACACTTTGTTAGTTCTGAATCCATCTTTATAATCACCCTGTTACGGTGTGACGTTTGATGTTATCAAGAAACTCTTCCGGTGTTAGTGATTGACATGATCTCGTGGTCTAAGGACTATGATCACTTCGTAAGTTGTTATAGCAATATAAACTCAATGACTTTGATCGTAATGCTATACTTCGGATGAATGTTCATCACATCATTACACTAATGTTGTGATCCCGTTATTAACAACATCCAATGTCCATGATCAGGAAACCTTGATCATCTTGTTAATCAACGAGCTAGTTTATGAGAGAGGCATAACTAGGAACTTTCTGTTTGTTTATTAAACACACATGTATTAACGTTTCCGTATTAATACAATTATAGCATGCAAAATAAACATCTATCATATACTTGGAATACACATAATAACCACTTTATTATTGCCTCTCAGGGCATATTCCCTTCAGTCTCCCACTTGCACTAGAGACAATAATCTAGTTATATAGTGATAAATCTAACACCCATTGAGTTCTGGTGTTGATCATGTTTTGCTCTAGGGAGAGTTTTAGTCAACGGATCTGCTACATTGAGATCCGTATGTACTTTACAAATCTTTATATCTCCATCCTTGACATGCTCGCGGATGGAGTGAAACCGGCGCTTAATATGCTTGGAATGCTTGTGAGACCTTGGCTCTTTGGCATTGGCAATGGCACCATTGTTGTCACAATAGATCACCATTGGGTCCAACGCGTTTGCCACAACTCCTAGTTCGGATATGAACTCCTTCATCCAAACTGCTTCCTGAGCCGCTTCCAAAGCAGCAACATATTCGGCCTCCGTTGTTGATCCCGCTACCACAGGTTGTTTGGAGCTCCTCCAACTAACCGCTCCGCCATTCATGAGAAATACGTATCCGGATTGAGACTTAGAGTCATCCGGATCGGTGTCAAAGCTAGCGTCGACATAACACTTAGCGACGAGCTCTTCTTCACCTCCGTATACAAGAAACATATCCTTAGTTCTTCATAAGTACTTAAGGATATTCTTGACCGCTATCCAGTGTTCCGAACCTGGATCCGATTGGTACCTACTAGTCAAACTAATAGCGTGTGCCACATCCGGTCTTGTACATAGCATGGCGTACATTATAGAACCTATGGCTGAAGCATAGGGGACTTTGTCCATTATCTCTCTTTCTTCCGCCGAAGCCGGACTTTGAGTCTTACTCAATGTCTTGCCTTGCAACATAGGTAAGAACCCCTTCTTACTTCCGTCCATTTTAAACTTCTTTAAAATCTTATCAAGGTATGTACTTTGCGATAGCCCTATTAGGCGCCTAGATCTATCTCTATAGATCTTTATGCCTAATATGTATGACGCTTCACCTAGGTCCTTCATTGAAAATTTGCTGTTTAGATAACTTTTAACACTGTTTAAAAGTTCTATATCATTTCCGATCAATAATATGTCATCCACATATAATATCAGAAATGCCACATTGCTCCCACTCACTTTCTTGTAAATACAAGCTTCTCCATAAGTTTGGACAAATCCAAACTCTTTGATCACCTCATCAAAGCGGAGATTCCAACTTCGTGATGCTTGCTTCAATCCATAGATGGATCGCTGAAGCTTGCACACCTTGTTAGCATCCTTAGGATCGACAAAACCCTTTGGTTGTATCATATACAACTCTTCTTCAATATTACCATTGAGAAACGCGGTTTTGACATCCATCTGCCATATTTCATAATCGAAATATGCAGCAATTGCTAACATAATCCTAACTGACTTTAGCATCGCTACGGGAGAGAAAGTCTCATCGTAGTCAACTCCTTGAATTTGTCGAAACCCCTTTGCGACAAGTCGAGCTTTATAGATGGTCACATTACCATCAGCATCAGTTTTCCTTTTGAAAATCCATTTGTTCTCCACGGCCTTTCGGTCGTGAGGTAATTCCACCAAGTTCCAAACTTGATTTTCATACATGGATTCCATCTCGGATTTCATGGCTTCTAACCATTTGTTGGAATCCGGGCTCATCATCGCTTCTTCATACGTCGCAGGGTCATTGTTTTCATCAACCATGAAATTTATGACAGGATTTCCGTACAGCTCGGGAGCTGCACGCGTCCTGTTTGACCTGCGAGGTTCGGTAGTACTCTCTTTCGGAGTTTCATGATCATTATCATTAGTTCCCTCTTCAACAGGTGGAGCCAACTCCGGAACAACTTCCGGCGCTGCGCTACTCGCCATACTTTGAAGAGAAGGTTCCACAACCTCTTCGAGTTCTACCTTCCGACTACTCACACCTTTCGCGAGAAACTCTTTCTCTAGAAAGGATCCATTCTTGGCAACAAAAACCTTGCCCTCGGATCTGTGATAGAAGGAATACCCAATAGTTTCTTTAGGGTATCCTATGAAGACGCATTTTTCCGCTTTGGGTTCGAGTTTATCCGGTTGAAGTTTCTTCACATAAACATCGCATCCCCAAACCTTAAGAAATGACAGCTTAGGTTTGTTTCCAAACCACAATTCATACGGTGTCTTTTCAACGGATTTAGATGGTGCCCGATTTAAAGTGAATGCAGCAGTTTCTAGTGCATAACCCCAAAATGACAACGGCAAGTCCGTCAGAGACATCATAGATCGAACCATATCTAATAAAGTACGATTACGACGTTCCGACACACCATTTCGCTGTGGTGTTCCGGCAGGTGTGAGTTGTGAAACAATTCCACACTCTTTCATGTGAGTGCTAAACTCGTAACTTAGATACTCACCTCCACGGTCAGACCGTAGAAATTTGATCTTTCTATTACGATGATTTTCCACTTCATTCTGAAATTCCTTGAACTTTTCAAAGGTTTCAGACTTGTGTTTCATCAAGTAGATATAACCGTATCTACTCAAATCATCCGTGAAAGTAACAAAATAACGATATCCACCTCGCGCCGACACACTCATTGGACCACATACATCAGAATGTATGATTTCCAATAAATCTGTTGCCCGTTCCATTGAACCGGAAAACGGCGTTCTAGTCATCTTGCCCATAAGGCATGGCTCACATGTATCAAATGATTCATAATCAAGTGATTCCAAAAGTCCATCTGAATGGAGCTTCTTCATGCGTTTAATGCCAATATGACCTAGACGGCAGTGCCACATATATGCGGATATATCATCATTAAGTTTAATCCTTTTAGCATCAACATTATGAATATGTGTAACATTATCATTGAGATCTAACAGAAATAAACCATTCATCATCGGTGCATGACCATAAAAGATTTCATTCATATAAATGGAACAACCATTGTTCTCAGATTTAAATGAATAACCACTTTGCATCAAACATGATCCAGATACAATGTTCATGCTCAGTGCAGGCACCAGATAACATTTATTTAAGTTTATGACTAATCCCGACGGTAAGTGGAGAAGCAGCGTTCCGACGGCGATTACATCAACGTTTGATCCATTGCCGACACGCATCTTGACCTCACCCCTTGCTAGTGGTCGCTTGTTCCGCAGCCCCTGATTCGAGTTACAAATATTAGCAACTGAACCGGTATCAAATACCCAGGTGCTACTGCGAGCACTAGTCAAGTACACATCAATAACATGTATATCATATATACCTTTGTTTGCCTTGCCGGCCTTCTTGTCTGCCAGATACTTGGGGCAGTTGCGCTTCCAGTGGCCAGTCCCCTTACAATAGTAGCACTCGGAATGAGACTTAGGTCCAACTCGGGGTTTCTTTTCAGGCGCGGCAACAGGCTTGCCGCCCTTACTTCCCTTCCGTTTTTCCTTCTTGTCTTTCTTGAAACCAGTGTTCCTATTGATCATCAACACTTGATGTTCCTTTTTGATCTCCACTTCTGCAGTTTTAAGCATTGACAGAAGCTCGGGGAGAGACTTCTTCATGCCTTGCATATTATAGTTCATCACGAAGCTCTTATAGCTAGGTGGCAGAGACTGCAGAACACGATGGATGCCTAAGTCAATGGGAATCGTTATTCCCAAGGACACAAGCTTATCGGCGTAACCCGACATCTTGAGTACATGCTCACTAACGGAGCTGTGCTCTTCCATCATGCAGCTAAAGAACTTTTCTGAAGCATTGTAGCTCTCTACAGCAGCATGTGTGTCGAAAATCATTTTCAACTCACCCATTGTATCAAATGCATTGCCGTTTTCGAAGCGCTTTCGAAGTTCCGGCTCTAGCCCATACAATATGCCGCAATGAACTAAGTTGTGGTCCTCCTGACGAGTCTGATAGACATTCTTCTCCTCGTCAGGGGCATCATCAAAAGGTGGGGGGCCTAACGGCGCTTCTAGCACATATTGCTTTTGTGCAGCAGAGAGGAGAATCCTCAAATTCATGGCCCATTCAGTAAAGTTGCTACCGTTTGTTGCTAGCTTCTCTTTCTCCATGAACGCATTGAAATTAAAAGCAGGTGGTGCCATCTACAACAGAATTTGTAAAGTTTAGACTAAGTGTATGATAGATCGAGTTCAACTAATCTATATTACGAATGAACTCCCACTCAAAAGCGACATCCCTCGTGTCCTTTTGGTGATTACATGAACCAAATCCACTACACCAAGTTCGATCATCACGTGAGTTGGTATAGCTTCAAAGGCGAGCATCAAATGGGCATCATATCAACTATATGACTCATGCTTAACCTTTCGGTCTGTGTTCCGAGGCCATGTCTGTACATGCTAGGCTCGCCAAGTTAGAACCTTAGTATTTGCGTGTGTAACTGTTTTACACCCGAAATATGGTCGTGGATCCAAGAACACCCGATCATCACGTGATGTCTTGGAGCGATGAAAACATAATCGGTGCATACTAAAGGAAGAACACATTCTTATCTTGATATTTAAATGAGGGATCATCTTATTATGCTTGACAAAGCGCTAAACAAGCAATATAAGATGCAACCAAACATCATATGTTTATTAGTGAAATTATATGGTTCCCGCAGATGATCTCCATCATGTGCATCATGGTATGATCACTATCATACCTATATGTGTAAATCCAAGGTCTATGGATTTTACACGCTATGTGTGTTGTAAGAGTATCATCTCATACTTCTACTTACAACACTACCATATCATAACACTAGCCCAGCAACAATCTAAACTAGACGCCTCTAATTTATCCATTGCAAGTTTTACGTGGCTTAGGGCTTTCGAGATAGAACCGTTCTTACCTACGAACATGAACCACAACGAGGATAATCAAATTTTTGACAACTCGCTTGCAAAATAGATATTGACTATAGTAGGAGAGACAGACACCCGCTAGCCACTTATGCAAACTAGTTGCATGTCAAGCGTGGAACAGGTCTCATGTGCGAGGACATGTAAAGTTTGTCCGGGCCGCTTCATCCCACTATGCCACCAATATCCAAAATCACAACAAAGGAGCAACAACATTATCATCATCGCCCACATACTCATATGTGTACTACCCGTGTAAAGTATCTACGCATAGATCCGGCTCTGATACCACTGTAGGGTTCGCAGCATAGAAAACAAAAATGTTCCTACGATGTGAACTATATACCAAGATATATATATACTAGATACAAACAACGGGCGGATGTATATCCGTAGAGAACATACCCTTGAAGACCGACAAAGCTTAACGAGTTCAACTCGTGGTTGATGTAGACGATCTCTTGCCGATCTCAAGATCGAGAGGAAGTCCTAGCGCCGCAAATCAGCAGCGCATCCATGCTCGCACACACGTTCGAGGCACCGAGCAACCTCCGCCTCCTCGCTCCAGCGATGCAGCGGAAGCACAACTCTTTCTTGCCGAATAGCCACCGGGAACATGTATCTCGCTAGTCCGAGACCATGGGGGATAAATTCTAGAGGGGGAGAGAGATCCTTCACGAGGAGGTGTGAGAGACAAGTGAGGAGGAGGGGCTCCTTTTATAGGAGGAGGGGGGGGAACCCCAAGGGGGTGGACGGCGCATGGGGGCTGCCCCCTTGCCCTCCCCTCTTCATGTGGGTGGACACTCCACTCACAAAACTCCTCTAAATTCCCTCCACTCAAAAGTCCACTCAAAATTCCCATTAAATTTCCACCAAATTTAATGCAAACTCTCATTAAATAAAACTCTTTTATTTTATTCAGAATTTTGTCAATTACTTTAATGACAAACATTCACAAATAACCCCTTGCTAGAATTCTATTTCACATGCATAACCACTTTATGCAATTTCACCCGAAAACCTGTTTCGGTATCTAGTGAAATAAATTCCTGCGCTTGTTCATTCTTTCGGCATGAAACTTTTGCTCCAATTGGATGTCGGTGTCTCTTAAGTGTGTCACCCTACGGTTCGTGAATAATGCGGACATGATCGAGACCCCTCTCAGATCAATAATCAGAAGCGGGATCTGGAGACCCATACTGACTCCCACACATTCAACGATGACTTTCTTGTGATCGTCGGAACCTTTTACGCTAGTATCTTAATCCCTTTGTTTCACGATATATTACATGTCCGAGATTCGATCATCGGTATCTCCATACCTAGTTTAATCTCGTTACCGACATGCACTCTTTTCTCGTTCCTGTGATATAACATTCTAGTGATCAAATCACTTGCTTGCAAGCTAATCAATGTGATATCACCGAGAGGGCCCAGAGTATATCTATCCGTCATCGGGATGAACAAATTCCACTCTTGATCCATGAGCCTCAACATAACACTTTGTTAGTTCTGAATCCATCTTTATAATCACCCTGTTACGGTGTGACGTTTGATGTTATCAAGAAACTCTTCCGGTGTTAGTGATTGACATGATCTCATGGTCTAAGGACTATGATCACTTCGTAAGTTGTTATAGCAATATAAACTCAATGACTTTGATCGTAATGCTATACTTTGGATGAATGTTCATCACATCATTACACTAATGTTGTGATCCCGTTATTAACAACATCCAATGTCCATGATCAGGAAACCTTGATCATCTTGTTAATCAACGAGCTAGTTTATGAGAGAGGCATAACTAGGAACTTTCTGTTTGTTTATTAAACACACATGTATTAACGTTTCCGTATTAATACAATTATAGCATGCAAAATAAACATCTATCATATACTTGGAATACACATAATAACCACTTTATTATTGCCTCTCAGGGCATATTCCCTTCAAACCATCAGGGAAAAACAAACTTTGCGCGATCCACTGGAAGATCTCCCTTCTTTGGGGCTTTGTTGGGCAGAAAGGAGCCTTTGGCTTAGACTACCTTTTTCTGCCTTTGGCTCCGGGTGGCTGCATGTTCAACTTTGGCCTATCGCACAATGCTTCTTGATCAATTCGAGCCTTGATGTTATCTTTCGTCTTCTCGGTTTGTATTATGGTACTCCAAAGGGCCTCACCGATATTCTTTTCGGTGTGCATTACATCAATGTTATGCGGGAGCTCAAGATCCTCAAAGTAAGGGAGCTTCCATAAGCACGGAATGTGGGTCCACTGGTGCGTATCCCCGTATCCCACGAAACCATTCCCATCGGAGTTTGGCTAGAGAGCTTCCAACTCAGCCTTGATTTCCTTTCCGGTCTTTAGACGTGGCTTTGGATCATGGACAACACGACCTTTCTTGAACCTCTTTTTGTCACTCCTATATGGATGATTCGGCTCAAGACACTGTCGATGTTCATCAAAGCAAGAATACTTGCCTCCCTTCGATAGCCAGAAGAAAGTCAGAGATTGCATGCACACTGGGCAAGGCCACTTCCCATGTGTACACCAGCCGCAGAACGACGCACGTGCTGGTAGGTCATGCAGAGAGGTATGGTACCAGACATACATATCGAAGTGCTCGTTGTTTGAAGCTCAAATGATTGGATCCCCCGACCTTCCCAGCCACGAAGCAAGTCATCCACCAGCGGTTCTAGATACACATTCATGTTCTTACCTGGGTATTTCGGCCCTGGGATTATCATCGAGACAAACATGTTCTCTGATCTCATGCAGACTCCAGGGGGGAGGTTCAGGGGAATAACAAACACTGACCAACAACTATATGCTGAAGCCGACATGCCATATGGATTGAACCCATCGGTTGATATGGCAACTGCTACGCTCCTCTTGTCACCGGCTTTATCAGGATATTTCTTGACAAAGTTCTTCCATGCACTACCATCCGACGGATGTATCATCTTGTCGAGGTATCTGTTCCCTTCTACTGCCCACTGCATCTGCTGGGCAGTATCCTCGGTCATGAAGAGTCGCTGGAGACTTGGTATGATTGGAAGATACCGAAGAATGTTTTGGGCAACCCCGGTCTGCCTCTTCTGACCATCACCATCGGGATCGACCTCAAAGTACCTAGAGGATTTGCAGCGGATACAATAATTTGTCTTAGCATGCTCCTTTGTGAATAGCATGCATCCCTTCAGACAAGCGTGTATCGGCTCATATGACATCTTAAGGTCACGGAGGAGTTTGGTCAAATAGTAGAAGTTCTCCGGCAAGAGGTGCCCTTTCGGCAGAATGCTGCCAACGACGGCAAGCATATCATCAAAGTCCTCTCTGGTCAAGTTCCTGTGGCTCTTGAAGTCCAAAAGGCGAGCTATGGCATCCAGTTGGGTAACATCTGTATGTGCATGAAGGGGTCTCTGTGAGGCAAACAAAGTCTCGTAGTACTTTGCCGTGTTTTCCTCCAGCTCCTCACTTGTCTCTGCCTCTACATGAGGGCTTTCAGGCGCATTAGCATTCACAAAGTTTTCTATGCACCTATCAAAACCAGCATCAAATTATCCCCTTGGTTGACTCTGCTGCTGACCCTGTCGTGACTCCCTCCTAGCACGTTTCGCTAACTTTTCACCATGGAATGTCCAAGTCTTATAGGATGGTGTGAACCCGTAATTGAGCAGGTGAGTACTCACATCATCCTTCGAATGTGTATTCAGGTTCTTGCATCTTGCACAGGGCAGAAAATTCTTCTGGGTCTGCTGGGGACGGCAAATGCCCGGTTCACAAAGTCCTCGGCCTTTTCTTGCCATTCTGAGGTAAAGTCCCACTTACTGACATAGCCATCATACATCCAGTCACGATTCTCCATCCTCTAATCAGTACCAAAAACGACATATATAATGCTTTCAATTAATCATGCCATATAAATAAATCCGGTATTAGTTCGGTTAATTTTAGCAAACATATATTTTACGCCATAAATATATCCACCTATCTCTCTAATAGGTAAAGAGGGTCCTATCAACCGCCGGATCCGTAGATTGAGTATGTTCTCCCTGCTCTACCCCGATCCGACACAGAATTTCGGCAGCACCTCCCCGCTGCTCTCCCGATACACGTCTCGGCAAAAAGCTAAGAGGGATGTGCATCCGGAGAACAACAGGGAGGCGCAGCCGAAATCCTATCTCGGACTGGAGTAGAACAAGGAAAACATACCCAACTACGCATCCGCCGGCTGTCCCGATAAATGCCGTAAGAGTTACGCTTCATAATATGCGAGACCACTAATGCATATTTATCCGCGTAACCCTTACGGCCGGGAAGAGACGCCTAGGTAACGCGACAGACTTGGTGATCTACACACGAAAATAACCCTAGGTATTTGCAAGATAGGAGAATAGATTTTTACCCTTGAAGCGTGATCGAGAGGTGAAGAAGATGCTCGACCCTCCCGCAAAATGACCTACGCCGTCGAAAACCCCACCCTCAGACTCGACACATATCCCCTGCATGAAGAAAAATTACTAAATTACTACTATAGACATGCCAAAAAATTACACATAATTCCTAAATTACTACTATACACATGCATATATGAAACAACATATATACATACTACTATACATATATGTAACAAATACATGGGACAAATACATGCTATATATATCTAACAATATATATACTAGAAATATATACTACACATACATACTAGCTACACATACATATATATACTAGCTACACATACACATACACATACATACTAGCTACACATACATATATATACTAGCTACACATACATATATATAAAACACATACATACTAGCTACACATACACATACATACTAGCTATACATACATATACTACACATATATACTAGCTAGCTACACATACATATACTACACATACACATAAATACTAGCTACACATACATACTACCTAGCTACACATACATGCATATACTACACATACCGATGGTGATGGGGCGGGCCGGAGGTGGGTGGAGGGGGGGCTGGACCGGGCGGAGGTGGAGCCGCGCGCCTGCGAGCTCCCAGGTGGCTGGCGCGGAGGTGGAGGGGACGGGCCGGCCGGGGCGGATGGGGCGGGGCGGATGGGCGCGGAGGCGGGTGGGGGGGGTGGACCGGGTGGAGGAGGAGCCGGCAGCGGCCGCGCAGGGGCAGGTGGCGGCGGCGCGCCGGCGCCGGCGGCACGGGGCGGTGCGGCGCTGGATCGAGGCGGCGGGGTCGGGTGTGGGGAGGGCGCAGGTCGCGGGTAGGTGTGGGGAGAGGATAAGGCAGGGGGCGGGCCGGCCGGGCCGTTATCGACTCAGCGCCTTTGTCGTGTGCCAACCAGGGCGGAACACGGCAAAGAGCTTTGCCGTGTACCCCCAGGAAAACACACGGCAAAGGCTTATTGTTTTTTGCTATTTTCTAATTTCTTATTGTTTTTTCTTTCATTTGTATTTATTTTATGTTTAAGTGAAATCTTTCTTGGCTTTTTGTTAGTATTGAGACCATAGAAATACGAACTTTGCACTAGACCATAAACTTGCATGTGTCCCCTTATACGAACTTGCATGCATGCGCTCTAACCGAAAATGTCTAGGGGGTAGACGGTCCGAGTCCCGCAGATCAGGGTTTCGCTGGTGGAAGTCCGCAAGAACGTCGGAATCATCTGAAAACTTGCATGTGTCCCTAGCATATGTGTGTGAGTGTGGTGCAAGATTGGTATAGGTGATTGCATGTGCCCCCCCCCCCTCACATGCATGCGCTCTAACCTAGAAGCGAAAGGTTATGGACCTGTATAAGGGGGAATCTCCCCGTTACGGTGAAACCGGGCCGTATAGTGCCCCAACTTGTGAACCAACATGGTTTCACATCATCCTATGACCTAGTCAGACACAAAACAAGAGAGAGCTACGCCGGGATACCCCTGTCAGAAGAATGTCTAGGGGGGTAGACGATCCGAGGCCCGTAGATCATCAGGGTTTCGCCGGAGTAAGTCCACGAGAACGTCGGAATCATCTGAAAACTTGCATGTGTCCCTAGCACATGTGTGTGAGTGTGGTGCAAGGTTGGTATAGGTGATTGCATGTGTCCCCCCTCGCATCCATGCGCTCTAACCTAGAAGCGAAAGGTTATGGACCTGTATAAGGGGGAATCTCCCCGTTCAGGTGAAACCGGGCCGTATAGTGCCCCAACTTGTGAACCAACATGGTTTCACATCATCCCATGACATAATCAAACACAAGACAAGAGAGAGCTACGCCGGGCTACCCCTGCCAGAAGAATGTCTAGGGGGTAGACGATCCGAGGCCCGCGGATCATCAGGGTTTCGCCGGAGGAAGTCCACGAGAACGTCGGAATCAGGGGGGTGCATGTATATAGTGATCAAGACCACAATAACCTATCATCATATGTGTGATCTCATGATCCTATGAAATAATATCACCTAACATATATGTAATAAAAGCCTTGCTAAAGGTGAAAAAAATTCTTTGCCGTGTGTATGAGGGATAGAGACACACGGCAAAGGACCTTTGCCGTGTGTTTGACGGCGACAGGCACACGGCAAAGGACATCTTTGCCGTGTGTTTTGTCCTTTGCCGTGTGTCTTATGCTATTTTCTAATTTTCTTTTTCTTTTTTCTTTCAAATGAGTTACTTTTTGTTGCCTATTTGTTAGTATTCAGACCATGGAAACACTAACTTTGCAATATACCATAAGGTTCTAGAGGATGCTGAACTTCATTTCCATTAGGTAGACGATCCGAGGCCCGCAGATCATCAGGGTTTCGCCGGAGGAAGTCCAAGGGAACGTCGGAATCATCTGAAAACTTGCATGTGTCCCTAGCATATGCGTGTGAGTGTGGTGCAAGGTTGGTATAGGTGATTGCATGTGTCCCCCTCACATGCATGCGCTCTAACCTAGAAGCGAAAGGTTATGAACCTGTATAAGGGGGAATCTCCCCGTTCAGGTGAAACCGGGCCGCATAGTGCCCAACTTGTGAACCAACATGGTTTCACATCATCCAATGACCTAGTCAGACACAAAACAAGAGAGATCTACGCCGGGCTACCCCTGTCAGAAGAATGTCTAGGGGGGTAGACGATCCGAGGCCCGCAGATCATCAGGGTTTCGCCGGAGTAAGTCCACGAGAACGTCGGAATCATCTGAAAACTTGCATGTGTCCCTAGCATATGTGTGTGAGTGTGGTGCAAGGTTGGTATAGGTGATTGCATGTGTCCCCCCTCGCATCCATGCGCTCTAACCTAGAAGCGAAAGGTTATGGACCTGTATAAGGGGGAATCTCCCCGTTATGGTGAAACCGGGCCGTATAGTGCCCCAACTTGTGAACCAACATGGTTTCACATCATCCCATGACATAATCAAACACAAGACAAGAGAGACCTACGCCGGGCTACCCCTGCCAGAAGAATGTCTAGGGGGTAGACGATCCGAGGCCCGCAGATCAGGGATTCGCCGGAGGAAGTCCACGAGGAAGTCGGAATCATCTGAAAACTTGCATGTGTCCCTAGCATATGTGTGTGAGTGTGGTGAAAGGTTGGTATAGGTGATTGCATGTGTCCCCCCTCGCATCCATGCGCTCTAACCTAGAAGCGAAAGGTTATGGACCTGTATAAGGGGGAATCTCCCCGTTCAGGTGAAACCGGGCCGTATAGTGCCCCAACTTGTGAACCAACATGGTTTCACATCATCCCATGACATAATCAAACACAAGACAAGAGAGAGCTACGACGGGCTACCCCTGCCAGAAGAATGTCTAGGGGGTAGACGATCCGAGGCCCGCAGATCAGGGTTTCGCCGGAGGAAGTCCAAGAGAACGTCGGAATCATCTGAAAACTTGCATGTGTCCCGAGCATATGTGTGTGAGTGTGGTGCAAGATTGGTATAGGTGATTGCATGTGTCCCCCTCACATGCATGCGCTCTAACCTAGAAGCGAAAGGTTATGGACCTGTATAAGGGGGGATCTCCCCGTTCAGGTGAAACCGGGCCGTATAGTGCCCCAACTTGTGAACCAACATGGTTTCACATCATCCTATGACCTAGTCAGACACAAAACAAGAGAGAGCTATGCCGGGATACCCGTGTCAGAAGAATGTCTAGGGGGTAGACGATCCGAGGCCCGCAGATCATCAGGGTTTCGCCGGAGGAAGTCCACGAGAACGTCGGAATCATCTGAAAACTTGCATGTGTCCCTAGCATATGTGTGTGAGTGTGGTGCAAGATTGGTATAGGTGATTGCATGTGCCCCCCCTCACATGCATGCGCTCTAACCTAGAAGCGAAAGGTTATGGACCTGTATAAGGGGGAATCTCCCCATTACGGTGAAACCGGGTCGTATAGTGCCCCAACTTGTGAACCAACATGGTTTCACATCATCCTATGACCTAGTCAGACACAAAACAAGAGAGAGCTACGCCGGGCTACCCCTGTCAGAAGAATGTCTAGGGGGGTAGACGATCCGAGGCCCGCAGATCATCATGGTTTCGCCGGAGGAAGTCCACGAGAACGTCGGAATCATCTGAAAACTTGCATGTGTCCCTAGCATATGTGTGTGAGTGTGGTACAAGGTTGGTATAGGTGATTGCATGTGTCCCCCCTCGCATGCATGCGCTCTAACCTAGAAGCGAAAGGTTATGGACCTGTATAAGGGGGAATCTCCCCGTTACGGTGAAACCGGGCCGTATAGTGCCCCAACTTGTGAACCAACATGGTTTCACATCATCCTATGACCTAGTCAGACACAAAACAAGAGAGAGCTACGCCGGGCTACCCCTGTCAGAAGAATGTCTAGGGGGGTAGACGATCCGAGGCCCGCACATCATCAGGGTTTCGCGGGAGTAAGTCCACGAGAACGTCGGAATCATCTGAAAACTTGCATGTGTCCCTAGCATATGTGTGTGAGTGTGGTGCAAGGTTGGTATAGGTGATTGCATGTTTCCCCCCTCGCATCCATGCGCTCTAACCTAGAAGCGAAAGGTTATGGACCTGTATAAGGGGGAATCTCCCCGTTCAGGTGAAACCGGGCCGTATAGTGCCCCAACTTGTGAACCAACATGGTTTCACATCATCCCATGACATAATCAAACACAAGAAAAGAGAGAGCTACGCCGGGCTACCCCTGCCAGAAGAATGTCTACGGGGTAGACGATCCGAGGCCCGCAGATCATCAGGGTTTCGCCGGAGGAAGTCCACGAGAACGTCGGAATCATCTGAAAACTTGCATGTGTCCCTAGCATATGTGTGTGAGTGTGGTGCAAGGTTGGTATAGGTGATTGCATGTGTCCCCCCTCGCATCCATGCGCTCTAACCTAGAAGCGAAAGGTTATGGACCTGTATAAGGGGGAATCTCCCCGTTCAGGTGAAACCGGGCCGTATAGTGCCCCAACTTGTGAACTAACATGGTTTCACTTCATCCCATGACATAATCAAACACAAGACAAGAGAGAGCTACGCCGGGCTACCCCTGCCAGAAGAATGTCTAGGGGGTAGACGATCCGAGGCCCGCAGATCATCAGGGTTTCGCCGGAGGAAGTCCACGAGAACGTCGGAATCATCTGAAAACTTGCATGTGTCCCTAGAATATGTGTGTGAGTGTGGTGCAAGATAGGTATAGGTGATTGCATGTGCCCCCCCTCACATGCATGCTCTCTAACCTAGAAGCGAAAGGTTATGGACCTGTATAAGGGGGAATCTCCCCGTTACGGTGAAACCGGGCCGTATAGTGCCCCAACTTGTGAACCAACATGGTTTCACATCATCCTATGACCTAGTCAGACACAAAACAAGAGAGAGCTACACCGGGCTACCCCTGTCAGAAGAATGTCTAGGGGGTATACTATCCGAGGCCCGCAGATCATCAGGGTTTCGCCGGAGTAAGTCCACGAGAACGTCGGAATCACCTAAAAACTTGCATGTGTCCCTAGCACGTGTGTGTGAGTGTGGTGCAAGGTTGGTATAGGTGATTGCATGTGTCCCCCCTCGCATCCATGCGCTCTAACCTAGAAGCGAAAGGTTATGGACCTGTATAAGGGGGAATCTCCCCGTTCAGGTGAAACCGGGCCGTATACTGCCCCAACTTGTGAACCAACATGGTTTCACATCATCCCATGACATAATCAAACACAATACAAGAGAGAGCTACGCCGGGCTACCCCTGCCAGAAGAATGTCTAGGGGGTAGACGATCCGAGGCCCGCAGATCATCAGGGTTTCGCCGAAGGAAGTCCACGAGAACGTCGGAATCAGGGGGGTGCATGTATATAGTGATCAAGACCACAATAACCTATCATCATATGTGTGATCTCATGATCCTATGAAATAATATCACCTAACATATATGTAATAAAAGCCTTGCTAAAGGTGAAAAAAATTATTTGCCGTGTGTCTAAGGGATAGAGACACACGGTAAAGGACCTTTGCCGTGTGTTTGACGGCGACAGGCACACGGCAAAGGACATCTTTGCCGTGTGTTTTGTCCTTTGCCGTGTGTCTTATGCTATTTTCTAATTTTCTTTTTATTTTTTCTTTCAAATGAGTTAACTTTTTGTTGCCTATTTGTTAGTATTCAGACCATGGAAACACTAACTTTGCGATAGACCATAAGGTTCTAGAGGATGCTGAACTTCATTTCCATTAGGTAGACGATCCGAGGCCCGCGGATCATCATGATTTCGCCGGAGGAAGTCCAAGAGAACGTCGGAATCATCTGAAAACTTGCATGTGTCCCTAGCATATGTGTGTGAGTGTGGTGCAAGGTTGGTATAGGTGATTGCATGTGTCCCCCTCACATGCATGCGCTCTAACCTAGAAGCGAAAGGTTATGGACCTGTATAAGGGGGAATCTACCCGTTCAGGTGAAACCGGGCCGTATAGTGCCCCAACTTTTGAACCAACATGGTTTCACATCATCCTATGACCTTGTCAGACACAAAACAAGAGAGAGCTACGCCGGGCTACCCCTGTCAGAAGAATGTCTAGGGGGTAAATGATCCGAGGCCCGCAGATCATCAGGGTTTCGCCGGAGTAAGTCCACGAGAACGTCGGAATCATCTGAAAACTTGCATGTGTCCCTAGCATATGTGTGTGAGTGTGGCGCAAGGTTGGTATAGGTGATTGCATGTGTCCCCCCTCGCATCCATGCGCTCTAACCTAGAAGCGAAAGGTTATGGACCTGTATAAGGGGGAATCTCCCCGTTACGGTGAAACCGGGCCGTATAGTGCCCCAACTTGTGAACCAACATGGTTTCACATCATCCTATGACCTAGTCAGACACAAAACAAGAGAGAGCTACGCCGGGCTACCCCTGTCAGAAGAATGTCTAGGGGGGTAGACGATCCGAGGCCCGCAGATCATCAGGGTTTCGCCGGAGGAAGTCCACGAGAACGTCGGAATCATCTGAAAACTTGCATGTGTCCCTAGCATATGTGTGTGAGTGTGGTGCAAGGTTGGTATAGGTGATTGCATGTGTCCCCCCTCGCATGCATGCGCTCTAACCTAGAAGAGAAAGGTTATGGACCTGTATAAGGGGGAATCTCCCCGTTACGGTGAAACCGGGCCGTATAGTGCCCCAACTTGTGAACCAACATGGTTTCACATCATCCTATGACCTAGTCAGACACAAAACAAGAGAGAGCTACGCCGGGCTACCCCTGTCAGAAGAATGTCTAGGGGGTAGACGATCCGAGGCCCACAGATCATCAGGGTTTCGCGGGAGTAAGTCCACGAGAACGTCAGAATCATCTGAAAACTTGCATGTGTCCCTAGCATATGTGTGTGAGTGTGGTGCAAGGTTGGTATAGGTGATTGCATGTGTCCCCCCTCGCATCCATGCGCTCTAACCTAGAAGCGAAAGGTTATGGACCTGTATAAGGGGGAATCTCCCCGTTCAGGTGAAACCGGGCCGTATAGTGCCCCAACTTGTGAAGCAACATGGTTTCACATCATCCTATGACCTAGTCAAACACAAGAAAAGAGAGAGCTACGCCGGGCTACCCCTGTCAGCAGAATGTCTAGGGGGGTAGACGATCCGAGGCCCGTAGATCATCAGGGTTTCGCCGGAGGAAGTCCACGAGAACGTCGGAATCATCTGAAAACTTGCATGTGTCCCTAGCATATGTGTGTGAGTGTGGTGCAAGGTTGGTATAGGTGATTGCATGTGTCCCCCCTCGCATGCATGCGCTCTAACCTAGAAGCGAAAGGTTATGGACCTGTATAAGGGGGAATCTCCCCGTTACGGTGAAAGCGGGCCGTATAGTGCCCCAACTTGTGAACCAACATGGTTTCACATCATCCTATGACCTAGTCAGACACAAAACAAGAGAGAGCTACGCCGGGATACCCCTGTCAGAAGAATGTCTAGGGGGGTAGACGATCCGAGGCCCGTAGATCATCAGGGTTTCGCCGGAGTAAGTCCACGAGAACGTCGGAATCATCTGAAAACTTGCATGTGTCCCTAGGACATGTGTGTGAGTGTGGTGCAAGGTTGGTATAGGTGATTGCATGTGTCCCCCCTCGCATCCATGCGCTCTAACCTAGAAGCGAAAGGTTATGGACCTGTATAAGGAGGAATCTCCCTGTTCAGGTGAAACCGGGCCGTATAGTGCCCCAACTTGTGAACCAACATGGTTTCACATCATCCCATGACATAATCAAACACAAGACAAGAGAGAGCTACACCGGGCTACCCCTGCCAGAAGAATGTCTAGGGGGTAGACGATCCGAGGCCCGCGGATCATCAGGGTTTCGCCGGAGGAAGTCCACGAGAACGTCGGAATCAGGGGGTGCATGTATATAGTGATCAAGACCACAATAACCTATCATCATATGTGTGATCTCATGATCCTATGAAATAATATCACCTAACATATATGTAATAAAATCCTTGCTAAAGGTGAAAAAAATTCTTTGCCGTGTGTCTGAGGGATAGAGACACACGGCAAAGGACCTTTGCCGTGTGTTTGACGGCGACAGGCACACGGCAAAGGACATCTTTGCCGTGTGTTTTGTCCTTTGCCGTGTGTCTTATGCTATTTTCTAATTTTCTTTTTATTTTTTCTTTCAAATGAGTTAACTTTTTGTTGCCTATTTGTTAGTATTCAGACCATGGAAACACTAACTTTGCAATAGACCATAAGATTCTAGAGGATGCTGAACTTCATTTCCATTAGGTAGACGATCCGAGGCCCGTAGATCATCAGGGTTTCGCCGGAGGATGTCCGCGAGAACGTCGGAATCATCTAAAAACTTGCATGTGTCCCTAACACATGTGTGTGAGTGTGGTGCAAGGTTGGTATAGGTGATTGCATGTGTCCCCCCTCGCATCCATGCGCTCTAACCTAGAAGCGAAAGGTTATGGACCTGTATAAGGGGGAATCTCCCTGTTCAGGTGAAACCGGGCCGTATAGTGCCCCAACTTGTGAACCAACATGGTTTCACATCATCCCATGACATAATCAAACACAAGACAAGAGAGAGCTACGCCGGGCTACCCCTGCCAGAAGAATGTCTAGGGGGTAGACGATCCGAGGCCCGCGGATCATCAGGGTTTCGCCGGAGGAAGTCCACGAGAACGTCGGAATCAGGGGGTGCATGTATATAGTGATCAAGACCACAATAATCTATCATCATATGTGTGATCTCATGATCCTATGAAATAATATCACCTAACATATATGTAATAAAAGCCTTGATAAAGGTGAAAAAAATTCTTTGCCGTGTGTCCGAGGAATAGAGACACACGGCAAAGGACCTTTGCCGTGTGTTTGACGGCGACAGGCACACGGCAAAGGACATCTTTGCCGTGTGTTTTGTCCTTTGTCGTGTGTCTTATGCTATTTTCTAATTTTCTTTTTATTTTTTCTTTCAAATGAGTTAACTTTTTGTTGCCTATTTGTTAGTATTCAGACCATGGAAACACTAACTTTGCAATAGACCATAAGGTTCTAGAGGATGCTGAACTTCATTTCCATTAGGTAGACGATCCGAGGCCTGCAGATCATCAGGGTTTCGCCGGAGGAAGTCCAAGGGAACGTCGGAATCATCTGAAAACTTGCATGTGTCCCTAGCATATGTGTGTGAGTGTGGTGCAAGGTTGGTATAGGTGATTGCATGTGTACCCCTCACATGCATGCGCTCTAACCTAGAAGCGAAAGGTTATGAACCTATATAAGGGGGAATCTCCCCGTTCAGGTGAAACCGGGCCGCATAGTGCCCAACTTGTGAACCAAGATGGTTTCACATCATCCTATGACCTAGTCAGACACAACACAAGAGAGATCTACGCCGGGCTATCCCTGTCAGAAGAATGTCTAGGGGGTAGACGATCCGAGGCCCGCAGATCATCAGGGTTTCGCCGGAGTAAGTCCACGAGAACGTCGGAATCATCTGAAAACTTGCATGTGTCCCTAGCATATGTGTGTGAGTGTGGTGCAAGGTTGGTATAGGTGATTGCATGTGTCCCCCCCTCGCATCCATGCGCTCTAACCTAGAAGCGAAAGGTTATGGACTTGTATAAGGGGGAATCTCCCCGTTACGGTGAAACCGGGCCGTATAGTGCCCCAACTTGTGAACCAACATGGTTTCACATCATCCCATGACATAATCAAACACAAGACAAGAGAGAGCTACGCCGGGCTACCCCTGCCAGAAGAATGTCTAGGGGGTAGACGATCCGAGGCCCGCAGATCAGGGTTTCGCCGGAGGAAGTCCACGAGAACGTCGGAATCATCTGAAAACTTGCATGTGTCCCTAGCATATGTGTGTGAGTGTGGTGCAAGGTTGGTATAGGTGATTGCATGTGTCCCCCCTCGCATCCATGCGCTCTAACCTAGAAGCGAAAGGTTATGGACCTGTATAAGGGGGAATCTCCCCGTTCAGGTGAAACCGGGCCGTATAGTGCCCCAACTTGTGAACCAACATGGTTTCACATCATCCCATGACATAATCAAACACAAGACAAGAGAGAGCTACGCCGGGCTACCCCTGCCAGAAGAATGTCTAGGGGGTAGACGATCCGAGGCCCGCAGATCAGGGTTTCGCCGGAGGAAGTCCAAGAGAACGTCGGAATCATATGAAAACTTGCATGTGTCCCGAGCATATGTGTGTGAGTGTGGTGCAAGATTGGTATAGGTGATTGCATGTGTCCCCCTCACATGCATCGCTCTAACCTAGAAGCGAAAGGTTATGGACCTGTATAAGGGGGAATCTCCCCGTTCAGGTGAAACCGGGCCGCATAGTGCCCCAACTTGTGAACCAACATGGTTTCACATCATCCCATGACATCATAAAACACAAGACAAGAGAGAGCTACGCCGGGCTACCCCTGCCAGAAGAATGTCTAGGGGGTAGACGATCCGAGGCCCGTAGATCATCAGGGTTTCGCCGGAGGAAGTCCACGAGAACGTCGGAATCATCTGAAAACTTGCATGTGTCCCTAGCATATGTGTGTGAGTGTGGTGCAAGATTGGTATAGGTGATTGCATGTGCCCCCCCACATGCATGCGCTCTAACCTAGAAGCGAAAGGTTATGGACCTGTATAAGGGGGAATCTCCCCGTTACGGTGAAACCGGGCCGTATAGTGCCCCAACTTGTGAACCAACATGGTTTCACATCATCCTATGACCTAGTCAGACACAAAACAAGAGAGAGCTACGCCGGGATACCCCTGTCAGAAGAATGTCTAGGGGGGTAGACGATCCGAGGCCCGCAGATCAGGGTTTTGCCGGAGGAAGTCTAAGAGAACGTCGGAATCATCTGAAAACTTGCATGTGTCCCTAGCATATGTGTGTGAGTGTGGTGCAAGGTTGGTATAGGTGATTGCATGTGTCCCCCTCACATGCATGCGCTCTAACCTAGAAGCGAAAGGTTATGGACCTGTATAAGGGGGAATCTCCCCGTTCAGGTGAAACCGGGCCGTATAGTGCCCCAACTTGTGAACCAACATGGTTTCACATCATCCTATGACCTAGTCAGACACAAAACAAGAGAGAGCTACGCCGGGCTACCCCTGTCAGCAGAATGTCTAGGGGGGTAGACGATCCGAGGCCCGCAGATCATCAGGGTTTCGCCGGAGGAAGTCCACGAGAACGTCGGAATCATCTGAAAACTTGCATGTGTCCCTAGCATATGTGTGTGAGTGTGGTGCAAGGTTGGTATAGGTGATTGCATGTGTCCCCCCCTCGCATCCATGCGCTCTAACCTAGAAGCGAAAGGTTATGGACCTGTATAAGGGGGAATTTCCCCGTTCAGGTGAAACCGGGCCGTATAGTGCCCCAACTTGTGAACCAACATGGTTTCACATCATCCCATGACATAATCAAACACAAGACAAGAGAGAGCTACGCCGGGCTACCCCTGTCAGAAGAATGTCTAGGGGGTAGACGATCCGAGGCCCGCAGATCAGGGTTTCGCCGGAGGAAGTCCAAGAGAACGTCGGAATCATATGAAAACTTGCATGTGTCTCTAGCATATGTGTGTGAGTGTGGTGCAAGGTTGCTATAGGTGATTGCATGTGTCCCCCTCACATGCATGCGCTCTAACTTAGAAGCGAAAGGTTATGGACCTGTATAAGGGGGAATCTCCCCGTTCAGGTGAAACCGGGCCGTATAGTGCCCCAACTTGTGAACCAACATGGTTTCACATCATCCTATGACCTAGTCAGACACAAAACAAGAGAGAGATACGCCGGGATACCCCTGTCAGAAGAATGTCAGGGGGGTAGACGATCCGAGGCCCGCAGATCAACAGGGTTTCGCCGGAGTAAGTCCACGAGAACGTCGGAATCATCTGAAAACTTGCATGTGTCCCTAGCATATGTGTGTGAGTGTGGTGCAAGGTTGGTATAGGTGATTGCATGTGTCCCCCTCGCATCCATGCGATCTAACCTAGAATGAAAGGTTATGGACCTGTATAAGGGGGAATCTCCCCGTTCAGGTGAAACCGGGCCGTATAGTGCCCCAACTTGTGAACCAACATGGTTTCACATCATCCCATAACATAATCAAACACTAGACAAGAGAGAGCTACGCCGGGCTACCCCTGCCAGAAGAATGTCTAGGGGGTAGACGATCCGAGGCCCGCAGATCATCAGGGTTTCGCCGGAGGAAGTCCACGAGAACGTCGGAATCATCTGAAAACTTACATGTGTCCCTAGCATATGTGTGTGAGTGTGGTGCAAGATTGGTATAGGTTATTGCATGTGCCCCCCCCTCACATGCATGCGCTCTAACCTAGAAGCGAAAGGTTATGGACCTGTATAAGGGGGAATCTCCCCGTTACGGTGAAACCGGGCCGTATAGTGCCCCAACTTTTGAACCAACATGGTTTCACATCATCCTATGACCTAGTCAGACATAAAACAAGAGAGAGCTACGCCGGGCTACCCCTGTCAGAAGAATGTCTAGGGGGGTAGACGATCCGAGGCCCGCAGATCATCAGGGTTTCGCCGGAGTAAGTCCACGAGAACGTAGGAATCATCTGAAAACTTGCATGTGTCCCTAGCATATGTGTGTGAGTGTGGTGCAAGGTTGGTATAGGTGATTGCATGTGTTCCCCCTCGCATCCATGCGCTCTAACCTAGAAGCGAAAGGTTATGGACCTGTATAAGGGGGAATCTCCCCGTTCAGGTGAAACCGGGCCGTATAGTGCCCCAACTTGTGAACCAACATGGTTTCACATCATCCCATGACATAATCAAACACAATACAAGAGAGAGCTACGCCGGGCTACCCCTGTCAGAAGAATGTCTAGGGGGTAGACGACCCGAGGCCCGCAGATCAGGGTTTCGCCGGAGGAAGTCCAAGAGAACGTCGGAATCATCTGAAAACTTGCATGTGTCCCTAGCATATGTGTGTGAGTGTGGTGCAAGGTTGGTATATGTGATTGCATGTGTCCCCCTCACATGCATGCGCTCTAACCTAGAAGCGAAAGGTTATGGACATGTATAAGGGGGAATCTCCCCGTTCAGGTGAAACCGGGCCGTATAGTGCCCCAACTTGTGAACCAACATGGTTTCACATCATCCTATGACCTAGTCAGACACAAAACAAGAGAGAGCTACGCCGGGCTACCCCTGTCAGAAGAATGTCTAGGGGGTAGACGATCCGAGGCCCGCAGATCATCAAGGTTTCGCCGGAGGAAGTCCACGAGAACGTCGGAATCAGGGGGTGCATGTATAGTGATCAAGACCACAATAACCTATCATCATATGTGTGATCTCATGATCCTATGAAACAATATCACCTAACATATATGTAATAAAATCCTTGCTAATTAAAGAAAAGAAAAAGGTGAAAAATAATTCTTTGCCGTGTGTACAGATGGAAGCACACGGCAAAGATATTCTCTTTGCCGTGTACCTGACGACAAGGGCACACGGCAAAGATTCTGCCGTCAGCCCCTTACGGCGGGTGGCCCTGCGAGGCCGCGGGGCCCACATCTTTGCCGTGAGGAAAACTTTGTCGTGTTTCTTTATTGACTTTGCCGTGATTCTTTTCTTTGCTGTGTGTTCTAGTCGGTCCATTGTCGTGTTTCTTTCTTTGCCGTGTTCTGTTTCTGCTGTTTGCCGTGCACCTGTCCTTTGCCGTGTTCTTGTTGGTTTACACACGGCAAAGATTCTCTTGGCCGTGTTCCGGGACTTTTGGCACACGGCAAAGGAGAGAGGCGACGGCAGCGTCCTTTTTTCCCGTAGTGACTATAACCAAGGAAAGCACATTGCTTAGAGCGAAACTCGAGTTTACGGGTGTTATAAGGGCGAAGATTGGGGCAAACCGCACATCCAAATATACGTAAGAACGAATAATCTGGTTTGGTTTTAAACAAGCGCTCAAGTGGAGATTGAGAAGCAATAATTTTGCTAGGAAGACGGTTAATTAAATAAACCGCCGTAGAAAACGCTTCATCCCAAAACTTAAGTGGCATAGATGCATGAGCAAGAAGAGATAGCCCAACCTTGACAATATGTCGATGCTTGCGTTCAGCGGACCCATTCTGTTGGTGAGCATGAGGACATGAAACATGGTGAGAAATCCCAACCTTCTGAAAAAAAGAATTGAGTTTTTGATACTCACCCCCCCCCCCGAGTCAGTATGAATAGCGAGAATCTTTTTATCAAAAAATCTCTCTACATGATGCTGAAAGTCATGAAACCTTTGGAAAACATCGGATTTATTTTTCAACAAATATATCCAAGTATACTTGCTATAATCATCAATAAAACTGACATAGTATTTATTTCGACCAACTGAAGCTGGAGCAGGGCCCCATATATCAGAGAACACAAGTTCTAAAGGAAAAGCAGATACACTTGAGGAATTGGGATAATGTAACTGATGACTCTTAGCCTTTTGACAAGCATCACACACTAACTCTTTATTTGACTTACTAAACTGGATATCATTATCTCGAAGAATCTGTTGAACCACTACTGATGAAGGATGCCCTAAACGCCTATGCCAATGAGACGAAGACTGAATGCCAAGGGCTTGTTTTCTCGATGACAAATATGAAGGAGGTAGTGGATAAAGGCCATCCATGCATCTACCTTCTAGAAGAATTCTCCTCGTGCCCTGATCCTTAATAAAGAAGTGATTAGGCCAATATTCAGCAAAAGCATTATTATCTTTTGTAAGTTGATGTATAGAAAGAAGACTTTTGGTGGCTTGAGGCACATGAAGAATATTATTGAGACGAAGATCATGATTAGGGGTATGATGTAAGGAGTGACCAATGTGATGTATATCCATACCTGAACCATTAGCATTGTGGACTTGATCTTGACCATGATAGCGTTCCCTCATAGTCAACTTGTCGAGTTCTCCTGTAACATGATTTGTTGCCCCTGTATCACCATACCAATTTGTATCTATGCCATAGGAGCTTGTTGCCGCACCCGCAGACTTTTCAGCTTGTGGTTGGAAATTCTTGTTGAAGCGCTTCCAACAACGAAACGCGGGGTGTCCTTCTTTGCCACAGATTTCAGAAATCACACCAGGTGCTCCCCCTCCTTGACCACGTCCTTCCCCTCCTTGGCGTTGCTGGTAGTGCCCTCCCTGGGGGTAGTAGCCTCCTCCACCATTGTTGTTCTGGGAATAGTAACCACCCCCATCACCGTAGTGTTGTGACCCTCGGCCACCACCATTGTTGCCTCCACGCCCGCCACCACCGCGACCTCCTCGTTGTCTGAAACCACCGTCGCCTCCTCGGTTGTCGTAACCACCTCGCGACGCGACATTAGCTGAGAGATCACTGCCGAAGTTCCCACCATTACTTGGGACTCTTCCTTCCAGACGGGCTTCATACGGTAGAAACGTGGAATATAAGTCACTAACCGTGACTTCTGTTGTAGTTTTCAGCAACGCATTGATTGATGCTACAAAGCCGTCATACTGATCATATAGACCAGCTAGGATGTAGGAGATGATATCCGCCTCATCCAATTTGTGCCCAGCGTTTTCCATCTCATCGGCAAGGGCCTTGATCTATCCGAAGTAAGCCTTTCCGGACATATTCTCCTTCTGCGTTTTAGCCAAAGCTATGCGAAGTTGAACAATGCGACTCTAGGACACCGCGGAGAACATCTCTGTCACCGATTGACATGGTTATACCCTACGGGTACATGATCTCAGCATATCTGGTCCAGCCCAAGGAAGTCCCACGACATATGTACGCCGGCCCATGAAGATTTTCGGGTGGCCAAGGCCCAGGACGCCTTCGGATCCTTGGAGAGCAAGACTAGAGTAGATAGGAAATTCAAAGGGGTAAAACCCTAGAACCTGTAACCGACTAGGTCTATGCCCGGGACCTGCCTAAGACTATATAAAGGCTAGGAGGCCACGACCTAGAACTCATCCTCATACTTTCGCATACACACCTCCACGCAAGATTGCATCTGCGCACCCCTGTAACCTTCGGTTCCGCCGTAATCAAGAGCAGACAAGCAGGAGTAGTGTTTTCCCTCCGGGGGCCTGAACCTAGGTAAACCTTGTGTCCCCGTGTTGCTTGTTTGCTAACCGTTCCACGATCTCCAGCATCCCCATCTTCTCCAAAACTCAAGTCCATAACAATGGGCATTGATGAGATCAAACCTCGTCAATTGGCGCCGTCTGTGGGAATCGGGGATGCTGATTGTGCGATCGTGACGGTCCCAACCCGATCGATCTACAACTCTGCAGCGACGGAGAGTCACCTCCTCTTCGGCGCTTTCGACTTCACCGCCCACTCACCGGCCACCATGAAGGACTTCGGGCCCGTAGGCGACGGACTCGAAATCCTGTTCGGGAGCTTCTGCTTCCAAGTGGGGCAAACTGGCACCCTCCGCCTCCCTGAGAGGGTGCCCCTACCATCAATCAGGCCCGCTTCATGGACCCCACACCCCGTGCTACGCACAACATCATCAACAGATGATTCCTACGACAGCAGCAGCTGCAACTCCGATCTGTGCGATCCGCCATCGGATAAAGGGACCTACGGTTCCGGATCTGAAAGCTGCGGTAGCAGCGGACCAATCTACGAGCGCTACCAATGCGCCGTAGTCATACAGGCTGACGGGGATCAGCAAACACCCAACCCACCGCCCAACCCGACACCTAACCCGCCAGATCGAAACAGCGGGAATAGAAGAAGCCAGTCCCCCCAACCGAAGGGGAAAACAACGGCCATGTCATTCACCTTAGCAAAGAAGGATGGGCCCAGGCACGCAACGCCGTGGCAGGCAACATAGTCCCGCCTACAGACTCCTCCCGGGATCTGCTGATGGCCTACCACCTGCTCCTGATCGAGGAGCACAAGAAGCAGGTCAAGATGCAGGAGGTTCTTGACAAACGCAAGCAAGCAGCCTCAGAGTCCAGCGCGCGACGAGCCGCGCTCTCCACCATGGGCATCGGCTCCAGCTCGAACGGCAACCAAGGCAACAAGCACCGCTCTCGGATGGAGAACATGGATCCCAAAGAGCGTCGTGAGGTGACCTGAACCCTCCACACATCCTTCATGGAGATGGACGCCGACGGCAACGTCATCCTGAAAACGCCATAGGCTGCGATCATGGCAGCCACTGCGTACCTCGCAGCCCACCCACATCCAGAGGGGGACCCGAAGAGGGCCATGCATAATTCCATGCTTACCGGGCTCGGACACGTCGGAGCCGCGCTCCACCAGGAAGTTCCTGCGGAGCCGAAGAAGAAAGCTCCGGCCAGGCACGACCGCAGCCCCACCCCTTCATCCGAAGAAGAGGAACACGACCTTCTCTGAAGGAAGAAGAGCTCGCGCCATCATAACCGCGACTACGCCGCCAGGGACACGCTCACACATCGCAAAATAGACAAAGCGCGAGCCAAGCGCGCATGCTCGTCTGAATCCGAGATGGACGAAGACGAATGAGAACTTTGTGGGGCCCGATGCTTCAGCAGATCTGTTCGACGAACAAAGATGTCGCGTAACTTCAAACTTCCTTCGGACACTTCGAAGTTTGACGTCATGCAAGACCCAAAGGCATGGCTCAGCGATCATCTGTCATTCGTCAAGCTGCACGGTGGCAACAAAGAAACTGCCATGCAATGCCTTCAGCTGCAGCTGACAGGCGTGCACGGATATGGCTTAGCAGCCTATCTTCAGGGTCCATCCGAAGCTGGGAGGAGCTGGCTTACAGCTTCATCCGAAATTTTAAAGGCACTAGCAAGAGGCCCGCCTCAATCGAACAGTTGCGAGCCTGCACTCAAAGAACGGGCGAATCCATTCGCTCGTACATACTACGTTGGTCCAACACCAAGAACTCCGCAGCACACATCTCCAAAGAGAGGGCCATCGACGCCTTCAAGGACAGCGTCAAATGCCAGGACTTCAAGGAGGAACTCGGGCGCGTCAAGCCCAAAACACTCGACCACCTCATGGAAATCGCCAATAGGTGGGCCGACGGCGAAGACTCCATCCACCGGGGACACTCGGAGGAAGAGGACGACTACGGCCGACGACGAGAACGTCATAGCAAGAGGAGATCGCGCGTCTACGACGATCGCGACGGACCCGACATGGTCGCGGCCGGCTATGCCGATCGCCGCAACGACACCAACCGCAACAGCGGAGGATACCGCGGAGGAAACTTCCGCGATGGAGGACGCCCAGCACAGTCGTGGCAGCGCCGCGACCGCGATAATGGACCCTCAGCATACAAAAAACTTTCTGGTCCATGCACCATCCACTTCTACATCGACAAGCAGGATGGCAAAAAGAAGGCGAGCCACATGCTCAAGGACTGTCGTGAGTTCCAGAAGCTCAGCGAAAGCATGGTGCAGATGAGGCATCAAGCCCCAATTCCTGCGTTCGGAAACGCGCCCGCGCCAGGTGAAATAGCGCACGGAGCTCCTCCACCACCACCCGTGGGAGGTCCGCACCAACCAGTCCCACCAGCACAGAACAACGCTGGGAATGGGTATCCCCCGCCGAAAGGAGCACTGATGATCCAGAAGGGGCGCCCCACGAATAGGGTGCAGAAGAAAATCACTTGCCAGATCAACTTGGCCGTAGCAACTCCACCCGCCATCCCTTAGTACCTCAGCGGATCGGAGTCCTCATCACGTTCAGCCGTTCGGATCACCCTTGCCAGATCCCTCGCCCAGGTCATGCTGCCCTGGTGCTGGAGGCGCAGATCGGAGGTTTCGAGATGAGTCGCGTCTTCATGGACGGCGGCAGCGGCATCAACCTGATGTTCGCAAGCACTCTAGCAGCAATGCAGATCCCGCAGTGCAGCCTGGAACAATCAGATACAACGTTCCACGGCATCGTTCCAGGGAAGGGCATATTCCCCCTGGGCAAAATATGGCTCGACGTCATCTTCGGCAAGCCAGACAATTTCCGACTGGAATGGCTCGAATTCGAAGTGGTGGACTGGCCATCACAGTACCACGCCATCCTCGGGAGTGTAGCATTCGCAAGGTTCTTGGCTGTCCCACACTATGGATACCTGCTACTCAAGATGCCAGGGCCGAAGGCCGTCATCACAATCCACGGGAGCTTCACCCGATCGGACCAATGCGACAGGTATTTCAACAGAATCTCCCAATCATTCGGCATGCAAGAGGAACTCGTAAGGCTCCGCGAGGTGACGGACAACGGGGCACCCCCAGTCGCACGACAAAACGCACCTGACATGTCCTTCGACTCCACCGTCAACACAAAGAAGGCGCAGGTCCATCCGTCCGATGCCTCCAAGACGGCGCTGATCGCCAACGACCTCAGCCCCGTATAGGAAAGCGCGCTCGTCGAATTCCTCAGTGAGCACTGGGAAATCTTCGCCTGGTGTCCTGCGGACATGCCAGGAGTTCCCAGGGAATTCGCCGACCACGCACTCAACGTCTTTCCAGACACCAAGCTCGTCAAGCAGTCCATCCGGAGACTGTCCGAGCCACGGGCCGAAGCCATCGGGAAGGAAATAAATAGGTTACTCACCGCAGACTTCATCAGGGAGATTAAAGAAAGCGAGTGGCTCACAAATACAGTAATGGTCCCCAAGAAGGACACGGATATCCTGCGGATGTGCGTAGACTTCACGTCGCTGAACAAGCACTGCCCAAAGGACCACTTCCCTCTTCCTCGGATCGACCAGATCATCGATTCGACCGCAGGATGTGAGAAACTCTCCTTCCTCGATGCCTACTCAGGCTACAACCAGATTCGACTCAAGGTCGAAGATCAAGAGAAAACGACGTTTATCGCACCGTTCGGAGTGTTCTGCTACAACACAATGCCCTTCGGGCTAAAGAACGCAGGTGCCACGTACCAGCGATGCATGCAGGCATGCCTCAAGGACCAGATCGGTCGCAACATTCAAGTCTATGTCGACGACATAGTCATCAAAACCAGGGAGGCAAGAACACTCATCGACGATCTCCGCGAGACGTTCGACAACCTCGATCGCTACAGGATCGCTCAACCCCAAAAAGTTCCCCTTCGGCGTCCCATCGGGTCAGCTACTTGGGTACTTCATCTCTCAGCGAGGGATCGAGGCGAACCCGAAGAAAATCAGGGCCATCATGGCGATGGAGAAGCCGAAAAACCTCAAGGGTGTCCAGCAGCTCGCAGGACGAATAGCGGCGCTGAGCAGATTCATCAGCCGCATGGGCGAGAAGGCCCTGCCATTCTACCAACTGCTACGCAAGGCAGATAAATTCGAGTGGACGCCCGAAGCCGACGATGCGTTCGAAAGCCTCAAACGGCTACTCTCCACCTCGCCCGTCCTGGTCACGCCAAAGGAGCGCGAGCCTCTGCTGCTGTACATAGCAGCCACACACCAGGTGGTCAGCACCGTGCTAGTGGTCGAACGACCCGAAGAAGGCAAGAGCCACGGGGTCCAACGCCCAATCTACTACCTCAGCAAGGTACTGACACCAACAAGCAGAGGTACCCTCACTACCAGAAACTCGCCTATGGCGTGTTCATGACGGCTCGACGACTGAGCCATTACTTCCAGGAGCACCAGGTGATGGTCGTCAACGAGGCACCCCTGAACAACATCCTGAATAACCCAGAGGCCACAGGACGCGTGGCCCTGTGGGGAATCGAGCTGTCACCCCTCGACATCGTCTACGAGAAGCGACTCGCAATCAAATCTCAAGTCCTCCCGGACTTCCTTGTACATTGGATGGAGCTGCAGCTGCCAGACACCCCAGACATGTCGCAGTCATGGACAATGCACTTCGACGGCTCCAAGCGTGAAGCTGGAGCAGGAGCCGGGGTCATACTGACCTCCCCGCAGGGCGACCAGATGAAGTACATCCTCCGGATGAAATTCCGAGTTTCCAACAACGAGGCCGAATACAAAGCCCTCATCCACGGCATGAGGATGGCAAAGATCTGCGGCGCAACGCATCTGGTCATCTACGGTGACTCCAACCTCATCGTCCAGCAGACAATGAACGAGTGCGACGCACACGCCGAAAACATGATCGCGTACCGCGCACTCTACAACGCACTCGAAGGAGAATTCGACGGCTGCGAGCTTCGGCATGTTGGAAGAGAAAGCAACGAGGAAGCCCACAGACTCGCCAACATCGGCTCCACCTCCGCAAAGGTGCCACCGGGTGTGTTCCTCGAACAGATCTGCGTGCCATCCATCAAGCGGAAGTTCCCCAAGGGATCACCCGAAGAAGCAGAACACTCGGGGGCTACGCTTCCCGAAGGACACGAAGGACCCAAGAAACTGGACACAGAGGTCGCTATGGTCCACCTGATGCAGGTCATGGTAGTCGAAGAAACTTGGACGTGAACATACCTCCAGTTCTTGATAAACGGAGAACTGCCTGACAGCCCGACGGATGCCCGAAGCATATCTCGTCAGTCAAAAGCCTTCACCATCATCAATGGCGAGCTGTACAAGCGCAGTATTACGGGTGTACTACAAAGGTGCGTCACCATCGGTGACGGGAAAGCCATCCTCCAAGACATCCACGAGGGCATCTGCGGCCATCATGCAGGCAGCCGCTCCCTTGTCGTCAAAGCTCTACAAGCTGGATTCTACTGGCCAACGGCCATGAGCGATGCAAAGGACATCATTCGAAGATGCAACGGGTGCCAAAGGTTCGCCGACAAACCGCATGCACCCGGGTCAGAGCTGAGACCCATACCTATAGCCTGGCCCTTTGCTCAATGGGGCCTCGACATGATCGGCAAACTGCCAAAGTCCTCGAAAGGGGGGCACGTTTACCTCCTGGTCGCAGTCGATAAATTCACCAAGCGGGTCGAAGCCATGCCGGTTACCAACCAAAAGGGCAAGACCGCCATCAAGTTCTTCGAATCCATTGTCTACAGGTTTGGCGTACCGCACAGCATCATTACCGACAATGGATCGAACTCCATCTCTAAAGAATTCCAAGACTTTTGCGAAGGCCTCGGGATCAACATCACATACGCCTCAGTGGCTCACCCATAAACGAATGGGCAGGTCGAAAAGGCCAATGGCCTAATCGGCGCTGGCATCAAGAAGCGCCTCATGAGCCCACTGGAACGAAAGGCCGGAGCCTGGACGAAATAGCTGTCATCCGTCCTATGGAGTTTGCGTACCACGCCAAACAGCTCCACCGGCTACACACCGTTCTTCATGGTGCATGGAGCCGAAGCCGTGCTACCAGCCGAAGTACGGCACCAGCCCCCCGGGTCGTCGCTTACAGCGAAGCCGAATCCACAGCTGCACTCGAAGAAGCCGTCGACACACTCGACGAAGCAAGAGACATAGCAGCAGCTCGATCAGCGGTGTACCAGCAGAATCTCCGCAACTACCACAGCCGCCGGCTACGCCCAAGATCCTTCGTCGAAGGAGACCTCGTCTTGCGACTCAAGCAAGAGCGACCGAAGAAATTCGAGTCGCCATGGGAAGGACCCTACATCAACACCGAAGTCATCTCAGGTGGCGCCTATCGCCTCAAGCACGTGGAGTCTGGAGTCGTATACTCCAACCCATGGAACATCGCGCACTTGCGACGATTCTAACCCTAGCTATCTACCCCTTTTACTTTCAATAAGGCTATTCAGCCAAGGCTACTCAGCCGAACAATGTATTTCCTCCATTACGATATAAATAAAGCTAAGTGTCTCGCCCCGAAAATTTCATTTTACTATTTTACTACATGCTACAAAACACACTCGGATTTCATCGACTGAGGATTGTAGGGTTCGCAGCATAGAAAACAAAAATTTTCCTACGATGTGAACTATATACCAAGATCTATATATACTAGATACAAACAACGGGCGGATGTATATCCGTAGAGAACATACCCTTGAAGACCGACAAAGCTTAACGAGTTCAACTCGTGGTTGATGTAGACGATCTCTTGCCGATCTCAAGATCGAGAGGAAGTCCTAGCGCCGCAAATCAGCAGCGCATCCGTGCTCGCACACACGTTCGAGGCACCGAGCAACCTCCGCCTCCTCGCTCCAGCGATGCAGCGGAAGCACAACTCTTTCTTGCCGAATAGCCACCGGGAACATGTATCTCGCTAGTCCAAGACCATGGGGGATAAATTCTAGAGGGGGAGAGAGATCCTTCACGAGGAGGTGTGGTGTGAGAGGAGGAGAGGGGGGCCTTTTATAGGGGAGAGGGGGGCACCCAAGGGGCATGGCGCCCAGCCATGGGGCTGCCCCCACCTCTTCCACATTCATGTGGGTGGAGCTCCCACTCAAAATGAAAAGCCTCCACTCCCATTAAAAAGCCTCCACTCAAAAATCCACTCACATGCATTAAATTTCCACCAAATTTAATGCAAGCTCTCATTTAAATAAAACTCTTTTATTTATTTATTCAGAATTTTGTTAATTACTTTAATTAACAAACATTCACATAAAACCCCTTGCTAGTATTCCATTTCACATGCAGAACCAGTTTCAGCAATTTCAACCGAAACAGTTTCGGTGTCTAGTGAAATAAATTCCTGCGCTTTTCTTTTCTTTTCGGCATGAAACTTTTGCTCCAATTGGATGTCGGTGTCTCTTAAGTGTGTCACCCTACGGTTCGCGAATAATGTGGACATGATCGAGACCCCTCTCAGATCAATAATCAGAAGCGGGATCTGGAGACCCATACTGACTCCCGCACATTCAACGATGACTTTCTTGTGATCGTCGGAACCTTTTACGCTAGTATCTTAATCCTTTTGTTTCGCGATATATTACATGTCCGAGATTCGATCATCGGTATCTCCATACCTAGTTTGATCTCGTTACCGACATGCACTCTTTTCTCGTTCCCGTGATATAACATTCTAGTGATCAAATCACTTGCTTGTAAGCTAATCAATGTGATATCACCGAGAGGGCCCAGAGCATATCTATCCGTCATCAGGATGAACAAATTCCACTCTCGATCCATGGGCCTCAACATAACACTTTATTAGTTCTGAATCCATCTTTATAATCACCCTGTAACGGTGTGACGTTTGATGTTATCAAGAAACTCTTCCGGTGTTAGTGATTGACATGATCTCATGGTCTAAGGATTAGGATCACTTCGTAAGTTGTTATAGCAATATAAACTCAATGACTTTGATCGTAATGCTATACTTCGGATGAATGTTCATCACACCATTACACTAATGTTGTGACCTCGTTATTAACAACATCCAATGTCCATGATCAGGAAACCTTGATCATCTTGTTAATCAACGAGCTAGTTTATGAGAGAGGCATAACTAGGAACTTTCTGTTTGTTTATTAAACACACATGTATTAACGTTTCCGTATTAATACAATTATAGCATGTAAAATAAACATTTATCATAAATAAGGAATACGATAATAACCACTTTATTATTGCCTCTCGGGCATATTCCCTTCAGTCTCCCACTTGCACTAGAGACAATAATCTAGTTTGAGAACTTTGCGTATTGAACACCTATGGCTTTCTGGTGTTCCATATACGCAATTGCAAGTGGTTAACATAATCTACGGATCTGACGCTTTCAGGTCCGTGTGTATTTGCATGTCTTTGCGTCTTCACGCATCACTCATTCTCCAATGAGATGGCATTGTATAAATTTGGTCTTTCGGTGAGACCTTTAGTTCCTTGGGGTTAAATCATGTCGATACTATTGTCATACAATATATCTTTAGTGTTAGCCCGTTACGAACCACACCTTAGTTTGATAACAAACTACTTGACACAAATTCCCTCCTTTGCTGCTACTATAGCAGTCATATACTTAGCCTTTTGTTGTAGTATCCGTCACAATGTCTTAACTTTGGAACTCTTCCAAATCCATCATGAAAACTTTCTTTCCATTTCATTGTGCCACTCATAGTTTAAATTGAGATAAACTTAATTTGTATCTTGTGACAAAACTAGTATCAATGTAACGCTTTACAATGAACTATTTATAATTGTTTGTCACCTCTACACAAATATATTCTTAGTTCTTCCAAAAGATCATAAGAATATCCTTACTATCATCCAATGATCATTTTATGATTCATTCTGGTATTTGCTCATAACACTTAGAGCATAGGACATATCTGGATGTGTACATATCATGGTATGATTGATCAAAACATTCTCGTGATTTCACTCATCAAGTGTCAAAGCACTTGAATCTTGTTTCACTTATCAAGTGTCGATACACTTGAATCTTGATTCAATTCCTTTCCATGCGACAAGAACCGTTTCTTGTTGATTCTATATTGAACTCCTTCAATATCTCATATATGTACGTTTGGCACAACCATATTGGCGTTACAGTCTATCCACTATAGACATTTACGCTAAATATTCGGGTTTTGCCTAAGTCTTTCATCGAAATGAAATTCTTAACCTTTGTCAATAAAAGATACATCATTTCTAATCAACAAGATGTCCTTCACATAATGTATTAGAAATATGTCTCAGCGCTCCCACTTAATTTCTTGCAAATGCAAGCATCTTCATCGTCTCCAGATGAAAAACTCATTTTTCATCATGGTGAAGATTCCAACTCCGCGATGCTTACTTCAACCATTGAAGTTTGCATGCCCTTTTAGCATCCTTTGAATTTAACAAAACCCTTTGGACCGTGTCATGTACACGTCCTAGGTAACCATTCTATTAGAAGAACTTTGTTTTGTTTATTCATCTACCATATACCAAATTATATGTAGTGGTTGCTACTTTAATCCGTTCAGACTAAATATCGCTATGAAAGATCAAATCTTGTCATAGTCAACTCTTTGAACATTGTCATAAAATACTTTACGACATGTCGAATATTTCATAGATGTGAGACATCCATGTCTGTTTCTTTATAGATCCAAATACGACCGATAGGTTTTTACACCTTTCCGGAGGGTCTTCCAAGTTCAAAACTTGATTTCTCGTGTATGGAACTATCACAGATTTTATGGCTTCAAGCTAGTATTTGATTGTTTATCCGACCGACTTGGTTCAATAAGAACTTAGATCGCCGTGACCACAACCTTTGAGGCACATAAGCTATGAGCATTATGGCAGCCTCCAGAACGATTTCTGGCGCTGCGCAACTCAGCACATTTAGCTAAGGTTCGTTAACCTTATCAAAGTTCTATTGTCCTCCCACTTAACTTTTATGAAAAATTCCTTCTTCAAGAAACTTCACATTTCAAGCGACAAACCCTTTTGTCCTCGGTGTTATGGAGGAATAACCAATTGTTATTCGAAATAACCTACAAAGACATGCTCATCCGACTTTGGTTGTAAACATCTTACTTATGTTTAGCATACCAAAATTTAAGAAAGGACAACTTGGGTTTTATCCCAAACCATAACTCATATGGTGTCATTTCAACGGATCAAGATGGAGCTCTTTTCAGTGTAAAAGCGGTAGTCTCTAAAGCTTTAATCTTTTAAAACATAATGGCAGTTTTATAAATAACACCTTTGATCCAACCATGTCTCACAAGGTTTCATTACAAATCTCAAACACTCCATACTCCTATGGTGTTTCGGGATATATAAATCTAGGTGTTTTGCTAAACTTGCAACTCAAATAAATCCCTTTATGATAAAATCATAATTCATTTATTTTTCTTGTTACACTTGTAACTCAAATAAATCCCTTCATGATCAAATCATAATTCATTTATTTTTCTTGTTACAATGATTTTCCACTTCATCTTGAAAGTCTTTGAAACATTTTCAAATATTTCATACTTCTTTCTCATTAAGTGAACATTCACTCAAAATTCCGGAGAAAGCATATGAAGTTGAAACCCATCGCTTACGACTACACATAATGGACTACATACATCGATATATATAAATTCCAATAATTTAGTCGTTCGTTCTTCTTTGGCCTTTGAACGAAGTTTTAATTATCACTTGGAAAGTCTCACAAGCGTCACTTGATCAAATCAAAGACTCCAAAAATCCATGAATATGGAGATTCTTCATGTTTTCTTTCCAATATAATTTAAACAGCGATGTCACTTCATAAGTGATCTTTTCAATCATTTGTCTTGCAACATTTTAGCATTAGGTTTTATGGATGTGATTTCTTCAACTAGATTTGTAAATCATCCATCTTATATGGAATACGGTAATTATTTGAACAACCTTTGTTCTTACAATACCTGATTCAAATAACAATTATTAAAACAAATCTTGAAGTCAAGCTTTGATGTCAACGAGAAATACAAACAACGGTTTGTTTGTTTTCGATGAACATCATCACATATTCTCTTGCTAGTTACTTAGGCCATTGTGGTTCATGAATTGCGTCATTCCGTATGAAATTTCATACCAACCAATTCGGTATCTAATACCCAAGAACCACATTGTTTAACAAGCAAAGAATACAACCATAACATGTATATCATCTATATACCTAAATTGGATATTTCCAATCTTTTCTTTTCTGCCAAATATATTTTATAGATTCTCTTTCAGCATTTCCTTTTCCTTTTAAAAGAATCTATCAACATCAAAAGTGGCGCCATATACATGACACATAGTCCAAAGCGTGTATATTCAAATAATAATACCTTTGGACTTGCACTTTGAAGTAGATCACCATCATCAAAATGATCGGTATTCTTTCAAAATTCATTCTTTAGTAATCTTTTAGTGTAGTAAACACTTTACATACATCTTCTATTCATCCTTATCATGACGACTTTCATGATCAAGCCAATTTAGCTTATAAAGGAGAATCGTGAGTATAACATTACTTTCCAAAACCCTTTTGGATGATTAGGATGTCTAGCATCTCCTAACCTTCGTAAATTCTCATCCAATATGAGAACATATATTATACTCTATCATATTGCAACCAAAACATTGTTTCAGATATCGTTATATCTGCCACACATGATGGTTTCTGAAACAATTCTTTCAGCTCCTAGATAATCTTGATATTAAAACAATCAAGAATCATGGAGGCAAACATGATACTTAAGATACTAACACTGAAATTGTTACTCTCGATTTAATACCAACTATTAAATTTCACGGAGTAAATAGAGTTTTCTGAAAGTTTGCAATAGGACTTTAAACTTTAGATTGACACTCAACACAATACGATACCAGTTCGTAAAGTAAATATCCAGAATTCTATAGTTCTATTATCTCAATTACAACTATGCATAAGGTGGTGAACGAATGCCAATGACTACAACAAATTATGCAAATTCACTTTGATTTAATTTATGATAAATTGAGTTCTACTAATCCAAATTAGAAATGAACTCCCACTCAAAAACGACATCCCTCGTGTCCTTTTGGTGATTACATGAACCAAATCCACTACACCAAGTCCGATCATCACGTGAGTCGGCATAGCTTCAAAGGCGAGCATCCATATGGTCATCATATCAAAACATATGACTCATGCTTAACCTTTCGGTCCGTATTCCGAGGCCATGTCTGTACATGCTAGGCTCGCCAAGTAAGAACCTTAGTATTCGCGTGTGTAACTGTCTTACACCCGAGATATGCTCGTGGATTCAAGTACACCCGATCATCACGTGATGTCTTGAAGCGACGAAACATTGTCGGTGCATACTTAAGGAAGAACACATTTTTATCTTGATATCTAAATGAGGGATCATCTTATTATGCTAATAAAACGCCAAACAAGCAATATAAGATGCTATCAAACATCACATGTTTATTAGTGGAATGATATGGTTCTCGCATATGATCTCTATCATGTGCACCGTGGTATGATCACTATCATACCTTTATGTGTAAATCCAAGGTCTATGGAGTTTACACGTTATGTATGTTGTCATACTTCTACTTACAACATCACCATATCATAACACTAGCCCAGCAACAATCTAAACTAGACGCCTCTAATTTATCCATTGCAAGTTTTACGTGGCTTAGGGCTTTCGAAGATAGAACCGTTCTTACCTACGAACATGAACCACAACGAGGATAACCAAATTGTTGACAACTTGTTGCAAATTAGATATTGACTATAGTAGGAGAGACAGACACCCGCTAGCCACTTATGCAAAACTAGTTGCATGTCAAGCGTGGAACAGGTCTCATGTGCGAGGACATGTAAAGTTTGTCCGGGCCGCTTCATCCCACTATGCCACCAATATCCAAAGTACAACTAAGAAGCAATAAAATGATCATCATCGCCCACATACTCATATGTGTACTACCCGTGCAAAGCATCTACGCATAGATCCGGCTCTGATACCACTGTAGGGTTCGCAGCATAGAAAACAAAAATTTTCCTACGATGTGAACTATATACCAAGATCTATATATACTAGATACAAACAACGGGCGGATGTATATCCGTAGAGAACATACCCTTGAAGACCGACAAAGCTTAACGAGTTCAACTCGTGGTTGATGTAGACGATCTCTTGCCGATCTCAAGATCGAGAGGAAGTCCTAGCGCCGCAAATCAGCAGCGCATCCGTGCTCGCACACACGTTCGAGGCACCGAGCAACCTCCGCCTCCTCGCTCCAGCGATGCAGCGGAAGCACAACTCTTTCTTGCCGAATAGCCACCGGGAACATGTATCTCGCTAGTCCGAGACCATGGGGGATAAATTCTAGAGGGGGAGAGAGATCCTTCACGAGGAGGTGTGGTGTGAGAGGAGGAGAGGGGGGCCTTTTATAGGGGAGAGGGGGGCACCCAAGGGGCATGGCGCCCAGCCATGGGGCTGCCCCCACCTCTTCCACATTCATGTGGGTGGAGCTCCCACTCAAAATGAAAAGCCTCCACTCCCATTAAAAAGCCTCCACTCAAAAATCCACTCACATGCATTAAATTTCCACCAAATTTAATGCAAGCTCTCATTTAAATAAAACTCTTTTATTTATTTATTCAGAATTTTGTTAATTACTTTAATTAACAAACATTCACATAAAACCCCTTGCTAGTATTCCATTTCACATGCAGAACCAGTTTCAGCAATTTCAACCGAAACAGTTTCGGTGTCTAGTGAAATAAATTCCTGCGCTTTCCTTTTCTTTTCGGCATGAAACTTTTGCTCCAATTGGATGTCGGTGTCTCTTAAGTGTGTCACCCTACGGTTCGCGAATAATGTGGACATGATCGAGACCCCTCTCAGATCAATAATCAGAAGCGGGATCTGGAGACCCATACTGACTCCCACACATTCAACGATGACTTTCTTGTGATCGTCGGAACCTTTTACGCTAGTATATTAATCCTTTTGTTTCGCGATATATTACATGTCCGAGATTCGATCATCGGTATCTCCATACCTAGTTTGATCTCGTTACCGACATGCACTCTTTTCTCGTTCCCGTGATATAACATTCTAGTGATCAAATCACTTGCTTGTAAGCTAATCAATGTGATATCACCGAGAGGGCCCAGAGCATATCTATCCGTCATCGGGATGAACAAATTCCACTCTCGATCCATGGGCCTCAACATAACACTTTATTAGTTCTGAATCCATCTTTATAATCACCCTGTTACGGTGTGACGTTTGATGTTATCAAGAAACTCTTCTGGTGTTAGTGATTGACATGATCTCATGGTCTAAGGATTAGGATCACTTCGTAAGTTGTTATAGCAATATAAACTCAATGACTTTGATCGTAATGCTATACTTCGGATGAATGTTCATCACACCATTACACTAATGTTGTGACCTCGTTATTAACAACATCCAATGTCCATGATCAGGAAACCTTGATCATCTTGTTAATCAACGAGCTAGTTTATGAGAGAGGCATAACTAGGAACTTTCTGTTTGTTTATTAAACACACATGTATTAACGTTTCCGTATTAATACAATTATAGCATGTAAAATAAACATTTATCATAAATAAGGAATACGATAATAACCACTTTATTATTGCCTCTCGGGCATATTCCCTTCAAGGATAACACGTGTATACCTGAGTAGCTGATCACGTCAGGCTAACGAAAAGGACACGTACGCAAACAAAGCACTATGTGCTCAAACAACAACTGCATCTTTATAACAAAGAGGCACAATGCGCCCAGACACGCACATACAAATTTTACATCTATCTCTTTTACAGGTACTACCTATTCTGAAGAATAACCTGAGCACGTTGCTCAAACAAATCTACGACCTGTTCGGCATACTGCCTTACAGCCGCATAATGTGGACGCATGTCCCACTCACCACCATCCGGTCGAAGAGGTGGCCCAGCCGCTACAGCAGACAAATCCACATCAGGGCGGTGCAGCCTCGCAAGGGACAAAGCAGCCTTCACTCCTGCGATGAGCTGTTGCCGCACCAACTCCTTGACATTACTCACATTCCGAAACTTTGACAGAAGACCGGCAAGACTTGTTGGCACGGCATCCAAAGGAAACATGACATGCAACACTGACGCAAGCGACGTCTGCACCTGACGAAGCACTCGCGAAACTTGGTGCACATGATCCTGCACCGTCGTCAGGACCATAGCACGGTCACGATCCATCCAGAAGAAGCCGCCAGCTTCCATGTCTTGTTGAGTCAAGCAATTGATCCGAACAGCGACACACTACTTCTCCTCCCTCGGGGCAAGGTTAGCACCTGCGACACTCGCACAAAATAAGACGCAAGGCCAGCAGACGCATCCGAAGAACTGAGCTGCAGCTCGAAACAAAGAACAACTTACATTGAAGCTGCTCAGACAGTTTAAGAAGTTCCGCCATCAAGTACTCCTCTTTGGCAGCACCGCGATCTGCCTTGGACTTCCAAACATCGGCGTGACCACGCACCCCAAGCAACTCCCTCTCAAGACTACAAACACGGTCTCGAAGAAAATCAGGTCGTGAGGAATCATCCAAAGATGGCCGCAGTCGCGCTGCAGGCGAGGTGTCAACGGGATAGCACCCAAAGGAACCTAGAACAGCAGAAAAGCAAGGGACATAAACATTCAGACGGAGAAAAGCACAACTCAACAAAATTCATTAAGCACATAAAGGCCACTACGTGGAAAAATGATTTCGTTCCTCAACATAATTACAGCAAAATAAGATTACAAACTATCCTACAGCTACAACGCCTAAGACGCGGCACCCTGAGTAGCCTCAGAGCCGGATTGCCTCGCCTTGGTTTCCCCTGCTGCCGTAGTGCATACTCGGACAGCAGACCAATGAGCTTTGTCCCATATCGCTTGCAGCGAGCAGAGTAGGTAGCAAAAGCTACCTCGGATCCATCCGCGATCGTCGGCATCCGGGAGGTGATCTAGGGAAGATCCAGCTCCGCTCTAGCCGTCAAGGCCATCGCCAGCCCGACGGACGCGCCGATGCCCTTCTACTTGCGCTTGTACGCCGCAGGCGCTTCGGCTGACAAGGCCTCCGCCAGGGCGTCAACATCATCAAGGGTTGCGCCCTTGGGGACAAGCTCCTTATAGAAACGGCCAAGGACATCCTTGGCCTTGGCGAGTGAGTTCATGACGGTGCTGGAGCAATCTTCGACCGCTGCATTAGCATCATCTAGAGCACTCCCGTGCTCCAGAGCGCTGCGGTCAAACTCGATGCCTGCGGCATATGAGACAAAAAATAAAAGGAATGAAGAAAGCATCACAGAAGAAAGACAAGAAAACAAGCAAAAAGGAGCAAAAATAAGACGCTCACCCGAAACAGCTTTGGCAGCAGCCATGAGCTTGCCTGCCACCTCTCTTTCATGCGCAGTCGCAGCAGTGGCAAGCTACTCCTCGCGGTCCGTGGCCTCCTGCTGCAGGCGCTCCTTAGCCTCGGCTGCCTTGGCCAGCTCCAGCTCAAGGCGCTCTTTCGCACCAGCGGCGGCCTCGGCCTTCTTCTCCGCTTGACCAAGGCTCTTCTTGAGAGCATCAATCTCATGAAGGGAAGTGTTATGCTCCTCTACATTCAAATCATACACGTGTCAGCATCACAACGAACCGTCGCTAACACGCCGTCCACTACGCGCGGAAATCGAGGCGACGCCGTAATTATCTCCACGCCGCGCGTGACCGGTCAATTCAAGGTCAGCAAGTGGGACCCATGTTCGTCCAGTCAAGTCATCTCTGGCGCAACAGACGTTTGAGGTCATTGATCGTCAGCACTGACGTCATCAAAAGCTATACTAGCAACAACTACAAATTTCTTCGGCTTCAAAGCTAAGAGTACCCACTCGAATCTACGATTCGACTAAATACTCGGGGGCTACTCCTATTAGGAGCGCTGGCCGCGCACCCGAAAGATGAATAGAAGCGAACTATTTCTTCGAGTCCTACGTCGAGTCTACGACTCCATTACGGACTCGGGGGATACTTCCATAGGGAGGATGAATTTAAGCATCCGATTTTTTTTGTGTCCTACGGACTTAACAACGGAACAATGTCTGAACTAAAGTCTCCGCTCGAGTCTACGACTCGAACAGACACTCGGGGGCTACTCCCATAGGGAGCGCTGGTCGCGCACCCTATGAATTCTTCGACTGCGATCTTTCAGATCAGCATGCAAAAACTTTTCGGCAACTCTGCCTCAACAAGACACTAAGTGAGCAACGTTCTCCTTGGCCACCCGAAACACCTCCGCGGTGATAAACATTCGTATGCTGTGTCTGCGACACAAAGATAAGATCTACAGATACCATCTGATGGCTGGCAACGCACACGACTGCGCTCTGCTAGTAAAAACCCGTGCCAACAGGCGCGATGAAAAATACCGACGGACGCGTTGGGTACATCAATTAAATTTACTAAAATTCCACTCCTGTAAGTCCTCCGCGGCCTGAGTCGAATTACGCCAGCATATATTCCAGGTCCGAGTTGAGGGACTCGAACCTGAAGAAGATCGTGTTGTTTCAGTAGATAGGAAATTCAAAGGGGTAAAACCCTAGAACCTGTAACCGACTAGGTCTATGCCCGGGACCTGCCTGAGACTATATAAAGGCTAGGAGCGCACGACCTAGAACTCCTCCTCATACTTTCGCATACACGCCTCCACGCCAGATTGTATCTGCGCTCCCCTGTAACCTTCGGTTCCGTCGTAATCAAGAGCAGACAAGCAGGAGTAGGGTTTTCCCTCCGGGGGCCTGGACCTGGGTAAACCTTATGTCCCTGTGTTGCTTGTTTGCTAACAGTTCCACGATCTTCAGCATCCCCATCTTCTCCAAAACCCAAGTCCATAACAACGGGCATTGATGAGATCAAAACTCGTCACCGATGCCCACACTTCAGCCGCGCTATCTAGCCCAGCGACTTGGACCAGAATTTCCCTAGTCATATTCCTAAGAAGATAACCGAGCACTGTCTGATCTTGTGAGATCCAAAGTGCATATGCAGGATTGGGAATCTTCACCTCCTTCCCGCTATCATCCTTGGTGGAAAGCTCCACCTCCGGCGCCTTGATAGTTCCGTTGAGGTAGTCGGCCAACTGTGCGCCCCTGATCGCCGGCATCACCTGAGTCTTCCAGATCATGAAATTTTCTCTTGCCAGCTTCTCTGAAACGGACTCGCCAAGTGATCCGGACGACGCCATGGAAGAGGACGAGGAAGCTCCGAGGTTCATGGCAATCTAGATGCGATGTAGAAGAAGCAATGCTCTGATGCCATGAAAAATCTTGATGGTGTTTTCGATACCCAACAAGGGCCGACCGGTACTTCAATATATTGAATCTTGGTACAACGATCCATACAGGAGTTTGTCTCGTGTACTACACGGAGACGTATGGCCAGAAAGTCCAGCTACTACACACATACAGACACGTACAAGCAATGGGTCCGTTTACAACGTGTTTAACAGGCAGCGACCTCAGCACAGATCGGAGTCGACAGAAGCGGGAAGACCCGCTAAGGCTTATGAAAATAGAACGGGCAGGGGCGCCCCGCCGTCGCCGTCCGCGGTAGGACGACCTCCTCCGGCGTCGGTGTGGGGAAGGGACGGTGGGGAGGAGGGCGGCGGCTGGGACGCTAGGGTCCCCCGAGTCACCCGACGAGGACGTCGAGAAAAATAAAGTAGGGCTAGACTCTGCATTTACATGATTTTCTTCAAACCTAGTAGTACTAGTTTTTTGTGTCCACATACATGCCCCACAACCTAACAAGAATATTTTGGAGTGCTTTAGGCCACTCAGGGTTAATCCAGCAAACAAATCCACAGTTTATTACATCATCCTGTTAATGGAAATAGTGTAAAATGGGTTTAAAGATAGCAAACAATCATTATCTTGAATACATACAGCTAGAAAATCCTACGCATACAGTATATGATCAAAATACAGGGTTAACTACTAGCTACTCCCTCCGTCCCAAATTAAGTAACGTGAGTTTGTCTAAATTTTGCATGTATCTAGACGTATTTTAGTATAGAAAATAGTGGGCTGCCCATAGTGGCTATAACTCATGCGTTTTGTAACATTGGATTAGATATAGAGAATAGAGGGAGTTAGCTATCCATTTACAAATTAGGTAGCACCGTTGCTTTCGAGAGCATGAACATGCGGGCTTGATTGTCAAAAAATCCAGCAAAACACACATATGTTATACGGTGCATGGCCATTAACATGGCAAAACACATCCATGTTTTATGGCGCATGGCTTAATCGTGAACGACATGCATCCTCCATCCATAGTCGTGCATAGTTTTATTGTTTGTACACGGCAATGGATAAGTGTGGAGAGTGGTATTTGACATAGTTGAATAAACTTTCTCCATGAATTAGAGTCTTGATTTTCGATGCTGCAGTCTAAACAAAAACTCGGTAGATGAATTAGCATGTAAAATGGATGGTAGGAGGGGTGTGCCCGCGCGACAAGGTTTCAATAGCAGCAGCTATGCGCTTGAATGCATGCACCATATCCGTATGGCAACATCATTTTCACATTCTGCTAATGTTCACAAGAGGGACAAGATCATTTAATGCACCGTAGCCGTATGCAAACATTATTTTTGCATGTTGTTGATGTGCACTCGTGGTTCACGGTCATTCCATGCACTAGTATAGACGGACATTACACACACCGTCCTAGAGAAGCTAATAGCGCATGGTGTACGGATAGATTGCCTGGCTACTCAATATCCAACACCGTTAATCAACCGTTGCGAGCCTTCGTGACAAAGGGAGCACATATACCACGATCCAACGTGATCACGGCATGCACTGCAGCCCCAATAGGCGTGAAATCCGCTTTGATTTTAGTCTATAGATATATGTGAATCTAAACAAACTGAAGTCACTTATTTTAGAACAAATGGAGTAAATGTTAACTAGACAACTTGATTTTAACTACATATTGTTATACACCGTCACTCACTAGTGAAAAACGGCGATCTAGTCCTGGACCGTAACGGGGTCTAGTCCCAGTTTCGCACCTGGAACTGCGTATTCGGGACTAGATGCCCCTATCTCTAGTTCTGGTTTGCTACGAACCGAAACTAGAGGCCACCATGTGGCAGCGGCAACACGGCGAGGGATGGAGGACCTCTAGTCCCGGACCGTAACACCATTCGGTACTAAAGCTTTTCCTGTCACGACAGAGATTTATGTGTTTCTCTGTCGTGCCACGATACGATTTTGTGTTTTTCTTATCATTTTGTTTTTTCCATTTCGTTCATTTTTTCAATTTGTATGTCATTATAATTTCAAATATGTCTTCGTACACATATTCTACGCTACTACATACACAGTACATGCTGATGTATATATAATATTCGATCTCTTACCAGCATACATGTACAATTTGATATATACAACTATTTAATTACATGGAGATCATTAAATTATTTTGAGTTCCTCATTCTCCATATAATGTTCTCCTTACATCAATAACCTCCTTCATCAGAAATACCGCCAATTCCTCTTGAATTGCTTGTATGCGCTATTCTGAGTCGAGCTTCTCCTCCAAACGGTGAATATAAGTTGAATCAACTCTCCGCTCACTGGTCAACTCAAGAATGTATTTGCAAACGTAAAATCCACAGAAATGAGTCACTGGTGGCTGCTGCAAAACCTTCACCATTTTTTAAGTTAGCTCATCTTTGAATATACCTTGTATTTTCTTTTTGAACTGTGTGCAACACCTGTTTGGCAAAAAAATAAACAAAGAAGTTATTAATTACTTGATATCAGTAAATGAACGAAAGATGTCAATATAATGCGATAATGATTGAAATTACTTCTGAATCATTGCTTTCATGTCGCGGCACTTCTCTTGGTCCCAACTTAACGAGTCGTTGACTTCAACTTGGGACTTATCAACTTGAATGTTTAGCAGAATCTAGTGGAACCTACGGACATTTATATAAGCAGACATGCATAACTCATCAATTATGCTTAACATCGAGTAAGTAGACATAAACTCGGCTTGCTTGGAGAAAAATGGCATAGACTCGAACATAGAAGCCATATTATATAAAAAATCAACAGTCCCGGTTGGTATTAAGAACCGAAACTAATGATTGGCCTCTAGTCCGGACCGTGATACCAACTACAGACTCTCGCACGTGGGGCTGGCTGGCTGCTACCTCTGCCTTCCCATGATCTGGATGCTACTCACTAGTATAAAACGGGCCTACATTCCCGGTTTGTAAGGGTCTTTAGTCCCGGTTTTGCAACCGGGACTACGGAATTGGGACTAAAGGTCCCCTCTTTAGTCCCCCTTTAGTCCCGGTTGTGCCACAAACCGGGATTAAAGGCCCTCCCAGGGCCGCGGTCGATCGCGAGACCCTTTAGTCCCGGTTGTAATACAAATTGAGACTAAATATTTTTTTTGAACTTTTTTTTTCAATTTTTTTAACTTTTAAATTATCTGACTCGTTAATCTCTCTCTCTCTCTCACTGCTTCCATTTTTAACACTAATTATACTTAATCTTAGATCAAATCGCAGACTTTCCGATCGGTCACTCATTCTAGCACTACTCCACCTCCAACACGCTTAACTTCTCTGTTTCATACGGGTGTCCTTGCGCGAAGCCCATTAGTATCTTGTTGTCAGCACTACCATATCAATCCTATTAGCTCATATCAATATGTCACACGTATTTATGTTTCGAAACTACAAACAACTATTTAAATAAACAACAATAAATATCTAATAATAATATTTTAATCCAATGAAAGTAAAATACTACTTAAAATAATATTTTATTCATTTTTGTCATATATTCATTTAATATGGCATAAATAGTATCTTTAAATTCGTAATTCGAAATTCAACAAATAATATATCCATTATTATCAAAAAAATGTGAGGAATCCAAATATGGCATAAAAAATTCTAAAAATAATATTTTTTAAATAACTTTTTTTCCTTTTCGAATTTTAAAAATCTAAAAAAATCCCAAATGGCTTAAGGCCGTCGAAATTGAACTCATGATTTTTTCCGCACATTTTGATAGGTCGTACGTTTTTTTTCCAACATCGTACGCAAAAGTTATAGCCGTTTGAAGTTTTTATAACAGATTTTGCCAAAATATATCAAAATTCATGTTTGTTATTTTTTGCACAACTAAATTACTTAATATAACTACAGTTTGAAGGATTTTATTTTTAGAATTTTTTTTAATTTTGTGGCATGCTTTCGAAACTAGAAATGGCCATCTGGGGGTGGGGAAGGGGTGCGGTGGGGCAAGATATTTTTGCCAATTTTTCTGCCATTTTTTAGTCTTGGTTGATGTCTCAAACCGAAACTAAAGGTCTATCTTTAATTCCGGTTTGTGTCTCACACCAGGGTGTCGCCCGCACCGTCTCCATGCAAACCGGTACTAAAGGTCTCGTTTGAACTGGGACTAAGCCGCCGACGTCCAAGCTGTTCGAACCAGGACTAATATGAGCATTAGTCTCGGTTTGTAGCACACCCGACTAATGCTCCGGAGGACACTGGACGAAAGTCCTGTTTTCTACGCCTGCCGAGTGTAAAGTTCTGCTGCCAGCTTTGAAGAATGAGTAATCCGACTAACGATCCCACTCTCAATCAGGTCATCATCTGCTCCGATGTCCGATCCCACTCACGTCGCGGCTCGAGAGAGAGAGAGTGGAAGGGAAAACGCAACACGATGTCCATCCTCGTCATCGTCTCGGAGATTGGACGCTGACGCCGCATGGAGAACTGTGTCGGTTTGGTTGGCTTTCCCCACCAGTGCATCATGCCAAATTGCCAATAATGGCCTGCCCATACCATTTTGGCTCTGCTTGGACCGGACGTCAATCGTGTCCTGCTCTGCCCTCGTTTTTCTTTCCCGATGGACCGGACGTACGTAACGTACTAGTACATCGCTGCAGGCTGCAGCAGGCAAAAAACGTCGCGGGAAGTGCAGGCTGCACGCGTCTTGTCGCCCGCGCGCGCACGGCAGGGCTGGCCAGCCACCAGCACCAGGTAACGTGCCGCAACATCGCCTCGAATAGTCGGCGGATCATGTACTGGAAGCTTTCGTGGACTGCCTCCAAGTTCCATGGCGGGCCACGGCAGACCTCCAAGCTCCATGGCGGGCAGCTTTCGTGGACCTCACGGCCGGGGCCCTGCGTGTATGCTGCTCAAGATCGAGCTGGTGCTAACAATGTACAGCAATCAGATACACATCGCATCAACAATTCCGCTGAGCACGGTTTGGCCTACGCGCACGTGCTTCTCGTGCAGTTCCGCGTGCGTGCGCCGTCGCCTCTTCCAGGTGGAGAATGATATGGATCTCGCGGACGATGGGAGTCCTCGTCCCCATGTGTGACATGTGTTTTTAAAATTGTCCTAAATTTTATTTTTGCTGCAAAATGGTCCGTTTTTGCTACATATGTCCCCGCTTTTTCTTCTGAAGAAAAAACGGTTCGTTTTAGAAATAGAACGTCTCGCCGGAGACTTTGTCGGAGATCATGCAGCAAAAAAATTATGCTAATGCAGCAAAACCAACTTCGCCGGAAACTTTTTTTGCCGCATGGTCTCCGACAAGAGTCATCAACGAGTTGTTTCCGACGATGTCTCCGGCGAAGACGGTTTTGCTGCATTAGCACAATTTTTTTGCTGCATGGTCTCCGGGAGCTCTCCGGTAAAGTCTCCGGCAAGACGTTCTATTTCTAAAACGAACCTTTTTTTTGCTTCGGAAGCAAAAACGGGGACATATGCAGCAAACGCGGAATGTTTTGTAGCAAATGGACACGTGTCAGCACGGGAAGCAGGACGATAGGAGCTCTCCCATCATCGCCTAGCAGTGTCCCTTCCAGATGCTGACCCAGGCTATCTCAGCGCTCCTGCCGCCTACCTCCAACTGCTTCTCTCGATGCGGGCAGGCGACCTCAGGCAAGATTGGAGTCGGTAGAACCGAGAAGACCCGCCAACACGCGTTTGATGGACTGCACGATGTCCGGACAGCAGTTTTCGGTCTGATTGTTTGCGTGGATGAAACATGCATTGTAGCCAGTACGATTCGTAAAGCAGCCCCAGAGCCAGGCCCATGACAACGCTCGAATCAGCCGGTCAGACTCGAGAGAGCGCACCGGCGCAGGAGCGCCTGCAAGATGACTTTCTCTATCTCCTCTCTAAACAAGCTCAATCTTAACACCTTCTAATTAGAAAAATATGTCCCCGATTCAAAACACACTATCATGGAAAGATACACATCGATGATGGGGTTTCATTCTGAACATCGACTTCGAGGTCCGTGGACTGTATATTCTCGGATTCATGGTCAAAATTGGAGTTTTTGTGGGCGAAATTTCAGATTTATCACACACAATCAACCGTTCGGAATTTCCTTTGAGGAGTTGTTAGATCTCTCTATTCCACACAATATCCGTGTTGCAAGTTCTACAGCGCCGTCCTCCGTCATCCGCGCAGCCACACAGGTGCCCGCGGTCCTCCATCATCGGCGCAACAACATGAGGTGCCCCGCCGTCCTCTATGGCCAGCAGCCACAGCAGGAAGAACAAGAACACTTCTAATGACTGTTTAGTGTCTGTGTGTCAATGTGACAATGAAACAAGTGCAGGCAATCAAACACCGAGCTTCTGTATCGATTCTTGTGAAAAAAATCTCTATGCAGGCTACCAAAGAAGCGAAAGGTGGCTCATAGCTTGTACGTGTGTGGCACTGCTGATCGTGGACATGTCTTAGTGAGCCCTAAATTCAATGCAGGCTACCAAACACCCCGTATGAAAATGAAACAGACAAAGACACACCGCTACCGCCTTTTGTTGTCGGATGACCTCCTTCGGTGCCGGCGGGGGGAAGGGGCGACGGGGGGCAATAATCCTATATTTACTAACGATCTGGTTTTTTGGGCGGGGAAGTAGGACTGGACTCTGCATTTATATGATTTTTTCCAGACCTACTAGTTTTTTTATCCTTATACATGCCCCACAACCTAGCAAGAGTTTTTGGATCTTCCTATTAATAGAAATAGTGTAAAATGTGTTTAAAGATAGCAAACAATCATTATCTTAAATACATACAGCTAGAAAATCCTACGCATTCGGTGTATGATCAAAATACACAGTCAATTACTAGCTAAATGTTAATTGGATAACTTGATTTTAACTACGCATTATTATAGACAGTCAGTAGTCTTGTAAATATTAACCGGTTATTTTTCTGAAATTTTGCACCTTGGTAGATAAGTGAATTTACGCACCTTAGTAGTTAGCTTAATTTCAGTTCCTATGTCCACACGATTAGAAGCTATACCGAAATTTTGCACCATGCGGTGGTTCTGTGTGATTTTCTTGATATAGCTACTCCCTTCATCCTATAATATAAGATGTTTTAGCTTTATAAAAAAAACATCCTCGCACTCAAAACCTACAAATTAAAAAAAAAAACTTATAGTACTCCCTCCGTTCTAAAATATATCAAAATTTGAATGAACCATTATACTAAATAATGTCTAGATTTATCCAAATTTTAACAAACTTGATATATCTATTTTAGGATTGAGGGAGTATTATAAAATGGAGGGAATACGTACACCTAAGCTAGTTACTCCCACTTTCGATCAGGTCATCATCCACTCGGGCGTCGGGTCCCACTCACTGTCGCAAGAGATAACGAACGGAGAAACGCAACACGATCCCCGTCGCCATCATCATCCCGGAGATTAGCTCAGGCCGCATGAAGAGCTGTCCGTCTGGCTGGCTCTCCCCATGAGTGCATCATCGCATAGCCATACCCTTTTCTTTCTCTTTCAGAGACGCACGCGTCCGGCTTTGGCTCACTTGACTTGAGTAAAGTCGACTAAACCAGAATCACGTAGCCATCGATCTGAAGGTGTACTTGATATAAATAGGTAAGTACTGAATCTATGGAACCTTCCAGATGTTTTTTATTCGAAGGAAACATATTATATTCTCGCTTTCAGATCCAGCCTCCTCGTGCACGCGTGCCGCACCCTCTCCGAAGAAGGTCCACGCCGAGATGCCCCGGCTATTTATAGTCAGGTCCACGCGCGTCTGGTGCTGCTATAGCGTTGATGAAATTTCGGCACGTGGGCGGTGTTGTTTTTCAGCCGAACCCTCAAAGACAAACTTATAAAATATTTAAATTCGCGTAAGCTCGACAAAATATAGCGAAATTCATACATACCTAAGACGAGTTCATACAAGATTTAATGGGAATAATAAAAACGAAAATTAAAAGGGCTAGTGGCCTAGTGCATGCTGAGGCGGCATTAGAATCGTCGTGTATTCGTCGTCGTCGCTCAGCAGGCCGTCCCTCATTGGGCGGCTGGAGCCTTGCCTAGCGCCGTGCTCCATGATTCGGCGCTGGCGCTCGGCCTCCTCTCGCTCTACCTTGGTCTTGGAGCAGGCGAGGGCGAACTCCAACGACGTCGGTGGCATGTCGTTGTAGGAGGCCTGGTTGGCCATCTTCAGGCCGGGGTAGTCCGGCTCGTCTGGCACCTCAACCTTCAGCGTGCCGCGCAGGTATTCGTCTGGTGGCGACCACGCCTGCTCCAGCTTTGGCCTCCTCGCCGAAGAAGAGTCGCCGATGTCGGGCTCCTTCTTAAGCCTGACGAGGCGGAGGTTGCCGTGTGGCGGTGACGATGCGCGGCGCTCGTTGATGATGATGCCGTCGGAGCGCGAGCGCGTTCGTGGCGCCACTTGGGACACCTCCTCGAGTACGTCCTTGACCAGAGCGAGTTGTGGGCGAAGCGCGGGGAAGGAGTTGCCGGAGCCGATCCCAACAAGCGCGAGGCCGACATCGACGCGGACGAGGATGATGACGCAGGTGGCGCCATCCGACACGGCATCCAGGAACTCCCACGATGGCGGGAGATTGGTGGTGGCGGTGGCGGGTAGGTGAGGGGCAGGTTGTTGTTGTCCTTGATGTGTTCGGGGACGGCGGAGAGCGTGCGCCCCAGTGCTCCCTACCACAGTCTCCTTCCCGCGGAGTTCTTGTTTGGCGGTTGCGGCCTATCCCCCTCGTGCGCCACAAGCTCGCGGTTGCGGTGGTCAGTAAAGTGTTACGTCCACACGGCTTGGTTTTTGGGGTCCCAAGCCGGGTCGGTGCGCTGCACCTCAGTGAGCTCGCCCTAGAAGATCTATTGGATCTCAGTGATGCACTCTTGGTCGACGGGCACCGGCGGCACGTGGATGCCATCGGTGCTGAGCCTGCAGTCCGTCGGGCACCGGAAGTCTGGCAGCGCTGGGTAGATTGCTTGGTAGAGGAGGCAGACTTCCCACTCGTGAAGCCGTTGGCCGCGACATTGTCGCCGGGGTAACGCTCTGCCATGACTTGCTCTACGGCGGTTTGGTCGGGATTGGGGGGAGGAGTGCTCGGATGTGGCTTCACCAAAGGTGGGCAAGGGATATATAGGGGCGGGGAAAATGATGGGAGGGGTGTAGAATGCACGGGAAGAAGGCGGGCATTGGTGCGCATTAACGCTCCCACATGGGCATTGATGTGACGTGACATGTCGCCATGTGCTCGCCGAAAGGCTGAACGGCGACAGACTTAAAGATATTGCGGGAGACGAGGAAGCGGGTGGCGGGCATTCACTATGTAGTCCATAAGGCTATTCACAAGCCAAAAAGTAGTCCATAAGGCTATCCATATACATAGTGGAAGTTTACTTTAGGAGATTTTCCTTAAGGGTGACCTACTAGCTTATGGGTTGTCCACAAGCAATAAACAATTATTTTACTTTCTTCTCTCTCTTACTTGTGTGTACTTTTAATAGACATGTGGGTCTCAGCTTATGGTGAACTTGACCTATACATTGTAATCATTTACATAAGATGCGTGGGTTCCATCTTATAGCAAAGGTTCACCTTATACATAGATGATGCCCTAAAGGCTTCTCTCACTGCCAGGACGGGCCTATCTAAATTTCTGTATAATTTTTTTGCTCAATACGGACAAAAACGGGTGTCTCAGAGGCCGTTGAGAATTATTTGTCCATCCAGCCCTAAAAAAGTGCCCTGAGGGGCCTCTTGGGACCGGCTGGAGATGCTTTTTAAGTTTTTTTGTGCCACCTTATTGATCTTGACACTAGTGGAAACGAGGCCTTTGGCTGAGGTCAGAAATGGGCTTTAACACCGGTTCTTCTACGAACCGGTGTTAAAGGGGGTGCCCGTACCAGCGTGGTCTAGAAAGCAAAAAAGAGCACCCCCTTTAACACTAGTTCGAGCCACGAACCGGTGTTAAAAGCCCTGCACCAGTGGCCCGCACAGCCTCCCCCCCTTTAACAACGGTTCGTGGCTTGAACCGGTGTTAAAGGGGGTGCGCCTATATAAACATACCGCAGCCCACACCCCTCTCTCTCATTTTTTCACTCTCTCATTTTGGAGCTTAGCAAGAGGGTGAGAGGTGTGCTAGTTTGTGTTTTTTCCTATGCACAAGAGGTGTTCGGTGAAATGCCCAAGAGCTCGAATTAAGTTTTCTCGTTGCTCTTTCGTTCTCGGTCGAGGTCGGAAACTTTATACTTTCATGTGTCATTCATGTACTGTATAAGTGGTCATCTCCATATTAATTTTTGTTATACTATATAATGCAGATGAACCGACAATGGATGTACGGTGACCGACGCACTTCCGAGTACATTACGGGCCTCCAAAATTTTATCGTTGTGGCTAATGCAAACCATGGTCACAATGGTTTTATGTGTTGTCCGTGTGTTCACTGTCAGAATAAGAAAGACTAAAATACCAGAACCATTCACGCCCACCTGCTTCGATCCGGTTTCATGCCCAGCTATAATTATTGGACCAAGCACGGAGAAAGAGGGGTTGTGATGGAAGACAACGAAGAAGAAGAGGATGATGACAACTATCATAATATGTATCCTGAATATGATGATACTGCAATGGGGGTAGATAATAAAGATCAAGAGGCGGCAAATGGGCCCGCTGATGACGATCTTGGTCGGGCCATTACTGATGCAAAGGAAGAATGCGAAACTGAAAAGGAGAAGGAGAAGCTGGAGTAGATGTTAAAGTATCATAAAATATTGTTGTACCCAACTTGCGAAGATGGCCACAAAAAGCTAGGTACCACACTGGATTTGCTGCAATGGAAGGCAGAGAACGGTGTGACTGACAGCGCATTTTCAAAGTTGTTGGTAAAAATGAAGAATCTGCTTCCAAGAAATAATGAATTGCCCCACAATACATACCAAGCAAAGAAGGTTGTCTGCCCTCTAGGATTAGACGTGCAGAAGATACATGCCTGCATTAATGACTGCATCCTCTACCGCGGTGAGAAGTACGAGAATTTGGATGCATGCCCGGTATGCACTACACTGCGGTATAAGATCAGACAAGACGACCCTGGCGATGTTGAGGGCGAGGCCCCTAGGAAGAAGGTTCCTGCCAAGGTTATGTGGTGTGCTCCTATAATACCACGGTTAAAACGTCTCTTCAGAAACAAAGAGCATGCCAAGTTGTTGCGATGGCACATGAAATACCGTAAGAAAGACGAGATGTTGAGACACCCCGTTGATGGGTCACAGTAGAGAAAATTTGAGCGAGAGTACCCGGACTTCGCACGTGACTCAAGGAACTTAAGGTTTGGTCTAAGTACAGATGACATGAATCCTTTTGGTGAGGAGAGCTGCAGTCACAACACCTGGCCTATGACTCTATGTATCTATAACCTTCCTCCTTGGTTGTGCATGAAGAGGAAGTTCATTATGATGTCAGTGCTCATCCAAGGCCCGAGGCAACCCGGCAACGACATTGATGTGTACCTAAGGCCATTAGTTAAAGAACTTTTACAGCCGTGGGCCAAACCAGGTGTACGTATGTGGGATGATCACAAAGGGGAGCCATTTGACCTACGAGCATTGCTTTTCGTAACCATTAATGATTGGCCTGCTCTTAGTAACATTTCAGAGCAGACAAACAAGGGATTCAAAGCATGCATGCACTGTTTAGATGAGACTGAAAGTGTATATTTGGATAAATGTAAGAAGGTTGTGTACCTAGGGTATCGTCGATTTCTTCCGAACCTGCATCCCGTAAAAAAGAAAGGCAAGCATTTCAAACGTCTGGCAGAACCTCGAAGGAAGCCTGTCCTCCGTACTGGTGAGGAGGTATTTGGTATGGTCAAGGACCTAGAAGTAATCTTTGGAAAAGGTCCTGGCAGTCTATCTGTTCCGAATGACGATGCCGAACACGCACCCATGTGGAAGAAGCAATCTATATTTTGGGACCTACCCTATTGGAAAGTCCTAGAGGCCCGCTCTTTAATCGACGTGATGCACGTGACGAAGAATGTTTGCGTGAACCTTCTAGGATTCTTGGGAGTGTATGGGAAGATAAAAGATACACTAGAAGCATGGCAGGACCAGCAACGTATGAAAGAACCTGAAAAGCATATGCATCCTGAGAACGAGAAGGGTAAAGGATGCCACTTAACTCCTTCCAGCTATGCTCTTACCAAAGCAGAGAAGGAAATCTTTTTTGAATGCCTGAGCAGTATCAAGGTCCCTTCTGGCTTCTCGTCGAATATAAAGGGAATAATAAATATGGCAGAGAAAAAATTTCAAAACCCGCAGTCTCATGACTGTCATGTGATTATGACGCAATTGCTTCTGATTGCATTGAGGGGGCTTCTACCTGAAAATGTTTGAGTACCCATTGTAAAGCTTTGTGCATTCCTCCATGCAATATATCAGAAGGTAATCGATCTAGAAAGCCTACCAGGGTTACAGACAGATGTGTCCCAATGTCTTGTCAGCTTCGAGTTGGTGTTCCCACCATCCTTCTTCAATATTATGACGCATCTCCTGGTTCACCTAGTAGAATAGATTGCCATTCTCGGTCCTGTATTTCTACACAATATGTTCCCCTTTGAGAGGTACATGGGAGTCTTAAAGAAATATGTTCATAACCGTGCTAGGCCAGAAGGAAGCATCTCCAAGGGCTATGTAATAGAGGAGGTCATTGAGTTCTGTGTTGACTTTATTCCTGACCTTAAGGCGATTGGTGTTCCACAATCACTACATGAGGGGAGACTGCTTGGAAAAGGCACCCTAGGATGTAAAGCAATGATATGTAGGGACGCAGATTCTCTCAATCAAGCACACTACACGGTTTTACAAAGATCTATCTTGGTTGCCCTGTATATCAATGAACACAAGAATTTTATACTCCTCAAACACGCGGGCCAGTCTGATGAATGTATTATAAGTGAACACATGGCAAGTTTTGGCGCCTGGCTGCAAAGACTTCTCACGAATAACACCACCATTGGAGATCAGCTGTACGTGTTGGCCAGGACACCATCTTCGACTGTATGTACTTTCCAAGGGTACGAGATAAATGGGAATACATTTTACACGATAGGACAAGATAAAAAAGATCACCAACGAAAATAGTGGTGTCCGCTTCGATACAGCAGAAGACAATGGGCAAAAGACCACATATTATGGGTTCATAGAGGAGATATGGGAACTTGACTATGGACCTGATTTTAAGGTCCCCTTGTTTCGGTGCAAATGGGTCAAGCTAATAGGAGGAGGGGTTGAGGTAGACAAGAAGTACGGAATAACAACAGTGGATCTCAACAATCTTATGAAGGTAGACAAGAACTTAGACGAACCATTTGTCTTAGCCAATGATGTGGCTCAGGTTTTCTATGTGAAGGACATGTCTACCAAATAGAAAAAAAGAAAAAATAACCAAACAGATACATCACATGATGAGCCAAAGCGTCACATAGTTCTTTCAGGGAAAAGAAACTTCGTGGGATTGGAGGACAAGACAGACATGTCAGAAGATTATAATAAGTTTGATGAAATTCTGCCCTTCAAAGTGAAGACTGAGCCAACCATCCTGTTAAATGGTGCTGATACTTCATGGTTACGGCCGACGCGATCATAAGATTGACTATATGTATTAATTGAGCTATTTTTGGCACACATATGTATCTCAACATGAAAATCAATGTCATATTTCTTCTGTTAATACTATATGTATTAAATGAGCCATTTTTCTTCCCGCCAGTTTTTCCCGCCAGTTATCTTCCTGTCATTTCTCACTATATATATGTAGGGTTGAATATTTCTTAAGTTCAAAGCTTTAGGGTTTGACTTTTTCATTTTTGTATTAATTGAATAATTAAAATTTATATGTAAGTGTTTTAATTATTTTGAAAAAATTTCATCTACAGTAACTATAAAATGTTTTTATATGAATGGATAGATCTTATTTTTCTAAAAATTATGATATATTATTCATATTTTTCTGAGTTGAAATGAAAAAGATATGAATTTTCTAAATTCTATCCTATTTTTTGAATTAAAAATGCCCCTACCCCTTTAATGTATGAAATAAATGCCCCCACCATTTAACACTGGTTCAAGCCACGAACCGGTGTTAAATGGGGGGTGCGCGCGAAACGAATTCCCCACCCGCCCCTTTAACACCGGTTTGTGGCTGGAACCGGTGTTAAAGGGAGGGTGCGCCCGAAATGAATTCCCCCCTTAACACCGGTTCGTGGCTAGAATCGGTGTTAAAGGGGGGGTATAACACACGCACCTCCTCTTCCTCTTCCCCCAGCCAGATCGAGAAGCAGATGAGCACAGAGAGAGGAGTCGTCGTCGCCGCGCCCACCCACACTGTTGCCGCCGCCTCGTCGTGTTGTTCTTCCGCGTCCAAGGAATCGACGCGGGGCATCCGCAATCGACCCCCCAAGCATCGCTTCTTCTCCAAGCCCGACGACCACCATCGTCGCCATAGTCGCCGTTTCCGACCCCGCCCGGCCTCGCGGACCCCTCTGGTAGACCCACGGTGAGCCCACGGTGCTCACCCGCTCTTCCGCTCGCTCCCTCTCGCTCGGAGCTGTTGTCGCCTCGCTGCTCGGCAAGCGCCGCCGCTGGGTAGCGGCGCCGCCCGTTTTAGGTAGGCCGCATCACGGTGAGGCGAACCCGCTACCTCGGGCAACCTAGGTCGCTCTCCAGTGCCGCCAGCCGCCGCCGTCGCCGTCTGAAGCATCCTCCGGTGAGCCCGCGTGGAGCCTGTGTGGCTGTGACGTGGCCCCGGTCCCACGCTTCAGCCACTGTGGCTAGCCCCTGTTTTGGTGAGAAAAGGGTTAGGGTGGGCTGACGTCAGGCTGATGTAATAACTGGTTTAATAATTTCAGAAAATGTTTAAATCTTATAAATTCAATAACTAATTATTTATAAGTCAGAAAAATACAAATAATATATCAAAATGTTCAAAAAAAATGAGAACTATCCATTTAAGCTATAATCATGCATTGTTAATCAACTTACATGACAGGTTTAATTAGAAGAACATAATGAACCCTCTCATATGCATCTGGGTTTCTCCGAATTAGGGTTTGGACCCCTCGAACCTCGTTTAAAATGATCAAGCATGCTTAGGGTTTTAATTTCATTTGTGTATTTATTTGTGTATTTTTGTATGAATAATATGTATGTTTGTGTATGAATCCAAGTTCACTTGAATGTTTACTCTCTTACTCTAGATAATATTATTGTTTTAAAAACTATGGATCCACTCAGTAGAAACCTTGAAGAGGAAGAAATAATGGAGAATATGATCCACGAGAACACCTCACAATATCTGAACTTGGAGGGACATGATGACAGCTCAAGTAGTCATGGAGAAGATGACGACTCCGGTGAACGTACTTTAGTGATTACAAAGTCCATCGAGGTATATGCATGGTTTAAGCCTCTGCTGACTTGCACCGATTGATTTGTATATGTATGTACATGTATTAATTAACGCTTCTTTATTCTTTTAGCCCTCCGGATCGACCAGCCAACAATAATCTTCTTCTATGAAAAAGAGCAAGCGAGGCGCGAGCCATCGGTTGAAAGATCGTGTAAAGTTCACGATCGAAGCAGTCCGTGTTGATGGCAGGCCGATGGAGCCCAAGAAGGTCGCAGACAAATTTATACATCGGGCTGGAGTTCTTGTTAGGGACCAAATCCCAATCATAATTGAATATTGGAATAAGCCAAAGAAGGGCGACGGTACCTTTGTCGATGAAAGATCCAAAGAAACGCTTTGGAATTCGCTGTTGGTAAATTTCACCCTACCGCCAGAGGAGGATGAAAATAAACCAGTTATAAAGAAAAGGTCAAAGAGTGCACTCTAAAAAAGATGGCTGACGCTTTCTACAACTGGAAGACAAAATTGAATAAATTTGTCAAAGCTCGCGAGACTCTAGATTTCGAAGACGCATATTATGTGAAGATAAGACCTCACTGGCCCGAATTTGTGGCGTACAAGGAAGGTGCTATAGCTACAAATAGGTCAGAAACCAATACGCTAAATGCCCAGAAGAAGGAATATCACCAGAGGATGGGGTCAGGTGGCTATATATCTCAGAGGCCTAAGTGGGAGGAAGCTGAGAAGGCCCTGCGCGCTAGAGGTATCACACCCCAGACAGAGGGGTGGGACCTACGTGCAAAGACTTGGTTCTATGGAATCGGGGCAAGGTTGAACCCAGAAACGGGGTTGTGTATGTTCCCAACAATTCTTTCCAAACCCATCACTGAACTCATCACGACATACGAGGAAACAGCCTCCAGGACCTTCCATCCCGACAGAGAGAATGACCAGCTGATACGCGCCATCGGTAAAAAAGAACACCCTGAACTTGCACGAGGCACAGGGGGTGTGATGTGGAAGGATGGTTTTGCCGAGTGGAGCGACTCTTACAGATGGCGCGGCAAAAAAGAAAAAGAGCGTACAGACCGGATGACACATATAGAACATGCACTTGTGGCGCTGCAAGCGCAAGTGAATGCACAAAATATCCAGCAAGCTACCGGCCCATCTCAGCGGAACGAAGAGCCTGCATCGAAAGCTCCCGGCGGCCCAGACTCTGCGCGGAAAAGCAGCGTGGATTCCACAGAGAACGTGCAGCCCACGCTTGAAATTGTGGGTCCTCAATACCCCGTGGATGAGATCACAGAGAGAGAACACGCTGAGTTGCATGTGAGATTAATGGGCTTATCCATTAAGGTGGTGGTCGGCTATGCCTTACCTCCTGTAGCTGGTGGAACTTACCACTGCCGACCGATTCCAGATGTCTATGCTATTGTCGGGGTGGATGAGGTTGTGAAGGAATATGAGGAAGCACAGCTTGACCATGCTACAGGTGAAGGGGAAACTCAACTCAAATTTGCAGTGAAAACAACCATTCTTTGAAAGAAGGAACACATCATGCTTCCAAATTGGAGGCCACTGGCACCCCCGCCGTCTCCGCAGCGTTAGCAGTCTGAGCCGCCTCAGTCGTCTACAAGTCATCAGAATACTCCCATGTCGTCTCCGCCGCGTCAGCCATCTCCAGCGCTTCAGCCATCTCCTGCGCGTCAGCCATCTCCGACGCGCCAGCCATCTCCTGCGCGTCAGCCATCTTCGGCGTGCCAGCCATCTCCTGCGCGTCAGCCATCTCCGGCGCTTCAGCCATCTCCTGCGCGTCAGCGTAAGCGAAAGAGCACTGCCACGAAGAGCATCACTAGCACTGTCACGAAGAAATCCGTAGGAAACCGTACGCCAAAGAGTTCAAGAAACTACGTCCTGCAGCCTTCCACCAAGCTATTGCCAGTATTACCGTGGAATCGCAGCGACGAGGAGAACAAGAGGATCTCAGAAGAAGAGTTCAAGAAATTCTTTGCACCTAGACGGGCCAAGCCAAAGGAGAAAATAGATCCGGCGGTGGTGGAGAAGTTTTACAATAATCTTTTGAATCCTGAAACCCCACTTGTGCCGGACTACGAGCGCCAGATTATGAAGGGGGGTGCAAGGCGGAGGGAGTCTAAAAGTAGTAGTCATGCGGCACCCCAGAAAACATTTCCCATGCTCGGACAGCAGGAAAAACAATCATGCGACCCGCTCCAAGTGTTCGACACACGGATAGCTCCTCCTATAAATGATTACGAGGAAGAGCTACAAAGAAAGTCCAATGAGATGGGGATGACCTACATTGCATACTTGAACATCATGGGATACCACTTGGCCAAAGGCAATGTCAACCCGATACAACCATGGAAGTACGGGAAAAATCTCGTCAAGAAAGAGGAGCTCAAGAATCTATCAACTAAAATGCGAAGATTGCATAAGTGGTACCTTGATTTCTGCAAGATGAGAAAGGTAGAATGGATCATGGCGCATATAAGAGATCAGATTTTCTTGTGCGAAGACGACGAGGTCACCTTCAACATTCAAGACTTGCATTTTTTATTCAATCAGAAGGAAGTCGACAAAGCTGCCATCAGCCTTTATTGTGTGTAAGTACTATTTCTGTAATTTCTATCTCAGCTCATTCAATTCATTAATTGCATGTATATATATGCTCACCATATATGTATATACTATTATGCAGGAAAAAGGTTATGGAATGCATGAAAGGAGGCACTTTTGACATTGGGTTCGTTGACCCAAATAGAGTTCATGAAGAAGTGGTAAAACACAAACCCGGACAAACAGAATATTTCTTGCACACGTGTTTACTGAGACAACAAACCAAAAGGGAAATCATATTGCCTTACAACTTCTCGTGAGTGTTACCCTCTCTTGTACACATTCTGTTTCGGCTTACTCGATATTATGTGTAACTGATGATGAGTTATGCGTGCGTAGGTTCCACTTTATTCTGCTAGTCATTCAAGTTGACTCAGGAAAAGTCCTTGTCATGGACTCGTTACGAAAATACCAAGAGCTATGGGCAGATTTTAAAGAGATGCTCCAGAGGTAATTTCAATCATATTATCGCACTAGATCAGCAACTTTCGTGACAACAAGTAATTAATTACTCATTTATCCATTTTCTTTACCGGACAGGGTTTGGAAAAGGTTCACGGGCAGAACCGTGGGTGAATGGTCAGAAGAACTAAAATTTGTAGACCAAAATATAAGTAATACTAGCCATCTAGGTCTGCGTATAAAGTGCGCGCATTAGGGACCCGACAATAACTTATGTAGATGCTATATTTGCGAGTTCATTCGCAACACGATATGTGCGACGGGACAAGCCGCACTAGAACAACTTAGATTAAGTAAACGAAGTACACAATATTATTTTATTACCATCAATTGTGTTGAGTTTTATTCTTATATATATATATATATATATATTTAGATCGAACGGATGCGGGACAAACTCCTACCATTTGACCGCATACGAGCCATTCAAGAGGAATTGGCGGGGTTCATACTTGATGAGATCGTCACGCCTGGCGGAGAACTCTTTAGAAACGAACGTGTACGGGGATGTTATATTGTATATATGCTTAAACGTGTTTGTCTTGTACTTGATGTTTCAACGTGTACGGAGAATACCACAATAACGATGTTTGTGTATAATAATAGTTGCTTAATTATTCATGTACTCGTATATACCAACGATGTATGTGTATACCTCTCCCGATCGATCCCCCCCCGCGTCCCTGCCGCGCCGCAGAAATCCGCCCAGAACGGGGCGGCGGCAGAACTCTGCCGTGGCAGAGATTTATGCCGTTTTCCTGCCGCGGCAAAGAACCTTTAGCACCGAACCGGTATTAAAAAGGGGGGGAGGGGTCTAAGCACTGCGGCAGCCTCACATACGCCACCCTTTAACAACGGTTCGTATAAGAACCGCTGTTAAAAGGGGCCTCTAACACCGAACCCTCGACAGCGGTTCTGTAACCGGTGTTAGAGGCCTCTCCGAACCGGTGTTAGAGGCTTACCTATGCACTAGTGTGAACAGGGCCTGAACTCGAAGAACGAGTAGCTAGTCATTTATGTTTTGTCCCACTAGACAACTAGTCCCAACGCCAACTCTCCAGACAATAGTCCCAATCAATCAGCAGTGCCGCCCCTTATCATCTTTCCTCCCTGAGTTCATCTCTAGCTTATTCGTTCTGTCCGGACATGGGAGTACGTAGTACGTACTCAAGAGTTTGACCTACTACACTGCCTAGTGCCTAGCTACTTGCTCCCACCCCGACGTCCGATCCGGCCACTCGCGGGAGGGAATAACGAAAGGAGAAACGAAACACGATCACCACCACCGTCGTCGTCGTGTGAGAGATTAGCTAGCTGGGACACTGACGCAGCTGCATGAAGATCGAGCTGTATCCGTTTGGTTGGCTCTGCGATCGATCGAGGAGTGCGTACGTCTCGTGCCATACCATATATACCATTCTTTTGTCTTTCATCCAGAGACGCGTGCGGCTTTGGTTTGCACACGGGTATTTTATTTTTGCTTTCGATCGAAGGCGAAGCTGCCTTTTGCGGCGAGGCGTCGCCATCATATATATCGCGTCGGTACACCGCTATGCAATGCATGATCAATCCTGGCCGGCGCGGGCCTCGTTTTTCTTTTCCGATAGATTGAACGCACGTACTTACTACCTCGCTTGCTGCAGCAGGCAAAAAAAGTCTGCCGCTTGGACGCGTCTTGCGCCCTCGGCCGGGTTTTGGCATCAGGTACGTACTGCAACATCGCCTCGAATCCATAACTACAAGATCTAGGTTAAGTGTCATACATATTACACCCAGCCCCGCCAAGCAGCCGTCGGCATAGAATTGTCTCGGCATATTCTATGCTACGCCGATGTCTGTCCTCGACGTAACTATTTTTCTTTTATATCTTATTAAACTTTGAAAAATTATAACTAAATTATTCTAATTCAGAAAAAATATAAATAATATATTAAAATTTGCAGAAAAATAAGATCTATCTATCTACACTCAAATATTACACATTTATAAATAAAAATTAAGTGAAACATAAAACATTATATATAGTTTAAAACAGGCATAAAAAATTTAAAAATGATCGAAACAATGTGAAACCTTCGCATGGTGTAATATTATGTGACATAGTTAGAAAGAAAATATCAAACTTGATATATTTATTATGTCTAAAAAAACCTTCACAAAATAACCTATCTTATTCGAGATTTCTTGGCTTTCGGATCAAATAACCAATGTTATGGCTAGAATCAAGGCATAGTTTGTAATAATGTGTCCATATTGTGCATACATGTGCATCATGAAATGACGAACAATGTTGCAGGAGGAAATTGTCTTTTTCGTCGCACCAAAAAGCCATTTTCCGAGTGCAAAAAACGGACGGTTTTGTGAATCAACCACCAAATGACTAATTCAAAATTCTACCATCACATTTTTACAAAATACTATACCATCTTACATGGACAATGTCCTAATAGGGGGATCTCAAACATTTCCGTCTATCCCTGGTGAAAAAGACAAATTCTTGCCGAATCGGTAGGAAGTGGGTCAGATATGAACTACAGGTACATGATCTGATGCTCATGTTTTTTTACAAAAAACATTTTTAGGTTCACAATATGCTATTTTATTAGAGATCCAATGCAAGTTTAGCGAAGCTCGGCCCCGAGCTAAGAATCCTCATGCCCGCCGTTGGACAAAGTTTGATGATAGTTTAAAACGGGCATAAAAAATTTAAAAACGATCGAAACAATGTGAAACCTTCGCGTGGTGTTATATTATGTGACATAGTTAGAAGGAAAAATATTAAACTTGGTATATTGATTATGTTTGAAAAAAACTTTCACAAAATGACCTATCTCATTCGATGTTTCTTGGCTTTCGGGTCAAATGACCAATGTTATGACTAGAATCAAGGCATAGTTTGTGATAATATGCCCATATTGTGCATACATGTGCATCATGGAATGGCGAATAATGTTGCAGGAGGAAGTTTTCTTTTTCGTCGCACCAAAAAGCCATTTTCCATTTTCCGAGTGCAAAAACAGATGGTTTTGTGAAGCAACCAACAAATGGCTAATTCAAAATGCTACCACCACATTTTACAAAAATAATAGACCACCTTATCTATACAATGTCCCAACAGGGGGATCTGAAACCTTTCCGTCCATCCCTAGTGAAAAAGACAAATTCATGTCAAATCGGTAGGAAGTGGGTCAGATATGAACTACAGGTACATGATCCGATGCTCATGTTTTTTTACAAAAATCATTTTTAGGTTCACAATATGATATTTAATCAGAGATCCACTTCAATTTTATCGAGGCTTGGCCTCGAGCTATCTCTTTCAAGATTACCAAAAGGCCATTTTCTATTTTAAACGGGCAAATAAAATTATGGATAGAATCACCGTATAGTTTATGATAAGTTGATATTGATATCATATTTGGATTCCTATCATTGTTCTTATCAATTTAGACATATTATTTGTGGAATTACTATTGATGGATTTAAAGATATTACTTATTCCATATTAAATAGAAAAATACAAAAACAAATCATTATATTTTTATTTGAATTCAATAACATTTTTACTTATTCATTATTGTTTACTTAAATAATTGTTTGTAATTTCAAAAAATACAAACATGTGACACGATGATATAAGAGTTAATAGGATTGATATCATAGTATTGACAACAATGTATGAATTATTTTGCGGAAACAGATTCTGAAAGAACGAGAAAGTTAAGCGTGCTGAAGCTGGAGTAGTATTAGGATGGGTGACCGGCTAACCAAGACTGCAATTTAATCAAATATTAATTGTACTTAGTGTTAAAAATGTTCAAAGTAAGAGATTAACGAGTCAAACAATTCAAAAATTAAAAAAATTGAGAAAAAAAATATTTTTTTAAAAAAAATATTTTTGCAACCCGCCGAAAGGCTATGCCGAAGGCAAGCCGTCGGCGTAGTGTATGTCGACGGCATTTTGATATGTTGATGGCTTCTATGTGCTCCGCCGAGGGAGACCTTTGCCAAGGAGGTTACACCGAGGACAGCCGTCGACGTAGCATATGCTGAGGGCAGTATTGTCTACGCCGACGGCTTCTTGTCCTTGGCGTAGCACGCACGTCCTCCAGTTTTAGGCATAAAGATCTATAGAGATAGATCAAGGCGTCTAATAGGGCTATCACAAAGTACATATCTTGATATGATTTTAAAGAAGTTTAAAATGGATAAAAGTAAGAAGGAATTTTTACCTATGTTGCAAGGCAATACATTGAGTAAGACTCAAAGTCCGGCTATGGCGAAAGAAAGAGAGATAATGGACAAGGTTCCCTATGCTTCAGCCATTGGCTCTATAATATACGCTATGCTATGTACAAGACCGGATGTTACACATGCTATTAGTTTGACTAGTAGATACCAATCTGATCCAGAATTGGAACACTGGATAGCGGTCAAGAATATTCTTAAGTATTTAAGAAGAACTAAGGAAATGTTTCTCGTGTACGAAGATGAAGAAGAGCTCGTCGCTAAGTGTTATGTTGACGCTAGCTTCGACACAGATCTGGATGACTCTAAGTCTCAATCCGGATACGTATTTCTCGTGAATGGAGGAGCGATTAGTTGGAGGAGTTCCAAACAACCTGTGGTGGCGGGATCAACAACAGAGGCCAAATATGTTGCTGCTTCAGAAGCGACTAAGGAAACAGTTTGGATGAAGGAGTTCATAACCGAACTAGGTGTGGTTCCTAGCGCGCTGGACCCAATGGTGATCTGTTGTGACAACAATGGAGCCATATCCAATGCCAAAGAACCAAGGTCACACAAGAATTCCAAGCATATTAAGGATGAAGATATAAAGATTTGTAAAGTACACACTGATCTCAATGTAGCAGATCCATTGGCTAAAACTCTCCCTAGGAAAAAACATGATCAACACCATAACTCCATGGGTGTTAGATTTATCACTATGTAACTAGATTATTGTCTCTAGTGCAAGTGGGAGACTGGAGGGAGTATGCCCTGAGAGGCAATAATAAAGTTATTATTATGTATATTCCAAATATATAATAGATGTTTATTTTGCATGCTATAACTGTATTAATACAGAAACGTTAATATATGTGTGTTTAATAAACAAATAGAAAGTTCCTAGTTATGACTCTCTTATAAACTAGCTCATTGATTAACAAGATGATCAAAGGTTTCCTAATCATAGACATTGGATGTTGTTAATAACGAGGTCACAATATTGTTGGAATGATGTGATGAACAATCATCCGAAGTATAGCATTACGATCAAATTCATTGTGTTTATATTGCTATAACATCATACGAAGTAATCATAATCCTTAGACCATGAGATCATGTCAATCACTAACACTAGAAGAGTATCTTGATAACATCAAACATCACACTGTAACAGGGTGACTATAAAGATGGGTTCAGTGCTACGAAGGTGTTATGTAGAGACTCATGGATCAAGAGTGAAATTTTTCCATCCCGATGACGAAGAGATATACTCTGGGCCCTCTCGGTGATATCACATTAGTTAGCTTGCAAGCAAGTGATGTGATCACTAGAATGTTATATCACGGGAACAAGAAAAGAGTACATGTTGGTAACGAGATCAAACTAGGTATGGAGATACCGATGATCGAATCTCGTACATGTAATTTATTGTGAGGCAAAGGGATTAAGTTACTAGCATAAAAGGTTCTCACGATCAGAAGAAGTCATCGTTGAATGTGTGGGAGTTAGTATGGATCTCCAGGTCCCGCTTCTGATTATTGATCTGAGAGGGGTCTCGATCATGTCCGCATTATTAGCGAACCATAGGGTGACACACTTAAGAGAAACCGACACCATTTGGAACAAATATGTTCTAGATGAAAAGAATTACAAAGCGCGGGAATTGTTTCACTAGATACCGGAATTGTTTCGGGTGAAATTGTTGAAAGTGTTTCTGCATGTGAAATAGATTACTAGCAACGGGTTTTATGTGAATGTTTTTTAATTAATGTAATTGACAAAATTCTGAATAAATAAATAAAGGGATTTTTTTAAAGAGAGATTGTATTAAATTTGGTGGAAATTTAATGGAATATGAGTGGGATTTTGAGTGGAGAAATGGAGGGTCATACTTATGTGAGTGGAGCTCCCTTCACATGAACGAGGAAGAGGAGGGGCACCCTCCATAGTGTGCCGGCCATGGGGAGGGACTACCTCACTCTCCTATAAAAGGCACCTCTCTCACTCCATCTCACTCACACCTCCTCATGAAAGATTTCGCTCCCTCTAGTTTATTCCCCATGGTCTTGGACTAGCGAGATACATGTTCCCAATGGCTTTTCATTTGGAAAGAGTTGTTGCTTCCGCTACATCGCTGGAGCGAGGAGGCAGAGGTTGCTCAGTGGCTTGGACGTGTGTGCGAGCACGAATGCGCTACTGATTCGATCTTGAGATAGGGAAGCGTTCGTTTACATCATCCACGAGTACAACCTCGTTAAACTTTGTCGTTCTACAAGGGTATGTTCTCTATGGATGTATATCCACCCTTTGCTTGTAACTAGTATATAGTTGTTCCCATCGTAGGAATTTTTTTGTTTTCTATGTTGTGAACCCTACAGTTGCTACAAGGCCTTCCGAGACCGCCACCTCGGCGCATGTCCACCGTCCAGATCTGCCACCACCCTTGATTACAAGGACACTTGCACAAATGCCACGTACCTGCCATAGCCCAAGTGTCAAGAACTCCAAAGGCGACACCTTCAAGAAGGTAATGTCACAAGGTGTCGCCGTCGTCCGCTCCGAAGTGCTGAGGATTTCACCCAGAGATCATTAGAAACTTGTGATGACATGAGCTTCCTCGATGATGCCTTCAAAAAGTATAATGGCTTCTAAGGGCACCGCCATCACTGACCAGAATCAGTGCGAAGCTTTTGTCTAGAATCACATACCCGTCATCAGGCCAAGTGAGGTCTGGTAGCAAGAAAAGCCAGCCGAGCACATGCCTCGCCGTCGACCACCATACACTCGCCACTCTCCGGATCTTCACGCCATGGACGCATCGCCGCAAGGCCCAACAGATCACGCCGCCAAACTGCAGAGCCCGACAACCCGGTCATAGGACCGTCAAAGCCTAGATAGGGCCCGACCGCTGTGAACTTGCTACAACTGCCATGCTCTGCACGTCTAAGCGTCGTCGACTCCCCATGCCATCGCCGTGTAGCCAAGCTCGTCGAGCAGCACCGTGTTGCGCCATATCCATGTGTTGCGAAGTCCACGCCTCCGTCGACATAGCCGTCCCACACAGCCGGCCTCGGGAGCAGGAGAGGAAGAGCCCTCCGCCGCCAACGTGTTGGGGGGATGACCCCAGGTAGGGTCGAGGTAAGTAAAAAGAGAGAGGAATGTTCGTGATCAAGGCCGGATCTATATATGATCCGGCCGAGTCATGTAGGAGTCGACCAAATGAGGTTCGACTTACCCCAAATCAAGTGGTTAAGACTTGACTAGACCGACATATGAAATATGTCGGAGTAACATTGTCATGCATCTTAAGTGCAGGGTGAGGTAAAGCCGAGTCATGCAAGGCGAGGACGGGTCAAGGGACTCTTGTACAAGAAGGAGGCAAGGCCCGAAGTCAAACCCTAGCCAATGTCTCTCTCTGGAATCTGCACAGTGCCAAGCGCTACAGACAAGAAGCAGGGCAGCAAAGGAGCAGAAGGAGGTCACGGAAGTGACATTCCTCAGGCCCGAGGCTCACGTGTGGTGAACTATGGGTCTTTGCCATCGATAGAAGGGGACATGGAAAGAGGTCCGCCGAGTTACCACTTTGGGACAAGCATATTCCACGAATATGCTTGTCCACGTCAACCCTAGAAGGCACCAGGCCATTCCTTTATAAGGAAGGGCCGGGCGTCTGGAGGAGGGGATCGATTCATTTTTCTTCACTAGGCACTAGTTGTAGCTTCTTCTTCCTCTCGCTCATACAGCTCGAGGAGCAAGTGTAACTCCATTGGTGTTGAATAAAGAATGAGTTCTTGCATTCTGAGTGTAGAAACCACTACATCTTCCCTCCCTGGATCCCACTACCATCCATTGGCCCCCAACTTAAGCCTACCCATGGCATCTATCGTGCCACCACCACGACAGTTGGCACCCACCGTGGGGCCAGCAGCGGTGCTAGCTGGAGTCAAGATCCGGACAGGAAACTTCATCGACACAGGCGAACGCGTCGTCTCCGGCTTAGTCCAGAGATTCGACATCCGGGACTACGTCAGCGACAGTGCTGGTAGCTTCGGAGCAAGGCCGCCCTCGTGCAACGGCGTCTTCATCAACTTGGGCGCTCACAACATCTACGTCAGCGTCAACACGTCTCGCGTATACTCGCGTCGAGTCTTCCTCGCGGGAGACCCTCCTCTCAGTGCTGCTAGCGTTCAGCGTAACACTCGCCTCGCAGGCAGTGTTGAGGTGATGATGACGGCACCAGCACCAACAGTAGGAGCAAGCACCGGACCAAGCAAGAACCCGGTGACGGCAGACCAGGCAGTGGTTAAGCCGGTAGCCGCAAAGCAGGCAGCAGCAGATCCGTCAGCAGCTAAAGTACCCGAGGTGCAAGAGGTAACACCAAGGCACCAAGGTTAAGATGGCCACCTCTAAAGAGGCTGGAGAATATCTTGCAAGCATCCATAGATAACCTAACAACACCTGTAGCACCAATAGTTAACCCGGCAAATGCATAGGCAGAACTAGAAGAGACTAGGTTGAAAATGTTAGTAGAAGCCAAGAAAGTATCTGCGTTGCAGGAATCCTTCAGTAGGACCTTGCAAGAGTATGCTAGGTCAAACAAGCTAGATACGGCTCCCACACGAATAGATGATCTAAGGATAAAAGGGAAGAACCTCCTTAGTGATATTAATAAAGAACATGAACCTCAGCAGGGTGATTCGGCTAACCCTGGGCTGCCAAGGTATAGTACCCCGGCAAAGAACCTCAGGGCGGCGAATGCAGCAGCCTCAGAGTTGGAGGGATTAACCGGGGAAGCCCGGCAGAGGCAGCAAGAAAGAGTAAATGAGCTGGTACGCATCGCGAGCCAGCAGAATGAGGAGATACTCAGAGCTAACCCGGCAAAACCAGGGGGGTCGCACATGGTTCACTTGGCTCGGGCTACCCCGACGCTGTTAGCTGCCGCGGCATCCTCACCCGGAAATGGTCTACGAAAATATAAAGCAGTAACATCGGGAAAAAGAAACAAAAAAATTGTTCCATATGACCCGGCGGTGGCCAGAAAAGTCAATCAAAACAAAGGCAATGGAAGTCGAGGTAACAATGGTGAAAGAAACCCCGGTCATGGCAATAGAGAGCATGGGAACCTCGAACGAGGGAACCCCGAGAATCATAACCCGGCTGAAGGAAGACGGTATCACCCGCAAGATCATCAGCCGAGTCACGAACCTTGTCAAGGGAGAGATGCAGGACATGTTCCGCATAACACGTCTCATGACAGATATAATGATGGTTATTCGGAAATGGAAAATGACGGATTTGTTGGGAAAAACCACTATGGGGTGGAAGAAAGATCTATGTACAGAAATTTGCGGTCTAATGACGCAAGATTAAAACTTGATAGGCTATATTGGTCTGAGTTGTTGTAAGAGCAAGGTCCTCCTGGACCGGCATGTTTTGGACCTCGGATTATGGGTGAGCCACCTGTACCAAACTTCCAGTTAGCAAGAGGCACAAAAACATATAACGGAAGTACTAAACCACAAAATTGGCTGATTGACTATGCCATTGCAGTGAAAATAGTAGGGGGAAATTTGAGATGGGCTGTGAGATATGTGCCCCAGATGTTGGAGGGGCCAGCCAGGGTCTGGCTGAATAACTTACCCGCCAGCAGTATCAATTGATGGTTGGACTTTGAGGAGATGTTTGTGAGTAACTTCACCAGTACATATAAGAGGCCGAATAGGCCTCAAAAACTGGCAATGTGCAAACAGAGACCGAATGAGACTGGTGGGGAATTCCTGACTCGATGGTGTAATCTCATAAACTCCTGCGAAGGAGTAATTGAATCACAAGCAATTGCTTTGGTTTGCACAAGCGTGCAGATACAGAAGTGTATTGTGGCAAAGGCTACAAGAGATATGCCGACTACGTTGGCAGAGACAATCAGAATAGCAGATTCATATGCATTGGGTGATCCGAATCAAACCGAGCTTATGTCGGCAGAACACCTGGAGCAGCATGACCATTACGCTCGTGATGGTGCAGGATCATCCCGACGGAATGAGTTTCAAGGTAGGAGAAGAGATGACAGGCCAGATTATAGATACGGTTCAAATCAGGTTGCTGCATTTGTACAGGACCAGCCGGGTACAGGAAGCAATGACTCCAGAACATAAGAAAAAATGGCAGGAGAGGCCGAAGTACACGTTTAAGTCAATGTTGGATCAACCGTGTAAGTTTCAGACGCCTAACCCGGCAAAACTAGCCAACCACACAACTCGCCAATGCGTTTGGATGAAGAGTGAAATGGGAAACCCGGCAGCAATGCAAGCGCCACAACAGCAAACACACCACCCACAGCAGCCACAACTTACAGGAGGAAATGCACAATAGTTGATGTTACCTCCACCACCTCCGAGGTATGAGAATCAGGACCGGAGGGATGCAGTTCACCATGTGGTAAATCAGAGCCAAGATGTCAGAGGAAACCCCGGAAATAATGGACGCAATGATTACAGGGAGCAGCACCAGTCATACTATGTATTCACCACGGAACAGCAAGACAAGCAGAGCGTACATCATCGGCACATGGAAGTAAATGCAGTTATGCCAGCAGTTCTGAGGTATATGCCATGGTCCGATCAAGAGATAACTTGGAGCACTAGAGATCATCCCAAGATCATGCCGAACCCCGGGTCATATGCCCTGGTGCTAGACCCAACATTTGTCGGGCCTAGTATCAATGTGAAATTCTCAAAGGTGCTGATAGATAATGGAAGCAACATCAACATTATGTACAAGGATACAATGCATAAGCTCGGCATATCTCCGAATATGCTGCAGTCGACCAAGACAACCTTTAATTGGATAGTGCTAGGACTGTCCTGTGAGCCCATTGGGAAGGTCCGATTAGACGTCTTATTCGGCACAAGGGAAAATTGCAGGGTGGAGAATTTAGCATTTGAGGTGGTGGATCTAGAAAGTTGTTATCACGCATTACTTAAACGGTCGGCATTGGCTAAGTTTATGAGCAGCTGTCACATTGGTTACTTGAAAATGAAGATGCTCGGACCACACGGGGTAATAAAAATAGCAGGATACTACAGGAAATCAATGGAATGTGCTTTGGCCGGATCAAATCTAGCCGAATCTTTGGTGATTGCAAGGGAGAAAAGGAGAATTCAGGAGGTCGCGGCTTTGGATCAGTCGGCACAGCTTAACATGCCGGCACTTGCTAACCCGCATGGAAGTGTATCTTTCCAGCCGACTAAGGAGACAAAGAAGATTCAGATTGATGATCAGTTCCCAGAGCGCACCATCACCATTGGTGCCGGCCTGAATGATAAATAGGAAAGCGAGCTCACCAAATTCCTCCGTAAGAATCGGGATATATTTGCATGGTCTACACAAGATCTGCAAGGAGTACCGAGGGATTTGGCTGAGCACTCTTTGCATGTAAGGACAGGAGCAAGGCCGGTGAAGCAACCTCTCCGCCGCTTCGCCGAAGATAGGAGAAAAATCATAGGGGATGAGATAGCTCGGCTCCTTGCGACCGAGTTTATTATGGAAGTACTTCATCCGGATTGGCTGTCTAACCCGGTGTTGGTAGACAATAAAAAGGATGACCCGAACGTAGCTGTCGTTTGGTGTATGTGCATCGATTACACGAACCTTAACAAGGTGTGTCCTAAGGATCCTTTTCCTTTACCTAGGATAGACCAGGTTATTGATTCAACCGCATGTTGTGAACTATTATAATTTGTAGACACTTATTCTGGCTTCCACCAGATAACGTTAAACCCGGCTGATCAAATAAAAACCGCGTTTATCACCCCATATGAGGATTATTGCTATCGCACAATGCCATTCGGCATGCGCAATGCAGGGGCCACATACCAAAGGTGTATGCAAAAATGTTTGCATGATCAGATTGGAAAAAATGTTCAAGTATATGTTGATGATGTGGTTATAAAAACCAAAGAGAGTCATACGCTTCTAGAAGATATCCGGCAGACATTCACGAATCTAAGAAGATTCTGAATGAAGCTTAACCCGGAAAAATGCACCTTCGGTGTACCAGCCGGAAAATTATTCGGTTTCCTCGTATCCAGCCGAGGCATAGAGGAAAATCCGACTAAAATTCGGGCAGTTGAAAGGATGGAACTGCCGAAGTGCCTCAATGACGTTCAGAAATTTACAGGATGCCTTGCATCTTTAAGTCGGTTTATGAGTCGGTTAGGAGAAAAAGCATTACCTTTGTATCAGTTGATGAAAAAATACGATAAGTTTACCTGGACACCCCAGGCGGATAATGCTTTTCGTGAGTTAAAAAAAGATGCTGGCCACATCGCCAATTTTGGCCTCGCCACTATCAAAAGAGCCTATGTTGCTCTATATAGCAGCAACAAACCGAGTTGTGAGCGTTGTGATAGTTGTAGAACGTGACGAAGAAGGTAATTCGGTACTAAGGCCGGTCTATTACCTAAGTGAGGTGTTATCCGCCTCTAAGAAAAATTATCCACACTACCAAAAAATGGCTTATGGAGTGTATATGTCAGCAAAAAAGCTCAAGCATTATTTTGAGGAGCACCCCATAAAGGTGATTTGAGAGGCACCAATAACCGAGCTAATGATCAACAAATATGCAAGCGGTCGAATAGAAAAATGGGAAATTGAGTTATCCCTTTACGCCCCACAGTTTGATAGACGAGCTGCAATCAAATCTCAGGCAGTGACCGACTTTTTTGTCGATTGGGCCGAGATATAGTATGAACCTTCGTTGCTTGATCCGAACTATTGGACGATGCATTTCGATGGATCCAAACTAAGAAATGGGTTAGGAGCAGGGATAGTATTAACTTCTCCAAAGAAAGATCAACTGAAATATGTACTGCAAATACACTTTGTTGCATCAAACAATGTAGACGAATATGAGGCACTGGTCCATGGCCTAAAGATGGCGAATGAGATTGGCATACGTCGGATCCTATGCTTCGGAGATTCGGACCTCATAGTATAGCAGGTATCAGGAAATTGGGACGCATTGGATGAAAATATGGCCTTGTATCGGTTTCATGTATAGAAAATCAGTGGCTATTTCGACGGGTGTGAATTTCACCACATACCTTGGGTGGAAAACGATGCTGCAAACACTCTGTCAAAGCTCGGATCGACCAGACAGTCAATTCCACCTGGTATCGCCCTAGAACACCTGAGAAAGCCATCAATCATACCTTCTCCAGAATCCTAATCAATTCGCCTTTCGTCAGATCAGAAATCTGAATGTGTCCCAATGGAAAATTGATAAGGGAAATGAGCCGAGTAACCCGGGAACTGAATCATCTAATCAGGAAGATGATGACAAAAATTCGGCAGGTATTATGTCGGAAGTAGTAATGAAAATCGATGGAACAGTTACCCCGGGGCAGGACATGCCGGAATGGGAACATCCAATATTCAAATTCCTTAAAAATATTCCTTAAAAATGAGACTCTGTCGAATAATGAGGTCCTCGCTAGGCAAGTATTAAGGAGGGCAAAAGCTTACACAATAATAAATAATAAGCTTTATAAGAGAAGCATAACACACGTGCTGCAGTGATGTGTTAGCTCGGAAAAAGGACAAGAGATCCTCTTGGACATACATCAAGGGGAATGTGGACACCATGCCACATCCAGAGCCCTTGTGGCCAAAGCATTCTGACATGGATTTTATTGGCTGAGTGCGCTAAAAGAAGCAAAAGAATTGGTAGTAAGGTGCAATGGCTGCCAGAGATATGCCAGCAAAATACATATGCCTTCGTTCGATTTGAAAATAATACCAATCACTTGGCCATTCTCCGTATGGTGCCTGGATATGGTAGGTCCATTTAAGCCGGCCCGCGGAGGCATGACTCACATTTTGGTCATGATAGATAAGTTCACAAAATGGGTAGAGGTAAGAAAATGTGATGGGCCCACTTTAGTGAAATTTCTGAAAGATATCATTCTGAGATATGGATACCCATACAATATCATTACGGATAATGGTACAAACTTTGCTGAAGGAGCCTTTGCTCGATTCTGCCAAGAAAAGGACATAAGACTAGATGTTGCTTCGGTAGCACACCCGACATAAAAAGGGCAAGTGGAAAGATCGAATGGACTTGTGTTATCCAGAATAAAACCTCGGCTGATAGAACCGCTCCAGAGGTCGGTAGGTTGTTGGATAGAGGAACTCTCAGCGGTACTATGGAGTTTAAGAACTACCCCAAATAGATCAACGGGATATACCCCATTCTTTCTCGCATATGGTGCAGAAGTCGTACTCCTAGCTGATATAGTGCATGATTCACCTAGAATCACATAGTACACAAATGCCGAAGTAAATGAAATATCTCGGCAAAATGATGTGGATCTATTATAGGAAGCAAGAGAATTGGCATTGTCTAGGTCAGCTGTTTATCAACAAGACCTCAGACGCTACCATAGCAAGAAGGTAAATCCTCGAGTCTTCAAGGAAGGTGATCTAGTCCTTCCGTTAGTACAACGCACGGTCGGCATGCATAAGTTGTCGCCTCCATGGGAAGGCCCATTCATCGTGAGCAAGACACTTCATAACGATACATATTACCTCATAGATGCTCAAGCACCAGAAAGGAACAAGGCGGACAAATCCGGAGACAAGTCAAGGAGACCATGGAATGTAGCATTACTTCGTCCATTCTACACTTAGAGGAAGTGTACTGTACCCAGTATCATTATGTATCGATTTATTATGTCAGGAATGAATTAATGAGACCTCGGCAACTCGAGCAGTGACTCGGGGACTGCCCCATCTTGTTTATCATTATGATTATGTATTTGATATGAAAGAGACCCCGACAACTCAAGCAGTGACTCGGGGACTGCCCCATGTTGTTTATTATTATAATTATGTATTTGATATGAATCAGACCTCAGAAACTCAAGCAGTAACTCGGGGACTACCCCGTGTTATCTATCTGGCTATTGTATATCTGGTATGTCGGAGAATTTATATATTCATCAATTCAAGTTAGTAAATTGTGGACATCGAGGAAACATCTTTGACTTATCATAATCTGACGAAAGATCTATATACAAGCCGATACACGTCATATTATCTTCCATAGGATTTCCGTGGTTTTTAACCAAAGTGGTCATTTTCAAACATAGCTCGCAATCTTTAAAAAAATGTTTATTCAAACATGTGGATTAAAGATCGCAAATAACAACACAAGCCGCATAACTCAACCAGAACGATAACAACTTAATGAGTACCATGGCATATAAAAAATCCGGGCTTATACAGATTAACAGTACCAAAAGAAACAGATCGTTTTAAAACAGCATACACCCGGCATACCGGGGACTTAGCAAGTGAAAGTTTTGCATCTCAGGCATTAACCGTAGCTGAATCATTGGCAGGAGGGGTGATGGCAGTGGCATGTGTTTCCGAAGTAGCTACCTCGGCTTTTGTAGAAGCAATAGTCTCAGGAGCAGGAATCTCCGAAGTGGCCTGAATCTCCGCAGAAGTTACCTCGACATCGACTAAAGTAACTGGGGCATCTTGAGTATTGGCCGTTTGCCACAAAGCTCCACCTTGGGCTCGGGAAGCTTCAGTCCCCTTGGAGGAAAACTGAGCTTCAACATTTCTTCCCAAACTGCCACTTGACTCATCAGAATTTCCAAAGTCTTCATCCGAGTCATGTTCATCACCAGAATCTCCATCAAACTCATCGTCATCAGCGGCCTCAAAATTCTCATCGACCTCGTCTGGGAGAAAGCTAGGCCCCTCATTCCATTGATGCACATTTGCATACTCGATGAGTTGATAGGCACGAGCTTGGCGGCATGCAACATAATCCGGATTCTCGACCCAAGGAGAGCCGGTACTCAGATTCATCAATGTGTCGAGTGAGATGTCCTCGTACCAAGATAGCACGGCAGTAAGTGCCATGTCAGCCCCATCTCGCCTGGTGGATTCTCTCCAGAGGTTCAACTGAGTCTGAGAATCCATCATTTTCGTCACAAGTACTTCCACCTTGGTGATTTTTGGTTCATTCGGCCAGAGCACATTGAAGGCTCGAATCGCCGCTTGCACCAAATCTCTTCCCATGATTTTCATCGGCTCAATGGCGGCAGCAACAACAACCAGGAAATCCTCAATAGAATATTCTTGATCCGGGGTATTGGGGACACCTCGACGAGCACGGGAAGAAACCATGACTTTAGTACTCTGATACGTCGGAAACGTATCTATAATTTTTTATGTTCCATGCTTGTTTAGTATCTACTTTGCTTTGCTTTGTCTACACTTTGAGGTGTTTTTATATATTTTCTGGAACTAACCTATTAACAAGTTGCCACAGTGCCAGTTTCCCGTTTTCTTCTGTTTTTGGTTCCAGAAAGGCAGAAAATCAATATTCTCGGAATTGGACGGGACAAAAGCCAAAGTCAATTTCTTTCCGTGGGGAACACGAAGTCTAGAGGAGAGACGGAGGGACGATCCAGGGCCGCCACACCCCCTAGGCGCGACCAGGGGTGGGCCCGCGCCTAGGCAGGGTGTGGCCCCCCTGGTCGCCTCCCAGCCTCGCCTCATTGCCTATAAGAAGCCCCCGATGCCTAAACCCTAAGTACCCGATCAAAACTCCACGAAACCGCCTATAGTCGTTGTCACCATCGTCCCTAGATCGAGGGGATCTGAAGTTCTTCCCGGCACCCTGCCGGAGGGGAGATCATCCCGGAGGCCTTCTTCTCCGGTATGATGCGTGAGTAGTTCCACCTTGGACTATGGGTCCATGTAGTAGCTATATGGTTGTATATCCTCCTTGTGCTTTCATGTATAGATCTTGTGAGATCAGTTCATGATCAAGATTTAATCTATTTGTAATCATGCATGTTGTGTTTGCGGGGATCGATGGATATTGAGATATTGTGTTTGTTTGATTAATGGTTTTTTCTTTATGATTCTATCATGTCTGTGTTGTTTGTGATCTTGCATGCTCTCGGTTTTTAGTAGCTATCTTGGCCAAGTAGTTTCTAGTGACTCCAAGAGGGAGTATTTATGCTCGATAGTGGGTTCATGCCTCTAGTTTCCAAGGGAAGTCACAATAATCTCTTCGGTTGTAGATGTGTTGTTGCTACTAGGGAGAAAACAACGGTCTCTTGTTCATGGAACATGTGGACTGTTTACCTTACACACTTTGCTTAAAGCAGTTGTCTGTTGCTTGCAACTTAATACTAGAGGGGGTTCGGATGATAACCTGAAGGTGGACTTCTAGTCATAGATGCAGTTGGATGGCGGTCTATGTATCTTGTTGTATTGCCCAATCAACCTCATAGGATCTTTCTGACTAGTAATTGCATTGTTATGCCTTGCTCAGTTCCTGTCAACTGCACTGCTGTAATTTGTTTACCCTTCATGCCATGATGTTTATCTAAGGAGAGCACCTCTAGTGAACTATGGACCCCGGTCCAATCTTTACCATTGATACATCTTCCACTGTTACTTGTTTACTTGCTGCAAACCATTAGCTTCCACACCATACGTTTAATCCTTTGTTACAGCAAACTGGTGAGCTTGACAACCTCACTGTTAGTTGGGGCAAAGTCTTGAGTTTGTGTTGTGCAGGTCTCCGCGTTGCTCGCAACACCTGTGTGACGTTTCCTTCCTCCTTCTGGTTCGATAACCTCGGTATCTACTGAGGGAAGACTTGCTGCTGTGCTGCTTCACACCTTGCTCTTGGGGTTCCAAACAGGCTCCACATAAACTGAGCAATCAACAACTTTTCTGGCGTCGTTGACGGGGAACGACGAAGAAGAAGAAACTCCCACGTCAACCACGTGTAGGGTTCGCAGCATAGAAAACAAAAAATTTCCTACGATGGGAACTATGTACCAAGATCTATCTACTAGATACAAACAACGGGCGGATGTATATCCATAGATAACATACCCTTGAAGACCGACAAAGCTTAACGAGTTCAACTCGTGGTTGATGTAGACGATCTCTTGCCGATCTCAAGATCGAGAGGAAGTCCTAGCGCCGCAAAGCAGCAGCGCATCCGTGCTCGCACACACGTACAAGACACCGGACAACCTCCGCCTCCTTGCTCCAGCGATGCAGCGGAAGCACAACCCTTTCTTGCCGAATAGCCACCGGGAACATGTATCTCTCTAATCCGAGACCATGGGGGATAAATTCTAGAGGGGGAGAGAGATCCTTCACGAGAAGGTGTGAGAGACAAGTGAGGAGGGGGTCTCCTTTTATAGGAGGAGGGGGGCACCCAAGGGGGTGGACGCCGGCCATGGGGCTGCCCCCTCCCCTCCTTCATTCATGTGGGTGGACACTCCACTCACAAAATGGCCCTTCAATTTTCTCCACTCAAAAGTCCACTCAAATTCCCATTAAATTTCCACCAAATTTAATGCAAACTCTCATTAAATAAAACTCTTTTATTTTATTCAGAATTTTGTCAATTACTTTAATGACAAACATTCACAAATAACCCCTTGCTATAATTCCATTTCACATGCATAACCACTTTATGCAATTTCACCCGAAAACCTGTTTCGGTATCTAGTGAAATAAATTCCTGCGCTTGTTCATTCTTTCGGCATGAAACTTTTGCTCCAATTGGATGCCAGTGTCCCTTAAGTGTGTCACCCTACGGTTCACAAATAATGCGGAAATGATCGAGACCCTTCTCCGATCAATAATCAGTAGCGGGACCTGGAGATCCATACTGACTCCCACACATTCAACGATGACTTTTCATGTGATCGCCGGAACCTTTTACGCCTGTATCTTAATCCCTTTGTTTCACGATATATTACATGTCCGAGATTCGATCATCGGTATCTCCATACCTAGTTTGATCTCGTTACTGACATGCACTCTTTTCTCGTTCCCGTGATATAACATTCTAGTGATCAAATCACTTGCTTGCAAGCTAACCAATGTGATATCACCGAGAGGGCCCAGAGCATATCTATCCGTCATCGGGATGAACAAATTCCACTCTTGATCCATGATTCTCAACATAACACTTTAGTAGCTTTGAAGCCATCTTTATAATCACCCAGTTATGGAGTGACGTTTGATGTCAACAAGAAACTCTTCTGGTGTTAGTCATTGGCATGATCTCATGGTCTAAGGATTAGGACTACTTCGTAGTTTGTTTATAGCAATATAAACTCAATGACTTTGATCGTAATGCTATACTTCGGATGAATGTTCATCACACCATTAAACTAATGTTGTGATCCCGTTATTAACAACATCCAATGTCCATGATCAGGAAACCTTGATCATCTTGTTAATCAACGAGCTAGTTTATGAGAGAGGCATAACTAGGAACTTTCTGTTTGTTTATTAAACACACATGTATTAATGTTTCCGTATTAATACAATTATAGCATGCAAAATAAACATCTATCATATACTTGGAATACACATAATAACACTTTATTATTGCCTCTCAGGGCATATTCCCTTCACCTAGGTCCTTCATTGAAAATTTGCTGTTTAGATAACTTTTAACACCGTTTAAAAGATCTATATCATTTCCGATCAATAATATGTTATCCACATAAAATATCAGAAATGCCACATTGTTCCCACTCACTTTCTTGTAAATAAAAGCTTCTCCAAAAGTTTGGACAAATCCAAACTCTTTGATCACCTCATCAAAGCGGAGATTCCAACTTCGTGATGCTTGATTCAATCCATAGATGGATCGCTGAAGCTTGCACACCTTGTTAGCATCCTTAGGATCGACAAAACCCTTTGGTTGTATCATATACAACTCTTCTTCAATATTACCATTGAGAAACGCGGTTTTGACATCCATCTGCCATATCTCATAATCAAAATATGCAGCAATTGCTAACATAATCCTAACTGACTTTAGCATCGCTACGGGAGAGAATGTCTCATCGTAGTCAACTCCTTGAATTTGTCGAAACCCCTTTGCGACAAGTCGAGCTTTATAGACGGTTACATTACCATCAGCATCAGTTTTCCTTTTGAAAATCCATTTGTTCTTCACGGCCTTTCGGTCGTGAGGTAAGTCCACCAAGTTCCAAACTTGATTTTCATACATGGATTCCATCTTGGATTTCATGGCTTCTAACCATTTGTTGGAATCCAGGCTCATCATCGCTTCTTCATACGTCGCAGGGTCATCATTTTCATCAACCATGAAATTCATGACAGGATTTCCGTACAGCTCGGGAGCTGCACGCGTCCTGCTTGACCTGCGAGGTTCGGTAGTACTCTCTTTCGGAGTTTCATGATCATTATCATTAGTTCCCTCTTCAACAGGTGGAGCCAACTCCGGAACAACTTCCGGCGCTGCGCTACTCGCCATACTTTGAAGAGAAGGTTCCATAACCTCTTCGAGTTCTACCTTCCGACTACTCACACCTTTCGCGAGAAACTCTTTCTCTAGAAAGGATCCATTCTTGGCAACAAAAACCTTGCCCTCGGATCTGTGATAGAAGGAATACCCAATAGTTTCCTTAGGGTATCCTATAAAGACGCATTTTTCCTCTTTGGGTTCGAGTTTATCCGGTTGAAGTTTCTTCACATAAACATCGCATCCCCAAACATTAAGAAATGACAGCTTAGGTTTGTTTCCAAACCACAATTCATACGGTGTCTTTTCAACGGATTTAGATGGTGCCCGATTTAAAGTGAATGCAGCAGTTTCTAGTGCATATCCCCAAAATGACAATGGCAAGTCCGTCAGAGACATCATAGATCGAACCATATCTAATAAAGTACGATTACGACGTTCCGACACACCATTTCGCTGTGGTGTTCCGGCAGGTGTGAGTTGTGAAACAATTCCACACTCTTTCATGTGAGTGCTAAACTCGTAACTTAGATACTCACCTCCACGGTCGGACCGTAGAAATTTGATCTTTCTATTACGATGATTTTCCACTTCATTCTGAAATTCCTTGAACTTTTCAAAGGTTTCAGACTTGTGTTTCATCAAGTAGATATAACCGTATCTACTCAAATCATCTGTGAAAAGTAACAAAATAACGATATCCACCTCGCGCTGACACACTCATTGGACCACATACATCAGAATGTATGATTTCCAATAAATCTGTTGCCCGTTCCATTGAACCGGAAAACAGCGTTCTAGTCATCTTGCCCATAAGGCATGGCTCACATGTATCAAATGATTCATAATCAAGTGATTCCAAAAGTCCATCCGAATGGAGCTTCTTCATGCGTTTAACGCCAATATGACCTAGACGGCAGTGCCACATATATGCGGACATATCATCATTTAGTTTAATCCTTTTAGCATCAACATTATGAATATGTGTAACATTATTATCGAGATCCAAAAGAAATAAACCATTCATCATCGGTGCATGACCATAAAAGATTTCATTCATATAAATGGAACAACCATTGTTCTCGGATTTAAATGAATAACCAGTTCACATCAAACACGATCCAGATACAATGTTCATGCTTAGTGCAGGCACCTGATAACAATTATTCAAGTTTATAACTAATCCCGACGAAAAGTGGAGAGGCAGCGTTCCGACGGCGATCACATCAACGCTTGATCCATTGCCGACACGCATCTTGACCTCACCCCTTGCTAGCGGTCGAGTGTTTCGTAGCCCCTGATTCGAGTTACAAATATTAGCAACTGAACTGGTATCAAATACCCAGGTGCTACTGCGAGCACTAGTCAAGTACACATCAATAACATGTATATCATATATACCTTTGTTTGCCTTGCCGGCTTTCTTGTCTGCCAAATACTTGGGGCAGTTGCGCTTCCAGTGGCCAGTCCCCTTACAATAGTAGCACTCGGTATCAGACTTGGGTCCAACTCGGGGTTTCTTTTCAGGCACGGCAACAGGCTTGCCACCCTTACTTCCCTTCAGTTTTCCCTTCTTGTCTTTCTTGAAACCAGTGTTCCTATTGATCATCAACACTTGATGTTCCTTTTTGATCTCCACTTCTGCAGTTTTAAGCATTGACAGAAGCTCGGGGAGAGACTTCTTCATGCCTTGCATATTATAGTTCATCACGAAGCTCTTATAGCTAGGTGGCAGAGACTGCAGAACACGATGGATGCCTAAGTCAATGGGAATCGATATTCCCAAGGACACAAGCTTATCAGCGTAACCTGACATCTTGAGTACATGCTCACTAACGGAGCTGTGCTCTTCCATCATGCAGCTAAAGAACTTTTCTGAAGCATTGTAGCTCTCTATAGAAGCATGTGTGTCGAAAATCATTTTCAACTCACCCATTGTATCAAAAGCATTTCCATTTTCGAAACGCTTTCGAAGTTCCAGCTCTAGCCCATACAATATGTCACAATGAACTAAGTTGTGGTCCTCCTGACGAGTCTGATAGACATTCTTCTCCTCGTTAGGGGCATCATCTAAAGGTGGGGGGCCTAGTGGCGCTTCTAGCACGTATTGCTTTTGTGCAGCAGAGAGGAGAATCCTCAAATTCATGGCCCATTCGGTAAAGTTGCTACCGTTCGTTGCTAGTTTCTCTTTCTCCATGAACACATTGAAATTAAAAGCAGGTGGTGCCATCTACAACAGAATTTGTAAAGTTTAGACTAAGTGTATGATAGATTGAGTTCAACTAATCCATATTACGAATGAACTCCCACTCAAAAACGACATCCCTCGTGCCTTTTTGGTGATTACACGAACCAAATCCACTATACCAAGTCCGATCATCACGTGAGTCGGTATAGCTTCAAAGGCGAGCATCAAATGGGCATCATATCAACTATATGACTCATGCTTAACCTTTCGGTCCGTGTTCCGAGGCCATGTCTGTACATGCTAGGCTCGCCAAGTTAGAACCTTAGTATTCACGTGTGTAACTGTTTTACACCCGAAATATGGTCGTGGATCCAAGAACACCCGATCATCACGTGATGTCTTGGAGCGACAAAAACATAATCGGTGCATACTAAAGGAAGAACACATTCTTATCTTGATATTTAAAAGAGGGATCATCTTATTATGCTAACAAAGCGCTAAACAAGCAATATAAGATGCTATCAAACATCACATGTTTATTAGTGAAATGATATGGTTCCCGCATATGATCTCTATCATGTGCACCGTGGTATGATCACTATCATACCTATATGTGTAAGTCCAAGGTCTATGGAGATTACACGTTATGTATGTTGTAAGAGTATCATCTCATACTTCTACTTACAACATCACCATATCATAACACTAGCCCAGCAACAATCTAAACTAGACGCCTCTAATTTATCCATTGCAAGTTTTATGTGGCTTGGGGCTTTCGAGATAGAACCGTTCTTACCTACGAACATGAACCACAACGAGGATAACCAAATTGTTGACAATTAGTTGCAAAATAGATATTGACTATAGTAGGAGAGACAGACACCCGCTAGCCACTTATGCAAACTAGTTGCATGTCAAGCGTGGAACAGGTCTCATGTGCGAGGACATGTAAAGTTTGTCCGGGCCGCTTCATCCCACTATGCCACCAATATCCAAAATTATAACAAAGGAGCAACAACATGATCATCATCGCCCACATACTCATATGTGTACTACCCGTGTAAAGTATCTACGCATAGATCCGGCTCTGATACCACTGTAGGGTTCGCAGCATAGAAAACAAAAAATTTCCTACGATGGGAACTATGTACGAAGATCTATCTACTACATACAAACAACGGGCGGATGTATATCCATAGAGAACATACCCTTGAAGACTGACAAAGCTTAACGAGTTCAACTCGTGGTTGATGTAGACGATCTCTTGCCGATCTCAAGATCGAGAGGAAGTCCTAGCGCCGCAAAGCAGCAACGCATCCGTGCTCGCACACACGTACAAGACACCGGGCAACCTCCGCCTCCTCGCTCCAGCGATGCAGCGGAAGCACAGCCCTTTCTTGCCGAATAGCCACCGGGAACATGTATCTCGCTAGTCCGAGACCATGGGGGATAAATTCTAGAGGGGGAGAGAGATCCTTCACGAGGAGGTGTGAGAGACAAGTGAGGAGGGGGGATCCTTTTATAGGAGGAGGGGGGCACCCAAGGGGGTGGCCGCCGGCCATAGGGATGCCCCCTCCCCTCCTTCATTCATGTGGGTGGACACTCCACTCACAAAATGGCCCTTCAATTTTCTCCACTCAAAATTCCACTCAAATTCCCATTAAATTTCCACCAAATTTAATGCAAACTCTCATTAAATAAAACTCTTTTATTTTATTCAGAATTTTGTCAATTAATTTAATGACAAACATTCACAAATAACCCCTTGCTATAATTCCATTTCACATGCATAACCACTTTATGCAATTTCACCCGAAAACCTATTTCGGTATCTAGTGAAATAAATTACTGCGCTTGTTCATTATTTCGGCATGAAACTTTTGCTCCAATTGGATGCCAGTGTCCCTTAAGTGTGTCACCCTATGGTTTGCGAATAATGCGGACATGATCGAGACCCTTCTCCGATCAATAATCAGTAGCGGGACATGGAGATCCATACTGACTCCCACACATTCAACGATGACTTTTCCTGTGATCGTCAGAACCTTTTATGCTTGTATCTTAATCCCTTTGTTTCACGATATATTACATGTCCGAGATTCGATTATCGGTATCTCCATACCTAGTTTGATCTCGTTACTGACATGCACTCTTTTCTCGTTCCCGTGATATAACATTCTAGTGATCAAATCACTTGCTTGCAAGCTAACCAATGTGATATCACCGAGAGGGCCCAGAGCATATCTATCCGTCATCGGGATGAACAAATTCCACTCTTGATCCATGATTATCAACATAACACTTTAGTAGCTTTGAATCCATCTTTATAATCACCCAGTTACGGAGTGACGTTTGATGTCAACAAGAAACTCTTCCGGTGTTAGTGATTGGCATGATCTCATGGTCTAAGGATTAGGACTACTTCGTAGTTTGTTTATAGCAATATAAACTCAATGACTTTGATCGTAATGCTATACTTCGGATGAATGTTCATCACACCATTACACTAATATTGTGATCCCGTTATTAACAACATCCAATGTCCATGATCAGTAAACCTTGATCATCTTGTTAATCAACGAGCTAGTTTATGAGAGAGGCATAACTAGGAACTTTCTGTTTGTTTATTAAACACACATGTATTAATGTTTCCGTATTAATACAATTATAGCATGCAAAATAAACATCTATCATATACTTGGAATACACATAATAAACACTTTATTATTGCCTCTCAGGGCATATTCCCTTCACCACGCGCCAGCCAACAAGTTTTCTGGCGCCGTTGCCGGGGAGGCTAAGGACGTCTTCACGAGGGGAGTCCTTCACTTCCTTTATATTTACTTTGTTTTTAGTTTGCTTAGTTTCTTTTGCTTGGTTTTGTTTGCCTCTTTTCAAAAAAACCCCAAAAATTAGTCTAGTTTTGTTTGCTTTCTTTATTAAAAAACACAAAAAAATTAGTTCCTGCTCTAGCTGCTGCTGCTGTTTTTGGCTTGCCCACCTTTGCCAAAATAAACTCTGCTTATAGCACCAAGTTGTGTGACCACTAGCACCAACAACAATGATTTTCTAAGCACTCCTATTGCTCCACCTGCTCCTGATGCTACCTTTTATGAAATTAAGCCTGCTTTGTTGAATCTTGTGATGAGAGAGCAATTTTCTGGTGCTAGTTCTGATGATGATGCTGCCCATCTCAATAATTTTGTTGAACTTTGTGAGATGCAGAAGTATAAGGATGTAGAAGGAGATATTATTAAGCTCAAGCTTTTTCCTTTCTCCTTGAGGGGAAAAGCTAAAGAATGGTTGCTATCTTTGCCTAAAAATAGTATTGATTCTTGGACTAAGTGCAAAGATGCTTTTATTGGAAAGTAGTACCCTCCTGCTAATATTATATATATGAGAAGTGACATTATGAAATTTAAACAACTTGATAATGAACATATTGATCAAGCTCGGGAAAGAATGAAATCTTTGGTTAAGAATTGTCCCACTCATGGACTCACTGCTTGGATGATTATCCAGACTTTTTATGCAGGTTTGAACTTCTCTTCAAGAAACCTGTTGGATTCAGCTGCTGGAAGTACCTTTATGAGCATCACTTTTGTAGCACCCCGGATAAAACCACTACTAGAAAATCGCTTGGTGTTTTTGTTTTGTGCATCATCATTAGATCATGCCCATGTCATCAGATCATCATGCCTCATTGCATTTGAGCATCATATCGAACCTTGCATTTGTTTTGACTTGCTATGTTGTTGCTATCACCATTACCCTCTCCTCTCTTATGTCTCTCACTATTTTTGTTTTCTATAAGAATGGATCCACTTGCTCGGGTCCATTAATTTCCAAAATGTTTTCATTCCATTTTATAAACCCAAAATCCCAATTCTAGTAAAATGCCCAAAATGAATATGTATGTGGGCATCCTCTCTCCTTATGTTTCTTGTTATATCTTGCCTCTCCTATTGGTCAAACCCTCTGTTCAAAATCCCCTGAAAAAGCTCAAAAGGATGTGAAATTAGAAACTGGTTTGAAATTGTAATAGAATAAAAGCAAAACCAACCAAAAGTAATTAAAGCATAAAAAGTTAAGAGGAGAAAAACATACCTGGATCTTTACCTGCATCAACCCAGCACACCGAAGCCCGCCCGGATGCTCTCCTTGCCCTTCTTCGTCTGTGGCCCATTCTCCCAGCCCATACCCCTTCGACCGAGACACGGCGCCGTGTTGTGTTCTTCTTCTCCGTCGGCCTGGCCTCTCTCTGCGGTTCTGACGGAAGCGAGCAGGTGGCCGTCTCGCACCGTTTGCCGCGTCATCTGCACCGCGCCGCTGCCTTCTTATCCCCCATTTAACCCCTGTCAAACCCTAGTACCCAGCTCTTCCCTCCTCGAGCCGCCGCCACCCTCCCTTTCCTCCAGATTGATCTCTCTCTGTCGTGTTTCTCTTCTCCACAAGCTTCTGGGAGCCACTACCGAAGGAATCATGGCCGCGCCATCGATACGATTGTCTACGAACTCGTACAAGACCACCAAAAGCTCCGCCTAGACGCCAAGATCGTCCCCGCAAAAGGAATCGAGCCAGGAGCCCCCACAGCATCGCCTAATCGCCATCATCCTCATGGTCGGTGGAGCACGTACTCGACAAATACGTTACCGTATGACCTCCTCCGCTTCATCCAAGTACAGTCCAAGACCCCCGGTGAGCTAGCTGTTTCGTTCCCTTTCTTCCCCTTCTTTCTCATACACCGTAGCCGCCGGTCCGCTCCCGCTGAAGCTCGAGCACATCTCTGCCATGAAGAAAACGATCTTGTAGTCCGTGTTTAGTCCGTCAGTTAACCCAGTGTTTCCGCTCTGGAACTGCCAAGATGTAGCCCGATCCCGTGCGTCTTGGCGAACCTCGCTTGGAAGATTTTGTTCCTTGAAGAACCCAGCTCTCGCCAGCACCAACTGAGTGCAAAACCGAGCACTATGCCATTCTCAGTCATCTCCCGAAGATCATCGGTTTTCTCTGTCGGGAACTGTCGGCAGTTCGTCAGTGAAACACATCCTTTTATTCTCTGTTTCCAGCAAGCTCATTCTTGTGCTTCCCTGTACACCACTTCGTCTTGTATGTTTCTTTCCACGCTGCGTCGCCGGTCTGAGGTTGTCGCCAATGCCAACACCACCATTCCACCTGTGCGCGAGCGCACGCCAACCAGTTGCCACCACTCCAGTCTGTCTCTCTGTCAGCAACTGCGTTCATGTATGTGTATGAAGTCTGAACCTAGTGAGACTCTTGTTTTCACCTGCCTGCCTATTAGCTTGAGCTAGCTAGTTTTGCGAGATGAATCGATTCAGCTGCTAGCTAGGCAGCTTGCTTAGCTCGCATGCGCAAAGGCTCTGCTAGGTACGAAATTTCTGGTGGCGCACCACTTCCCTGTCTAGTATATGCATTTAAATCTTTTCGCTCGCCGGTTGATCTATTTCCCAGTAGACCCAGGTTCATGTCCCAGAAGATTTAGGTGTCTCTGTTTTCTGTCTCCACATTGTAAGTTTAGAAACATTTAAACTAGCTCCTGGTTTAATCTTAACAACAATCTAAACAATTTAATTATGGTTTGAATAACAATGTGTTTTGAAATTAAAAAAAAATGAACTAGTTCAGAAAGTCACTCGTTTTATTTTTGGAACATTTAAAAATGCTTCATCAATAAATATACTTGTTTAAAAATTGAAAGGGGTACTTGCATAATTCTCAAACCATCGCTCCAACTAAAATAAGCTATATGCATATATGTTTTATTTATCAGGAAATTACAAAGAACATGATCATTGCTTTTACACATGTTTCATTGTGCGGTAGTTTGCATACTCAGCTAATATTAACTTATGGGACATTTGGGCATGTTGTTTTCATTGCATTTTAAACCTAAAGTAGATCATCTATGCCCTGCTTTCCCATGCTAATTAACATTTAAATTGATGGTTAAAAAAAACTTGAATCATATCTCTTAATTGGGTTAGCAAAATAAAACATATTATATACGTTGTGTTATCATTAAAATGCAAGGATTAATAATGTGCTATCCAAAATGAATTCTTAACAATTAAAATTTCGAAATTATTTTAAATGCTATCAAATGCCTATTTCTTGATAAATCCATAACTATGAAACAGTAACTCCGAATTCAACAAATGATATGTCTAAACCGATCAGCGCGACGAGCTTTTTCCAACTATGCATTTCATACTTGTCATTTCCTGCATCATATCATGATCATGCCGGTTCTTCTGCATCAGTTGTAATTATTGCATCGCTGGTTTTTTTTCTAGTGCTTTGCTTCTTTCCGGATAGGACGATGAGATGTTGTGAGCTTCGACAAGTTCTTCGCATGTGAATCTTCGGCAATGTTTTTCAGGCGAGCACCTCCCCCTTTCTACCTATCTTACTTTTATAGTCTTTATTTCCTCCTGTTGATCTATTGCTATCTGTGTTGCGATGCTCTAGTTTTCGTACCCGTGATATCCCTTGCAGCCTTATATTGCCTTGGACACATCCTATTACCTGTTGTTTGGTAGATAGTTGGACCTGCGCGTCGTAGTCGCTTGCTTAAGTGATGTTGCGTGTCGTCAAGTACCACAGTTGCTGGAGTATTGCCGTATGTTTAAGGTTGGAGATGATCAAGGCTTTAATTATCGTTTAATTCAATTATCGGTTAATAACTAAAATTGAAGTAGGTAAATGCAGAGGCATAGGTGGGCAATAGATGTTATTTGGTTGTTAACCGTCCACTTGTGTCCTGTAGGACCCCGAGTACTTGATACCTGTTCCTTGAATATTCGTGCTATCCACATCCGGGAGGATTATGGGACCCCCCTGAGCCAGAGCTTGATTCATTCTTATTTCTTGGGGCCACAAACTAGTTTGAGGTTTTATTTACTATCCTGTACTTATGCCATGCTTTACTGCTTTATTTAAATTGTGCGATGTACTGCACATGTACTGTTTAGGATCGGGACACGATTTCGCGGTATCGACAAGCCCAGTCACACTTTCGGGTTCCCAGTCGTTTACAGCCGTCCACCCAAACCTTGAGTCCGTCTCGGAGTCAGCTAACTTCGTTGCGGGTAGCTTAATGGGGTGGCCCCCTGAAATATTTCTGAATCTGGTGATTGCTTTGTCGTGAAGGCCTCGTTGGGTTTTGATTTGGTTTTTCCAAGGTTGATCGAGTGTGTGTTGCTATTTGTGCACCCCTGCAGGGTAAAACTTTCTGAAAGCCGTGTCCGCGGTTATGGACGACTTGGAGCACAGTATCTCGATCATAGACAACTATAACTAAAGTAGTGCTATAAATTTGACTTTATAAGGACTAGTAATCAGCTTCACTATAATGGAATGGCTAAATCAAATTGCCAATAATTGCTTGTTTGGGTTGTCGCTTGCTACCATTGTATCTGACTAGTAAGTATTGCAACTACAACGGAATGGCTAAATAAAAGTACCAACAACTGCTGGGTTTTGGGATATCTCATGCTAATTGTATCTGACTAGTAAGTGTCGCAACTACAACGGAATGGTTAACTAAAACTGCCCACTGCTTATTTTACCAGGATGACTATCTATATTTGACTAGTAATTGCCGCAACTACAACGGAACAACTGTGTGAGTTCCTCGGTTGACTTTCTCGGTTGGTATCGAGGGGGAATACTAGGATGGGTTTGTTTGGTGTGAGAATCAGGTTGGATCCGAATAGGTCATTCTCGTCCCTGTCTGATAGCCGCCAGTTTTATCGAGTCTCCATAGGTTGTTTAGTGCGTGCCGCGCTGCCGCTTCAGTCCACCACACCTATGTAGGCGAGGACCGCCGAATTCTATCCTCGCCGTGTACTGGCCTCAGTACTGACCGCTCTCTCTTTTTCCTTTGCCCTTTGTCGGCACCCCTTTTGTTTAAGCAGGTTTTGAGATCGACGTTGTTAGCAGGGTTACCCTTCCGGCTTGGCCTGGGCAGGGTTATGGACGCCATTGGTTATTCTTCAGGGCTCTTAGCCCCATTTGCATCTTGTTCGTAGCTGGACGCTCTATTGTTTTCAAGGTGATTTGGATCTTTGTTCTGTATATCTGTATTCTTGACTCTTTGAGTCGTGTTGTATATATATCTGTTCTGTGGGTCCCATCGAGGACTGTTGTGTAATGTTATTACTTCGTTTTCCACCCGCACGCAAGTGCCTGGTGGGCAGCTTTGAATCGATTCTATGCGGGTTCGGCGGGAATCGCTAAAACTTGCATAGGGTCGATTCTGAGGGTGTTACAACTTTGGGTGCTGCAACGAGACTCCTTGATAATATGATGGTTAACTACTCTGAATGGCACACTGAGAGAGCTCCACATGGTAAGAATGTAAATTCTGTCGAGGAAACTTTCTCTTTGAGTGATAAGATTGATGTTATTATGGCTATGCTTGTTAATGGGAAAGCTCCTCTAGATCCTAATAGTGTTCCCTTAGCCTCTTTGGTTTCTCAAGAAGAGCAAGTAGATGTGAACTTCATTAGAAACAACATTTTCAACAACAATGCCTATAGGAATAATTTTGGTGGTAACAACAATTATAGGCCTTATCCTCCTAATAATGTCAATTCATATGGAAGCTCTTACAACAATGCTAGAAGTGACCCCTCTGAAGTTGAAGTCATGCTCCAAGACTTTATTAGTAAATAAACCACTTTCAATAAGGCTATAGAGGAAAAGCTTTTAAATGTTGAGAAAAATATATCCTCTTTGTCTGAAGCTCAGTCCTCCTTGATTAATAAAATGGCCGCTAAACCTAAAACCATGGAAAGTACCTTTGCTTCTACTCATGCTATACAAGTTACTATTGATGAAAATGTTAGGTTGTTATCCCAACTTCATGCTAAGTGGGAAAGGGAAGCTGAAATTGCTAGAAACAATAGTGTGTGCACCATCACCACTAAACCACAAGTAGTCCCTATTCCTCCTCCTAGTATGCCAAAGCCTATTGAGCGTAATACTAGTAATGCTAAGTTTGATTTTGATATTGATGTTTGCAATATTTTTGAAGTGATTATGTTCCTACAAAAGCTTGCTAGAAGTCCTGATGCTAGTGATATGCATGTTGCTTTCACCAAACACATTACAGATGCCCTTGTTAAGATTAAGGAAGAGAAGCTAAAACACAAAGCTTCTATTCCTAGGGAAGTAGAAGATAGTTGGGAACCCATTATTAATATGCAAGTGAATGACTTTGATCTCAAAGCTTCATGTGATCTTGGTTCTAGTGTCTCTATTATGCCTAGGAATATTTATGAAATGCTTGATTTGCCACCATTGGAAGATTGTTATTTGGATGTCCCACTTAATGATACTGCTAAGAAGAAACTCATGGGAGTATTAATGATGTTCTCGTTATGGTTAACAATGCTTATGTCCCTGTGGATTTCTATGTTTTGGATTTTGACTAAAATGCTTCTTGTTCTATTACTTTGGGAAGACCTTTTCTTAGAACTGTTGGTGCCATCATTGATATGAAAGAAGACACCATTAAATATTATTTTTCATTCAATAAAGGTATTGAACAATTCCCTATAAGGAGAGAGAAGTTGCTTTTTGCTCCTCCTTTGAAAGCAAGGTTTGATGTTAATGCTTCCTCATTTGAAAATACTTGATTCTTCTTGCTTCTTGTGCCTAACTTAAAGGCGTTAAAGAAAAGTACTTGTTGGGAGATAACCCAAGAGTTTCCTTGAGTATTGGAAGTTATTAATTCAGTAATGACCTATTCTTATCTTATTGTTTGCTTTTTTGTGCCAAGAATGACCTCTAAAGAGAGGGAAGTAAGAATTGGGGAGTTGCTGTCCTGAAACAGATTTTTGTCCTCCACCATAGAAATTTGTGAGGAGTCTCTGTAACTCAGATTGAGCTCAAAATTTACAAATAAATTCCCCAGTATGTTATCTAACTTTCGTTAGTTCAACACTTTTTTGATTTGAGCAACAGAAGATTTTCAAAAAAATCGGTTTCTGCCTGCTGGTTTGTTTTGACAGATTTCTGCCATTATTTGCATTTGCTTCTTATTGATTCCTTTTGAGTTTTCTTTTGGGGAATTGAGCTTTTTGAAGGAGTTTCTACAGTAGCTTGTGTTTTTAGTGAAAATTTTTGCTATTCCAAAGCTTTGCCAGAGGTCTAATATCTTTTGAATAAACTAATGTTGCTAATGAAGATTGTGTGAAGTTTTGTATGAAGGAAAAAAATTCAGGTGTAGAGAGAGAATGATGTAATGAGATGAAGAATGGACAAAAGCTCAAGCTTGGTGATGCCACTATGGTGTCACCCCAATAAATATCCAAGAGGTACAAGCATCAAATCTTGGGTATGCCCAAGGCATCCCCTTCTTCATCAATAAAAAGCTCAGGTCTGTCTAGACACTTCGTTTTTATTGTTTCATGCACAGTTGTGTTATTCTTGGAGCTTCTTAGTTTTATTTTGCTTTGCTTAGGTTGTTTAGTTTGCTTGAATAAAGTAGTTTGGACCCCCGTTCTCGCTGTGTTGTTGCAAATAAGTTGCTTGGTGTTGGACAGGAGTAGGAAGTTCCTTCTTGAAAGTGCAAGAGGAGCTTGCATTGACTGTGACTTAGACTTTAGCATGACATGCTAGGTGTTTTTTTGACCTTATGCTTAGCGATTATTGTTGTAGCATGTCTTGTTCAAAATAATTGGGATTGCTTAGTGTGCCTTGAAGAAATTATGCATTGTTTTAGCATGCAAAAGCATAATATTGTGGTATTCTCCTTTGATGCTTTGTTTGGGTTAACTTGGCACATGCTCACACCATATTATGACTATGACAAGTCACCATAGCCTCTATGATCATTTAGTCCTTGACTTTTGGTACCACTCTATGCTTTGATTAGTAATGTTTTGTTGCTCTGCATGATTATGGTCGTTATTGCTCTCTTAGTTGGTTGCTCCCAGTATTTTGCTAGCCTCCACTTGTATGAGTATGCTCTACTCATGCTTCCAACTCCCAAGAAACCAAGTTATTCCAAAGTGTCCACTATAAACTCCCATGCATGGTGTGTTACACCATTCCAAGTATATTCTTGTTTTTAGCTATCTTCCAATTAAAAACTATTTTTGTTATGTGAAAACTTAGTGATTAAAGCCCTCACAAACTTGATGGCACACTTTATATTCTTTGCCCCTAATAAACTTGAACCATTGTTTCATATATGTTGTATATGCTTGCACTTATACATTGGAATTAGCAGAACCGTGTTGTCACGGGGAACGTTTTTAACATTGCACTTGTACTTTGTACTCAGTTGATATCATGCTCTTTTGTCTATGGATGTCACCGGTGTGAAATAAAGAGGGAACTCGTAAGTCCATGGAGTTTGTATTTTGTGTTAGAGAAATGCCTGGGCCGCTAGCCTAAGCCATGCCTAATCATGGTGGAAACTTGCAGCATCACCATAGTGAGCTATCTATGAAGCATCCTTAATAAAAAGCTATGCATATAGTAAATAAAAACATCACTGGGATGCTCATTGTCTGCTTGCCTTGTCATTTTGGTTATGGGATAGCTCCTGTACCATGTGCAAGGGGTACCCCGTTGGCGGTTCTCTATGATATGCAAATACTTACAATGACAAGAACTTACAGGTGACTGAAGTTGAGTAGCATGATGTGTGACCCTCGTATTCAAGGGACTTGAGATTGCCAACTTATACTTTGTCAAGCATATACTCCATAGTTTGTTCACTTTAACCTTAATCACTTCAACATGCTTATGATAGGGGCAATGAGGGCTGAAAACTAACAAGTACCATAATTTTTGGAAGCTCTTTTTGAAACTTGAAATCCCTGCTTCCTTTATGAAAGGCCCTTCTTCCACTACTATTGAGTCTCCACGTTCTACCTTTAGGCACCATTAAGAGAGCATAGTTGACATTCTTAGTTCTATGTACAGTGTCCCAAAACTTATTGATTGATGCATATGGTGATATTACTTGTTCTTGTGCTTTTTGTTTCTAGTCACCCTTGTGAACTTTGAAGGTGTCCTATGCATCTATATTGCTACTCTGTGAGGGACAAGCTGATTGCCACTATGCCATGTTTCCTGTATGTGAAACAAACAAACGTTTTTCAATGCATGTTATCCATGACCTTTGTTTGTAGCCTTTCATGTTGCATGCATAGTTACTTTGTCTTATTATTATAACTCCATCTTTCATGCACATGTTTAGAGTTCTTTGATCCCAGCTTTCAATGCTTGCAAATGGTTTGATCTTGGTTTTGATGGTGCATGTCACCTCAAAAATTATTCTTTTTATCACTTACCTACTCGAGGACGAACAGGAGTTAATCTTGGGGATGCTTGATACGTCGGAAACGTATCTATAATTTTTGATGTTCCATGATTATTTAGTATCTAATTTGCTTTGCTTTGTCTACACTTTGAGGTGTTTTTATATCTTTTCTGGAACTAACCTATTAACAAGTTGCCACAATGCCAGTTGCCTGTTTTCTTCTGTTTTTGCTTCCAGAAAGGCAAAAAATCAATATTCTCGGAATTGGACGGGACAAAAGCCGGAGTAAATTTCTTTCCGTGGGGAACACGAAGTCCAGAGGAGAGACGGAGGGGCGAGCCAGGGCCGCCACACCCCTCCTTGGCGCGGCCAGGGGTGGGCCCGCGCCTAGGCAGGGTGTGGCCCCCTGGTCGCCTCCCAGCCACGCCTCTTCGCCTATAAGAAGCCCCCGATGCCTAAATCCTAAGTACCCGATCAAAACTCCACGAAACCGCCTGTAGCCGCCACCACCATCGTCCCTAGATCAGGGGGATATGAAGTTCTTCCCGGCACCCTGCTAGAGGGGAGATCATCCCGGAGGCCTTCTTCTCCGGTATGATGCGTGAGTAGTTCCACCTTGGACTATGGGTCCATGTAGTAGCTATATGGTTGTATCTCCTCCTTTATGCTTTCATGTTTAGATCTTGTGAGCTCCGTTCATGATCAAGATCTAATCTATTTGTAATCATGCATGTTGTGTTTGCGGGGATCTGATGGATACTGAGATTATTATGTCAGTTTGGTTAATGGTTTTGTCTTTATGATTCTATCATGTCTGTGTTGTTTGTGATCTTGCATGCTCTCCGTTGCTAGTAGCTATCTTGGCTGAGTAGTTGCTAGTGACTCCAAGAGGGAGTATTTATGCTCGATAGTGGGTTCATGCCTCTAGTTTCCAAGGGAAGTGACAGAAATATCTTGGGTTGTAGATGTCTTGTTGCCACTAGGGAGAAAACAACGGTCTCTTGTTCATGGAACAAGTGGATTGTTTACCTTACACACTTTGCTTAAAGCAGTTGTCTGTTGCTTGCAACTTAATACTGGAGGGGGTTCGGATGATAACCTAAAGGTGGACTTCTAGTCATAGATGCAGTTGGATTACAGTCTATGTATATTGTTGTATTGCCCAATCAACTTCATAGGATCTTTCTGGCTAGTAATTGCATTGTTATGCCTTGCTCGGTTCCTGTCAATTTCCCCGCTGCAATTTGTTTACCCTTCATGCCATGTTGTTTATCTAAGGAGAGCACCTCTAGTGAACTATGGACCCCGGTCCAATCTTTACCATTGATACATCTTCCGTTGTTACTTGTTTACTTGCTGCAAACTATTACCTTACACACCATACGTTTAATCCTTTGTTACAACAAACCGGTGAGCTTGACAACCTCACTGATTTGTTGGGGCAAAGTATTGAATTTGTGTTGTGCAGGTCTCCATGTTGTTTGCAACACCTATGAGGATTTTAGGGTTAAACAACTTGCTTCTATTGATCCAGTTTATGACCTTAGACCTCTTTTTGATGATGGTAAGTATGTCATTCTAATGATAAAGTTGTTTCTTGTGATAGTTATATTGTCAAATTTATTCAAAGTGCCACTGAAAGTTATTATGAGAGAGGTAAACATGGTTTTATGATTATCAATAATATTAAGTTTCCCTGCTTTATGTTGAAAGCTTTGAAGTTGCACTTGTTTTGTCTTCCTATGCTAGTGGCCTTTTGTTTTAATAATTTGTTTTCTTATGAAACTCCCTTGCATAGGAAGTGGGTTATACTCAAATGTGTTGGATATTTGCTTCTTGATGCTCTCTTTCATTTAAAATCTTTATCTCCTATGAAAGCATCTTTCAAATTATCATGCCCATCTTAATGGATATAAAGAAAGAGCTTTTGGGAGACAACCCATTTTAGTTTTCTTTTGGTTTTTGTTTCTTTGAGTCTTGGAAGTTATTACCTCTATAATAACCGCTCCTTATCATTTTTTTTGGTTTTTGTGTCAAGATCAACCTCTTTTGAGAAGTAGAGGAGTTGTGAGAAGTTGCTGTTCTGGGACAGATTTTTTGTGCTGCACTATAAAATTTCTTGAAAGACACCAATACTTCGGATGGAGCTGTAATTTTCTGTGATTGTGCCCCAAGTTGTTATTCAACTTTCGTTAGTTTTGCACTTTTTGATTTGAGCAACAGAAGATTTTTGAAATAAAAATATTTACCTGCTGGTCTGTTTTGACAGATTTTTGCCTTCATTTGCATTTTCCTCTTAAATCAACTTCCTTTTAAATTATTTTTGGGCTTCTAAAAGGAGTTGCTACCGTAGATTTTGTTTTGATGGATTTTAGTTGAAGTTTGAACCCAAAGGTTTATTGTTTTTGCATACACTAATGCTGCTAATGAAGATTGAGTGAGGCTTTGAATGAAAGGAACTTTCAAGTGTTGAAGAGAAGGAATCTGCAAAGTCCGTTTTCGAATAGGTAAAAGTGCTGGAAATCAAAGGTTCACGAAAAACTTTTCTCTTTATGTTTTTTCTGTTTTTATCCCATATGGAAGGTTACAAGTCGAAACAGGGGAGGAAACGGAGCCCAGGTGGCCCACACCTCCTAGTAGCACGGGCCCTCCCTAGCCGCGCCACCATGGGGTGTGATACGTTGGAAACGTATCTATAATTTTTGATGTTCCATGCTTGTTTAGTATATACTTTGCTTTGCTTTGTCTACACTTTGAGTTGTTTTTATATGTTTTCTGGTACTAACATATTAACAAGTTTCCATAGTGTCAATTGCATGTTTTCTTCTATTTTTGGTTCCGGAAAGGCAGAAAATCAATATACACGGAATTGGACGGGACAAAAGACAAAGCCAATATTTTACCGTGGGGGAACACGAGGCCAGAATACGAGACGGAGGAGGCTCACCAGGGGGCCACACACCCTGGCGGCGCGGGCTATCCCTAGCCGCGCCTGGGGGGTGTAGCCGCCCTGGTGGCCCCCCTGCCTTGCCTCTTCGCCTATAAAGTCCCCCGATGCCTAAACCCTAAGCACCCGATCAATATTCCACGAAACCGTCTATGGCCGCTGCCACCATCGTCCTAGATCGGGGGATCTAAAGCTCTTCCCGGCACCCTGCCGGAGGGGAGATCATCCCGGAGGCCTTCTTCTTCATCATGCCAGCCTCTGGTATGAAGCGTGAGTAGTTCCACCTTGGACTACGGGTCCATGTAGTATCTAGATGGTTGTATCTCCTCCTTTGTGCTTTCATGTCTAGATCTTTTGAGCTCCGTTCATGATCAAGATCTAATATATTTGTAATCATGCATGTTGTGTTTGCGGGGATCCGATGGATATTGAGATTACTATGTCAGATTGAGTAATGGTTTTGTATATTTGATTCTATCATGTTTGCGTTGTTTGTGATCTTGCATGCTCTCCGTTGTTAATAGCTATCTTGGCCAAGTAGTTGCTAGTGACTCCAAGAGGGGGTATTTATGCTCGATAGTAGGTTCATGCCTCTACTTAATCAAGGGAAGTGACAGAAATCTCTACGGTTATAAATGTGTTGTTGCCACTAGGGAGAAAACAACGGTCTCTTGTTCATGGAACAAGTGGATTGTTTACCTTACACACTTTGCTTAAAGCAGTTGTCTGTTTCTTGCAACTTAATACTTGAGGGGGGTCGGATGATAACTTGAAGGTGGACTTCTAGTCATAGATGCAGTTGGATGGCGGTCTATGTATATTGTTGTATTGCCCAATCAACTTCATAGGATATTTCTGGCTAGTAATTGCATTGTTATGCCTTGCTCGTTCCTGTCAATTTCCCGGCTGCAATTTGTTTACCCTTCATGCCATGTTGTTTATCTAAGGAGAGCACCTCTAGTGAACTATGGACCCCGGTCCAATCTTTACCATTGATACATCTTCCGTTGTTACTTGTTTACTTGCTGCAAACCATTACCTTCCACACCATATGTTTAATCCTTTGTGACAGTAAACCGGTGAGCTTGACAACCTCACTGATTCGTTGCGGAAAAGTCTTGAGTTTGTATTGTGCAGGTCTCCGCGTTGCTCGCAACACTTGTGTGACGTTTCCTTCCTCCTTATGGTTTGATAACCTCGGTCTCTACCGAGGGAAGACTTGCTATTGTGCTACTTCACACCTTGCTCTTGGGGTTCCCAACAGGCTCCACATCAACTGAGCCACCATACTCACAGAATCGGCTTCAGGAAAGTGATCTGTAGAGCAAAACATCATATAAATCAAGGGGAGCAACGACAGAATGACTCGGCCAGTAAACACAAGATAAAAAACCCGGCAAATAAACTTACGATGGATATATCGCGGCATCTTCTAAAGATCCATGGCCCAGCCAACCTGTTTCTTCTCAAATCGAGTCATTTCCTCCGTCATTGTCTGGTTTTTCAGCTCGGCCGCATCGAGGAGCTCTTTGTCCTTCTGAAGCTGGAGACTTAACTGGTTCTTTTCCTTGGAAAACTCTTGATCAATTTTCTCCAGCTCAGACTTCTGGGATGATTTCAACGCTCAACCTCGGCACGAAGCCGGCGCCGAATGAGTCCCTGCTTGCTCTAAAAAAATGTAGCATCATATCAGGCATGGATATGTACTCTTGATGCAACACTGCAGATCTTTGTAACTTGGCTGAGCCGAGGATGGAGAACTATAAGATACTCGGAGATTATCTAAGAAGCGAAATAGATGATTAAAGAGAGGATGGGTGACTAACCTTCAAGACTAGCAATCTTTTCCGTCAGCAAAGTGTTTTGTGTATCAATGTTTGCTGAGTACGGATAAACCACAAATTAATTAGGAGTCAAAGACTTGAACAAAGGACTTAAAGATCAAACGCCAAAAAATTTACCTGTTTTCTTCAGGATAGGAACCAACTTTTCATACTTGACCTACAATTTCCTATGCGAAAAGAGCATCTTCTGGAATTCAGCGGCACGTCGATTGTGAGCGACCTAAAGTAAACAACAAGTTATACAAGAAAAAATAAGCGAAAAATTAAATAGATCTGAATCAAGTTAAACTTGACTCGGATCTAGGTGGCTGGATATTCAAAGCCAAAACTTAAAAAGATCCGAATCAAGCTAAACTTGACTCGGATCTAGGTGGCTGGATATTCAAAGCCAAAACTTAAAAAGATCTGAATCAAGCTAAACTTGACTCGGATCTAGGTGACTGGATATTCAAAGCCAAAACATAAAAAGATCCAAATCAATCTAAACTTAACTCGGATCTAGGTGCCTAGATATTCAAAGACAAAACTTAAAAAGATCCAAATCAAGATAAATTTGACTCAGATCTAGGTGGCTGGATATTTAAAGCCAAAACTTAAAAAGATCCGAATCTAGCTAAACTTAACTCGGATCTAGGTGACTGGATATTCAAAGCCAAAACTTAAAAAGATTCAAATCAAGATAAACTTGACCTAGTGTCGGGGATATAACCCCAGGTACCCCAGAGTTGGTATATAAATAAGCCAATAAGAGACAAGAATAAATGAGAGTATATTTGATAAGAGAATATCAAGTCAAATAGAAAAGGAAAAAGACAGGAAAGAACAACTGGGCCGAGTAAGAGGAATCTCGGCCCAGTCCATACTCCCCAAGGCCGAATTAAATATAAGGAAAGGAAAAGAACCCGGGTGGGCCGGATTACCCCCAGCCGGCCCATCTACCGAGCTCCACCAAGCCACCTCGATCCAGCAACATCACAGCAGCAGCTCCCTCCCCGCCGACCAAACTCCTGCCAAACTACCCGACGCCCACTCCCCTTCCCGCCAAGCCACCTCTACAGGTTGACGCCCTCTCCCGTCGAGCTACTCCCAGCCAATCCACCTCGTCGCCCGGGTGGGACGAATGAGCACTAGCTTGGCCCACCGCGGGACTCAGCGCCGGCACCCTCGCCTCGTCACCCGGGTGGGCCGAATGAGCACTAGCTCGGCCCACCACGGGACTCAGCGCCACCAGCTCCACAGGACAGAGTCAATCCGGCGGGGCCGAGTCAACGGAACTCCCTGGCTGGGCCTTTTCTCTCGCTTCCTTTCTTGGGCCGAGCTAAGGGGAAGCTCGGCGGGGCTTCTCTCACCCAGGCTGGGTCTCTCCACTTGCTGCCCAACCTGGGACGAGTTGGAGGGAGCTCGGCTGGGCTTCCCCCACCCAGGCCGATCCAAACGCTGCCTAGGCCGAATTATCTCAGCCCAGGCCGAATTACATCTCGAATTACACCTGGGCTGAATAATATTGTCCCAGCGGCTTTCTAGACGTTCCTCTAGACTTTACATCAATGTACCGACGAACCAGAACAAGTTATACAAGTATTGTGCCAGTCTTGGGAGCCCACCAGCTCAGACTGGCACATGACGTATGGAATATGCCCATGGCATCTAACAAGATGCTAGGGATATGCTCTTAGCATCAAATAAGATGCTAGGGAATATGCCTGCCATCTCCAAAGATGCCAAGGCATATGCTCAACATCTCAGGAAGATGCCCGGAATATGCCATCTAGATGCTAAGCGTGTAGCACAAGACTTGTCCCCTGGGCTCCCCTTTATAAGGAGCACCAGGGGGATCGTGCTCAAGAGAGGCCCGGAAGGGCTCTTCCCCTCTCTGCTCACTAGGAGCTCTCCTTCTTCCTCTTCCTCCACTCTCATAGAGAGATCTAGATAGAAGCATAGGAGATACAGCTCAAGGAGCATGATTGTAGCCACAAGTATGGCAAGATTATAAGAGATTAGATGTATAGAATGAGGCGTTATCTCCACTTGAGAGCTTCAATCCAATATACATTGTATTTCTCTTTGTTCATACGAGTGCGGTCTTCACTGCATCATCCCTCCCCGGATTCCTCCACGTCCATCGGCCCCAACTTTAGCCTACCCATGGCATATGGCGTGATACCACCACGACATTTGGCGCCCACCGTGGGGCCTTCTAGTGGCGTTGGTTGGGTTTCCATCCGGACGGGAACATATTCATCAACTTCTTCCTCATAGGGCTCATTCATCTTCACCAAGCCAACAGAGAACAAAGAGGTAAGCGCAGAGGCTCTCCAAGTCTAACTCATCAAAGCAGGTAAGACTCGGCAAGAAGGACTCAAGCACTACTCCAAGCTTACTGTAAGTACCAGGTAACTCAGCAGGGCAGGTATGACCTAGCAAGACTAACTCAAACACTTCTCCAAGTATATTGTAAGTGCCAGATAACTCAGCCACCTACACTCAATCCTTCACCCCGGGGAGAAAATGACTTAACCCGGGGACTAGTCAACTTATCCATAGAGTCACCTTTGGATTAAGAGAACATTATGTTGATTTAGATCTGTATTTGAGCCAGCTTATTTATAACTCGGATAGAAGTTGAATCATCTTATTGATGATTCAGATAGAATTTGAGTCAGTTTATGTATGCTTTGGATTAACCTTTAACTCAGCTCGTCAGCCAGCTTATTTATAACTCGGATAGAAGTTGAATCATCTTATTGATGATTCAGATAGAATTTGAGTCAGTTTATGTATGCTTTGGATTAACCTTTAACTCAGCTCGTCAGCCAGCTTATTTATAACTCGGATAGAAGTTGAATCATCTTATTGATGATTCAGATAGAATTTGAGTCGTTTTATGTATGCTCTGGATTAACCTTTAACTCAGCTCGTCAGCCAGCTTATTGATGATTCAGACAGAATTTGAGTTAGTTTATTTACGCTTTGGACCGACCTTTAACTCAGCCCACCAGCCAGCTTATTGCTGATTCAGACATAATTTGAGTCAGCATATTTATGATTCGGATAAGATTTGAGTCAGCCTATTTATAATTCAGATAGAATTTGAGTCAGCTTATTTATGATTCAGACAGGATTTGAGTCGGTTTATCCATGCTTTGGATTATCCGTTAACTCAGCTTACCGGCCAGCTTATTGATGATTCGAATATAAATTGAGTCAATTTATTTATGCTTCGGATTAACCTTTAACTCAGCTTAGTAGATTGTCTCTGATTCGGACTAACATTTGATTCATCTTGCTAGGGTATATTATAATTCGGATTTGTATCCAGACTCGGCGTACTAATCATATCTCTGATTTGGGCCGAAGCTTTATTCAGTTCGCCAGATTGCCAGGTTATGTTATGACTCGGATTGATATTTCACCATCTTGCCAGGTTATCCCATATCTCGGATGACAATTGGCCAGCTTATCATATCTCGAATCTATATCTCATATCTACATCTCGAATCAGATCTCTCAGCGGTTAGCCCTATTATCATATCCCAAAACTTTATCTCAGATCCATATCAAAGGCAAATTAACGTCATCGCGCCAAATCAAGTTATATCGTGGCAAACAGATGACTCGGATTTGAGTCATATACCTCGGATTTGAGTCAGATGACTTAGATTTGAGATGTATGTAAAAATTGAGTAAAGTAACTCGGATTTGAAATAAGATAACTCAGATTTGAGTCATATACCTCGGATTTGAGTCAGATGACTCAGATTTGAGATGTAAGTCAAAATTGAATAAAGTAACTCGGATTTGGAATGAGATAACTCAGATTTGAGTCATATACCTCGGATTTGAATCAGATGACTCAGATTTGGGACGTAAGTCAAAATTGAGTAAAGTAACTCGGATTTGGAATGAGATAACTCAGATTTGGGTCATATACCTTGGATTTGAGTCAGATGACTCAGATTTGAGATGTAAGTCAAAATTGAGTAAAGTAACTCGGATTTGGAATGAGATAACTTGGATTTGAGTCATATAACTCGGATTTGAGTCAGAGGACTCAGACTTAAGACATAAGTCAATTTTGAGTAAAATAACTCGGATTTGGAAACAGATGACTCGGATTATAACTTACCCAATGGGGTTAAAATAGCAATGCCAAAGAAGGCAAGAACTCATAAATTACCCAATGGGGTTAAAAGAGCAATGCCAAAGAAGGCAAGAACTCATAACTTACCCAAAGGGGTTAAAAGAGCAATGCCAAAGAAGGCAAGAACTCATAACTTACCCAATGGGGTTAAAAGAGCAATGCCAAAGAAGGCAAGAACTCATAACTTACCCAAAGGGGTTAAAAGAGCAATGCCAAAGAAGGCAAGAACTCATAACTTACCAAAAGAGGTTAAAAGAGCAGTGCCCAAGAAGGCCAGAACTCACAACTTACCAAAAGAGGTTAAAAGAGCAGTGCCCAAGAAGGCCAGAACTCACAACTTACCGAAAGAGGTTAAAAGAGCAGTGCCCAAGAAGGCCAGAACTCACAACTTACCAAAAGAGGTTAAAAGAGCAGTGCCCAAGAAGGCCAGAACTCACAACTTACCGAAAGAGGTTAAAAGAGCAGTGCCCAAGAAGGCCAGAACTCACAACTTACCAAAAGAGGTTAAAAGAGCAGTGCCCAAGAAGGCCAGAACTCACAACTTACCAAAAGAGGTTAAAAGAGCAGTGCCCAAGAAGGCCGGAAGAGGTTAAAAGAGCAGTGCCCAAGAAGGCCAGAACTCACAACTTACCAAAAGAGGTTAAAAGAGCAGTGCCCAAGAAGACTAGAACTCACAACTTACCAAAAGAGGTTAGAAGAGCAGTGCCCAAGAAGGCCAGAAGAGGTTAAAAGAGCAGTGCCCAAGAAGGCCAGAACTTATAGCTTACCAAAAGAGGTTAAAGGAGCAGTGCCTAAGAAGGCCAGAACTCATAACTTACCCAAAGAGGTTATGATCAGTGCCAAAAAATACCAGAGGTCTAAAAACTTACCCAAAGGGGTTATAACCAATGCCGAAGAAGGCCACAAGTCCAAAAACTTATCCAAAGAGGTTATGACCAGTGCCCGAGAAGGCCAGTAGTCGAAAACTTGCCCAAGAGGGTTATCTAAGAGACAAGAAAATTACCCGAAAGGATTATAAGACATAGAAGTATACAGCCAAGGTACAATAAGTCGAAAAATAATTCTGGGAATAATTAAAATTAAAGTCTATGCACGACTCTACGAGTCCCACATAGACTCGGGGACTAATGTCGGGGATATAACCCCAGGTACCCCAGAGTTGGTATATAAATAAGCCAATAAGAGACAAGAATAAATGAGAGTATATTTGATAAGAGAATATCAAGTCAAATAGAAAAGGAAAAAGACAGGAAAGAACAACTGGGCCGAGTAAGAGGAATCTCGTCCCAGTCCATACTCCCCAAGGCCGAATTAAATATAAGGAAAGGAAAAGAACCCGGGTGGGCCGGATTACCCCCAGCCGGCCCATCTACCGAGCTCCACCAAGCCACCTCGATCCAGCAACATCACAGCAGCAGCTCCCTCCCCGCCGACCAAACTCCTGCCAAACTACCCGACGCCCACTCCCCTTCCCGCCAAGCCACCTCTGCAAGTCGACGCCCTCTCCCGCCGAGCTACTCCCAGCCAATCCACCTCGTCGTCTGGGTAGGACGAATGAGCACTAGCTCGGCCCACCGCGGGACTCAGCGCCGGCTCCCTCACCTCGTCGCCCGGGTGGGACGAATGAGCACTAGCTCGGCCCACCACGGGACTCAGCGCCACCAGCTCCACAGGACAGAGTCAATCCGGCGGGGCCGAGTCAACGGAACTCCCTGGCTGGGCCTTTTCTCTCGCTTCCTTGCTTGGGCCGAGCTAAGGGGGAGCTCGGCTGGGCTTCTCTCACCCAGGCTGGGTCTCTCCACTTGTTGCCCAACTTGGGCCGAGTTGGAGGGAGCTCGGCTGGGCTTCCCCCACCCAGGCCGATCCAAACGCTGCCCAGGCCGAATTATCTCAGCCTAGGCCGAATTACATCTCGAATTACACCTGGGCTGAATAATATTGTCCCAGCGGCTTTCCAGACGTTCCTCTAGACTTTACATCAATGTACCAACGAACCAGAACAAGTTATACAAGTATTGTGCCAGTCTTGGGAGCCCACCATCTCAGACTGGCACATGACGTATGGAATATGCCCATGGCATCTAACAAGATGCTAGGGATATGCTCTTAGCATCAAATAAGATGCTAGGGAATATGCCTGGCATCTCCAAAGATGCCAAGGCATATGCTCAGCATCTCAGGAAGATGCCCGGAATATGCCATCTAGATGCTAAGCGTGTAGCACAAGACTTGTCCCCTGGGCTCCCCTTTATAAGGAGCACCAGGGGGATCGTGCTCAAGAGAGGCCCGGAAGGGATCTTCCCCTCTCTGCTCACTAGGAGCTCTCCTTCTTCCTCTTCCCCCACTCTCATAGAGAGATCTAGATAGAAGCATAGGAGATACAGCTCAAGGAGCATGATTGTAGCCACAAGTATGGCAAGATTATAAGAGATTAGATGTATAGAATGAGGTGTTATCTCCACTTGAGAGCTTCAATCCAATATACATTGTATTTCTCTTTGTTCATACGAGTGCGGTCTTCACTGCATCATCCCTCTCCGGATTCCTCCACGTCCATCGGCCCCATCTTTAGCCTACCCATGGCATATGCCGTGATACCACCACGACACTTAGATCTATGTGATTGGATATTCAAAGCCTAAACTTAAAAAGATCTGAATCAAGCTAGACTTGACTCGGATCTAGGTGGCTAGATATTCAAATACAAAACGTAAAAAGATCCGAATAAAGCTAAACTTAACTCGGATCTAGGTGGCTGGACATTCAAAGACAAAACTTAGAAAAATATGAATCAAGCTAAACTTGACTCGAATCTAGGTGGATGGATATTCAAAGCCAAAATGTAAAAAATCCGAATCAAGCTAAACTTAACTTGGATCTAGGTGGCTGGATATCGAAAGCAAGAACTTAAAAAGATCCGAATCAAGAGAAACTTGACTCAGATCTAGGTGGTTAGGTGTGTTTTGAGCTAAAACATGCCTATCAAAGATTATCTTTTACGCACGCAAATAACTATATTCTAAAGCAATGGAAGCTTCCAAACGAATGACAAGTTATTCGGTTGCAAGCTCGGGGACTAGCGGGCATATAGTATACCGTGCACAAAAGGCAAAGCGTAAATTGGAGCACATACCTCGTTCATCTTGTCACTCTCAAGTACAACTTTGGCAGCCAAATGCAAACGGCTACTAATGTCGGAGAGCTCGAAGGGTTGGTTACTAGGGTTTCCCTCAATCTGATCAGCAGCATTCCAATTGTTGACATACTCTACCAACGACCTGAGGCTTCCTCCGCTCTCTGTGCGCGTTAAAACCTTGCCCCTGGCCTCTCGCGCCTATTGCGTAGCTACCCTGGCCGTCGGGCTCTTATGAAGCACGAGCTGTGTGTCGGCGGTGGAGGCAGACCCAGACTTAGCAACAGAGGCTCCCTTGTGAAGCATGTCGGCGACACTGGGTTGAGAGGAACCAGGTTTGGCTTTCTGAGCAGGTTTGGATTTGGCAGCGCCATCCTTCTTGGTCTTGGCGGGAACCTCGGTAACAGGTAACTTAGGGCGATGAACAGGATCCGGAGCAATAACCTCTACGGTAGGAGGGGCGCTTGCCTTGACAGGAACCGAAGTAGAGGCAGCCTCAGCAGTAACCAAAGTAGCAGGAACTTCGGCAGAGGAAGGTTCAACGGAGGCAACTTCGGGGACCTCAGACCGGATCAATTGACTGATTCGGCATAATGATATCAGGACCATCACCAGGGGGAACTTCAGCCTCATCTCGCTGAGGCAGGCTATAGGTCGTCAAGGGAGGAGAATTATCGCGAGGAGGACTCGAAACTCGAGCATCCTCTTGCAATGGCGAAGGCGGCCGAGTAGCATGCGAGGTCATGCTCGAACCACTAGGCTTGGCAGAAACAGGAGCACTGTCCAGATAAAGGGAAAAACCAATTCAGAAATAGAAAGAGAAAAACAAGAAATACAAGTTAGAATAAGCAAGAAGACTCACCCAGAAACTCCGGGCATAGTTTTCTGCCTCGGAATGTGCTGGGCTGATCTCTTAACTCGTTTCTTGGGAGCCGCGTCCGAAGGATTGTTCAAAGCGTCACGCTTCTTCGATGGAGCGGGAGCTTCAGAGGCAAGGGGTTCAACCTCGTGCACCTGACCAGCCAGATTAGCTGGGAAAGAAGGAGCCAGAAATGCGTAAGAGATAAGCACTGCGGCAACTACCTCAAGAATTTGGATGTCGTCCGAATCACCTTCATCAGCGCGGGCAGATGTTTCACCCCGAGTACGAGCGGGAGCAGCCTCGGGCTTGGGGATAAACTCCTCCGGGTCTGGTTCCCCATTATCCGGGGTGCTGCGGTCATCGCTCCAAGGAAGAGCCAACACCTCGGCGTCTTCCGAAGCTTTCTCATCAAATTTCTGCAGAAAGAACAGACAAAAGTTAGCAGAATAATCAATGGAACATAACTCGGATGGGGCAACGCAAATTCAAATTACTTGAGGAGGGGGATTATCATGGGAAAAGGGCTTCATTCCCCACACCCATTCCTCGGGCATCTCGATCCTGAAGATAACTCGAACGTGTTTCTGAATTTGAACGTCGTCAAGCTCAACTGTGGAGACTCGGTTGGGATCCATAGGACCGCTCATATAGCAGATCTTATGAGAGCGAAGATGGAAGGGGCAGATCCGGCTACTGATGAATGCAGCCATCAATTCTTCGCCGTGAAGCCCCGGCCGAATCAATTCCTTCAGTCGAAGCTCGAACGCTTCGGCAAGAGCGTCAGTCTTCTTCGGATTATAATTCTAGTTCTGCTTAGAAGGAGGGCCGACAGAGAAAGCAGGGAGCCGAATCTTATCCTCCTTGCCAGTATTCTTGACATAGAAAAACGACCTATGCCACTTCTTGCGGGACTCTAGGCCTGTAACTCGCGGGAACAAAGAATTCTTCCGAGGTGTGATGGAAGCGGCCCCACACTGAGTCAGAGACTTCTCGGAGGGATGGAGAGATTTATCTGGCACAACATTAGCTCCGATCTGGAAAAACTTGGACCAGACAACTAAAGAAGGCTAGAGGCCAAAGTATCCTTCTGGCCGAGATAAAGGATGACAAAGAAGCAATGCGTTAGCCGGCAGGTGATGAGGCTGGAGGCCAAAGAAGTTAAGGAAGCCCTGGAAAATTCACTAAGAGGAAGGCCGAACCCTCTGGCGAAATGCGACATGAAAACTACATACTCGCCGTCCTCAAATATAGGGGTAGATTCCTTGCCGGGTAAGCGACACTTTACCTCGGCTGGAACTAGGCGAGTCTTGTGGATCCACTCGATCTCTCGGCGGGTGACCGTGGATCCTTGCCAGGAACCACGCTCTGGACCCACCATGAGGTCTTCTTCTCCCACGACGGCACCACTGTGGGAGCTCGACATGGGCTCGTCGGAGGAGCCAATAGAGGATGCATCGCAGGCGGCGGGGAGAGGCCTCGAAATCGAAGGCCCCGTCGCAGCAACGATGAGCATGCAGGAGGCGGAAGAAGAGAACCGTCGCGGAGGCCTAACGTGGAGGCGAGGTGCGGGAAGGAAGTACCAAACAACAGCGGCGCGCCGTGGGAGAAGGAACGCTGCGGCGTGGTCGCAGGAGCAGGAGCACAGCAACGGCGGTGCAAGAAGGAGGACGACGAGGGTGAGAATGGGAAAGTAAACCAACCTTTTCCCCACTCCCCCTATTTATAACCACACGCGGTGAGAGGTAGTGGGATCATGAATGCGCCGCGGCAACCGCAAAAAGGCGTGTATCACTGGTTCTCGGTCGGCGATTGGAGCCACAGTGAGGATCAAGGCCGGACCAACTTCGGGGAGTAATGTTGGGGGGATGACCCTAGGTAGGGTCGAGGTAAGTAAAAAGAGAGGAATATTCGTGATCAAGGCCGGATCTAGATATGATCCGGCCGAGTCATGTAGGAGTCGGCTGAATGAGGTCCGACTTACCCCGAATCAAGTGGTTAAGACTTGACTCGACCGACATATGAAATATGTCGGAGTAACACTGTCATGCATCTTAAGTGCAGGGTGAGGTCAAGACGAGTCATGCGAGGCGAGGCCGGGTCAAGGGAAGCTTGTACAAGAAGGAGGCAAGCCCCGAAGTCAAACCCTAGCCATTGTCTCTCTCTAGAATCTGCATAGTGCCAAGCGCTACAGACAAGAAGCAGGGCAGGAGAGGAGCTGAAGGAGGTCACGGAGGTGACAGTCCTCAGGCCCGAGGCTCACGTGTGGTGAACTCTGGGTCTTTGCCATCGATAGAAGGGGGACACGGAAAGAGTTCCACCGAGTTACCACTTTGGGCGTCTGCCCTAGAAGGCACCAGGCCATTCCTTTATAAGGAAGGGCTGGGCGTCTGGAGGAGGGGATCGATTCATTTTTCTTCACTGTGCACTAGTTGTAGCTTCTTCTTCCTCTCGCTCATACAGCTCGAGGAGCAAGTGTAGCTCCATTGGTGTTGAATAAAGATTGAGTTCTTGCATTCTGAGTGTAGAAACCACTACATCTTCCCTCCCTGGATCCTACTAGCATACATTGGCCCCCAACTTAAGCTTACCCATGGCATCTGTTGTGCCACCACCACGCCACAACGCCACACAGGCTTTGCATGTCGGTGCTTGCTGGCGATGGTGGCAGGGGAGGAGTGTGGAGGTGGGCCGGCTCCGAATACTAGGGTTAGCACCCGGGTAGCATGCCGGGAGCAACACGGGGCGGACGTGTTAGGCAAGTCCTTCTTATGTGTAATTTAGTGATAGTACCTCTATGGTGAAAGCCAGGATTTGGTGCCGGAAAGTACTGTTGACCTGTGTGTCTTCGGTTGGTCTGTTCAGGGGCTGTAAAACTTGTTTCCTTTAGAGCATCTCTAGCAGACACCGGGAAATCATGAACGGGGAAATGCGTTCCCAGGTCGCGTTTGGCGGATTTTCAGGCCGCGAATGACGAGGCGGAACAGGCCCCTCAAAACCGAACCAGAAAAGGGAATTTTCCCTTTTTACAGTTTCGCGCACATGGTTTCTGCCAGGGCAAAAATGATACGAAACCGTAAAACGAAACCACAAATGATAGAATTTAAACAAATTCGACCGTTCAACCGCGACAATCATCAAGTTTTAAGCAAATTTAACAAAGTAACTCGCTACCACGTCACAGAACATCATCTAAAATATGAATCGTCACCATAAGCCACGATGATCATCAAGCATCGAAGCCAAGAGAAGCATCACCGCCACCACCACTTGTTGAAGCATCACCATGGCCACCACTTGCCGGAGCACCATGTCCACCACCATCCCTATCCCGAACATTGCCTCTTTCCAGCGCCACTGACCTCCTTCTCTCCAAGATGTCCGGCCTTGCTTGATAATGCCACACCAAGCTGAGCTCGTCCATGTTGCTCCGTTCCATGGTCATGATGGTGTTTTCTTTGGCATAGAGCTTTGCCATGGCCTTGGTTTCCTCGGCTGCTGCCTTCCTCTCCTCCACGGCTATCTTGCGCAAACCATCTTGCCGGAGTGCTTCCCACCTTGCTTGATTCTCAATTGTTTTCTTCTCGGCCAAAGCAACTTTTCCTTCCAAAGTCCTGGCCACCATTTTCTCATTTGAGACCACCATGAGATCAATCTTCTCTCTCAAGCTTAAATTCTCGGCTAGCTTCTTAAGTTTCTCCTTTGCCATCTTGTTGCCATCGGGCTTGTTCTTATTCCTCCCTCCCGGTGTAAGTTCATCATCCTCCTCATCATCCAATTGGATGAGTGAGCCTCTTTTGGGTGGTGCTTCTTGCTCCCTCAACTTCAATTTCTCACTTCTTTGGAGCAAAATCCAACAATGATCGAGAGTTGAATGCCTTGCCCTTCGAAGCCTCCGTCTCCAAGAACCTCTCTTTTGCAATTTTCTCCTACAAAATGCAAACAAACAATGAGTTGCAAAAAATTCTTGCACTTGGTGGTGCAAACAAACAATTAGACATTATGCTAGTACTCACATAGTCACCCTCAACCGAACCACTTGGTGGTGGTGCTCGAACTTGCTCCAAGCATCCACTATAGCGAGCACAAGTGTTTTTTATGTAATCCCAACGGCCTTAGAGTGATTGATAAGTTCGTGCAATCGTCCTAGGAAGGGAAGGTAAGCATTGGTAGAACTTGTCCTCGTCCTCTTCCAATAACGCTTCCTTGTTTGGTTGGTGTCGGTCATGGCATTGAGAGAGACAGCCTCCCAAGCCTTGATCAAAGTCACGTCTTCAACTTGCGTGAAATTCTTTGCTTGGGTGCGGGTAGGCACTTGCGGTCCATGAACCTCCTCCACCTCCACCTCCTCATCTTCACCTGCACTCGACACCACCATCTGCCTCTTTGTAAATTTGTGACCGATCCAACTCAACTCCATAGCCATCGAGCAGAGCCGTGTCGATCTCCACCGTTCTTGTTGTGAAAGGATGTTTTGAGGGGAATGAAATGGACAAACTTAGTGAGATTATACACTACCACCAGAATTGTTTCAAATCCCCCCGACACTGGTAGTCCTTCGATGAAATCCAATCACACAGAGTGTCAGGCTTCTGGTGGAATGGGTAGAGGTTGCAGTTTCCCTGGGTATTTGTTGTGCTCACTTTTTGCTTGTTGACAAATGATGCATTGGTGAACAAAGGTGTACACATCTTGTTTCATTGATGGCCAGGAGAATATCTGCTTGGCTTTCTGATATGTAACCAATGCCCCAGAGTGACCCCCCATCCCACTGCTATGTAATGCCTGCAGAATTGCCTGCTGAGCTGCAGTGTGTGTGTCTACCCAAATTTTGCCTTTGTGTCTAATGACACCATCTTGATGACACCATCTTGCAGAGTGAAACGTTGATTATTTGGACTGTTGAGCGCCGGTTTAGCATACAATTGTTTAGTCTTGTCATCTTGTGTGTACCATTCAGTGAAAATTTCCATCCACCTGGGTTTAAGAGCTGACATAGCACACATGTGCAGAGGTCAACGCGATAAAGCATCAACAGCTAGGTTTGAACTCCCTTTTGTAGACAATTTTGTATTGCAGCCCCAGTAATCAAAAGAACGCCTTCTACTGAATAGGTGTGTTGAATTTGTGTTCTCCCAAGTGGACCAAGCTACGTTGATCAGTATGGATGAGGAACAAACCATGTTGAAGATATGATTTCCATTTTTCAATTGCCATTAGAATGGCCAGGCACTCTTTGTCATAGATCGATAGCGCCTGATTTTGGCTCCAAGTGCTTTGCTAAGGAATGCCAGGGGATGTCCACCTTGCATCAGAACGGCACCTATACCAGTAGCGCAAGCATCCGTCTCCAACACAAACTCCTTTGTAAAATCTGGTAGTGCCAAAACTGGAGCTTTCACCAATGCTTCCTTCAGTGAGAGAAAGACATCTTGGACTTGCGGCGACCAAACAAATTGTGTGTTTTTCTTCAACAACGTTGTCAGTGGACGGCTGATCACACCGAACCGTTTGATGAATTTCCTTTAGTAACCTGCCAGCCCCGGGAATCCATGCAGCTGCTTCACATTAGTTGGTTATGGCCAATGTTGGACAACTTCTATCTTGGCCGGATCTGTTGCCACCCCTACCGCACTGATAATGTGCCTAAGATACTCGAGCGAGCGTCGCGCTAATGAACATTTGCTCTTCTTGAGAAATAATTGGTTCTGCTTAAGCACTTGGAAGACCAATTCCAGATGCTTGGCATGTTATTGCATCGTTTTGCTATAAATCAAGACGTCATCAAAAAAGACGAGCATAAATTTGCGAATGACATGCGCAAATATTGTGTTCATCGCTGCCTGGAAGGTGGCCGACGCTGAGGTTAATCCAAATGGCATTTACGCGAAATTCGAAGTGGCCACTGTGAGTTTTGAATGTCTTATTCCGCTCATCAGCTTCCTCCATGCAGATGTGGTGGTATCCGGAACGCAGATCCAGTTTAGAGAAAATTGAGCTCCAGCTAGCTCGTCCAATAACCCATCCACAATTGGCATGGGGTAACGATCTTTGATCGTGACAGCATCCAACTGGCGGTAGTCCATGCAAAATATCCACCTCCCGTCTTTCTTCTTGACTAAGAGAACAAGTCATGCAAAAGGACTCTGACTGGGTTTGATTATTCCTTGTGCAATCATATCTTTGATTTTCTGTTCAATCTCATCCTTTTGTTGCGGTGAGTAGTGGTATGGTTTAACATTGACTGGTTGCACGTCAGGCATCAGCTCGATCCTGTGGTCGAACGACCAGTGAGGCAGAAGCCCTGTCGGTGTGCTGAAACAAGTTGCATTGTCAGTTAACAACTGCTCCACTTTAGGGGGTAGCTTGGATTGCTCATACTCCTCTCCAATGGGACACAAATGAATTACTTGCGCTAAAGCACCTTGCCTCGCCAGTTGCTGAATTTCAGCGGCTGATATCGTGTCACAACTCTGAATTTTCTCACGGATGCCTCACAAAGTAATGCGCTTGCCTCCATCTTTGAATCATAATTTTTTAGAGGCCAATCAATCCACATTTTTCCACACTCATGCAGAAATTCCATGCCCAATATCATGTCATAGCAAGGAATGTTGAACACTCTGAAAGTGTTTGTGAATTGATGCCCTTGACACTCTGACCACATCCCACACAAATATTGTAATTTACTTTTTGCCACCATCTGCTGCATGAACTTTCACCGCATCGACCTCCATTGTTGCTAAATTCAGTTGTTTCACTGCATGTTCACTGAGGAAGCTACCACAGCTTCCAGAATCTATCATCACAAACACCTGTTTCCCGTGCACAGTCCCCTGCAGCCCGATGCTTTTTGCGGTGAGCAGTTCCTGCCAACGCAAATTGCGAAATCGTGCACAGAGATTCCTCCCCACTGCTTGTTCCAGTGTCCTCAGATTCAACGTCATACTGAGAAATTTTTAATGCCTCAATCAACTCTTCGACCAGGTGAATGGGAACTATTTTGCTACATTTATGCCCAGGTTGAAATCTGTCGCCACACTTAAAGCACTCACCCCTAGCTTGTCGCTGTGATTTGAGAGACTGAATTTTCTAATCCCACTGAGGTTTTGCTCTAGTATTTTCCTCCTGTTTGGTGTTGTTGTCAGGTGTGCTTCCTAACACACTCTTGCCAGGAAATCTTGTTCCGCTATAGCGATGCATGTGGTCATTGGAATACTTGGTGTATCCCAGTTGTTTGCTCTCCTCTATCAGTTCCTCCTGTGTTTCAGCCAAAGTAAGCGCATCATCCATAGTTCTTGGTTTGTGCAGCCGAATGGCTCGCTGGATTTCTTTCTTCAGCCCATTCACAAATTTGGTCACGAAATAAGCTTCATCATAGTGTTTATTGTGGACCAACACCTTGTATCACAATATTTCAAACTTTTGGTAGTAATTCTCGACTGAATGTGTTTGCCGACACTTCTCCAGTGCATCCAAGTGCGTATGGTGCTGATTACGCCCAAACTTCCCTTGAATTGCCATACATAGCTCTTCCCAGCTATCAACATCATGTTCTGCTTCAAATGTCTGCAACCAAAGTGCAGCGTTGCCAACAAAATGCATCGTAGCAAAACTTGCCCATGAATCATGCTCCGGTGAGTACAATGCAAAGTACTTCTCGCAGACCTTCTTTCACCACTTTGGATTATCACCGTCGAACCTCGGGAAATCAGTTTTGGGAGGACGTGATCTATAATTGCCACGGGATCCAGCATATCCTCCCGAACGCTCACCGATCTCAAATTGGACCGGGGTGTGAGAAAATCCGCGTCGACCCTGATAGGGTGGAACCACAATCTTCAGGTTGCCTGTTGAGGGCAGTTGGTCAGCATCTCTAGTGTATGTCGCTGGTGTGAGTGCCTCCATGGACGGAATTCGCTCAGTCTCCAGCATCGTGAGACGCTGTCCCACCATCTCCAACTTTTCCTGGATCCCCTTGATCGTGTCGTCTACCCGCGGAACCCAAGTCGCAAGTCCCTTCAAAGTCTTGTTGATCGACCGTAGCATGGTCGATGTGTCCGTGCACTGCTTCTGTAGTTCTTATCCTTGTCTCTTCAGCAATGTCAGGTCCTTCTCCATAACGCCGATATCAGATGACCCCCACACCGCCGCAGCAGGAGCCAAAGTCAACTGCCACCGAAACGCCTCGCCGTCACTGATGCACGGATCCACCGTGGAGCCGGGATTTCACGCTCACCGAAGTGTTCGGTGACAACCGCTCCACTGCCATGAGATCTGCACCCGAATAATCTACCGCCGCCACACGCGGTCGTAGTTGCTGTAGTCAATCCTCAACCTCACTGTCGTCGCGAGGTGAATTAGAGCAGTGGAATTTTACGGCTAGCCCAACCACCACACAGATTCACGCCCGAATCGCCACCAATTGGTAGATCGTGAGATCCCCAATCTCTCTTCTCTCCCCCTTACTTTTTTATGGACTTTTTCTAGCAAAAAAATTTGTCACGAATCCGAGGATCTTATGGCTCTGATACCAAATGTAACGCTACTCGATCCAATCTAAGTATAATATGAGTCTGATACAATCCACAGCGTCACGCTAGTGGAGGAGAATCAACAAACTGAGTTCGTGAGAAGGAGGAAGGGAGAACCGAGTCGGTATCTAATCAGATTACAAATCATATCATTTCCCCTTTCCCTTTGTTCCGATGCCACTATATGGCTGATGAAGCTAACGTTTACTTGACGCTTTTTGGACCTGCACCTAGGCCTCCATCTTCAACTGTAGGTGGGCTTTGCGTATACGCCTTCGCTCCATTCGCTCGCGCCTTGACCGTCAACACCTGAGGCAGTAGTTGTGTCGAGACGGTGTTGCTAGCAGATGTAAGCCTAGTTTGGCAACAAATAATTTTCCAAAACTAAATACTATAGTATTTTAGTGCCTAGCAAACTAATACTTTAGTTTTACTTTTTTCTCGGTTTTAGAAAAAAGAAAGTCTAACTTCCTTCTCAAATACTTTAAAAAACCATAGTTTTAAATAATACTTCAGTTCTAAAAACCATATTGTTTGTTGGATTCAAACACCTCAAAGTATTTAATACTTTAATTTTCTTAGAAACAGAAGTATTTTCTCAATACTTTAAAAATATTTTGATGGAAAACGAGACCTTACTCTTTTTATTAAAGATTCCGCCGTTTCAGTCTATATGGATTTGCAAAGCCATACAATAATTTCTGCTTAGAATATGCTATGGAATCTATTAACTCCAGTCAACGTCCTCGTAACAAGCTCACAGCGCGTCGCGCGGCCAGGCCGGGGAGAGAATGTCAGCTTCTGAAAATAAATCAATCTTCAACTGTAGAGCAAGTGGTGTACTGTAGTAGATAAAATCAACCGAAACGGATTCAAAAGATGAGTCGACCTGGCATATACAGCTAGCACTAGCATTATTCCACGGGACCAGGAGACCTACCATACCCGATTATTTGTCCGAGATCCGTCCCCCCCGCTCATCACGCCACTGCAGGCGGGGACCCACCGGAGGACCCGAGTCCACACGTCGAACCAAAACGTCATCATCAACGAAAGAGAGCCCACACACACAGACGTCGTGACCACATCCGATCCGTGTCACCCAGGCAAACGATCGGTGCTCCTCGTCCGTCCATCCCACGCCACACGCGCTCATCACATCCGTTGCTTCCCCTTCCCCTTCCCCCCCTCCTCCATTCCATCCCCCTGCTGCTCGCCTGCTCCACGGCAACCGCGCAGGCCATCCGTCGAAAAGAAAAGAAGCTCCCCCCTCCACTAGCCAAAAGCACAGCGCAGCCCCGTCTTCCTCCCCCCGCCCAAAAGAAGCAAGAATCCGCGCCCACACCACAACCACAGCTCCTCCTTTCTCTACCCCGCATAGCATCAGATCCTTAGCCCTCCCGGGGCCGTTTCCCAATCCGGCCAGTCGCCTCCGCTGCCCCACCACCACCAGCGGACGCACCGCCGGTTCCTTCTGCTGCCCATTTTCTGGTGTAACTAACTTCCACCGGCCCCGGCCACCCCATCCCATCCGTCTTCCCCCCGCCTTTTCCATTTCCAAGCTAGGCTTACCTCCTCCTCACTCCTCCTGCCAGCGGCACGGGCTGTCCTTCACCAGAGGGGCCCATCCATACCCCTGTCGGCCGATACTTCGTTCCTCCGAGGCTCGTCCTTCCTTGCACCGTTTTGGGGTGCTCCGAAGTCCGAATCTTCAGTCAGGTTCAGAGCTGCCTGGTTCTTGAATTATTATTATTATTATATCTCCGTCCTTTCCTGCCGAGATGTCGTTGTTGTTCCCCAGTTTGAATTGGAAAACTGTGGCCGGTCGCTGACAACCGTGCAGTTTTCTCTGCTCCCACCTGTCTGGCCTTTGCTTGCGCTCGGGGCTTCGGCTGTTGCTTAGGTTCGGGTTGGAGTAAGGATTCCTTGTCTGGAATTGGGTTCCCCTTAAAACTCCCTACTGGTGCTTCGAATTCGGGGATTTTCATTGAAGGTCAGAGTCTCGGCCTCCTGTTTCTCTCGGTTGGTTCGAACAAGGCACAGGAGGCTGCCAATGGAGCCAACTAGCAGCTTCTGGGCTTCTCTCTGCTACTTCATCAAGTTCCTGCCCTACTTCTGCGCCCTCTTCCTCCTGGGGCTCGTTAAAGGTCACATGCTACTCTATCTACTCTTTTGCTTCTTTTACTACTATGTAAATCTGATCTGTCATCTTTGATGGTAATGTCTATATTTTAATCTTGTGTGTGCGCACTCACCCATAAAGCTACATGGACTTTGCATATGCTTCCACCTGAAAATTGTTATGGTTTCTCACAAAAAAAAAGAGAAAAAACTCTTGTGGTCGAATTGCTCAGAACTAGCATCAATTCCTCGGAGGCTGTTGATGTGTGAATGCACAGTGAGCCATGTATTTTTAAATAAATGGTAGAATGTCGTTGGACTTATGTATGTAAAATCTGAAAGTGCAATGTTGGTGTGTGCTTCAACACCTCTATCCGTGTTGGTACTTCCATCATAATTTAAACTTTGTCTGTATATCCTCATTTCATATAATACAATTTCTGTCTAACAGGCGTGCTGCTATGCCCCCTCACGTGTCTTATTATGGCGATTGGAATATCCGCACTAATTATCGGGTTATGGCCTATGCATCTCATCTGGACATACTACTGCATTGTCAGGTACGGTGTGTATCTTCTGCAGTTCCACTCTTAGCAAAGCTCATTAATATAATGCGGCGTCTGGATACTCATATTATTATGTGTCCTCTTTTTTTCTCGAAGCAGAACCAGAATGGTGGGACCTGTGGTAAAACTTCTACTTCTTATTGCTGCCACTGTGATCTTGATCTTATGGCTGATAATCGGCATCCCGGGAAGCGCTCTTGCTGGATTACTATATGGTTTTCTGGCGCCATTTATGGCCACGTTCGATGCTGTTGGAGAAGGCAAAGAAAAGACATTTGTTCATTGCTTCGTGGTACGTTTTGTTCTGACGAGAAATGCTATTTCTTTGTTTCTATGCCGTTCTTGCTTTGTCAAACACATTTTACATGTCACTGGCTCGAAACTGTAGGATGGGACATGGAGTACTATCACAGGAAGTTGTACAGTAATCAGGGATGTGAAAGACTTGCTTTTCCACTCCTATTTTTCAATTATGGATGACCTTCGTCTCCAGGCACCTCCTAATGGGAAGCCGTATGAGATAAGGTACGATTCCAGAATGTCTCTAGTAGTTCTTTACCTTTGTGTTACCTTTCCTCTTTGGTCCTTTCAGCATGTATAAGCCTTCATCACATATGCAAACTAGAACCTTGTATGCCTGACCTCGTAGTTGAGAGAAACGAGCCCTGGATGCAAGGCTCGATATTTAGGCTGCATATTTCTTATATTTCTTCCATTAAGAATTGTGAACTGTAAATATTGACTAGAACTATCTATCCCACAGATTGCTTCATATTCCTGGAGCATTGTTATCTGCTGCTTGTGGACTCATACTGGATGAAATAATGTTCACGTTAATTGCCGTCTACAAGTGCCCTGTGATGCTTTTCAAAGGGTGGAAAAGACTGATTCAGGATTTGATTGGGAGAGAAGGACCTTTTCTGGAGACAGCGTGTGTGCCATTCGCAGGTCTTGCTATTCTTCTCTGGCCATTTGCAGTACTAGGAGCTATGCTTGCGGCCATCCTCTCCAGTGTTCCTTTAGGCCTGTATGGTGCAGTTGTAGCTTATCAGGTACTTGGTACTTCCACACCTTATCATGTCGTGACAAATATTAGCTGATACGATAACTTATTTCTTGTCAAAGTCATGAAGCTTGCCCTTGTTGATTTTTCAGGAATCCTCCGTTGTCATGGGACTCTCTTATGCCATCTCATCTGTGTCCATCTTTGACGAATACACGAATGATGTACTTGACATGGCACCGGGATCTTGCTTTCCAAGGTATAACCATAACGCCCATAACTCACATTTGCATGCTTTTGGATTAGATCCTAAATAATTTAAGGTTTCTAGTACTGACATTTGAGCTCTCAAGGTTGAAATATCGGAAAAACGAAGGTTCTTCACATGGTGGTCACCTATCTAAGCCAGCCTCATTCAACAAGGAGAAGCAGGAAGGAAAGAAACCTCTAGCACGAGTTACATCATTTAAAAACAGCATGGACGAGTACAATCCATTTAAGGTGATACTTTCTTGTTAATACATTGGATTGCAATGCGATTGCTTTTTGGTACTCCTAGATGCATTCGTATCTAGACAAAGTTGAGGCCATTAATATGGACCGCAGGGAGTACTGCAGTTTCATGGCACAACTTCACTTTTTGTACATGTCCATATAAATAGCACATGCTGGGAATAGGCTATTTATTTTTGCAAACTGTCAATATACACTGATTTCTACTCCTTTGATAATATTTGAACTAATGGAATCTGGGCATATAACGTATTGGAGCTGTTATGCAGATGCTGGACCACTTATTTGCTGAATGCAAGCTCCAGGGAGAGGTTTTGGTGAAAGACGGAGTAATAACAATGGAAGACATCCAAGAAACAAAGTCGGACAAAGTAGGCAGCGGGGTTCTTAACGTTGGTTTACCAGCATATGTAATGCTTAATGCACTCATTCGATCTGCAAAAGCTAATTCGGGTGGCCTACTCTTAAGTAAGTTAACATGAAAAATGCCCATCTTTGACCAGAAGGGGTGTTATGATGATCTTAACCTGATCTGCTCTGGAATATATTCAGGTAATGGAGCTGAGATTACATCTGAGAATAGGCCTAAAAATACTCTCTTTGATTGGTTCTTCGACCCTCTTATGGTCATCAAAGAACAAATTAAAGCCGAGAATTTTACAGAAGAAGAGGAAGAGTACCTCAAAAAGCGAGTCCTGATGTTTGGTGGGCCCAGCAACCTCAAGCACACTCTTCCGCACGTGCCATCATTGAACGAGCGAAAAAGAGCAGATATCGACGCGTTTGCTCGAAGGTACTGGCTTTCATCTTTTAATTTGATGAACACAATGGTTGATGTTTGCTAAACCTTTTGCTCCTACCTTGCATCAAGGTTGCAAGGAATCACGAAGTCGATATCAAGATATCCTACATCCAAGCGACGTTTTGATGATCTTGTCAAGTCGCTCTTATTAGAGCTGGAGAGGACGATGGGCGGCAGCCTACCTTCCAATCGATCCCAATCGCTGAAGTTGAGAGGCGGCATTGCCAGACTGCTTAGCCAGAAATCCAGTGGGAAGAAAGGAAACATCATGAACGAAGATCCAGAAGCGCAGATAACAAGGAAGGGCCAGTCTCCATGATAACTTTGTTGATGCAATGTGTAGGTAGACGGAAAGCTAGTGAAGGAGAATGGCTTTCCCTGTATTTTTTAATTCCGTGAAATTGTGTAGATGAAGCATATATGAGTTATGATTGTTGTTCAGTGTAGCATGATTTGTTTCACGTTCTGTTGTGTGATTTGTAGGTATTGGTTTCTGCTGAGCACTAAGTTTTCCAAGTACATGAACTCATGCCAGTATAACAAAATATTGGAATTAATCATAGCATGATTTGCTTCACGTTTTGTTCTGTGATTTGCCAGTATTGGTTTCTGCAGGGCACTAACATATACAGTTTTCCAATTTCATGAAATCATGGCAGATCTGATATATAAACTAAAAACTGGAATTAATCATAGCCCACGGATGAGGACGTGTGTGACTAAATATATCGAACTTCATCCATTCATGATTCATCCTCAAGACCTCAGCCAACAATACAAGACCAACTGTCAGAAGTAGCCACGGTAAAAGAGACAACACTGATGAATTTTTTTTAGGGTTGTAGCCAACCAAAAACTCCACACGCAACTATACGGCTGGAGGTTGTGCACCTCAGTTTTTTAACATGATAGGCATATAGGTTCAGCTACAAAATCCAGCGCAAGCTTTGGGAAATTGCGTGAACCTCGCATCAGGTTCATTTATTCAAATAGGTGGCTGGCTATCAGGCACCTCGGTGTCGTCCAACAGCTCGGTTGGTCTCAGCCTCGCCTTCTTGTAGCTAGTGGAGCCTTGGAGGACGGAGTAGATGTCACTCTTCTGTGATCTGAACAAACGGGATGAAAGCAAACTCAGGTGTCAGCGAGCTTCGACTTAAGACCAGAAAAAACAAAATCAAGCAGTTCTATCCAAAATGGCGTACCGTTACTCCTAATGGGGATAAAAACGGCTCCTATGTAGCTACTACTACTGGTGACACTCCATTATCCTCTCCACACAAGATTAATATGTACCATGCAACATTTACACCTGAGCGCTTACATTGCAGCAAGCTAAACTGGTTTCTTTTGATAGAATTAACAACTCACATTGATACAATGTCGTCCTCGTCTGGTACGTCACTTCCATCCCATGCTGTAGATGAAATGCCTGTCAAACACATAAAAGATCAGAAGCGGTTGTTTACTTTGTGAGGAAAAAAAAGCAGTTCTTTTCAATTCAAGTAAATGGATGCATAACCAAGTGCAAATGCAATCCAGCAGACAGTTAGCCCTAATACATGTGATATACTATTAAATGTTCCTATACCCGAGTCTGCAGATGTGGATGATGAGTTTCCCGTGGCAGGATTTTCACTCATGGTGTCCAATACTTCATCAGAGCTTTCGCTTATAGTGACACCAAAAATTGTGCCAGTGCCTCTCTTACCAACATCCTTTTTGGATTTCTCCTTGACCTGTTCATACATTTTTGTTGGAACTTTCCGAACTGCAACTCTAAATCGGTGAACACTTGGTGTGCCGTAAGCGCTTTCATTTGATGCTTGTGGGCTCATGGAAGAGCTCTGAAGAAGGTTGCTTGCGGCATTAGGATTTCTTCCATCAATAGACGCATCATGTTTTCTACTCTTGGCATGAGGCTTTGTCTGAGAATTAGAGTTCTCGTGGTCTTTGCTCATGCATGCATGGTCCTTCTCGATGGGCAAATTAGTCTGACTATCAACACCAACCATGCTTTGGGGGGGCTTCTTTTCAAGAGTGCTACCATGTGTGGCATCTTCTGTCTCCTGTTGCAGCATACTATCATTCCGAATAACTTTATCGCTGTTCTCTTTTGCATTACCCTGCTCCATTCTTCCTGGCTGCACATCAGAATGCATCAAATCTTGTGTACAATTAACAGTGTCCTGATTACCACCATTAGGATTTAGAGACTCAGGTTTGATCAAATCTGGTTTTTGTTTGCTCTTTTTTCTCTCCTTTGATTTCTTCACATTACCATCTTCTTTGTTCATGTTTTCTGATGAAACAGAAGGCACACCCACATTGCCTAAGCTAGTTTTATCAGTATGAACATGAGATTCTAGCAGATCATTTGGTTCAATACTACCAGCATGTTGAGCCTGTGTATCTGCTTTTCTTTTCTTTTTCTTTTTGGGGTCATTCGTCGCACTGGGGCTAAAATAGTCAACGAAATTGATTTTGTCGTTATCAGACTGAATCGGTACATAATCACTAGGTTCAGCAGCTTCAGGAATAACTGCTCCCTGTTGAGCCCTGGAGTTCGCGCAATCTGCATCAGAACCATGTTCTAAATTGGTATCATGACTCCGAAGTTCAGTCTTGGCAGATTTCTTCCTTCCCTGTCGAGCATTGGGCTTGTCACATGTGACAGTTGTGCCATCTTTATGAACTACAGCTGATTCTGTTGGAGCTCCTACTGTACTTCCATCGTTGTGTGTCCCACCAATGTCAGTTACATATTTGTCCTGGCTATCCTTCGCAAACTGATTCTCATGTCCATGTGTGGAATGGTCACCTTCCTCCAGTTTAGAAGCCTGAGCCTTTGAAGACCTTTTGCTTTTTTTGTGTAATATTTGACCAGTACTTGAAGGAGCATTGATTGCAGAACCTTCTTGAAACAATTCAGCTTTGGTACAATTTTCTCCTTTCAAGTCCTCTTCAGGAACATGTCTGACTTGCTCACCCAAAGACTGAATAGATTTACCACTATCAGTAGGAACATGATTTAAGGAAACCTTATTTCTCTGACGCTTAGTGGACTTGGTTCTGCCATCAGCTGGCAATACTGTACTCTCAGCCAAAACATCCTTAAGATCATGGAATTTGTCAGGTACACCAACAGAAGAATGAGAAGGGTCAAGTATAGTTGACGGTGTTTTCACTGGTTTTCTTTTAGATTTATGACTAGGTGAGATGATTGGGGTATCAGACTGAATAGCTGACGGGGGCAATGCTGCACCACCTTTAGTTTGCTCCGTTAACAGATCTCCACTCAAAACCACACTTAAGTTATCTGTGCATCTTAAATCTGCCAATACCTTATTGATCACATTAGTTTCATCAACCTTCCTGCAGTCACTAACTGTTGCTTCTCCTACAGTGCCTGGTGTTGTTTGCTCTGCTTTTAGGGGATCAGAAGACTCCAAGTGGTGTTTTTTCTTCTTTCTGCGCTTCCCGTCACCATTTGGATTCTTTATAACATCAGAATCCCCTTGCTGCACATTGCTTGGGCCATTTACACTCACCCCGTGAGTAGGAACAGCCAGCTCTGCCACCTTCTCACACTTGTACTCAGCTTTTTCTTCCCGTATATTGCCTAGTGTTATTTGCTTTGTATCTAGAGAGCGGGAACTAGTGATCTGTGTTGAGCTTGCATTCGTAATGGATCCAGATGGTTTTTCCGCTTCTTGATTAAGACCATCCTTTGAAGACTCCGAGTGCTGTCTTCTCTTTTTCTTCCGCTTTACATCACCATTTGGATTTTCTAGCCCTTGTTGCACATTGCTTGCGGTCTGTCGCTTAGAAGGGTCATTTACAATTTCCTGCCGAGTAGCAATAATATCTGATTTGCCTGTGTTCTCACCAAACCCACACTGGTATTTTGCTTCAGAAATATTATCTAGTGTCTCCAAGACATCCTCGCTTTTGCTGCCTTTCTCCATGTTGCTTGCGTCAACTGCACTTTCGTCATTATCCCTATCATTGGCTCCTTTGGCAGATTTTTCTTCACCAGCTGCAACCTTGCATGAGGAAATACTGATGTCTCCAACAATTGGATTTCTATATCCTTCATATTCAAGATTAATACTACTCTGGTCAGCAGCTAGATCACTAGTTGCCTGAGCATCAGTCCCCAATTGAACATGCTTGGTCACTTGGCTTCCACTATTTAGTTGTGATGACAAAAGAAGCATGTCAGCTGGTATGACCTTTGTTTTGTCTCGGCCAGTCATTTCGACATTAGATGCAACATCACCTGGGTTATGAAAAGAAAAATAAATATTCGGTACTGAGCAATAGAAATAGACTTTACAAATACATGGCTAGCTAGAGAAAAAAGAAATTGGATTTATAGTTCTTGGGATTCTAGGAAAATGTTAGTACACTGACAAATGCATGTATTGCTAATACTCCAGTTTTGTATTTGTCCAGGATTTGTAAAATCTAGCATAATCTTGAAATCGTCGTGACCAAATTCAAGCACAAAGAGGATGCCGCTCTCACATGAGCTAAGTTCCAAACAAACGCCACTAGATAAAAATAACATTGTATTGTAAAAGAATCCAGGGGTATTATTACCTTGTAGCCCATGAAGGAGATCTTCGCCTGTGGCTTTTGATACCTCCACTGCTGCAGTTGATGGTTCTGCCATTTCTGGAGCAGAAACATCTTTAGAAGTGACTAACCGGCTCTTTTTCCTTTTCTTATTATTTCCAGTAAGGATTGGATTTTCTACTTGGATTGAATCCTCTTTTATGTTTCCATCCACTTCCTGCTGAAAAGAAGCGTTTGAAAGCACCTCACGAGTATTAGTGTTAGTTTCCAGAGGAAGCTTATCAAAGTTCTCCGAATCTCTGGTTTTAGAATCATTAGTTTCTCTACTAGGATCTACAGCTGAGATGTCAAAAGAACCAGTCACTCTAGCCTTTTTGCAATCCTTTTCCTGAGAGAGATCATCCAATGCATGAAGCTCTCCTAACATTTCCTCCCTTGTCCCCACTTGCTTCTCGCCAGAAACAAGACCTAATTCACGGTCTCCAACACTATGCAGAAGGTCTTCCTCTCTTGTGTGTACTTCCGCTCCAACCAGGGTCACATTAGTTTGATTTGTCAATCCATTGATGTTTGCCACAGATGTTGAATTAACATAAACCCCTTCAGTTTGATCCCTATGTTTCTGCCATTGGTTGTAGCTCTCTGATTTGTCAGTAACTGAAACAGAAACTGTTTGTACATCAGTCGCCAGGCATACTGCTGTGCTCTTTCTTTCGGTATTCTGTTGTGACGAGGATGACGGATGCACATCATGTGCATGAACAGTAACCCATGCTCCAGGATCTTCACCACCTTATAAGGCACAGGAAATATTAGTTTAAAATACCTCAAAGTAAACAAGAAGGGAGATCAACATCATTAGCAAGTTCGACTCATGCCTAAAGGGTTACAAGATCTATGAACACATAACTTGAGAATGTCTGAGAAACTCATAGTCTGCAATGAAACATGAGAGAGATTTTGAGACAAAAAATCGCAAAATTAAGAGAACTGGATGGTCAATTCAAGTGAATAGCTACCCTAAGTACATTCATCGTAACACTTTCACCAACAATAAAAAAATTACGAAGCAATACCTATGCTAGCTTGACTTAATAATTAACAAGATTCAAATGAAACAGTTAATGCTAACTCAATACCTTTCAGCATTGGAGGAACCTTATCACTTGATTTCCCTCTATCCTCGTCTCTGCAGTAGTTTGTGTCTGTCTCCACTGCTTCCATATTGACATGCAGAAAGTAGCCAGCCTTAACTTTGGCAAATGCACTCCTCACAGGCATTGAATCGGAAAGGTGATACATCGCACCCTTCCGTAGCACCTGGCGGAAATAATGGCACATTTAGAAATTTGCACTGCCCTTTCCAGGGTCTCCAGGTTGCACATGTTAATTGTATGGAGTTCCAAAACAGCATGTGATTCAATCCAAAACCATGAGGGGGAAATTATTGCGCTGACCATCAGACTCAAGATAATCATCTTTCAATAATCACAAAATTCGTGTACATATTCCATTAACTTAGTAAAGTTTGATAACCATCTATCATGTCATCAATGAAACCGTGATTTGTTAACTAAACTTAATCTTCCATTAGGTGTTTCAAGAACCCATATATACATTAAAACACGACTTTTGAAAAATCCAAAAGAAATGTATTTAAACAGTGAAGCCAAATCATGTGACTTCCACAACATCACTGATAAATTCAACTTAACTGCAGCACAACTGGACTAATTCACACGGCCCATAGAACCAATGCCAGTCAATGCAACATAGCGTACATTTTGTTGTAAGCTACATCACATTGCAACTAAAGATATTCAACATCTCATACATGCCGAATGTTACAAAATGGAGTGGAAACAGAACATCACTGCACAGAGAAGAGTACATGGTAAAACAACCCAAAACTACATGTTTGATGGCAAGGTTTGATGGACCGTTCATGGGTTCCGAGGCAGTGAGGCACTACGCCTAGCTTATCACAGATCTATTCAATAAAACGTAGCCCCGGGCTAAATAGTCTGATTTTTTAAACCTAACAGAGCACTGGCAAAAACCTACACCAAAACGTCCACATACAATAAAGCCTCCATTTCAAACTAGACTTAAATCTAAGCGAGCGACCATGAGGAGCTCATTCAGACAAAAACAAAACCTACTTATAAGAATATGAAGATGATCAAAGTCAAAAATCAGAACCTGGAAGGACTTCACGACGACGGGGCCGAGGTCGGGGAAGGCGTCGGCGTGCTCTATGGCCACCTGCGCTGCGCGGAGGCAAGAAAACGAGCGTCAGATAAGGTTATGTTGGTTTCAAGCGAAGGAAGAGAGGAGGCGACGAGAGGCGTACACTTGAGGCCGCGGATGGTGGAGTCCGCGACGACGTTCAGGGCGAGGTGGGTGCCAAGGTCCGTGTCGAGGAACAGTGATATATGGGCGCCTCCGCGGTCAGAGAGCGCCTTTGGTGGTGGCGGCGGTGGCGCCGACGGCGAGGCGGCCATTGCTGGGGCGTGGGGTGCGGCCGCCGCCAGTGGAGAGGGGAGAAGAGGGGTCTGGGTTCTGGGCCTTTGGGGAGAGAGGGGGCATTTGAGGGTGCGTTTTAGTTTGGCCAAGGCCGACTATTTCGAATTTTTTTAATTCGTATTCTCAAAATAGATATCGTAAAATTATCAAAAGTATCTAGACGCTATTTGGTATATAGTTTGAGAAACGATACAGTGCCTCCGGGGGTCGTGGCTCCTTCCGCATAGAAGCCCATCGTTCAGGTCCCGAGTGACGCAACACAGAATGTGGGTGGGCCTGCCCGCATGGGGAACCGGCTGGTCGGCTCCCTGACAACCTCCCATGCTCCTTCCGCCACCGTGTGTCGTCGGCATGGCTTCCCCTGACCCTCCCCCCCCCCCCCCCCCCCCCCCCCCGCCGCCCATGTGCGTCGTCGCCCAGCTCCCCACAACCTCCCGCCTCCTTCAGCTGCCATGCCATTTTTGAGGTGTGGGAGCTCCACCTCTACCCTGCAAGCATTGTGTCATTGCCGAGCTCCGCCGCATATGGGGAAGATGAGGCTGTTGTGTTGCCTGCAGCTACCAATAACGCTAATTGTATTATTTTTGCTACCTCCATATATTTATTTCGCTACATACTACTATTTGCTTTGCTACTTTGCTCCTTCTCCAAATGCTACACTGGTATTTGTATGTCTTTTTTAACCCACCGCGGGAATAAGACTACAAGGATTCTACCATGGCATAAATGTTTTGCTACAATAGTATGCATGTTTTACTACGAGGTCTCCGACGAGGTCTCCGGCAAAATAGGATTTGCTACAATCGATCGTTTTATTTGCTACCACCATTTTATGATCTTGCTTCAATAGCGCAAAGTTTTTGCTACATTTGTTTTAAGTTTTGCTATAATAGCAAAATCTTCTGCTACGGTGTCTCCGGCGAGGTATTCCGATGAAAGTCTTCGGCAAAGTCGATTTTGCTATATTAGAACAAACATTTTGCTACAAAGTGTTCGGCAAAGTCTACAGCGAAACTCCGGCGAGATCTGTCTTTTTATTTTTTGTCTCATGGGCAAAACGTTTTTTGCTACATGTAGCAAAATCGGGACATTTTATAGAAAAATCAAGATGATTTATAGCAAAAGCAGGAATTTGGACAAAAAGGAGGACACATGTCACGCAGGGGACCCGGGGGATCAGCGGGAGTTATCCCCGGGGGACGCCTAGTGCTCCCCATATACTTTTCATATCTATTTTAAGATGGGAGAATACTTGAAATCAATTTTATAATTTATTATCAAATGAACTACCCTATTTTTTCAGCTGCAACTTAAAGTTGTAACTCCCTAAAATTGAAAAATCTCACTTAGGATAGTCATAGTAGTAGTATCGTAAGGAGTATCATGCATGTCAGCTTGGCAAAATGCTGATATGGCAGAACAATTAATGAAGAAAATATGCTACTGTATCATAATATGCTACTGTATCATAGCACGTGTAACAAGAAAATATAATTTCAAATACATCTATACAACAAATAGTATTGAGATTCTATAAATAATTAGATACCCTGGGAGTATGAGACTATGATGTAGTTAATGATATTAAGCACCATAGCGATAGCATCATATAGTACCTTACTTGCAACCAAAAATCTGCGTTGAAATCTCATTTACAACTCATATGGCGCAGAAAACCTGATGCAAATAAGATAGTAATAAAATTGACCGAGCTCTAATTTAATTCTCAGCCAACCGAGAATTAACGAAACAATTCTTGAAAATGAGGTAAAAAAATAAAAAAAGAGTTTTCTAATTAATTGACGTATAAAATCAGATAAAAAACCAATACTCATTTGGCCACGAAAGGCAATCAAGAGACAATCCCATGAGATAAGCGGACTACTCACAAACTATATGACCATGCAAGGATGAAAAAAGACGACCTCCTAACACGATACTCATACACGAAAATACCATGGATAGGGGCACTCCTGAACCCAACTTTGGAGGCCAACGAGAGCATGTGCATGTGTTGATGATCACATCCATGTGGGAGGGAAGTGGGCAGAAGTAAGTTACATCACGGCTTGCGTATATGGACCACTAAGCTACATATACGAGATAACTAAATTGCATAGACGAACGAGTCTCCTTTTAGGTGCACTCTTACATACACGTCGCCCCATTGATCCATGTGGCAGGATCAGGACTGAAGAGTCACAACATCACTAAGGCTGGTCATAGTGGAAGTATCATACTACTATTATCATGCATATGATACTAGTGTATGATACTATCTTTATAGTGCATGGTATCATATGGTAGTATCATAGTAGCACTATTGAAAGTGCAATGAACATTGCCTAGAGGAGGGTGAATAGGATTTAAAATTATTACGGTTTAGGCTCAAATAAATGCGGAATAAAACTAACGTTTAATTTATTAGCACAAATCCTAACCACTAGGTTCACCTAAGTGCACCAACAACCTATGCTAAGCAATACAAGCAACAAGGTAATAGCAAGATGAAATACTTCAAGTACGTTGGCTATCACAAAGTAAAGTGCATAAGTAAAGGGCTTGGTTGAGAGATAACCGATAGACACGGAGACGAAGATTTTTATCCCGAAGTTCACTTCCAAAGAAGCTACGTCTCCGTTGGAGAGGTGCGATGGTGCAATGCTCTTTGAATGCCATAAATGGCTCACCTCGGAGGTGTGGTGGCTCGATGCTCACTCAATGCCACACAAGGCCTCACCACAATATGTGAAGGCATGTAACTCACCGATGCCATAAAAGGCTCACCCTATTCTTCCGTGAGCTAGCCACAAAGGCCTACTCACGATCCACTAAGGGACACTTAAGGGCGGTCACCAAAACCTGAACAAGGTTGGGGCTATCTCCATAATTTAATTGGAGGATCCCAACAACAAAATCATAAAAGGCTACAAAGTCACAACATACCACAAGCTTGAGACCACAACACAATGGAGGCCACAAGAAGTCAACACACCAACCACAACCGTCTAGGGTTCCAAGAACCCAAGAGAAACAAGCCCACAAGCTTATACTCGTCGAATCTCCGTGAAGAACTCAAACCTATGCAACAAATGCAAGGGCAAGTCCTTCACTACCAAATTCCAACAAAGCTACAAAAGTCATTGGGGGAATAAGGGAAAAAGAACACCAAAGGAGAACACAAAAGGAGAACACAAAACTCTCCAAGGTCTAGATCCCAATACAGAGAAGGGATTTGGCTTGGGGATGATTGTAGATCTAGATCTCCTCTCTCAAATCCCTCAAAAAGATGCAAGAATTATAGGAGGGGAAAGGGGAGAGGGAAATATCTTTAAGGTTAACAATGGAGGAGATAGAGAGAAAGCCAAAAACCAAGAAAATAGCTAGTCCCCACGAAGGGGAAGAGGAGCCCCTTTTAAAGGGCTCCCAGATCTAACCATTTGGTCATTTACGACCATGGCTGGAACTTCTGGTGGCACCCTGCCAATGGTCAAAAAACTGCAAAATGAAAGAAAGAAAAACGAGCTTGGCTAGAACTTCCGCCAGTCCACCGAAACTACCGATAAGAACAGTATTACCGCCAGAAATTCTGACCAAAGTTTCGACAAATAGAGCACATAAAACAGAGAGGATACAATACGTGAACGGAACGAGAGCCGAAATTTCATCCGGAACAACTGGCGGCAATTATGCCTGAGCGGAACTTTCGGTGCCTGGCCGGTACTTCCAGCGAGGGCAGTACTACCGCCTTAACTTATGATCCAAATACCGTCAAATAGAACAAACCAGGAAGTGAGGATAGAGAACGTGAGCAGAAGATGCACCAGAACTTCCACCAGTACCGCCGGCGGCAAATTTCCCTAGCGGTACTATCAGTGGCTAGCTGGAACTTCCGGTCAAGGAAATTTCAGAAACCAAAATTGCAATAAATTTTGCATTTGAACTCCAAACGAGATGAAACCAATTTTGTTGGAAAGATAACAACATTTAGAATTTCCCTGACCGAGATGAAACAATTTTTTCAAAATATTGGGTATCACCAAGGGATAAAATACCATGAATATATATGTGATGTATCTCCCAAGATATGGAGCCAGAAAACTCGCAAGATCACCAACCACAAAAATATATGCAAGGAAAATCCTTATTTGATGAACTAGAGCTTGTTATGATGATAGCCACAAGCTCTAGATCCTCTCATGGACAAGAACTAACTAACAACCAAGAAATGTGATGCTATGTATGCAAAGGTTTGAGATGTCTTTAAACGATGTGATTAAGACACCTGCTTGAGAGGCCCTCTTGATAGTACGGCTATCTATCCTAAACCCGGTCTCCCAACTAACAACACGAGACCGGCAAAAAAGAAACTCTATCAAGATCATACCTTTTTTTTTTGGAAAGGATCATATATTAATATCAGACGATACCAAATACACCCAGCCTCTGCAACAACGCATTGTCCTAGCGGCCACACGGATGCACACAGCCAAAAAAAGAAAGAGGAATTACAAACAACAGTACTACCACCACCAAGACAGCACCAGAAGTCTAGCTTTTCCAAAAAACGACGCCTCCAAGAAGGGAACAGTGCACAAACACCGTCATCGTCTGATCAAAGATCTAGATTTTCACCCTGAAGAAAGTCCACGCTCTTAAAACAATACCTTTAACAAGGCCATTGCCAGACACAGCCAATTAATGCCAAACCCTGGGTTTTCACCCTGAGAGGTAGGACCATGAACCTCTTATGTGCAGTCACCCCCACTTGCATGACACTGCTCCAATTCACAAGTCACTTAGCCAATTCCTCATCACCACCCAGACTTGAACCACCATTGTTTGTCCTCGGATCTCGGTCTTCATGACATTCTCCGTCAGCACCATGGAATGAGAACATGTCCCATGATAATAACAGCCAACAAAGCTTCGAAGAACACCCTCTGAAACCAAACGGTCAGGGTAAAACATGGGTGCGTACGATCGAATTCAATCCTTTCAGCAAACTCACGGCATGATAGCACTTATGGAGTTCGCCGACGAAGCCTTCCGGAACACGACACAGAAACCAGATCAATGGAGACCAACACCCGGCAAATCATCGTCTTGGATTGAGAGGGATCCAGGACCACCTCCTTTATTGAAACCGAGCCCGCAGCCCCCACGCCACCCGCCTAAAACTAGCAGGATCCTCCGCAAGAAGGCAAGACCACCCGGCCAACCATTCCGACGGAGAAGGAGGACACCACCACCATGTCGGGGGCAGATGCCACAAGCGCCCTAGTGTCACGGACAAGGCCCTGGTCACCTGGGCGCCGGCGTCGAGGCCAACGAACGAGACAAATCGCGTCTAGTCCCAGATCCCCTCCGCCGCCTGCCGCCATCTAGGCCGAGGATCACAGGTCGCCGCTCGCCGCAACACCGCCGCCAAACCAGCCGGGATGAACGTCGCCGCCTTCCTGCCAGATCGCGATCAGGGCTGCCGCCGCCGCCAGGCCCCCAGGTCTTTGCCTGGCGACGATCCGGACGGAAGTGGCGGGGAGGGTAGGCCGCCCGGCGCGGCGCGGTGCCGCCGCCGGGTGCGGGAGGAGCAGGGGTCTCAAGATCATACCTTTGGCTTGAGCATTCCACTTGAGCTTGATGTAGACCATTTTGACCTTCTCAAGTGTAGGGGTTCGTAGCATGGAAAACAAAAATTTTCTATCGCATACAAACAAACAAGCCAAGATCTATCTACTAGATTGTAGCAACGAGTCGATGGTATAACTTACCCTCGAAGATTCCAAAGCGTTTAACGAGAGCGGATTCTCGTGGGTGATGTAGTCGTACTCTTTCCGATCTCAAGATCGTGTAGACGATCCTTCCAGCGCCACGTTCCGGCAGCGCTTCCGCAGTCGGTCACACGTTCGGTACTCGACGAAGACCTTCCTCTCCCTTGTTCCAGCAGGCAGCGGAGGTTGTAGCACTCTCCTCGCGATTCCGGCAGCACAACGGCGTGGTACCGGAAGTAGAGGGGAAATCCCGCAGGGCTTCGCCTTAAGCCGGTGCGAGTATGGTGGAGCTTATGAGAGAGAGGCTATTAGTGGTCTAGTAATTAGACACACCAATTAGAAGGCTCTAAACCAATTAGAAGGCTCTAAACCGCTGGCTAAAGCAATTAGAAGCTCTAAACCAAAACGGCTCTAAACCGGAGATCTAGAGGTGAAAGTTGTGTGTCTAGGAGGGGAGCCCTGCCCCTCCTTATATAGGTGGGAGGGGCCGGCGGCCAAGGGGAGGAGTACCTCCCCAAGTCGGCCTTGGGAGGCGCGCCGGCCAAGGGGACTCCTCCCCCAAGTCGGCCTCCACCAATCCTCCTTCTCCTCTTTCCGAAAACTGGCAGTTTGACTTTTCAAACTAGGATTTGATTTAACCCTTTATTTCGGACAGCGATGACACTTAGTACATGATGCAATCATACCAACTTTGATATAACACATTCATGTACCCTCCCCCCCCCCGGAGTGCCGGACATTCCGGAACCTTCTAGAACATTCCCGATGAAAACACCGGAATCATTCCCGAACTCCGAAACGGGACTTTCCTTATATGAATCTTATTCTCCGGACCATTCCAGATCACCTCGTGATATCCCGGATCCCATCCGAGACTCCGAAAAACATTCGGTCTCTTTCTCATAATACCATAACTACTCAAACAACGTCGAATCCTTAAGTGTGTCTCCCTACGGTTCGTGAATTATGCGGACGTGATCGAGACACTTCTCCGAACAATAACCAATAGAGGAATCTGGAAATTCATATGGCTCCCACATATTTCTACGATTACTTTGCGATCGAATGAACCACTTACATACGATACCAATTTCCCTTTGTCTCACGATATGTTACTTATCCGAGGTTATGATCGTCGGTATCTCTGCATACCTAGTTCAACCTCGTTACTGACAAGTACTCTTTTCTCGTTCCCGTGATATGTGATCCCTTGTGACCAAGTCACATGCTTGCAAGCTAATTGGATGACATTCCACCGAGAGAGCCCAGAGTATATCTATCCGTCATGTGGATGGACAAATCCCACTCTTGATCCATGTGTCTCAACCAATACTTTCCGAACACTCAATGCCACTTTTATAACCACCCAGTTACGGTGTGGTGTTTGATGTTATCAAAGCATCCATCCGGTAAAGGTGATATGCATGATCTCATGGTCGAAGGAATTAGGTTACTATGTATCAGAAAGCATATAGCAATTGAACTAATGAAATGACTTGATCTTTATGCTACGCTTATCTATAGGAGCATGTCCACCATATCATTCTCCTAACGATATGATCTTGTTGTTGATAACATCTCAATGTTCATGATAGGGAAACCACAATCATTAATCAACCAACAAGCTAGTGAAGTATAGAGGCTATACTAGGGACTTCAAATTAAGTTTACAAATCACACAAGTATCAATGTTTCCTTGTTAATACTATTATAGCATGAATGTAAACATTTATCATAAACACAAAGATATAATAATAACCACATTTATTATTGCCTCTAGGGCATATCTCCAACAGTCTCCCACTTGCACTAGAGTCATCTAATCTAGATTACATGGTAATATACCGAACACCCATGGCAGTTTGGTGTTGGTCATGTTTTGCCCTCGGGAGAGGTTTAGTCAACGGATCCGCCACATTCAGATCTGTGTGTACTTTGCAAATCTTTATATCCCCATCCTGGATATGTTCTCGAATAGCGTGAAAACGCAGCTTGATATGCTTCAGCTTCTTGTGTGACCTTGGTTCTTGCGCATTGGCTATGGCGCCCATGTTATCACAGTAGATAGACATTGGGTTCAGCGCACTAGGAACCACACCCAGCTCTGTAATGAACTCTTTCATCCATATCGCTTCTTGTGAAGCCTCCGAAGCAGCCATGTATTCCGATTCAGTTGAAGATCTCGCCACAACGCTTTGCTTTGCACTCCTCCAGCTAACTGCTGCACCATTCAAAATAAATACGTATCCGGATTTGTGTTCCAACTAGCATCGGTGTAACCATTAACAACGAGCTGTTCATCACCTCCATAAGAAAGAACCATATCCTTAGTTCTTCTCAAGTACTTAAGGATGTTTTTGACCGCTGTCCAATGATCCACTCCTGGATCACTTTGATATCTGCTAGTTAAACTAACAGCATATGCAATGTCGGGTCTAGTACATAGCATGGCATACATTAGAGATCCTATGGCTGAGGCATAGGGAGTCTTACTCATCCTTTCTCTATCTTCTGCCGATGTCGGACTTTGAGTTTTACTCAAGGTCGTATTGGGCAACATGGGCAAGAACCCTTTCTTGCTTTCTTCCATTCCAAATCTCTTTAGAACTTTGTCCAAATATGTACTCTGTGACAATGATATTTGGCGTTTCGATCTATCTCTATAAATCTTTATGCCTAATATGTAAGCTGCTTCGCCAAGATCCTTCATTGAAAAACTATTATTCAAATATTCCTTGACACTATTAAGAAGGTCTACATCATTCCCAATCAATAATATGTCATCCACATATAGTATTAAGAATGCTACAGAGCTCCCACTCACTTTCTTGTAAATACAAGCTTCTCCATAAGTTTGTATAAAACCAAAACTTTTGATTACCTTATCAAAACGTTGATTCCAACTTCGGGATGCTTGCTTCAATCCATAGATGGACCGTTGAAGTTTGCATACCTTGTTAGCATCTTTAGGATCGACAAAACCTTTGGGTTGCATCATATACAACTCTTCATCAATGTCTCCATTGAGGAATGTTGTTTTGACATCCATCTGCCATATCTCATAATCATAATATGCAGCGATTGCTAACATAATCCTCACAGACTTTAGCTTCGCTACCGGTGAGAAAGTCTCATCATAGTCAACTCCTTGAATTTGTCGAAACCCTTTTGCGACAAGTCGAGCTTTATAGACAGTAACATTACCATCAGCATCTGTTTTCTTCTTGAAAATCCATTTGTTCTCGACAGCCTTTCGGCCATCCGGTAAGTCCACCAAAGTCCATACTTGGTTTTCGTACATGGATCCAATCTCGGATTTCGTGGCTTCTTGCCATTTATTGGAATCTGGGCTCATCATCGCTTCCTCATATGTCTCGGGGTCATCGGTGTTGTCCACCACCATGACATTCATAACGGAATCATACCAATCTGGAGTGGTACGAGTTCTCGTTGACCTCCGAGGCTCTGTAGCAACTTCAACCGAAGTTTCATGATCACCATCATTAGCTTCCTCTCTTATTGGTGCAGGCACCACAGGAACTTCTTCCGGTGCTGCGCTACTCGCAATATCGAGAGAAGGTTCGACAACCTCGTCAAGTTCTACTTTCCTTCCAGTCAATTCTTTCGAGAGAAATTCCTTCTCTAGAAAGGATCCATTCTTGGCAACGAAGATTTTGCCTTCGGATCTATGATAGAAGGTATACCCAATAGTTTCCTTCGGGTATCCTATGAAGACGCATTTTTCCGCTTTGGGTTCAAGCTTGTCCGGCTGTAACTTCTTTACATAGGCTTCGCATCCCCAAACTTTAAGGAACGACAATTTAGGTTTCTTCCCAAACCATAATTCATACGGTGTCGTTTCAACGGATTTAGATGGTGCCCTATTTAAAGTGAATGCGGCTGTTTCTAATGCATAACCCCAAAATGATAGCGGTAAATCTGTAAGTGACATCATAGAACGAACCATATCTAAGAGAGTTCGATTACGACGTTCGGACACATCATTACGCTGTGGTGTTCCCGGCGGTGTCAATTGTGAAAGTATTCCGCATTTCTTCAAATGCTCGCCAAACTCGTAACTTAGATATTCACCTCCACGATCAGAACGTAGAAATTTAATCTTCTTGTTACGTTGATTCTCTACCTCACTTTGAAACTCCTTAAACTTCTCGAAAGTTTCGGACTTATGTTTCATGAAATAGATATACCCATATCTACTCAAGTCATCCGTGAAGGTAAGAACATAACGATAATCACTGCGCGATGCTACACTCATTGGACCACACACATCGGTATGTATGATTTCCAATAAGTCTGTAGCTCGCTCCATTATACCAGAAAATGGAGTCTTAGTCATTTTTCCCATCAGACATGCTTCGCATCTTTCAAGTGATTCAAAATCAAGTGATTCAAGAAGTCCATCGGAATGGAGTTTCTTCATACGTTTCACTCCGATGTGACCAAGACGACAGTGCCACATATAGGTCGAATTATCGCTTGATTTCAATCGTTTAGCCTCAATGTTGTTGATATGTGTATTTCCACTATCGAGATTCAATAAGAATAGACCATCTATCAAAGGTGCATGTGCATAAAACATATTACTCATATAAATAGAACAACCATTATTCTCGGATTTAAACAAGTAACCGTCTCGCAATAAACAAGATCCCGATATAATGTTCATGCTCAACGCAGGCACCAAATAACAATTATTTAAGTATAAAACTAATCCCGATGGTAGATGAAGGGGTAGCGTGCCAACCGCGATCACATCAACCTTTGATCCGTTTCCCACGCGCATCGTCACCTCGTTCTTCGCTAGCTTCCGTTTATTCTGCAGCACCTGTTTCGAGTTACAAATATGAGCAACCGAACCAGTATCAAATACCCAGGCACTACTACGAGTACTAGTGAGATACACATCAATAACATGTATATCAGATATACCTTTCTTCTTGATGTTGCCGTTCTTCAAATCCGCCAAGTACTTTGGGCAATTCCGCTTCCAGTGACCTTCTCCCTTGCAGTAAAAGCACTCAGTATCAGGCTTAGGTCCAGCCCTGGTCTTCTTCGTCGGCGTGGTAGCTTTCTTACCACCCTTCTTGAAGTGTCCCTTTTGCTTAGACTTGCCTTTCTTGAATTTGGTGGTCTTATTGACCAACAACACTTGGTGCTCTTTCTTGATCTCCACTTCTGCAGATTTCAACATGGCAAAGAGTTCTGGCAACGTCTTGTTCATGTTCTGCATGTTGTAGTTCATCACAAAGTTCTTGTAACTTGGTGGTAGTGATTGGAGGACACGGTAAATCCCCAAAGCATTAGGAATCACTATACCCAAGCTTTGAAGTTTGTTTGCGTGCCCTGACATCTTAAGCACATGCTCACTGACGGAGCTGCCTTCTTCCATCTTGCAGTTAAAGAACTTTTCAGAAGCTTCATAGCTTTCAATTGCCGCATGAGTCTCAAAAATCAATTTGAGATCCTCGACAATATCATATGGGTCTGAATCCTCAAACCTTTTCTGAAGCTCCGATTCCAAACCATACAAGATAGCACACTGAACTATGGAGTACTGATTCTTCCGAGCGAGGTAAACATTCTTTACTTCATCGGGAGCATCAGCTGCAGGTGGGTCACCCAGCGGTGCATCCAGCACATAGGTCAAATTACCAGCTGTGAGGACAATCCTCAAATTGCGGAACCAATCCGCGAAGTTGCTTCCATTGTTTTTCAACTTTTCTTTCTCTAGGAACGCATTAAAATTGATGGTAGGGGCTGCCATTGATCTACAACATATTTGCAATAGTTTAGACTAAGTTTATGATAAATTGAGTTCAAATTAATTAATGTAATTAAACTAGGTGAACTCCCACTCAAAACAACATCCCTCACATTGTTTTAGTGATCACACGAACCAAATCCACTACATCAACACCGATCATCACGAGAGTTGATATAGTTTCAATGGCGAACAATCGTCATGTTCATCATATCTACTATATGATTCATGCTTTACCTTTCGGTGATCCGTGTTCCGAGACCATGTCTGTACATGCTAGGCTCGTCAAGATCAAACCTTAGTTTCCGCATGAGCAAATCTGGCTTGCTCACGTTGTATACACTTGCGGAATCTAACACACCCGATCATCACGTGGTGCTTCGAAACAACAAGCTTTAGCAACGGTGCTGACTAAGGGTGAACACTTTATGATTTGAAATTCATGTGCATGAGGGATCATCTTATAATGCTACCGTCGTCTACTAAGCAATACAAGATGCATAAAGGATTAACATCACATGCAATTCAATATATATGTGATATGATATGGCCTTTCTTCTTTGTGCTTTGATCTCCATCTTCAAGCACGAACATGATCTCCATCATCACCGGCATTGCATCAAGGTCAATGACGCCTCTCCATGGTTGTCGTCCACCGGCTTCAACTATTACAACTACTTTGAATAGACACGCGGGTCTTAACATAAATTAAAGACAACCATATGGCTCCTGCCGGTTGCCGACTTACAATAAGGAACATTGCATACATCAAATATAATCACAATCATGGCCATATCACATCACTGCACACCCCTGCAAAACAAAGTTAGACGCCTCTACTTTCTTTGCATGTTTTACGTGGTTTGGGGCTTTCTATAAGTGTCGTTCTAACTTACGAACATGAACCACAACGTTGACACAAGTATTGTTAATCACCCGTTGTGTATTGGATCTTTACTATGCTAGGAGAAACAGGCACCCGCAAAGCCACTTATGCAATACAAGTTGCATGTCAAGCGTGGAGAAAGTCTCATGAACGATGTCATGTAAAGTTAGCCCGGGCCGCTTCATCCCAACATACCGCAAGATGCAAAGTACACAAGAAGTAATCGACAATAAAGCATCAACGCCCACAATGACCATTGTGTTCTACTCGTGCAACAGATCTACATATAGACACGGCTCTGATACCACTGTAGGGGTTCGTAGCATGGAAAACAAAAATTTTCTATCGCATACAAACAAACAAGCCAAGATCTATCTACTAGATTGTAGCAACGAGTCGATGGTATAACTTACCCTCGAAGATTCCAAAGCGTTTAACGAGAGCGGATTCTCGTGGGTGATGTAGTCGTACTCTTTCCGATCTCAAGATCGTGTAGACGATCCTTCCAGCGCCACGTTCCGGCAGCGCTTCCGCAGTCGGTCACACGTTCGGTACTCGACGAAGACCTTCCTCTCCCTTGTTCCAGCAGGCAGCGGAGGTTGTAGCACTCTCCTCGCGATTCCGGCAGCACAACGGCGTGGTACCGGAAGTAGAGGGGAAATCCCGCAGGGCTTCGCCTTAAGCCGGTGCGAGTATGGTGGAGCTTATGAGAGAGGCTATTAGTGGTCTAGTAATTAGACACACCAATTAGAAGGCTCTAAACCAATTAGAAGGCTCTAAACCGCTGGCTAAAGCAATTAGAAGCTCTAAACCAAAACGGCTCTAAACCGGAGATCTAGAGGTGAAAGTTGTGTGTCTAGGAGGGGAGCCCTGCCCCTCCTTATATAGGTGGGAGGGGCCGGCGGCCAAGGGGAGGAGTCCCTCCCCAAGTCGGCCTTGGGAGGCGCGCCGGCCAAGGGGACTCCTCCCCCAAGTCGGCCTCCACCAATCCTCCTTCTCCTCTTTCCGAAAACTGGCAGTTTGACTTTTCAAACTAGCCGTTTGACTTTTCAAACTAGGATTTGATTTAACCCTTTATTTCGGACAGCGATGACACTTAGTACATGATGCAATCATACCAACTTTGATATAACACATTCATGTACCCTCCCCCCCCGGAGTGCCGGACATTCCGGAACCTTCTAGAACATTCCCGATGAAAACACCGGAATCATTCCCGAACTCCGAAACGGGACTTTCCTTATATGAATCTTATTCTCCGGACCATTCCAGATCACCTCGTGATATCCCGGATCCCATCCGAGACTCCGAACAACATTCGGTCTCTTTCTCATAATACCATAACTACTCAAACAACGTCGAATCCTTAAGTGTGTCTCCCTACGGTTCGTGAATTATGCGGACATGATCGAGACACTTCTCCGAACAATAACCAATAGAGGAATCTGGAAATTCATATGGCTCCCACATATTTCTACGATTACTTTGCGATCGAATGAACCACTTACATACGATACCAATTTCCCTTTGTCTCACGATATGTTACTTATCCGAGGTTATGATCGTCGGTATCTCTGCATACCTAGTTCAACCTCGTTACTGACAAGTACTCTTTTCTCGTTCCCGTGATATGTGATCCCTTGTGACCAAGTCACATGCTTGCAAGCTAATTGGATGACATTCCACCGAGAGGGCCCAGAGTATATCTATCCGTCATGTGGATGGACAAATCCCACTCTTGATCCATGTGTCTCAACCAATACTTTCCGAACACTCAATGCCACTTTTATAACCACCCAGTTACGGTGTGGTGTTTGATGTCATCAAAGCATCCATCCGGTAAAGGTGATATGCATGATCTCATGGTCGAAGGAATTAGGTTACTATGTATCAGAAAGCATATAGCAATTGAACTAATGAAATGACTTGATCTTTATGCTACGCTTATCTATAGGAGCATGTCCACCATATCATTCTCCTAACGATATGATCTTGTTGTTGATAACATCTCAATGTTCATGATAGGGAAACCACAATCATTAATCAACCAACAAGCTAGTGAAGTATAGAGGCTATACTAGGGACTTCAAATTAAGTTTACAAATCACACAAGTATCAATGTTTCCTTGTTAATACTATTATAGCATGAATGTAAACATTTATCATAAACACAAAGATATAATAATAACCACATTTATTATTGCCTCTAGGGCATATCTCCAACATCAAGATGGAAAACCTTTCTTGATTGCACTTGCTCGCTCTTGCTTGATGAAGACTTCCAAATTGCCCCCCATACTTCAAGGGGAAACCTATTCTTTGAACTTGTCTTCATCACTCCATGATCATCGAGGATGGCAAGCTCCAAGCATGAGATCTTCTAGATAAGACGCATCTTGAGCTTGCACTTCTTTATCCCTTCTTGAGAGTTGATCCAACGAGATTCAACTCTTTGCACTTGTCTTGATCAACCTTCAAGCTCCTTATTTCTTTATGATTCTAATGGGCACATATCCCTTGGACATTTCTTCATCTTTCAACCTTGAGACCACCATATGGCTCAAGCGATGCCAATGAATAAACCTACAAATAAAACTCAATTTACACATTATTCTATAGAAATTGTCATTAATTACCAAAATCACACATGGGGGCATACATGTCCTTTCAACTATATTTAATGATTTGTAGAATCTCGATGTAAAACTGTGTACAAGATTTACATGCATTAGGATTTTTAGTTTTACGTGCTATGATACGATATCTACCTATGATACTCTAACCCCCTCTTTCTTTATTAATTGTTGTCACATCAGATTTTTGCCAACATGGCATGCATGATACTATTTATAATACTTCCAGTAGAGCTAGCCTAAAATGCCTCCTAGTCAAAAAAAAAAACACCGGCAAAGGCCCAAACAACATATTGAATTGTCACATTGCGTCGTCAAACAAACTGAATCACTTACGAACCACCCTGAGTTTATTGATTACTCGAAGTCTCAAACAACCCAAAATAAATATATTTACTCAAACAAATCCCAATGCCTTTTTATTAATTGGGACGGTCCATAAGCAGTTCAAGTGGACAACACTATAAGTTTAGGCTTATACTAGATACTCGATCATTAATACTTTCTCCTTCTTAGTTTATTAGGTTTAGTAGAAATGACGGTATGATTTAAATGATTAGGGATTGATTGTATGCCATCTATTGGTTGCATGGAGTATAGAGCAAGATTTATCTGAATCTTTTGAGAGTCGCATGCACTAGCACAGACGTGTTAGTACATCATAATCACATGGCTTTCTTTCTTGCCTCCTTGTCGCGGCCCTTGTCGCGGATGGCGAGGGACAAGGCGAGGGCATACATATGGCCGAGGGTCTTAGGGATGACGGAGAAGAGGAAGTAGACAAGGCCAAGCGCACAGTGCGGCATGCACCATGGCTCGGACCCGATGTAGCGCACGGCAGCATGTGCGTACATCTCCGAAAACACCTGCCTGATTGACGCCATCTTCATCGCCACATACATGGTGGCATGAGAGAAGGGAACATTTTCAACATGTGAAACAAAAATGGAGCTGATTATAAACACTATCCGGTAGACTTCGGTCAACACGTGAAAATCATGTTTCTGTTGGGAAGGCTGGAAGGCATTCATTGACTTCCGGAGTGAAGGAAAAAAAAGATAAAGCATAATAATTAAGCACGGAAAATGATTTGCTACTACACCTGACATTTCCATGCCTTTGTTCTTGTACTCAACATAAAGGCTTCTGGAGAATTGGTCAGACATACCTGAGAAAATAAAAACAGAGCGGACTCATCACCAATTCTCAGAAAAGCAAGAGTAAAAATAAGAAATTCATGCATAACTACGACTAGTAGTAAGATATATTTTGCACTTGCAGTTTGGCTTTGGTTAAACAAAAAGGGCGTCCTTTTGGACGAACGAGAGAAGTTCATCGTACGCCATGAACTTGCCCTAAAGTTCACTTTGCCACCAAACTCTGGTCTGGTTCAGGTTACACCCACTAACTTTGGAAAACAGTTCCCTTCTCAATTAACCGGCTTGAACTCAATTGGTTTCGTCATACTCGTCAACACTAACAAAAAAAGATGCATCTATCTACATTAATCAACATCTACACTAATCTACATCTACATCTACACTAATATAAAAAGATCCAGAGGGTCTGATCCAAATAACACTAACCATACGATCACGACTGCATCTAACGTCTTACAATTGTCCAATGATGAGTTGTCCCTTTAGTGATACTCATGTAATCTCTATCGCTTATCCGGTTAACCTGATTGTCCACGTTTGCCCGATGATGTCCTACTACAAAGAACGAACGCCCCCACGAGGCCATGACCCACCCATCTCCCATGAGGCCACGACCACTCTTCCTCCCCCGCCGCCTTCTTCCTCTGCTTGCTGCATCTCCTCCCATGCGCATCTTCTGCCGCCTCCAAGCTCTAGCGCGGCCTTCCTCTGCCCTTAATCGCCAGTAGCCTGATACATCCAAAACGTATCTACTTTTTCGAACACTTTTGCTATTGTTTCTCATCTAAACTTGTGTGATTTGGATACAACTAACACAGACTGACATTGTTTTCAGCATAATTACCTTGGTGTCTTATTTTTATGCAGAAAATCAACTATCAGGAAAAATTCCGGAAAATATGCCAAAAAATATATTTCACCAGAAGACCCACGGAGCCAGAAGACGAGATGGAGAAGGGGCCTGGGGGGCCCACACCCCTACCAGGCACGGGCCCACCTCCGGCCGCGCCTAGGGGGTGCAGCCACCCCAAGCACCCCCTCGGCCTCCCTCTGCGCTTATAAGTTGCATTTCGACCTAAAAACCGAGGGGGGTTGATAGTTTTCCAGAAAAGAGTTCCGCTCCGCCGCCGCCACCAGAAACCAAGATTCGGGTCCAGGAACTCCATTCTGGCACTCTGCCGGGACGGGGAATTTGAAGAGGATTATCGCAATCGTCATCATCAACGCATCTCCATCAACCACCGATGTTTCCATCATCCATGAGTGAGTAATCCCCCGCTGTAGGCTTGGGGATGGTAGGGATTGGATAAGTTCTATCATGTAATCGAATAAGATCTATTAGGGCATATTGCCTAGTATGTCTATTAGTGTTATTTGACTTTGTTGCAACTTGTTGTGCTTAATGCTTGTCACTAGGTCCCGAGTGCCATGATCTCAGATGTGAACTTATTATTAAATCATTATGATAGTATTGTTTGTGATCTTATCTGCAAGTTGTGTACACATATCATTGTTTGGATCCAAAGGCCCCAAAGTGACAATAATTGGGACAACCGAAGGGTATGACTGTGGTGTGAGGATCACATGTGTTCAAAGAGTGTTAATGCTTTGCTTCGGTGCTCTATTAAAAGGAGGACTTTAATTTCCAGTAGTTCCCTAGAGGCCCCGCTGCCACGGGCTGGCTGGACAGAAGATGTTGTGCAAGTTTTCATTGAGAGCACGTATGACTATATATGGAGCACATGCCTAGGATTGTTTAGTACTTGGATGCTTGTTATTATTTATCTGCAATGCCCTAGATCTTGAAGTTACATGTTTAGACTCGTCCATGCAACGTCCGTCCATCCATCCCTATGCCTACCGCACTCGAATCCCACTGTTACCGTTACTATTACTATTGCTCTTGTTTTGCTGCTGCTGTTGCTTTGCTGTTACTACTACAAACCGTTGCTACTGATAAACTTCTGTGAGTAAGAACTATTTTCAGATGCAGCTGAACTGACAACTCAGCTGTTAAGGCTTGCAAGTATTCTTTGTCTCCCCTTGTGTCGAATCAATAAATTGAGTAATACTACCTGCGAAGACTATTGCAATCCCCTACACTTGTGGGTCATCATAGTCGTACCCCAGGCCGCTAGCCGCCCCGACGCTTGGTGTCTTCCCGACGGTCCACTCTGTCGCTCTGCGCCCAACGATCTGCCCCCATTCTCTGTTTAGGGAGACACCCCGATGCCCCTCTGCTCCGTCTTGATGTATCTCGACTCATCATTTCTCCAATACAGGACGTCGTCGGACTCCCCGACCTGCCACTATACCAGCTAATGTTAAGGAGGCCAAACACGGTGATCTCGGCTCACTCTTTTACTGCTAACTTTTCTCATAGGCATCGCTTTCTTTTGATTGGATGGACTCAATCCTTGCTACTCCCTCCGTTTCAAAATATAAGATGTTTTAGGTTTGTGAATAAAATATATCTAGACTTTTTTTAGTGTATAGATTCATTCCAAACCTAAGTGAACCTATCGTATTAAAAGATGTCTAGACACATTTGCTTCACAAAGCTAAAACATCTTATATTTTAAAACAGAGGGAGTACATAATTCGTTCGGCCCATGTCTGTACGTGCAGTGGCGGACGCAGCATCCCTGTTGTCCGGGCAGTTGCCGGGCTTCCCGCCAACCATGCAGCTTATGTTTATCACTAATTGACATAAAATTAGCAATCTAAGCGTATAAAATTACAGTTCCCTAGACTTATAAATATTCTTGGATTCGCTAATGTGTACATGTGTTTAACAGTGGCAGAGCTAGATAAAAACAAATGGCGAGAAAAAAATACACTTGTAGCAAGTAAGGAATTGACATAGGAAGAAATTATGAACTAAGCAGGTATTAGAGTAGAGATCGATTAGGAATTGACATCGGTTGATTCTTCAAGACTTGCATGTTTATTTGTTCAAACCATGTTTGTATCTTTCACATCAGTAGCTAATGTCTCTAGAAACTACAGTTTTATAAAGCTTTGGTGATTTTAAGCCAGCCTAAAAGGCCTTTTAGTGTTGTGCACATCAGGGTTATATAGTGCAAAACATTTGTCTTCTATGTCCAAATGTTGAGAGACATGTCCAAGTTCTTTCGTTGTAGTAAATACATACCAGAGAATATAAATTGTTTGAGCTTCGTCTATTACATCAAAGGCTTCAGAAGATAGTAATGCAACACGATTGATTGAATGATGTGAGCTATGAGTTTCGTCAATTGCGTGATGTGAGCTTAACCTGATGGATTTATAATAAGCCATGCCATATGAACTAACTAGCTGATATACAGTATGGCTATGTGTTCTACTGAAGGAAATGGTGTGTGTGTGCGTGAAATGTTGCAATGTAGTTTCTGATTTTCCAATTTGATGATCTTTTTCTATGACAATATTCTTAGTGGTTCCAAGTTACTATTAGTATTGTATGGCCATGTGTTACTGTTACTATTGCTCCTATTTTGCTGCTGCTATTGCTTTGTTGTTACTACTACAAACTGTTGTTACTGATAAACTTCCGTGAGCAAGAGCTATTTCCAGGTGCAGCTGAACTGACAACTCAGTTGTTAAGGCTTGCAAGTATTCTTTGGCTCTCCTTGTGTAGAATCAATAAATTGGGTAATACTACCCGCTAAGACTGTTGCGATCCCCTACGCTTGTGGGTCATCAAGACTATTTTTTGGCGCTGTTGCCGGGGAGCATAGCTTTATTTGTAAGTTCACTTGGATCTATTATTGTTCACTACTGCTCCTTTCATCATGGGTAAGTCTCGTGATGGAAAGTTGCCTATTTTACCATCCACTACAAGAAGAGGTACACTCCTAAACACCTTTGTTGATCTTGATTCACCGTCTGTTATAAGTAAGCTTGTCACACCACCACCACATACTCATGCTACACACACTGCTACTACTGCTGAATCTGAAACTGCTTTTGATGCTCATGATGTTACTTCTATTGTGCTTGATGTGAGTGGTTCATTAGGTCCTTTTATATATGATACTATGGCTAGTCTAGGAAATACCAAAACTCCTAGTGAAGACACTGTTACACCTGTTAGCTCACCTGAGTCTAGTGAGAGTTATGATATTAATGATGGTTACATTGAGTTCACTGATGAATTTGTTGAAGAGTGCCGAAACACACATGGTACTAGTGCTGTTAAGAGTCTCCTTGCTAGACGTACTATTATGCCTAAACTGTCCTCTAATCCTAAGTTTTCCACCTCTCCCATAGATATTGAAGATAAAGGCTATGATTTCTCTCTTGGTTTATCCTATTTGGACATTGTTGAGAAAGAACCTTTTTGTGGGACTAAAAATGAGAGTGTTGTGGCTCATATGGATGATCTTTCTACTATGAGTGCTTTATTCTCTGATGATTTTAAGATGCGCAAGTACTTTGTTACTAAGATCTTCCCTTTTTCACTAAAAGGAGAAGCTAGAGCTTGGTTTAATAGATTATCTCCTGGTTCCATTGATAGCCTTGATTTCTTGATTGCTTCTTTCTTCCAGAAATATTTTCCTCCTAGTGCTAGACATGCTGCTTTGTAGAGACTTATTGATTTTAAGCAAGGAGAAGAAGAGAAATTGCCTGAGTCATGGACAAGGTTTTGTGCCTTGATTCATGCACATCATGGATGTCCATTACCTAAGAATGAGCTTCTTGATATTTATTATAATGGACTAACTGATGATTCTAGGACATACCTAGATAGCTTTGCTAATTGTGTTTTCAGGAAAAGAACTCCTATAGATGCTGAAGAATTAATGGCTAAGATAAGCAAGAATTATGATGATTGGACTTCAACTGAGCTAAATACACCTGAGCCTATTACTCATGAACCAGTTGTGCTTGAACCAGTTCCAACACCAACACCAAAGAAGAGGAGAGTTATTGCATTAAATGATGAAGTGATGAAGGAAGCTAAGAAATGTCTAAAGGAGAAAGGTATTAGAGCTGAAGATGTAAAGAATCTACCTCCTATAGAAGAATTATGTAAGCCAATTCCCCACTCATCTACTATTAAGGTACACTCTCTCCACTTTAATGAAGGTGATATTCCTTATGGTAAGCCTCCTGATCAATGCTTAGAGGAACTTAACACATTTATTGTTAAACAGGTAATTTTAATAAACAAGTTCAGAATCATTTATTGGAAAACTCTAGAGCTATCCATGAGTTGAAAGATATTGCGGAAAGAACTTCTAATGATATTAAAATGCTTTGTAAACACTTTCAAATGGTTCAAACCCAACTTCATCAACTTTCTAAGGTACAAAAGGATATGCTAGTTAATGCCTCAGAAAATAAACATGCTTATGGAATTAGAACTAGGAGTGGTATAGCTACTCAATATCCTTTATATCCTGAAGGACACCCTAAAATAATTGAGCAGGACTCTCAACAAGGTGAGAGTAGTGGTAGTCCTCGTAAGAGAAAGAAAAAGAAACATAAGATAGTTGAGGAACCACTTGAAATTGCTGTAGATCCTAATAGTATATATGTCTCTGATGCTGAAACTGAGAATGATAATAATAATGATGCTCCTGATAAGGAGGAAGTTAAGGAAGAGCCTAAGAAGCACACTAAGAACACTAGGTACACTAAGGAAGATTTTATTGCTAATAAACATGGTAACGAGAGAATCTTGGATGCAGAAACCTATGCCTTTTCCAGGTAAGAAACACAAGTCAAAGGCGGAAGGACACTACAACAAGTTTTGTGAGTGGATGAAACCTTTATTTTTGCAAATTCCTTTGACTAATGCTATTAAATTGCCCACTTATTCAAAGTATATGAAGGATATTATCTCTAATAAAATGAAGATTCCTAATGAGGAGATTTCTACTTTGCTTGCTAATTATTCCTTCAATGGTAAGGTTCCAAAGAAACTTAGTGATCCAGGTATACCAACTATTCCTTGCTCTATTAAGAACAATTATGTTAGAACAGCTTTATGTGATTTGAGAGCTGGAGTTAGTGTTATGCCTTTTTGTCTCTATAAGAGACTCCAACTAGAAAAGTTGATACCAATTGATATATTTTTGAAAATGGCCGATAAGTCAACTACTGTTCCTGTTGGTATATGTGAGGATGTTCCTCTTCAAGTGGCTCATAATTGCTTGGTTTTGACTGATTTTGTTGTGCTTGAAATACCTGAAGATGATAATATGTCCATTATTCTTGGGAGACCTTTTCTTAATATTTGCATCACCATTATATATCATAATTTACCTCTATTCATTGATGTTTATCTTATTATGAGGTATTACTTATGGCTTTTTCACATATTTATGCATGTTGGATGATTTTTGGAGGATGGACTATCGGAGTCTAGATTCTGATGGAAAAGAAGGCGTTTCAGTGCAATTTCGCAAAGATCAGAAAAATACCAAAAAAATATGGAAACGTATTATTTATCCAGAAGAATGAGAGATCCAGAAGGAGGGACGAAGAAGGGCCTCAGGGGGCCCACACCCCCTAGGCACGGGACCACCTAACCCCGCGCCTAAGGCAGGTGTGGCCCACCTGCCCGGCCTCCGACTCTGCCCCTTCTCCTATATCTTACCTACGGAACCCTAAGCCTCGGGGAGAGACCAAAGATAGATTTCCACCGCCTCTGGGGGCGGAAAACACCGAGAGAGAAAGATCTCTCCGATAGACAGATTTCTGCCAGGGGGATTCCTTCCCGGAGAGGGGAGACCGTCGCCATCAACACCGTCATCAAGCTAGGATTCATCGGGATCATCATCATCATCCACACCATCATCTCCACCAGCACCATCATCACCACTCTGTCCCGCTATAACAATTGTGTTGGATATTGCTTTAGTTCTTAGGGGAAACTTTCCCGGTGTTGATTACTATTGTAGTTGATGCTTGTGAGTGGAACCATTGGATTATTGTTTATGTTCAGATTTTTATCCATTATCATATCATCTTTGATCTTGATCCATATGATGTCTTGTGAGTAGTTCGTTTAGTTCTCGAGGACATGGGAGAAGTCATGTTGTTAGTAGTGAATCTGTGATGAGTAGTTCGTTTAGTTCTTGAGGACATGGGAGAAGTCATGTTGTTAGTATTTCCACCGGCTTGTCCTTTTCTAAGAAAGGATTGGTCCACTTGCTCCGTTTGTTCGTTACCTTTGTTACTTGCTCCTTGTTTTGTTACCTTGTCAGAAAACCACTAAAAATCCGTTTGCTAAGTATTCACAGGGATTTCCTGCTCCATACCATTGTTCAGCACCTTCTGCTCCTTGTTGGGATCGACACTCCTATTTATCAAAAGTACTACGATACACCCCCTATACTTGTGGGTCATCAAGACTATTTTCTGGCGCCGTTGCCGGGGAGTGAAGCGCTATTGAAGAGTGGAACTGGTAAGGGAAACTTTTACTGTGAGTATTGCTTTTGTTACTGCTTGTTACTTTATTTCCAATATGGACAACCCACTTGGTTTTCTGTTTGGGAAAACTACTACCACTTCTAGGGTTATAGATGAACCACCACCTGTTGAGATAGATCCTTTTAAGATACCTACAAGTATTTTTAATCGTGTTATGGATACTTATTATTTTGGGGATGGAACTGTCCATCCCGGTGATCACTTGCTTTTTATCCATGAATTATGCGGGTTGTTTAAGTGTGAAGGTATCACAACTGAACATGTGAAGAAGAAGTTACTCTCCATATCCTTGAAAGGGAGAGCTAAAGAATGGTATAAGCTGCTGAAGAATGGGCAATCAATGGAATGGAAGGAGATGGCATCTCTCTTTTACTCTAAATTTTATCCTCCAAGTGAGATTCATAAGGATAGAAATCTTATATATAACTTTTGGCCTCTTGATGGAGAGATTAAAGGTCAAGCTTGGGGGAGATTGAACTTACTAATGCTTAAATGTCCTGTTCATGAACTCCCCAACAATATTATTCTCAATAACTTTTATGCTAGGCTTCCTCTTCATGATAAAGATTTACTAGATGCTTCTTGTGCTGGATCATGCACACGTATGAAGGAAGAAGCTAAATGGGATCTCTTAGACCGTATTCATGAATAACACCGAAGCTTGGGAGAATGACAAAGGAAGAAAGTCAGGTATAAACTATGGTTATGAATGTATTAAATATTTTATGGGAACTGATAACCTCCATGATATTAGCAATGAGTTTGGTCTTGATCCTCAAGTTCTTGTAAAATGTTTTAATGCCTTTGCCTCTTATATTGAAATTCCCAAGAAAGAGTGGGACAAGTACCACGCTACTTATAAATACATTGTCACCCATGTTCTTGCTAGCAAAGAGGTTTATACTGTCGATCCTATTTTGCCTGAACCTTATGTTGAGAAAATCCCTTTTCCCTCCAAGGTAAGGGAGCATTCTGTTACGGCTAATGTGGTTAGGAAAAGCGCAAAGAAAATTGTAGGGTCTGATGAGCTTATTGATATTGAACCTGTGGTAGCTATTGTGAAATACCTTGTCACTAGAAATATAGAGGATGAGCTTATTGTCTTATATGAAGATGCTACTAATATTGTTTCTCATCCTAAGCAAGTTAGAAAATCTAGTGTTCCTATGCTTTCTGTTAGAATTGGTAATCATAACTATTATGGTTTATGTGATATTGGTGCTAGTTCTAGCGCTATTCCTTATGAGCTTTACAGGGAAATTATGCATGAGATTGGTCCTTGTGAGCTTGAGGACATTGATGTGGTTATTCACCTCTCTAATAGAGAGCAAGTTTTCCCCATTGGTATTGTAAGAGATGTGGAGGTCCTTTGTGGTAAGATTAAATATCCTGCTGATTTTCTAGTACTTGGTAAAGAAGCTAGTAAAACCTATCCTATTATCTTTGGTAGACCCTTCCTTAATACTTGTGGGGCTATCATAGATTATAGGAAGGAAAAAGTTTTGACTAAGTTTGCTGGAGAATCTTATGAGTTTAATTTTTCCAAATTTGCCAAAACTCCTTATGAAAATGAACTACCTGGTGAGGATTTCAGGGTTGAACAATTGTCTGCTATTTCTCTTGCTCCTAACAATGCTTTGCAGCAGTTCATGGAAGACCATGAAAATGATGTCTTCATGAAGGAAAGAAATGAGATTGACGAAGTTTTCCTTCCTCAGCCGGAACAGCTTAATCATAGTCTACCTGTGGAAGATTTGGGTACCACACTACCACCTAAAGGGGATCCTGTTTCGAATTAAAACCTTTACCTGCTGATCTTAAATATGCCTATCTTGACAATAAGAAAATATATCATGTTATTATTAGTTCTAAACTTTCAGGTAAGAAAGAAGAAAGGTTATTGGAAGTATTGAAGAAACACCGAGGAGCTATGGGTTACACTCTTGATGATTTAAAAGGAATTTCTCCTACTATATGTCAGCATGCTATTAATATTGAGCTTGATGCAAAACCAGTTGTTGAGCACCAACGCTGTCTAAATCCTAAGATGAAGGATGTGGTAAGAAATGAGGTATTAAAACTCCTTGACGCTGGTATTATTTATCCTATTGCTGACAGTCAATGGGTTAGTCCTGTTCATTGCGTTCCCAAGAAAGGGGGAATAACTGTTGTGCCTAATGAAGATAATGAGCTTATACCCCAAAGAGTAGTGGTTGGGTATGGAATGTGTATTGATTTTAGAAAGATCAATAAAGTTACTAAGAAAGATCATTATCCTTTGCCCTTTATTGATCAAATGCTTGAAAGGTTGTCCAAAAAGACTCACTTTTGTTTTCTTGATGGTTATTCTGGGTTTTCTCAAATTGCTGTGAAAGCACAAGATCAGGAGAAAACTACTTTCACGTGTCCTTATGGTACTTATGCTTATAGGCGTATGCCTTTTGGTTTATGTAATGCTCCTTCTACCTTTCAGAGATGTATGTCTGCTATCTTTCATGGTTTTCGTGAAGAAATTGTGGAAGTTTTCATGGACGATTTCTCCATCTATGGAACTTCTTTTGATAATTGTTTGCACAACCTTGATAAAGTTTTGCAGAGATGTGAAGAAACCAACCTTGTTCTTAATTGGGAGAAATGTCATTTCATGGTTAATGAAGGGATTGTTCTTGGACACAAGATCTCTGAAAGAGGCATTGAAGTTGACAGAGCTAAAACTGAAGCAATTGAGAAGATGCCTTGTCCTAGGGATATCACAGGTATTCGTAGTATCCTTGGTCATGCTGGTTTTTATAGGAGGTTTATTAAAGATTTCTCCAAAATTTCAAAGCCCCTTACTAATATTCTTCAAAAAGATGTACCTTTTGTTTTTTACGATGATTGTAAGGAAGCTTTTGATACTTTGAAGAAAGCTTTGACAAATGCTCCTATTGTCCAACCACCTGATTGGAGTTTACCTTTTGAAATCATGTGTGATGCTAGTGACTTTGCTGTGGGTGATGTCCTTGGACAACGTGTTGACAAGAAGCTGAATGTTATTCATTATGCTAGCAAAACCCTGGATGCCGCTCAAAAGAATTATGCCACTACTGAAAAAGAGTTCTTAGCTATGTGATAAGTTTAGATCTTATATTGTTGATTCTAAGGTTACTATTCATACTGATCATGCGGCTATTAAGTACCTTATGACAAAGAAGGATGCTAAGCCTAGGCTTATAAGATGGGTGTTGCTTTTGCAAGAGTTTGATCTGTATATTATGGATAGGAAAGGTGCTGATAATTCTGTTGCTGATAATTTATCTCGTTTGGAAAACATTTCTTTTGACCCTTTGCCTGTTAATGATAGCTTTCCAAATGACCAGTTAGCTGCAATAAGGGTAAGTCCGCATGAGAGTCCTTGGTATGATGATTACGCTAACTTTATTGTTTCCAAGTATTTGCCTCCAACCTTTACAACTCAGCAAAGAAGGAAATTCTTTTATGATCTAAGGCATTACTTTTGGGATGACCCACACTTATATAAAGAAGGAGTAGATGGTATTATGCGAAGATGTGTTACAGAATTTGAACAACAAGAGATATTGATAAAATGTCATGGCAGTGCTTATGGAGGACATCATGCTGGGGATAGGACTGCACAAAAGGTTTTACAATCTGGATTTTATTGGCCTACCCTTTCTAAAGATGCAAGGACGTTTTTCTTATCATGTGATGAATGCCAACGAGTAGGTAACATCTATAGACGCAATGAAATGCCTATGAATTATTCTCTTGTTATTGAACCTTTTGATTATTGGGGATTTGACTTTATGGGGCCTTTTCCTCCTTCAAAGGGGTATACTCATATTCTTGTTGCTGTTGACTATGTTACAAAGTGGGTGGAATCCATACCTACAAACAGTGTTGACGGTAAGACCTCTTTGAAAATGCTTAAAGATGTCATTTTTCCTAGGTTTGGTGTGCCTAGATATCTCATGACTGATGGAGGCTCTC